>OZ020247.1:1680220-2392507 GCA_963971285.1 Astropecten irregularis | reverse complement strand
TTAAACATCAAAAATAAAAATCTTTTTGATCTTTTAAAAGATCAAAAATAAAAGAGAAAACTTTTAAAGGTAATATCATATTTACTTTTTGTCAAAGAAATGCAGATTCATGAGCAAAAATATCAAGGAAGATACAGTAACAGTCATCAGTGAAATTTTCAGTCCCATACGGTGCCCAATTTTTAAGAAAACAGTGAATAACGCCATCAGTATTTCTTAAGTATTTTCACCGTTGTTGTTGATCTTTAAAAGATCAAAATTGTTTTCGGTCACTGGTTTTACTATTTTCTCGATAAATACAGTATTTCAGGCAGGAAAATTGTAACGGTATGTTTCTATCATCACAATCTTAATACCCTGCAATTTAAAGGTAAATCTGTGAAGATTTCTGTTTCGGTATGTGTTTAGACCGTCAGCCCAGGGCCTTAGGGTAGTTGAACGAGGTACCAATATTTGAGTGTTGGATCATGTAGGGGGTACCTCTACCTTAGTATGAACAGATATGGTTGTCTGTCGAGTACCCCCCTGTTGTGGGTAGGCAGGGGACCCATACAAGGGAGCTAAAAATGGGTCAAAAATAGTTGGTAAGGGTACCAGGAAAAACCTATGCCAACCGATCAGGCTCAGTCCATGGTACATGAAAAAAGTTACTTCAGACATTTTTCCGTTGCTAAAGGGGTGCCAGACACCCCCAAAATGTGTACCCCGCCATACGAATGCACACAAATACGAACATTACCAATAACGTGCGGTATGCTATGGGAAGGGAAAAAGCTCCCGTGTGACGATGCTGAAATTGATGTTTTCCCTCAGTTTTTGCAGTTCTGGGTCCTAAAGGTCCAAACAATTAGAAATTGACGGGGATAGTTTTTTTGTCAGTGGCCCCCTCCTCATTGGGGGGAGGGGATGATTACACCTTTAAATTACCCATAATTGTTTCTTGGTTTAGCAGTTGGGGGTTATCGTTATGCCCACCTCCCCAAAGTTACTGTGCGGGCATGATGGTATATTTTACGGAACATTAGTGTGTGATCAACTTCAATAGTGATGTTTTTATTTTCAGTTCTAGATTCCATAAAGTCCAATCGATCAGATATTGATGCCTCGGTATATTATTGCTTTTAGTCCCAACCCGCATTTGCGGTCCCCCCCCCCAAAAAAAACAAAAAAACCCGACTGGAAAGGCTATAATAATAACCATTTCATGACCGATTAGAAATTGACGGGGAAAGTTTTTTTTTCAGTGGCCCCCTCCTCATTGGGGGGAGGGGGTGTCCTACTTGACCAAGCCCCCAAATAGTATTTCAGCCATTAAACGACGAATTTTCATAAATGTTGAGTCGTTTTGGGGGTTTGTAAATATTCTGTGTAGATGATTACACCTTTAAATTACCCACAAGTGTTTCTTTGTTCAGCAGAAAGGGGTTATCGTCATGCCCCCCCCCCCCTCCCCAAGGGTGAAGTGACAGTCACAAATCCACACTTCTGGTGATTTCAAGGTGTAATTCTTTTCAGAATATCTAAAAACCCACAATACAACAATCATCAGCATCGGTCATGAAATAGTTATTATAATAGCCTTTCCAGTCGTTTTTTTTTTTTTGGGGGGGGGGGGGGACCGCAAATGCGGGTTGGGCACTAAAAGCAGTAATATACTGAGGCATCAATATCTGATCGATTAGACTTTATGGAATCTAGAACTGAAAATAAAAACATCACTATTGAAGTTGATCACATCTTAATGTTCCGTTACATATAACATACAACAGTAACTTTGGGGACGGGGGGCATGACGGTAACCCCTTTCTGCTGAACAAAGATACACCTGTGGGTAATTTAAAGGTGTAATCATCTAGGCCTATACAGAATATTTGCAAACCCCCAAAACGACTCAACATTTATGAAAATCCGTCGTTTAATGGCTGAAACACTATTTGGGGGCGTGGCCAAGTAGGACAACCCCTCCCCCAATGAGGAGGGGGCCACTGAAAAAAAATTATCCCCGTCAATTTCAAATTGTTTGGACCTTTAGAACCCAGAACTGCAAAAACTGAGGGGAAACATCAATTTCAGCATCATCACACGGGAGCTTTTTTGTTTGGTTTTGTAATGTCCTAATACATTACAAGTCATGGCGGTATTATATGCAGTTTGATCCTTTCATTGAATGAATGATTCCAGGCCGTGGAATCATTCACAAAAATTATTCAATCAATTACATTTTTCGTATTAAACATTCGCGGTTAACAATGGGACAAAAACCACCGTATAGGTAAAGGACTAAAGATGTATGCGCGGTGGAGATGTAGATAGGAATTGTCATCCATATTGAAGAGACATTAATATAAGGAAACACCATAGAGTCATATTAACATTAATTTTAATGAAGCTCTATGGGAAACATTGATAAAAGGTTCTAAAGATATAAGAACGAAGGAACGGCTTTTGCTTTTAAAGGTATTACCACACTTTGGTTTTTGTCAAAGAAATACAGATTGGGCACAAATAATCACGGAAGATACAGTACTGTTAAACAGTCATCTGTTAACATTTCAGTCCCACACGGTGCCCACTTTTTTGGAGAAAACAGTGAAAAACGGCCACAGTATTTCTTAAGTCTTTTCTCTTTTAGTGTTGATCTTTAAAAGGAAACACCATAGAGCCATATTAAAATTAATTTTAATATAGCTCTATGGGAAACATTGATAAAAGGTTCTAAAGATATAAGAACGAAGGAAAGGCTTTTGATTTTAAAGGTATTACCACACTTTGGTTTTTGTCAAAGAAATACAGATTTATGGGCACAAATATAATGACGGAAGATACAGTAACAGTCATCTGTGAACATTTCAGTCCCATACGGTGCCCACTTTTTGGGGGAAAACAGTGAAAAACGGCCACAGTATTTCTTAAGTCTTTTCTCTTTTAGTGTTGATCTTTAAAAGATCCAAAATGATTTTGGTCACTAGTTTTACTCTTCACTGGATATAAATACAGCATTCCAGGTAGACAATATTTTAACGGTATGTTTCTACCATCACCATCTCTACACCCTGTAAGTTATAGGTAAATCTGTGAAGATTTCTGTTTCGGTATACCAAAGTATGATAGTAGCTTTAAAACTGTGTCTTCCTCGGAACAGCCAGACAGAAACAAACAGTTAATGCAGATGGACGTGGACTTAATAAACACTGCGCTGACGTGGCTTTGCTGAAAACAAAATTTTCAAGGCTTATTTTCATCACACCTGTGAAATCGTGTGCCAGATTGCCATGGCAACCTTGGGTGGCGTTTATACCCCAATTAAGATATTTCTCGCACGTGAGAAGCAATTGAACTGCATTTCTAGTGAGTTTATCAAAACGGTATTTTGTTCAATTTTGGTCAGCGTTCAGTCCGCATAGCACACACAACATATTGGATATAATATGGCCTATGCGGAATCATTATACGCGTAATGCATTGAGAAATGCAGAGGAATTTCAATCGAATTTGGTTCCGACCAGCTACTGACGTTCGTTTTAAAATGTACCATGAAAATTGTGAGTTGTTATAGACAACCATGAATGGAGTCATAATAAATGACAACAATATATAAACCTGTACGTACATGTACTGCAGTATCAAAGGTACAGTACATAATTGGTAATATACCCAAACAGAAATGTTCACAGATTTACCTATAACTTTCAGGGTATGAAGATTGTGCTGGTAGAAACATACCGTGAAAATAAATCCGCCTGAAATGGTGTATTTATAAGCAGAATTTAGTCCAACAAATACCGAAACAATTTTGACTGATCTCGGGGTAAGATGAAAACTATTCTTTATGTTTTTATAAGAAAAATTGAGTCGGGTTTTTGTTATTTTCTCGAGGCCCAGATGTAATGGCTTCGATCTAGGGCAGAATTGATTTGGTAATCATTACTATGGATTTGTTTGTCCTAATACATTACAAGTCATAGCGGTATTAGCCATTATTTTGTGTCCATTAGCTATTAAATGGTGGCAACAAGCTATTACATGGTGGCAACAAGCTATTTCATGGTGGCAACAACCTATTACATGGTGACAACAAGCTATTACATGGTGGCAATAAGCTATTACACGATGGCCACAATCTATTACATGATGGCAACAAGCTATTACATGGTGGCAACAAGCTATATTACATGGTGGCCACAAGCCATTACATGGTGGCAACGAATTGAATACAGTGTAATGGCTTCGATCTAGGGCAGAATTGATTTGGTTATCATTACTATGGATTTGCTTTTGTTTGTCCTAATACATTACAAGTCATGGCGGTAATATATGTAGTTTGATCCTTTCATTGAATGAATGATTCCAGGCCGTGGAATCATTCACAAAAATTATTCAATCAATTACATTTTTCGTATTAAACATTCGCGGTTAACAATGGGACAAAAACCACCGTATAGGTAAAGGACTATAGATGTATGCGCGGTGGAGATGTAGATAGGAATTGTCATCCATATTGAAGAGACATTATTATAAGAAAACACCATAGAGCCATATTAACATTAATTTTAATATAGCTCTATATGGGAAACATTGATAAAAGGTTCTAAAGATATAAGAACGAAGGAAAGGCTTTTGCTTTTAAAGGTATTACCACACTTTGGTTTTTGTCAAAGAAATACAGATTCATGGGCACAAATAATCACGAAAGATACAGTAACAGTCATCTGTGAACATTTCAGTCCAATACGGTGCCCAATTTTTTGAAGAAAACAGTGAAAAACGGCCACAGTATTTCTTAAGTCTTTTCTCTTTTAGTGTTGATCTTTAAAAGATCCAAAATGATTTTGGTCACTAGTTTTACTCTTTTCTGGATATAACAACAGCATTTCAGGAAGAAAATATTTCGGGTATGTTTCTACCATCACCATCTCTACACCCTGTAAATTATAGGTAAATATGTGAAGATTTCTGTTTCGGTATGCTACCAAAGTATGATAGTAGCTTTAAAACTGTGTCTTCCTCGGAACAGCCAGACAGAAACAAACAGTAAATGCAGATGGAGGTGGCCTCAATAAACACTGCGCTGACGTGGCTTTGTTGAAGATAAAATAGAAATTATAATTTTCAAGGCTTATTTCATCACACCTGTGAAATCGTGTGCCAGATTGCCATGGCAACCTTGGGTGGCGTTTATACCCCAATTAAGATATTTCTCGCACGTGAGAATAAATTGAACTGCATTTCTAGTGAGTTTATCAAAATGGTCTTTTGTTCAATTTTGCTCAGCGTTCAGTCCGCATAGCACACACAACCTATTGGATATAATATGACCTATGCGGAATCACTATACGCGTAATAAATGTAGAAATGCAGAGGAATTTCAATCGAATTTGGTTCTGACCAGCTACTGACGTTCGTTTAAAATGTACCATAAAAATTGTGAGTTGCTATAGACAACCATGAATGGAGTCATAATAAATGGCAACAATATATAAATCTGTATGTACATGTACTGCAGTATCAAAGGTACAGTACAGGATTGGTAACATACCCAAACAGAATTGTTCACAGATTTACCTATAACTTAAGGGTATGAAGATGCTGGTAGAAACATACCGTTAAAATATTTCCGCCTGAAATTGTGTATTTATCCAGAAATTAGTAAAACAACCACCGAAAATCTTTTTGATCTTTTAAAAGATCAAAAATAAAAGAGAAAAAACTTAAGAAATACTGTGGCCGTTTTTCACTGTTTTCTCAAAAAGTTGGCACCGTATGGGACTGAAATTTTCACAGATTACTTTTACTGTATCTTCCTTGATATTTTTGCCCATGAATCTGTATTTCTTTGACAAAAACCAAAGTATGATACTACCTTAAAAAAGGCACAGTACAGGTTTGGTAACATACCCAAACAGAAATGTTCACAGATTTACCTATAACTTTCAGGGTATGAAGATGGTGCTGGTAGAAACATACCGTGAAAATAAATCCTCCTGAAATGCTGTATTAATAAGCAGAATTTAGTCCAACAAATACCGAAACAGTTTTGACTGAACTCGGGGTAAAATGACTATTCTTTATGTTTTTAAAAGAAAAATTTTGTCGGGTTTTTGCTATTTTCTCGTGGCCCAGATGTCCGACTGAGCTCAATATTTTCACAGGCTTGTTATTTCATGTACATGTTGGATTAGACAAAGTGTGAGTGTTATTCTGTGACCATTACCAATCATGTATTAAATGTCTATCTGGTGATACGGATACTTTGAGAAATATGTACGGTTTTAAAATAGGGAAATGTTGCTACTTTGGCAAAAAACAAAATTCCGCAGACATCTGTAAAAGGGCTTGACTAGCCTGACAGTAGGCCCAATTAGATTCAAGTCCATCTAAATGAAATAGTTGAATTGACTATTGTCAATGTGCCTTTGTCTTTTAGTATCAAAAAAGCAGATTTCTTTATACAGACGAATGCTACAAACAAGATTAAAAAAAACGGAGGAGCGACCTGTCCTTTTCTCAGAGGTTTTTCAGACATATTTTTCTTTCTTGTTAGTGGAACCAAGATGGCCGCGAGGAGTCTACGGTTTACCGATGCCAACCGGCGGTTGCCCGACTGGCTCGGCCTTCACCTGGCAAACCGGCTCACGTTTTCACGACACGGAGGACGGTGATGGGGGTTACCCATACAACAACTGGTCAGAGGGATTGCATCTTAAGGGTCCCTACGCAAGGGATGACATGTGGCAACACTTCTGCATGAAGACTGCAGAACGTGTAGTTGGTGGCGACGATAAGGAATGGCCGAATGGGCAATACTGCGTCTTCAAGTACGGAGACAACTGCCCAAGTGGTACGTGTCTGGTGGTGTCTGGATGGGATGGGATGGGATGGGATGGAATGGGATGGGATGGGATGGGATGGGATGGGATGGGATGAGATAGGGTGGGGTGGGGTGGGGTGGAATCGGATGGGATGGGATGGGATTGAAAGTTCAGCGAATGACGAACAGAGTCATTGTTCGAAATAGATCATGCCAAATATCACCCAATTTCTTTCTGATGATTTTGTGTCTTGCAGGTATGTCATCTGGGTCCATCTATTGGGATGATGAGAACGGTGGCAACACTAACACCGTGCAGGGCACCGTGCCATCGGGAGCGTACGACCAGGACACTCTCATCCACTTCTGCTGCATGATAGACGGTGTGGCATCCACTCCGATCACCTTACCAACAAGCAGCCCGTTCTATCTCTTCGCCTACACCGCACAGTGTCAGGAGGTGGAGGGTATGAATGTTACCCAGGAGTGGTTTCGCTGGGATGACGAGGATACTCGCAACAAAGACGACCGTACTGGGAGTCACCCCTATGATACTCAAACCACTAATCACAAGTTGCATTACTGTTATTACCAAAAAGAGTAGACTTGTTGCTTCTTAAGAAGCGGACGGAAATAAAACGCAGATCAGAAACAAAAATGGTGTTAAAATGACACAACACTAAGGATTTGGATATCTCAAATTCAGATCGATCTTTCAAAGATTTCAAGATATCATTTACATTAATCACAGTTTATTTCACTGAAATGTTTTTAAGGGATGTCATAAAAATTAAATGTATGATATTAGTTTTAAAGATAAACAATAATTACGATTTAAAATCAAATTTATGATTATGCTTGTTGTTTTAAATTGTGATCCTTCAAATTTTCGATTCTTATTTTTATCCTACAAATGTAGTTGATAATTCGGGACAACATATAGGGCTGGATAGCTTAAATGGTATAAAGCACCAACCTGGTATTCTAGAAAGTCGCAGGTTCGAATCCCGTTTCAGTCGGTTTTCGTTATTGACCCTAACGTAGAAGATACTTTCAAAAGACTGATCTGTCGAACTGAACAAGTCACCTTAAAGTCAAAGACTGCTATAAACATCGCCATGTTGCACCTTAATATACATGCAGTCAAGCATATTCAGAATTAAATATCACAATTATTACTACGACAGTTATTCAAAATAATCAATGTACAATCTTAATCAAACATTAATCATAACATCAATTTGAAAATGTTTTTCTATCGGGCACAATTTTTGCAAAAGGTTCCAAAAGTGGAAACCGTTGGTACGTTTTTGCATGATAGCTGTTTGTGTAAAGGTACAATACATTATTGGTAAAGGTCACAGAGCAGCACTCACACTTTGTCTGATCAAACATGCACATGAAATGTTAAATCTGTGCAAATTTGAGCTCTATCGGACATCTGAGTCACGAGAAAATAGAAGAAAAACCAGACTCAGTTTTTCTTGAAAACAATAAAGAATGATTTTGATCTCAACCGAGATCAAAACTGTTTTCGGTCTTTGTTCTACTAATTTCTGGATATATACATACACATTTGCCGGTAGAAATGTTTTAACTGTATGTTTCTACCAGCACCATCTTCATACCCTGAAAGTTATACGTAAATCTGTGAACATTTATGTTTGGGTATGTAACCAATCCTGTAGTGTACCTACATTATACGTTTTCCCATAGACTAAGCAAACAAAACACGCCATTGTATTCGAAACTTGTAATAATTATGACAGTCATTGTAATATCTAGCAGTGTAAAACGTTCTTGTGGATTTCTCTTAACTTGGGTGTTTAGTGAATTTTGTTAAGCGAGTACAGCAACATTATTTAAAAGATTGCACTTTAGATAGCCTCCTTATCCAGCCGTAACAAATAGCAAAAACACGCAATTTATATACATGTATAATTCAATTAATACAACATTATAACTAAAAGTAATTCCTATTTTTCGCATTTATTCTACAATTTTAACCATTCGGGTGTGTATTTACAAAAGGAAAAAAGAAAGAAACAAATCTTATTAGTTTTTTAAAAGCAGCGTACAGGATTTGGAGGGCCTAAAACATATTGAGTTTGAGACAGAAAATGGACTCAACAGTTCGTAAACAGTGCAAACAGTCACCATGGGAAATCTTGGTTCATCAGATAATGTTTTTTTTTTCAAGGAAATCAAGGTTTAGTGTCTTTTAAAAAGATCGTTCATCCGAACGATTTAGTAGCATATAGAAAGCGTGGTGTAACCGTGAAGGATTCAGAAGGGGGCAAGATTATATCGGCCGTATTTCTGCTATCCAGATGAATAAAGCGTAAAAAGGTACATGAAACAACGTCTGTAAGGAAGTTTAAGACCTTCACTTCTGTTTAAGTACCAAATTCAGCAAAAAACACACATCTTTGCAAATCCTATAGCTCCCTTTAAAGACAATACTAGTAATAAACTGCTGCAAACTGCTCATCGGCCAAAAGTGACCCGAAATTTATCAAATGCTTGGTGTTTTAGGAGGGCCCGGAGCGTTTCGATCCTTGCATGATTTTTATCGAAGGCTAGTTTTTGTTTATAAGAAATAATCAGTCATATTTTATTGTGAAGGAAAATGACAACTCTAAATTCTTGGAGATTCAGCGGTAGAGCTTGGAGCGTTTCACACGGAAATTTGCAACTGTGCAGCTTTACAATCTTCAATATAGTTTACTTATGTTTAATTTTAATACACAAAACTGCATATGTATCCGTGATAAAGTTCTTTAATAATGTATTATCAATGTAAGTTAAAACATTCTTATTTACGTGTATATCTTGTATTCAGCATAGTAGATACATGTATTTGTATGGAAGTACGGGAGTTCAAAACAGAGGGAATTTCAATGAGACTATTTGAAGTAAACGAGGTTTGGGTGTTAGAGGTAGTATCATACTTTGGTAGGAAACCAAAACAGAAATCTTCACAGATTTTACCTTTAACTTACAGGGTATAAAAATGGTGATGGTAGAAACATACAGTAAAAGTTTTTCCGCTTGCAATGCTGTCTTTATCCAGGAAAGAGTAAGACCAGTGACCAACATTATTTTTAATCTTTTAATGATCAAATATAAAAGAGAAAACACTTGGTCGTTTTCACTGTTTTCGCACATAGTGGGGACCGTATGGGACTGACAATTTCATAGATGACTGCCACTGTATCTTCCTTGATATTTTTGCCCATGAATCTGTATTTCTTTGAGAACAAAAAACAAAGTGTGATACTACCTTTAAACAATTTAGTCTTTAAAAAGTTTCAATCTCTTGAAAGATCTTGAAGCACTGCTACCGATAGACTAATGACTATTAGACCAAGTATTCTATTGACTGTGCCTTTAATTATTGTTGTGCAATTAACGTAGGCCTTATAATGCTAATAATGCTATGGAATTTGAAATATTTGAACCGTTTAGATAATGTGGAAGTAATATTGATCACTAAAATGTAATTGTAAATTGGCCCCCTGTTTCAATGGAACTTAAAACTATACATTCAACTTAAAGGTAGTATCATACTTTGGTTGCATACCGAAATAAAAAATCTTCACAGATTTACCTTTAACTTTCAAAGACCAAAAAGCGGTAAAAAGACTTAAGGAAGGAGCACTATGGGCACTTCCACTGTTTTCTAAAAAATGGGCACCGTATGGGACTGGAAATTTCACAGATGACTGACACTGTATCTTCATTGATATTTTTGCCCATGAATTTGCAATTCTTTGACAAAACCAAAGTATGATGTTACCTACAGAATACATTTAATGTTACGAGGTTAAAATTGCATAAACCTGTAAAATGAAGAGCTTAAATAAGATCAACATTGGACCATAGCACGTAACATATTTACCCTGTCCATTATTACTTGTGTGTGTTGTCGATATTTGATTCGGTTTATTTATTGGAATGAGTTTGAAAGCAATAGTGAGAAATGTTCATGAGTTGAATGGAACATAATTATCATCTGTCAGCGACTCGAAATGTTTTAACTTGGCGCCATTTTACTATTGAGTGCACCACACTCAATATGACCCATAATTGACCTTAGTGTAAACACCCTCTGATTTCAAAAACCTCATCCAGGAGTCTCTCAGTTTTTGGTGCAATACTGTAAATGGTAGTTTGAACCCTCATCTACCCAATTCTTTTGTTTGTTATCCGATTAAATATTTGCTAATTGCTCCAAGAAAAAAAACAAAATCACTCCAACCCCCCCCCCCAATTTCCGTAACCGACTTGCTACCAGTTTTCATGAAGCAACCCTCCACGTTCAAAACAATGTAGGGCCAGATTTTAAGCCAGAATTCCTCTGAAGCACTGAACCCTCAGGTTGTCATAACCCTTCATCACCACGCAAAATATGAATCGCACGACCCGGCCCCATGAATATTTAAAACACATTGTAGATGTATTATTATGATAATCGGCTCGGAGCATTGCACATCCTCATGGTCATTATAACACGCGCCCTCTGTTGTCCAATTACATATTTGCGTGCAATAGATCGAACTGAGCAGACAAGTATGTAAAACAATATGTAAATAAGTTCGGTTAGGCTCATTATCCCTAGTGGATGAATGGATTGTTCCATGTCGTCTGTAACACAAGCTTTTGGGTTCAGAACAGAAGGAAATTAGAGCAGAGTGCTTACAAATATTTGAGAATTATTTAAACATGTTGAAATATTAACGTTATCATTCATCATCATTATTACATAAGGGAAACAGTTTTTACGGAATGGGAGACTTTTGATTAAACATTGTTAATATCAAGAGGGCGCGCACCACCAGTCTCGGGAAAATGTGTCGATTTTGTTGTCATTGGTTTTGTGCACGAATATTCGTCGTAAACTACACAACCAGCGTCAATAAGCACATGAAAATGCCTGGTACATACTGTGCAGTGTCCAGTTGTGGTGGCAGGGGAGGACATGAGTTCCACAAGAACAAACAAATGCAGAAATATTTGAGACCTAGAGACATTATTCCTCACAAACATAATAATTTCATCACCTCATTTTGTATCTTCGGGCATTAGAATTTGGGTGGACGGCATTGTCAATCTAAAAATCGCTTGTAAATTTCCTGAATTTAACACATGTTAAATGTTCACAGTATTTTCCTGCGTCTTGTGGAGAGTTTTTGAACAATCGCCGTACTTAGATTTAATAGACCGGTAGTTCAGTTTGCTGCCCTCTATCGACAGGCAGATCCAAAAGTCTCCCAACAAAGTTACAGGACCACAAATTACAGTATGCCGAGATATTTTTCCTCAAACCTTTTTTTTTTTTTGGGGGGGGGGGGGGGGGGAATCCTCGCGGAACTTATTTTTTTCTTCTTCTTTTTTTTTATTGGTATAATGTTCTTCTTCTTATATTTGCTCATAAGGGTCACTTCAAGTTTTTTTTCTACAAACTGTTTTTACTGGATTCCAACAAAAAACAATTCCAGTTTTTGAGAATAATTTTTGCCGATCTGCCCGAGTGTTTGTCTGTGGTCAATATACCTAATGTGGAATACATTAAAAAAAATAACATTACTACTGTACTTCAACATGTTGAAATAATACATGTATTTTGTAAACTGAGGGCACCATGCTGCAATTTTGTTTTCTGTGCATGACTCAAAGGCTTCAATTGATGATCTGGACCACTCCATTCCTCCACTGAAGGTTGGAACCAAATTAATAATGAGCCTACCCGTCAAACTGATTTACATTTGTTTGTTGTGATCCGGTTGCCATGGAAAACACAAGCGGCATGCTAATGAGCAATATAACGATGCCTTTGTAACTGACCGATCTCACGGCAGTTGAAGCTTGTCTCGATTCATAGCGTCACGGAATCGTGTTCAGTCCTTCTAAAATCTTATCCTTAGCGAAAAACCACGTCGCCAGCAGAAAAGTTGCCACAATCGCCTGAAATTTGTCTTTTGGCTCTTACACGATGCGGACCTCCAGTATTTCTCTGGTTGTTATCTTGCCACTTGGTTTGGCAGGCGAGGCTTCTTTGCTGTGAGTAAGAGGGGAATCTTGCGGCGCCATAACCCTTGCCGAACCGGGGGAAGATCGCGCCTCGCTCCAGGCAAAGGCATTCGCCAATTTCAGACAGAATTGCCGTGTCAAGAAAAAACGTAAGTGAAAATTTCAATATTAAGAAATCGTCTTGGAAAACTGCTAAATGAAACTTTTTAAGAATTGGTATTTCCCGAAAATGAAATGTTTCTGTCTGAAAGCTTACTGTTTACATTAAGTTCAGTAAAATAACATATTTTGGAATGCTATCAATTCAATAAGATGTTACTGAAAACCTTTAAAACACACCAGCTGGTTTTCACTTTTGACCGCAGCATTGGAAAATAAAACCCGTCGGAACATAAATAAATTAGGTTTGAATTTCTTGAAATCTTCACTAAACAAAATTGGAAAACCGATCTTGATTAAATTGTTAAATAGCGTTATGAAGAGTTATGGACCGATTTTTATTTATTTTTTTATTTTTTTAGATTCCTCAGCAATGCTACATGCATTTATGTTGTTTTTACACAATTTCTTTTATAATTTATTTATTCGTCAAGAAGATAATGATAAAACAAACAATTTATTGCCCTTCAACGACGTAGATAAGCACTTCACTAAGTACCTTTTGAGCGCGCATGAAAAAATTATGCGCTGGCTCAGGTGGGATTCGAACCCACGACATATTATTTGCCCTGTATAAGAATTGTTTGATAAAATTGCATGTAATCCGTTATGTGGTGATCGGAAAAAGTTATTATCTGGTGGCCAAAAGCTATTGGTCACAAGTTATTTCCTTTAAAATATGGTCACAATTGGTGGTCACAAGGTATAACATGGTGACCGGTGACAATTTTCTGCCAGCCGTAAGCCTCTAACTTGACCCAAATTAAAGGTAGTATCATACTTTGGTAAGAAGCCAAAACAGAAATGTTCACAGATTTACGTATAACTTACAGAGTATAAAGATGCTGCTGGTAGAAACATACCGTTAATTGTTTCCGCCTGAAATGCTGTATTTATCCAGAAAAAAGTAAAACAACGACCGAAAATCTTTTTGATCTTTTAAAAGATCAAAAAATAAAAGAGAAAAGACTTAAGAAATACTGTGGCCGTTTCCACTGTTTACTCAAAAAGTGGGCACCGTATATGGAACTGAAATTTTCACAGATTACTGTTACTGTATCTTTCTTGATAATTTTTCCCATGAATCTGCATTTCTTTGATAAAAACCAAAGTATGATATTACTTTTAAGGGCTTTAACCTTCTATTTCCCACCACAAATAATAGTCTGGTGACAACCCTGGTCACCTTCGCGTTCCTGTTGCTACTGTGCCAAATTTCCTGTATCCATTTTCTACTAATATTCCGTATTGAAAACCTATTGTGTCCGATGTGTCTAGGGGTAACCATGGTAATAGCCTCGGTATGATCATATTTGAGAACAAATGCTTTTCAGTAAGCGTTAATCGTTATTACCTATATCTGGTATACTAGTTTATGCCGATGGACATTTCAATATTTCATTAGACCTTGTCCTAAATCAACTGAGATGATATTTCCAAGGATGGGGAAATGGCGCAGCCCTTTCGGAAAGAGCTAAGGGGTTTTGTTTCAATCATTCTGAACATCGGTGGTTTTTTTTAACGAACAGATCAAACTTCAAAGTATTTTTTTCTGTAATCGCTTACACATCCAACAAAGTTCACTAATAAAGAGCAATCGAGATGAATATTGTAATGACATTCTTATAATTTAGTTAATTTATAAGTATAGGTTACAATATCGTATTTTATGTTCCTTATAATTATACACATTTTAAGTAGGCGTGGTTATGGGGAGGGGTGGGGGTGCTAGAGGGCTCGGCTTGATCCCACCCCCCTAAACAAAATTGTGTCTAGTCCCCGCCACCCCAACAAAATAATAATAATAATTGGAAAAAACTTGAACTTTCAGTTATTAAGCGGCAATTACATAGAGGAAACTATGTGTTGTGTAGGCTATACATGTACGTGCATGCATTTCTAATAAAAAAAAGACGTATTCGTGAAATAACCACAAGGGAAACTGACTGAGTTATTTTAAGTCATTGAAAAGTGAACAAAGAAAAATTGACTGGAGCGGGATTCAAACCGGCGACCTCCTGAATACCGTACAGGCGCTCTACCAACTGAGCCATCCAGCCCTATGTTGGTGGTGACCCCAATTGAAACGATCCCTGGGGTGTGGCGGTGTGTGCGTGGTTTCATGGCTTCCGACTGCCTAACGAACAAAGATAGTTGACTATTGGGGTCACCACCAACATAGGGCTGGATGGCTCAGTTGGTAGAGCGCCTGTACGGTATTCAGGAGGTCGCCGGTTCGAATCCCGCTCCAGTCAATTTTTCTTTGTTCACTTTTCAATGAAAAAAAAGACGTAGCAGAAGCAACTGCGCTTGCATTACAATATCAGCATTGAAAGTCTGATATAAATTCAAGCATTTCTTTGTAGCCATTACAAATCAATTTTGTCATTAATTTTATGTTTGATCAAGATTGTACATTGATTGAAATAGGATTTTTAATAAAATTGTCGTAGAAATAAATTGTGGTGTTAAATTCTGAATACGCGTGACTGTATATTAATTAAGGTGCAACATACTTACTATACATACATAAGGTACTTATTTTTATAGCAGTCTTTGACTTTAAGGTGACTTGTTCAGTTAGACAGATCAGTCTTTTGAAAGTAGCTTATACGTAAGGGTCAATAACGAAAACCGACTGAAACAGGATTCGAACCTGCGACTTCTAGAATACCAGACTGGTGCTTTAATACCAAGTGGTCGAGCAATCCAGCCATAAGTTGACCCGAATTGTAAGTTGCCTTTGAAGGATAAACAAATATAAGAATGAAATTTACAACGACAAGCAAAGGCATACAATTTATCTTAATCATAATATTCTTTTAACTTAAAAACTCATTTCATTAATTCAATATTATGACATCTCTAAGGTACAGTTTAGACATTAATTTCTAAAATCGGTGAAATACAGCTTTGTCTCATAAAAGATCTTGAAATATTCGAAACATCGATAAATAATTTTCATTTGCGATATCCATATCCTTAATTTTATATCACAATTTATTTGCTTCTATCTCTGATACATATCTGCCTTCTCCTTAAAGGCAGTATCATACTTTGGTTTTTATCAAAGAAATACAGATTCATGGGCAAAGTATCAAGACAGATACAGTAACAGTCATCTGTGGAAATTTCTGTTTCGGTGTCTTACCAAAGTATGATACTACCTTTAAGTCTAAACCTTTTGGTAATAGCAGAAATGCAGCAAGTGATTTTCGACTCCAGTGTCATAGGGGTGACTCCCAATGACGTAGTTTCCGTTGTTAGTATTCTCGTCATCCCAGCGAAACCACTCCAGGGTAACATTCATACCCTCCACCTCCTGGCACTGTGCGGTGTAGGCGAAGAGATAGAACGGGCTGCTTGTTGGTAAGGTGATCGGATCGGATGCCACACCGTCTATCATGCAGCAGAAGTGGATGAGAGTGTTATGGTCATACACTCCCGATGGCACGGTGCCCTGCACGGAGTTAGCGTTGCCATTGTTCTCGTCATCCCAAAAGATGGATCCAGATGACATATCTGCGAGACACAAAAATCACCAGAAAGGAATTGGGTGATGGCATCATCTATTTCGCACCATGACAAGATGTTCTTCATCCGCTGAGAATCCAATCCCACCCCATGCCATCCTACCCCATCCCATCCCATCCCATCCCATCCCATCCCATCCCATCCCATCCCATCCCACAAGACCCCACCCCACCCCACCCCACCCCACCCCATCCCATCCCATCCCATCCCACAAGACCCCACACCACCCCACCCCACCCCATCCCATCCCATCCCACAAGACCCCACACCACCCCACCCCACCCCACCCCATCCCATCCCACAAGACCCCACACCACCCCACCCCACCCCACCCCATCCCATCCCATCCCACAAGACCCCACACCACCCCACCCCACCCCACCCCATCCCATCCCATCCCATCCCACAAGACCCCACACCACCCCACCCCACCCCATCCCATCCCACAAGACCCCACACCACCCCACCCCACCCCACCCCATCCCATCCCATCCCATCCCACAAGACCCCACACCACCCCACCCCACCCCATCCCATCCCATCCCACAAGACCCCACACCACCCCACCCCACCCGACCCCATCCCATCCCACAAGACCCCACACCACCCCACCCCACCCCACCCCATCCCATCCCATCCCACAAGACCCCACACCACCCCACCCCACCCCATCCCATCCCATCCCATCCCATCCATACAGACACCACCAGAAACTTACCACTTGGACAGATGTCTCCGTACTTGAAGACGCAGTATTGTCCATTCGACCATTCTTTATCGTCGCCACCAACTACACGTTCTGCAGTCTTCATGCAGAAGTCTTGCCACATGTTATTGTTTGATATTGGACCCATAAGATGTAATCCTTCTGACCAGTAATTGTTTGCGGCATCGTCCTCCGTGTCGTGATTACGAGAACCGGTTTGCCAGGTGAACGCCGAGCCAGTCGGACAACCGCCGGTTGGCTTCAGAAAACCGTAGACTCCTCGCGGCCATCTTGGTTCCACTAAAAAGAAAGAAGATACACGTGTTGGGAAAACTTTTGAGAAATGGATAATTTATTCCTTCGAGCTAGCCTTTCATTGATGTTAAACTCCGACGGAAATTTTGTCGAAGTAGCAAAGAAAAACTTGTAAACTTTCCCTATGTCTTTTTCTGAGTCAGGCCGGCCCCAAATCATACAAAGCATCTACACCAATATGTAGGCAGTAGGTTTGTATATTGTTGCTGCTAATATGAGTCCACCCATGGTTGTCAATGACAACTCACAATTGTCATGGTTCAATTTGAATAAATGTCAGTGGCTGAATTTAAATGTCCTTGTTTGTTTAAATAAGCATTCTGCATGATGATTACATGGCTCATTATAACTGTAGAAACATATGCCATTATTAGACACGCGCTGTTAGAAGCAATCGGAAGGCTGGGTGGCCCAGTAACGTTTTTATTGCTTTTTATTGATTGGCTAGCGCGGGAAATATAATGGTATATATGCACCACTTTAGGTTGCCATGGTGTTTTGCACACAATTTCGATGAGTTCATTATATGGTACAGACGTCTTTGCTCCCTTCATTAAGGCATGACATTGCCACCTTCATTTACTGCTGCATATATTTATTTCTGATTCTGAAAGGCTGTTCTGATGAAGATTCTTCCTTCGCTTTTGGTATCTCTTTGAAACTCTTTGCCAGGTAAATTTTCCTTAGTTATTTCACGGCCTGGAATCATTCATTCAGTGAAGGGATCAAAAAGCTTTTACAATGTAGTCAAGTTGTTGCCACCATGTAATAGCTTGTTGCCAACATGTAATAGCTTGTTGCCACCATGTAATAGATTGTGGCCATCGTGTAATAGCTTGTTGCCACCGTGTAATAGCTTGTTGCCACCATGTAATAGCTTGTTGCCACCATGTAATAGCTTGTTGCCACCGTGTAATAGCTTGTTGCCACCATGTAATAGCTTGTTGCCACCATGTAATAGCTTGTTGCCACCATGTAATAGCTTGTTGTCATCGTGTAATTAGCTTGTTGTCATCATGTAATAGCTTGTTGTCATCGTGTAATTAGCTTGTTGTCATCATGTAATAGCTTGTTGTCATCATGTAATAGCTTGTTGTCATCATGTAATAGCTTGTTGTCATCATGTAATAGCTTGTTGTCATCATGTAATAGCTTGTTGTCATCATGTAATAGCTTGTTGTCATCATGTAAATAGCTTGTTGCCACCATGTAATAGCTTGTTGTCATCATGTAATAGCTTGTGGCCAACATGTAATAGCTTGTTGCCACCATGTGATAGCCTGCGGCCACCATGTAATAGCTTGTTGCCACCATGTGATAGCTTGTTGCCATCATGTGATAGCTTGTTACCATCATGTAATAGCTTGTTGCCACCATGTGATAACTTGTTGCCACCATGTGATAGCTTGTTGCCACCTTGTAATAGCTTGTTGCCACCATGTAATAGCCTGAGGCCACCATGTAATAGCTTGTTGCCATCATGTGATAGCCTGCGGCCACCATGTAATAGCTTGTTGCCACCATGTGATAGCCTGCGGCCACCATGTAATAGCTTGTTGCCATCATGTGATAGCCTGCGGCCACCATGTAATAGCTTGTTACCATCATGTGATAGCCTGCGGCCACCATGTAATAGCTTGTTACCATCATGTGATAGCCTGCGGCCACCATGTAATAGCTTGTTGCCACCATGTGATAGCCTGCGGCCACCATGTAATAGCTTGTTGCCACCATGTGATAGCTTGTTGCCATCATGTAATAGCTTGTTACCATCATGTAATAGCTTGTTGCCATCATGTAATAGCTTGTTACCATCATGTAATAGCTTGTTGCCATCATGTAATAGCTTGTGGCCACCATGTAATAGCTTGTGGCCACCTTGTTAAAGGATGTGGCCACCAGGTAATAGCTTGTGGCCACCAGGTAATAGCTTGTGGCCACTATAGGTAGGCCTACATGTAATAGCTTGAGGCCACCAAATAAAAGTTTGTATGAATCAATGCTGAGGAATAATTATTTGGAAAAAAAAGGAAAAAGAAAAGAAAAAAAAGAATTCTGTCCATACATGTAACTCTTAATAACACAAGCAATTTCGTCGAAATCGGTTTTCAAATTTTGTTTTGGAGAGAACAACAAATCTGTTAAAAGATCAAAAAGATATGTGGTCGTCATTTTACTAATTTCTGCATATATATACCATTTCAGGCAGAAAAATTTGTAACGGTATGTTTCTTCCACCACCATCTTCATACCCTGTGAGTTATATGTAAATATGTGAACATTTCTGTTTTGGTTTCTTACGAAAAGTATGATACTACCTTTAACTTATCATGAATTCGTTTATGTTTCCGCGATGTTTAATTTCTAATACTGTGATCATAATCAGGTTTTAGAAATTGATAATGAAAACTAGACCTAAAGTATATAAATCATATAAAATCAATGTAAACAAATAAGCTTTCACACAGAAACTTAAATAGTCTTTCTTTTTCGGGTAATATAAAATTCGTCTTAAGTTTGATTAAATTTGGAATTTTCACTTACATTTTTTCTTTGCCCGGCATTTGTTCCTGAAATTGGCGAATGCCTTTGCCTGGAGCGAGGTGCGATCGTCCCCCGGTTCGGCAAGGGTCATAGCGCCGCAAGATTCCCCTCTCACTCGCAGCAAAGAAACCATGACTGCTAAACCAAGTGGCAAGATAACAACCAGAGCTATACTCGAGGTTCGCATCGTGTAAGAACCAAACAAAAAATGTCAGACGATTGTGGCAATTTTTCTGCTGGCGACGTGGTTCTTCGCTAAGGATAAGATTTTAGAAGGACTGATAACGATTCCGTGACGCTATGAATCGAGACAAGCTTCAACTGCCGTGAGATCGGTCAGTTACAAAGGCATATCGCTATATTGCTCATTAGCATGTTGCTTGTGTTTTCCATGGCAACCAGATCACAACAAACAAATGTAAATCAGTTCGGGTGGGCTCATTATTCATTGAGTTCCAACCTTCATACTCCAGTATAGTGTAGACATTGAGTGGTCCATGTCATCAAACAGAAGATTTTTGGGTTCGGAACAAAAAACATCATTGCAGCAGAGGGTGCCTTCAATTCACACAAATTATTTATCATGCTTCGTGGTAGCATACCAAGACAGAAATTGTCACATATTTACCTATAACTTACAGGGTATAAAGATGTTGATGGTAGAAACATACCGATAAATTGTTCTGTCTGAAATGCTGTATTTTTCCAGAAAAAGAGTAGTTGCGATCTCAGACAGATCAAAACCCGTGTGAAAAGATTCATTACATTGGACGTTTTTCACTGTTTTCTCAAAAAGTGGGCACTGTACGGGACTGACATTTTCCCAGATGACTGTTACTGTATCTTCCTTGATATTTTTGCTCATAAAGCTGAATTTCTTTGACAAAAACCAAAGTATGATATTACCTTTAAATCAAGTTGATAGCAAATTTTACTTCGGATATTTTCGACCTCTTATTTCGTGACAGAAAACATTGACCAACAACAATGATATATCATACATAAATATGGGCTCTTATATTTCGTTTACTTTATTCCGCAGACAATATCTTAGATATTCAGTATACTTTTAAGCACATTGTAAACATTAATTCTCTTCATTTTCTCACTCTTATTCAGTCTAAATAATTCTATTAATTGCATGAAATGTTAAACTGAAGATCAGAATCGTGGTGCTCGGAGCAGATAAGATACCAGTAGAATCGGTACACCGATCATACAGGTATTTGCAGTCGCTAGTAAAAATACCCATGATAAAGAGGGTTGTATAAAAGCTATACATATACCTCGAACTGGGCCCAATTTCATGGAATCTGTTACAGCCTATTTTTGTGCTTACGAGCACTGCTAAGCGTATAATGAAATATATTTCATGGAATCCGTAAGTAGGACTTTCGCTTAGCGAAAAATTTATGGGCTTACATTAATTTTTTTCGTATATGCTTAATAAATTGCTTACACGCTGTCAAGTGCATTCTACAGAAATTTAAGTCCTTGCTTAGAGTAGCGAGAAAGAAAACTCTCACCCGTGAAATAAGCTAACCGTTTGCAAAAAGTCTGCTAGCATTATTATAAGCGGAGAATATTTGCTTACGGTTACGGATTCCATTGGGCCCGGGCGATTTCACGGGGCTGCAGTTGGCCTATATGCTACCATCTGAAGCCCTATTTTTACATGATGGAACTCGCACCATCCATTATCCCTTTACTTGATGGTGCACATTCGCTCTTCTTCAACTGAGAATGAAGTCAATCTGCTCCTTGAACAGGGAGATACAAACATGCTAGTTTAGAAGTAATAGTAAAAGATGGTTTAAGTTCACTGATGGAACAGGGACACCATCCAAAATCCTGCCCCAAGGCTTTGTGGAATCACTAACATCTTACCAATTATGAAGATGAGGTTATAGTAAAAACTACCACAACGTTTCTGGAACGGACCAATGAAATTTCGCAACTGCCTTATGAATATTCATGATATATCGCAATACAGCATAAAGAAATAATGTTATGACAATAATAATCTGGTCCACAAATAATACCATTAAAAAGCAAGGAAACTTAGCCCATTTAAGTGACACACACAAAATGCTTTACATCCACTAAGAAGTACCTTAATAGTGGATCAAAATGAAAGACGTAATTTATGATTGCTGATTCATGGGGTCGATTTCACGAAGCCTTACGATCGATCGGAACTCGAGTTGCGAAGGATGACCCACCGTATCCTATGCAGGGCTGCAATGCGTCATAAGCCCCACGATTGATAGTAAGTTACGATGAGTTTTGTGAATTTGATCCCTGCTGCTTCCGCTGTTGCTGTAGTTACCTATCTTGTTATGTTATGTTGATATTGTCGTTGTTGACAAACCAATGAAAATTTTGTAGAAAGCTTGAACATGTCAGCCTTCATCCTCTGCAATTAAGCTCAAATCTTGGACAATTAAAACAAATATAAAAATTTACATATGAAAACAAAAACCCTTCAAGAAACCCGTTCACCATGAGTACAATTTTTGTTACAAAGATAGATGACTAAACTTGTAAAGTGAACAAGTAGTGAGGTCATTTCCCTTTTAAAGGTAGTATCACACTTTGGTTTTGTATCAAAGAAATACAGATTCATGGGCAAAAATACCAAGACAGATACAGTAACGGTCATCTGTGAAAATTTCAGTCCCATACGGTGCCCACTTTTTGAGAAAACAGTGAAATACAGCCACAGTATTTCTCAAGTCTTTTCTCTTTTATTTTTGATCTTTTAAAAGATTTTGGGTCGTTGTTTTACTCATTTCTGGATAAATACACAATTTCAGGCGAAAACAAATTAACGAATAACGGTATGTTTCTACCTCCACCATCTTCATACCCTGTGTACGTTATACGTAAATCTGTGAACACTTCTGTGTTGGTTTCTTACCAAAGTATGATACTACCTTTAAGGGGAAAGGGGGAGGGGTGTTCTCCTTTACAAAGATCATTCATTTTGTTTCAGTACAAGGGGTACTTGCATGTTTGAGCTATTAATAGAATACACCCTTTATATCGACAGCTATAGTTACCCGGATGTTCGGACAAATTTCACGTTTACGTGTATTAAGTTACTTGGGCAACGTGCGACTTGTTTGTCGGAACAAAATAGCCAAACTATTGTAAAACGCCCATATTCAAATTTAATGCACATCATGTACTCACTCAAACAGCTTACTAGTAGGCCTACCATGATAAAACCTGTTGGAATGTTCATATGATAAACTCTCGTAAAAATATAAATACCAGTATTTTGGGGGTTCCCAACTGTGAAACTATTGGATGTTCCTAGTGTGTGGTTATCTGCAAGGAATGACTTATAGTGAGGCATATTTTATATAAATACAAAAAAAATCGGTGTAGGAACAGTAAAAAAAACAATATAAAGACGAATCAAAAAGAACATTTTATAGGTTTGTACGTCGGTTTTTGATGCTGAGAAAGATTTGACGCTTTGCATGGTGACAATTGGTATGTGGATCGGTTTGCGGAAACACCATGTTTAAGAATCGTTCATACTTTCGCACTTCTTATTTCGTTCGCACTTCTCGTAAGGTCTCAACGTTTCGACTAGGCTGCTCTAGTCATCATCAGGGTAAACCATCAGTTTTTGATGCTGTTGAATAATTCAACAGTTCTGGCTTTGCTCTTAAGCCCCGCCCACCTTAGCATCGCCACGTTTTTTACCGCAAATACACAGCGTGTGACCGAGTTTGGTAATGGACGACGACGACTGTTGGCAACCGTTGTTAAGCTTTCGCGTCCTCCAATTGGTCAATGCGCACAGTTTAATCACGATTGACAGGCCGGAAGGGTCCATTATTATCTCTGCACAAATTCTACAACGCTCACTTTGGTCAATCTGGAAACATTTGACCAAGAGGGGAATTTTATCATTTACATGTAGTACTGTTCAATTGACAATTTGTGTATGATATATCATCTCATATATACTTATTTACAAAAGCTTTTAATATTTTGTTTACCCTTTTGTTCACCTTTAAACCCAATTTTTTTACACAGATTCATCTTGAATCTTACAATTCCAGCACAGTGCCGTAACCCTATGGCATATTTCTCGTGTACCACATTGGGCCATCAAGTCCCTTATGGAGTTTAAGCGACGACGCTAAAAAAACTCAACCATTGAGAAAATCTCTCATGGTTGCGAAATCTTCATACTAAAGTTTCATCGTGTGAAAGGACACCAACGCTTGAGAGTGACCGACGTCCCTGGTGAATCCTTGAGAGATTTTGACCAAGGTCCAGACCTACGACAATATTTTTCAATGGACCCTTGCGAAGTGCTTTGCAATATGCGCATGCGTGTGTTTTCTATGTATTATATGGCCTTTGAAGACCGCGCTCACTTCCACGTGCTTTACGGCGCAACCTCATGTCGTCGTGATGGTACTAGCAGCATTTTACATTCATAAAATGCATAGTTTATCGATTACCCGCGTTCCGTCTCAAGGGAGGCTTGAGAAATGTTACACTGTGCCGTGTGAAAGGCGCCCAAAAGCGGCCAGCATAAAACCGTTTTGTAAGATTTTGCAACCATGAGAGAATGTCTCAATGGTTGAGAGGTTTGTTACAGTGACAAGCCTCTGCAGTAATCAACGAAGGGACTCTTCATCAGGGGGTCTTCTTGCAGACTCAAAATGCTGGTCTACTCACGCCCTGCTACCCCGCGTTACAAACTTGCTGCACCGTTACACTGGCAGTTGGCAATTTCATCCTGAAAACCAACCAGAACTTTGCTGATTGGTTTTGGTCCAGAAAAATAACCTACAACAAAAATAAACATTCTCCTGAGTTATATCATGGGTAATATGTCTTTGGCCAATGTTGTTGTACCTCAAATCACGAATTCTGAAGATTCATCTGGTTTGGTCGATGCTGCTGTGCAAACTCTTCTTTGTTCCCGGAACATATTAAAACAATTAAAATAAATTTAGACCTTTAAACGTGGAATTGAAGATGTCAGATGCCTTAAAAATATAAAAACTATTTCATGAATATTTGTCAAGTTGACAAATTCTTCAACTAGGCCATTTTGGCATATTCACTCATTAGGCTGGAGGCGGAATCGGGTACGCAGAAGCATGAGGATGCGATCCTTGTAACCACGGAAACTCTCAAGCCTTAATGAGTGCATCATCATCGTCTCCTTCAGGGTCAGCATTTTGCAACTGGCAAGGTACTTTAACTCGTGGGCTGTCGTCATTCAGCCAGAAGACGGTGGGCTCGTTCGACCTCTTCTTTGGTGGAGGCGTTTCATCAGCCGTGTCCTCCCAATAAGGCCGGTCAGTTCTAGCGGTCCAGGTTAGGATGTCGTCGTCCCCTGGACCTGACGGATGCCTGTTGGCAAACGTCTGGAGCTGCTGGCAAATCTCGTTCTCCTCCCCGGTCGCTGTCTCTGGGCCGGACTCCTCTTCTGAAGCTAGGAGCTCTGCCACTGTGGCCATGTGCATCTGGGAGCCCGTCCGGCTGAGCTGTCGCACCAGGAACTGCCGGAGGTCTTGCCGATGGGTCTTATCTTGCTCAAAGATCCACTCCTGTAATGAAAAGACAACCGCGGTTATTGCAGCACACACCACACCACTAAACCCTCCAAAATATAATTGTCATCTCTTACAAAACAGAAAACACTCCTTAATGCTTTGGAATCACACCATCATAAAAACAAACATTGTCTCTAAAATGTTCACATTTCAGAGATAAAATAATAATAATAATTTGGGAGGCTAATCATCCTATTGGTGGATGATGTTTTGGTTGTCTCACCTTGATTTCATCAGCGTACATGGTCTTGCTGAGGTCAGCTTTGGTTCTTTTCCTAGATCCTTTGTAAGTGAGCACTCGATCCGGCTTGAAAAGAAAAAGGAAAGAAGAAGCAGCATCACAATCAAGTGACAAACAGTGTGCATGTAAGAGATGTTAGTGACAAGACACCTTTAAACTATCATAGGTCAATTTAATCTACTCCACAACATGAGTACATCTTTGAGAAAGATCATGCTAGGATCCCAACGTCAGGCCCTCCTAAATCTGAGCAGCCTTTGGGAAAGATCCTGCTAGGATCCAAACGTCAGGCCCTCCTAACTCTGAGCAGCCTTTGAGAAAGATCCTGATAGGATCCAAACGTCAGGCCCTGCTATTAACTCTGAGCAGCCTTTGAGAAAGATTCTGCTAGGATCCAAATGTCAGGCCCTACCAACTCCAACCACTACATGATGGTTAGAATGAAGCCAAATTAACTAGACTAGCACCACAATCTTACCGCATTTCTCAGCATAGTATGCAGGACTGCTAGATGCACACTGTTCCGAGATTCAGACGGGTAGAACTTGTCTAAATCTTGGAGGGATAATCTCATCTCGGTGTCTATGGAGCTCACAACTACACGGGCGGAAAATAGGAGGGAAAATTGCCCAAACAGCACAGAGTAAACTGAACAATTAATCACTGATGGAAATACCAAAGGAATTCAAATAGAAATGATTAGTACAACAAAGTATACATATAAGGAAAAAAAGGTGATCAAAGTCACGCGATGTCGTGTTGCTGGTAGCGACGTTTCGGCTGCCGGAACTGCAAGCCTTCATCAGGCAACTGAAGAACTGGATGCTGAGGGTCAGTTATATTCTGTTGGTCAGCATCCATGTTCACAGTCCCGTGTTCAGAGGACTGTGGATGATTCAGTGCAGTGAACGTCGTACGGTTCTCTCTGCGGTTGGGGCTTGTCTTCGGAGCCCTCTGGTGGTCCCATCCGTTGCGTGGCGGTGGTCGTGGTGCCGGATGGTGGGAAGCCAAAATCCTGGGATGTTGATGCCGCTGTTCCGATTGATGTTGTTGTCACGAAGGCGGATGTGGATGGCCTCCTTGATGCGCCTGGTGTACCAATGTTGTTCACGATTGATGCACTGTACATCATCCCAGGTGGTGGCCAGCTTCCCAGGCCTGTTCAGCTACCACCGATCCATCCACACGAGAAAGTCTCACGTCCTATTGATGCTCCTTGATCCTCTCGCCGATGGGTCCGCTGGTCTCGCCGATGTACACCTGGGGCCAATTTCATGGCGCTGTTTAGCACAAACATTTGCTCAGCATGACATTTCTGTCTTAATAAAAACAAGGGACAACTAAATGTCCATGTGTTGTGCATCGCTTGTGATTGTTCTTTGGCTGTTGTTCGCTGACCATGAAATTAACATCAAATGAAATTTATAACGGTGGTTTGTTTTATTGGGCAAGACATTTTTGTGCTAAGCAAATTTTGGTGCTTAGCAGCTCCATGAAATTGGCCCCTGGTTGCAATGGGTGAACACAAACATCGACCAACAGGATATAATGGACAACGCAGCATCCAGTTCTCCAGTTGCCTGATGAAGGCTAGCAGTTCCAGCAGCCGAAACGTCGCTACCAGCAACACAACATAACATGTCATTGATCACCTTTTCCTAATCTGTATCCACCGCGATGAATAACCCTTTCCTTCCTAAAAATATACATATTTATAATATGTATTTATTAATAAAAACCTTTCCCCCCTCGGGCGCTTCGCGCCCTCGCAGTGCCTGGCTACAAAATTTCACTCCGGGTAAACCCCCCCCCCTTAGCAAAAAGCTAGATTCGCCCCTGAGAAGGGCATTCCTGTAGATTAGTCCACTCTGGTTAGCTGGTATTCAGACTCAACAGACGAAGAGTCATTAAGGTGAGTTAGTTTTATACTGTAGAAGCATGGGTACCAGCCACTAACCACAGTGGACCAATCTAGAGGAATGCCAATAGAAGTGGAAAGTGCGAACGATTCTTACAGGGTGTTTCCGCAAACCGATCCACATACCAATTGTCACCATGCAAAGCCTCAAATCTATTTTGAATACATATCTGAGGGTGACCACACCTTAAAGAGACACGCCCTCATACAGACACACTGATAGACAGACAAACTCACACTCTTCATCTGCTTTGGGATTACGCAGCCCGTACTGCATCCTGAAGACAAAGGCCTCCAGGATAAAAGTCACGATGATCGTCACAACAACCTGCAGATTAATATCAATAAAGTGAAAGCTAAGCCTTGAGGGATGGCCTTCTAACTAATGATGAATACGCTATATGCATGTTGGGTGCTGTGGCCTAGTGGTCTGGCGTTTTGAACTCAATGTCTTGTGGTCAACCAGCTCAACTACAGATTGTGGGTTCGATTGGGCAAGATGCTTTGTCACATATTGCTCCTCTTCACCCAAGTGTACAAGGATACAAGCACCTTGGCTGCATTCGAACCCACAATCTGTAGATTTACTACAAGATCTTGAGTACGACACGGCAGACAACTAGGCAGCATCCCAGAGGATCAATCAAGTAGTTTGTAGCCATGGATCTGAATTGGTCACTTACCAAGCTGGACAGGTAGAAGACGATGAAGTAGATCCTACTCCAATCGGTGGTCATGTGAGCGATGCCAAACTAGATTGAGAAGGGAAAGGAGAGGACCAAATACTGTAAGTCAATCCTAGGACACGCAAGGACCAGGGAGCCTTCCTCCAGAATGGTCTGTTTGCCTAGTGTGAGCTTCTTATCAAAGTAGACCTTCAGAAGGACCCAGTTTCATGGAATCTGTTACGGCCTACTTTTGTACTTACGAGCACTACTATATATGCCTGAAATCTATTTCATGGAATCCGTAAGCAAGACTTTTGGCGCTTAATTGGTTAGCGGAGAATTTCTAGGCTAACCTTGATTGTTTTCTGCTATAAATGCGTTGTCATGTTCATTCTGCAGAAATTCCTTGCTTAGCGTAGCGAGAAAGAAAACCCTCCAGTGAAACACGCTGTAAGCTATTTAAGAAAGTTTGCTTTATACGGTGACAGATTCCATGAAATAGCGCTCCGCACTAATGATGTCACCAAATCCCCGGATGTCAGACAAACATTGTCTCACGCACGAAGTGTACATGCATGCGCACATGCACACACGTTTGCATGGTTGCAATGTTTGTCTGAGATCAGGTGCTATTTTTAGCGCAAGTGCGGAGCGCTATTGGTCCCAGTTGAAGGTACATGAGTCATTGCCACAGGTTTGGACTTGGACTTTGCCCACCCTACATGTACTGAGGACTTATTTCATACACCAGAATTTGCTCCAGCAAAAACGAAAAATCAAAAAAATCAAACTGCCAGCCAAAATCCACCAAGAATTTACACAAACCCAACAATAGCAACGTTCAAATAAACAACACAAGGAAGGTATAAAACATACAGAAATGCGAACAGCAGACGTAAAAGTAGAAATCTGAGTTGCCTCAGTTACTGTGTCAGAATTAATAATAATAATAATAATAATGGATATTTATAAAGCGCACGTTCCGTCTTACGACGCTCACGGCGCATGAAGGAAGTACAACATGTAATCACAAATACAAGAAAGATACAAAAACTGTACCAAGATAGATAACAAATAAACAAGATAGATTAATAAGACCGAAACAAATACAAGATACCGGTAGATGCATTAGCTCAAAAACAGACAGAAAAAACAAATACTGTTAGTTATTCATGAGGTACATTTTAAGCATGGATTATGCTTACCATGATCACGTGCCAGTTGTTCACGACTGTCAGCTCAAACAACGTCACTGAAATCAGAATTTGATTGGTGAAGAATAAGCAATTGTTGTAGAATCAGTCAATTTGAGTAAATTACATGTCAAGTTATATAACCGCTATTTTTTTTTAATGACTTTAAAATTCAGTCAGCTTCCCTTGTGGTTATTTGATGATTGTATAATTAAAAAGCTGTATCCTCTTTGAGTGATCCCCCATGTACCGTTCCCAGGTTGCAACATTGTTGCGTGTATCATTGAAACGATCCCTGGGGTATGGCGGTGTGTGCGTGGTTTCATGGCTTCTGACTGCCAAACGAAAAAAGATAGTTGACTATATTGGGGTCACCACCAACGTAGGGCTGGATGGCTCAGTTGGTAGAGCGCCTGTACGGTATTCAGGAGGTCTGTTTGAATCCCGCTCCAGTCAATTTGTCTTTGTTCCTTTCCAATGACTTTAAAATTCAGTCAGTTTCCCTTGTGATTATTTGATGATTTTTTTTATATAGCGGACAATCAATTTATGATGTCTCACTATTCTGAGCTTCATAGTGTCAATAAAATATAAGACCTCTTGGCTCTGCTAACTGCAGAATTTGGCGCTTATGATTCTCATTCTACGCTTACTGGGTTAGGGTAAAAATGCTATGCTAGCTAAGTAAACGAGAAATCCTCAAACTACGCACTCCTACAAGTGCAGATTCATCGCTTATCCACAATACTGCTTATTGGCAATTTCTTTCTTTCCTAAAAGTGATGTTTCTTTTTCACAGCATTGTCGGTCGTGAGAGCCACAAAAGGCATGCTACCCTTTGCAGAGAAATTGCTGGTAAAAATGAGTAACGTGACAATGCTATATGGATAAGGAAAAAGGTGATTGATGTCACGTGATGTCGCGTTGAGTAGCAACGTTTCGACCTATGGTGTGTCATTGCATCGCCAGGCCGAGCCGACCAGCTGCTTTCCTACTTGAACAGCCAACAGCCCAGCATCCGGTTCACCATCGAGGTCAAGGAGAACAGCACCATCGCCTTCCTATACACCCTGGTCCAAAGAGAGCCTGACGGCAGCCTGACCAGCATTGTGCACCGCAAGCCCACGCACATCGACCAGTATCTGGCATTCGACTCACACCATCAGGTCCATGAAGCGAGGAGTGGCCAAGTGTCTTCACGATCGTGCCTCATTGTACAGCCGCTGAGAGATGTGCACGCTGCCCTTACGGCAAACGGATAACCACCACCTTTCATCCGGCGATCTTCGAGGCCCACGACCAGCACCGACACCAAGCAGACGGAGTAATCCTTCTCCCCTTCATGGATGGCATCTACAGACAAGTACTTTTTGACTCGTCCTGTATACCGGTACACAAAATAACCTTTCTGTCCGTACTCCCCAACCCCCACAAATACTACTATCTAATATGCAGGAGAGAGTGCTTTGAATGTCGTTTGTTTCTTTTAAAAAACATCACCAATCTTGGACAACTTCTTTTTGACACACCCTGTATGTAGGTGATTTTTTTTTCAACAAAGAATACCATTGGAATGACACTCACCGTAGCTAGACAGAATGTTTCCGAAGTTGTTCAGGTAGAAGAAAAAATGAGTTTCGTTGCTAAAGAAGGACTCAAACGTTGTGTTTCTATGGGTACAAAGAAATATAGTGTAATATGGGTTAATAACAGAACAGTGTCATTTCAAAGTTTTGCTAGAAATAAGACCTGCACTTGGTACATTTGGAAGGCAGAGCCTGAGCTCTACCATCTTAGCAGTCCTGTCTTATAATGAAGGTTCCTGCTACTGATAGGTCACTGGACAGTCAGAAGCCATTCTTTATCGAAGGCCGTAGCTGCCTTCGTCGTCAAACAAACTCCTCGTCGACGTGATGCATCAAACGACTCATCGTTGAAGGTGATCTATTCCATGCAAACGTCAAACGATTCGGCGCAGACGGCAATCCATTTGATGCAAATGTCAAACGACTCGGCGCAGACGGCAATCCATTTGATGCAAACGTCAAAACGACTCGGCGCAGACGGCAATCCATTTGACGCAAACGTCAAACGACTCAGACGGCAAACGTCAACGCAAACGTCAAACGATTCGGCGCAGACGGCAATCCATTTGACGCAAACGTCAAACGACTCGGCGCAGACGGCAATCCATTTGACGCAAACGTCAAATTTTAGCACTTGCCCCGGACGCCGTTTTCCCCAGTTATGCGTCTGCATGGAGCACAACAGGCTGTACTTACTTGCAGCAGTTCATCAGTTCTACTGACGAGAAGAGCTCCATACCAATGATAGCATAGAAGTAGTACATGACGATAATGACCACGCCAACACTGTAGAAATAGAAAAACAAATTACCTTCATATTTCAGTTATGATGCTTTAATATCTTGTACCCTTTACATCACAAATGAAACCAATTTTAGTTCAGTCAATATTTTTGGTAAGTGTTTAGAATGGAGTTAGGAGGGCCTGACATTTTGATCCTAGCAGGATCTTTCTCAAAGGCTGCTCAGAGTTAGGAGGGCCTGACGTTTTGATCCTAGCAGGATCTTTCTCAAAGGCTGCTCAGAGTTAGAAGGGCCTGACGTTTTGATCCTAGCAGGATCTTTCTCAAAGGCTGCTCAGAGTTAGAAGGGCCTGACGTTTTGATCCTAGCAGGATCTTTCTCAAAGGCTGCTCAGAGTTAGAAGGGCCTGACGTTTTGATCCTAGCAGGATCTTTCTCAAACGCTGCTCAGAGTTAGAAGGGCCTGATGTTTTGATCCTAGCAGGATCTTTCTCCAAGGCTAAATGACCAGAGGATAAGAACAAAGACATGACTATACACATAAGGACAAATAGACTGAACCTCAAGCTCTCCTATTACTCTAAGCAAAACTAAGCATTTGTTTGGTTGATGAGCAGTTTGCAGCAGTTAATTACTTTTAGTGAATACGTCCGCTGGAGTGACCCATCGGCACTCCGCTGATAACGGCATTGAACGCGAATCCCGACCTACAGGATATAATGGACACCACAGCATCCAGTTCTTCAGTTGCCTGATGAACTAAGGCTAGCAGTACCAGCAGCCGAAATGTCGCTACCAGCAACATGACTTTGATCACCTTTTTTCCTTTAAGGAAAAAAGGACTCATCGCATCTATACGACACGTCGCGGCAAAAAGCTCCGCGACGCGTTGCAACTCGATTTGCGACGCGTCGCGGAGCTTTTTGAAATCGGCCCCTGATGTCTCAAGTGGGATCTCTTCAAAGACAAAATTAGAACAGAAGCCACTGCTAGGATCACAGTAGTCCTAACGACCTTGGGAAAGATCCTGCTAGGATCCAAACATCCAGTCCTCCTAACTCTGAGCTCAAACATCTGCTAGAATTGAGTCAAAAGTCGTTCTTACCTCAACATTCGACCCAGGAGTACGTAGAACGTCCCAAACACATCTCGGTATCGCTTCTTGATCTTAAACAATCTGAAATAACCACAAACAAAAGGATCACTCTTGTGAATCAATCTCAGATTCATTATGAGTAATTAACTGCTGCAAACTGCTCACCAGCCAAAAATTACCTGAAATATATCAAATGCTCAGCGTTAGGAGGGCCTGACGCATTTTGATCCTAGCAGGATCTTTCTCAAAGGCAAGCAAACGACTGGGGATGTATACATTTGAATGATTTTTTGTTTTTGTGGGGGTGATAAAGAACAAAAGATTGTTTGTGTGTATGATGGCGCAAGACCCTGAGCAAAGATATTGGGCAATGGTTAATGTCCCATCATAGGACTTTGAAGTTTTGCTAGTACAGGTTTACATCAGACTGTGCGAAAACATTTTGTGTTTTCCGGAAAATGGTTTTTAATTACGCCATTTCCGGAATCCCTGATGTTCGATGCAAACCTGCCTAAAACGAAACTTAAAGCCACTTTACATGTAAGTACGAGGCTTCAAGGAAAAAAGAGACAAAGTTAGATTTAAGGCTATACATTGCAGAAGTTTATAAGGTAAACTTGTGCACTTGTGCTAAAAGTAACACACTGGATCTCAGACAAACATTGCAAACGTGTGGTGGGTGTGCTTGTGTGCATGTGCATGCATGAAGTTTGTCTGACGTCAGGGGATTTTGTACATGCGCGCGCTGGCCAAATCACTCGTGTGACGTCATTAGTGCGGAGCGATATTGATAGCGGTATTCCATCAGACATATACACAATAAATTATATATTTTAATAAAGTTTGAAGAAAAGCAAACTCTGTGAAGCTGAAGAATGATGTTTTACCTGAGCAGACGTATTGGTCTGAGTATGACCAGGTAGTAAAATGCTGAACTGATGGATTCAATGGTCATACCGAGTAACGCGATCACCGTCACCACAAAGTCAAACCTGAAGAGATATAAGCAACAAAGTCTTCAATAAGTCCAGGGGTCGATTTCACCAAACTCATCGTAACTTACCATCGATCGTAGGACTTATGATGCATTGCAGCCCTATGTAGGATAGGATGGGTTATCCTTTATAACTAGAGATACGATCGATCGTAGGGCCAAACTCATCGTAACTAATACTATCAATTGTAGGACTACTTATGATACATTGCAGCCCTATGTAGGATACGATGGTTTATCGGAAATGTTCTCAAAACAGATCTGATTGGCTGATGTGCCGTAACGGTAATTGCATTGCAATTTGCATGCATGCATGTATCAGATATGTGTGGCACAGAGATAGAACGGGTGATACTGAGACTAGTCTTTGGCAAGCTAGACAGTAAGCTCAGTAACTAGCAAGAGCTACACGATCAATCTTCATCACCCGAACAGAAACGTTAGCCCTACCCATCCCATCAAACATAAACTGACTTACACATTCCATCCAGAGTTGAGATATCCTGTGATGCCGAGACCAACGACCTTCAAAACAATCTCCGCTGAGTATACTATACATACAAGAACATAATCAAAAAAAGGTAAATTAGTAAAGAACGATTTAGAGCACAATTATTGATCTATTGTCAATAAAAATAAAATAGCTTGGGAGTAAGGAAGGCCTGATGCATTTCGATCCTAGCAGGATCTTTATTGGAGGCTAAATGACAAGAGGACAAGACCATATGCTTGGAGTTAGGAGGACCTGATGTGTTTCGATCCTAGCAGGATCTATTTTGGAGGCTAAATGATAAGAGGACAAGACCATATGCTTGGAGTTAGGAGGGCCTGATGTGTTTCGATCCTAGCAGGATCTATTTTGGAGGCTAAATGATAAGAGGACAAGACCATATGCTTTGATTTAGGAGGGCCTGATGTGTTTCGATCCTAGCAGGATCTTTATTGGAGGCTAAATGATAAGAGGACAAGACCATATGCTTGGAGTTAGGAAGGCCTGATGTGTTTCGATCCTAGCAGGATCTTTATTGGAGGCTAAATGATAAGAGGACAAGACCATATGCTTGGAGTTAGGAGGGCCTGATGTGTTTCGATCCTAGCAGGATCTTTATTGGAGGCTAAATGATAAGAGGACAAGACCATATGCTTGGAGTTAGGAAGGCCTGATGTGTTTCGATCCTAGCAGGATCTTTATTGGAGGCTAAATGATAAGAGGACAAGACCATATGCTTGGAGTTAGGAGGGCCTGATGTGTTTCGATCCTAGCAGGATCTATTTTGGAGGCTAAATGATAAGAGGACAAGACCATATGCTTTGATTTAGGAGGGCCTGATGTGTTTCGATCCTAGCAGGATCTATTTTGGAGGCTAAATGATAAGAGGACAAGACCATATTTTTTGATTTAGGAGGGCCTGATGTGTTTCGATCCTAGCAGGATCTTTATTGGAGGCTAAATGACAAGAGGACAAGACCATATGCTTGGAGTTAGGAGGGCCTGATGTGTTTCGATCCTAGCAGGATCTTTATTGGAGGCTAAATGATAAGAGGACAAGACCATATGCTTGGAGTTAGGAAGGCCTGATGTGTTTCGATCCTAGCAGGATCTTTATTGGAGTTTAAATGATAAGAGGACAAGACCATATGCTTGGAGTTAGGAGGGCCTGATGTGTTTCGATCCTAGCAGGATCTATTTTGGAGGCTAAATGATAAGAGGACAAGACCATATGCTTGGAGTTAGGAGGACCTGACTTGTTTCGATCCTAGCAGGATCTATTTTGGAGGCTAAATGATAAGAGGACAAGACCATATGCTAGGAGTTAGGAGGACCTGACTTGTTTCGATCCTAGCAGGATCTTTATTGGAGGCTAAATGACAAGAGGACAAGACCATGCAAGTAAAGATACACATAAATGGATGAGAGGATCAGAACAAAGGAGGGGGAGGGGGTTCAGTCAGAGTGACCAGGGATGGTGGGGGTGGGCAAGTGTGGTCAGGGGAAGGGGACAAGGGGTCTGGGGAAGGCAAGATCAAAGGTGGACATAAAACAAAAACAAAATAGACATTTATGACGTAAATATTGGGAACGCATCTACCCTATAAGGACTTTTGGTTAAGATTGACTGCTTAAAAGTGACCAAAGTGGGTTTCAGGACAAAACGTGTGCAAAGTCTATGGGCCGTGACGACAAGAAGAAGAAGAAGAGGAAGAAAAACTATAAAAAAATAAGAACAAAAATAAAGGCTTTTCGCTGATGCGGAAAAGCCAATAAATATCAAACAGTATATCAAAGTATACAAATTGAATATAATGGCAAGAATACACGCAATGATTACAAAAGTCATCATTTTCCTATACCAATTCTCCCCCTGGGATTAAACGGACATTACAATGTGACAAGGACTTACTTCCCATGAAGGCCCAGTCGTACCAGTCCACTGCAATTATAACAACATCTATCTCCTGCATGTCGTACACATCTGAAATGCAATCAGTGAGAATAAGGCCGTGTCCCAATTCTCTATCTGCGACCGCAAATAACACACAAGTCTACGGAAATGGCTGCAGCCACTGGCTAGTGGCTGCCATAGGTGTGTGTGTAATTTGCAGCCGCAGCCAGATATTTGGGACATGGGCTATGAGTCAATTCCATACATGAAAGGCTGTGACGTCAATTATTCTGCCAACTAGTAGCCTGGTCTCAAATATGTCGGCCATCGAATAAATGTTATATGTTTCCAGACGTTGGATCAACGTAAAAATGTCTATAAGGAAAAAGGTGATGAATATCACGTGATGTTGTGTTGCTGGTACTAGGGTGTGAGGTTTCGGCTGCTTGCACTGCTAGCCTTCATCAGGCAACTGAAGAACTGGATGCTGCGGTGTCTGTTATATCCTGTCAGATCAGCTATGGGCAGTCCAGTCATGCCAGTTAATGATTAAGTAATACTTAGGAAAGGATTCTTCATTGCGGCGGATACAGATAAGGAAAAAAGGTGATCAAAATCACGCTATGTCGTGTTGCTGGTTGCGACGTTTCGGCTGCTGGTACTGCTAGCCTTCATCGTGCAACTGAAGAACTGGATGCTGCGGTGTCCATTATATCCTGTTGGTTGGGGTCCATGCTCACATTGCTTGTTCAGAGGACTGTGGACGTGTCAATCCAGCGGACGTCATACAGTTCACTCTGCGGTCAGCTGGGGGCGTGTCCTCTGTTACCTTGCGGTGGTCGTGGTGCTGGATGGTGGGAAGCCAAAATCCAGGGATGTCAATGCCGCTGTCTCGATTGATGTTATTGTCATGCAGGCGGATGTGGATGGCCTCCTTGATGCGCCTGGTGTACCAGTGTTGCTCGTGGTCGATACACCTCACATCGTCACAGTTAGGATGGTGGCCAGCTCCCCAGGCATGCTCAGCTACCGCTGATCCGTCCACACAGGAGAGTCTCACGTGAGTCACGTCCTATTGATGCTCCTTGATCCTGTCGCCAATAGGTCTGCAGCATCCAGTTCTTCACTTGCCTGATGAAGGCTTGCAGTTTCAGTAGCTGAAACATCACTACCAGCAACACGACATTGCGTGACTTTGATCACCTTTTTTCCTTATTTATATTTACCACGAGGAATAATCCTTTCCTTTCTAAACACATTTCTCATAATCTGTATGAGATATAATGCTCTTCGCGATTTAGTAAAGAATACGGTAATTTGCGGTGCCGCCATGTACTGTACATCTCTTTAGTGAGTGAGTGTACTAGCTCTGAGAAAAACCGAGGGACTGTAACATGGTGACAAAATGTTCAGTTCACAATAATTAGCTTTATACCGACCCTATATTGAAGGGTTCTGTGTACGGCAGACCCTTTTCAGAATGACCTCATTTGCATACAGTGCCCTCATCTAGAGATCAAAAGACATGAACACCGCTTCGCATTGCTTGAGTGTTTCGTCATCGTAGTCCAAACAAAATAGCAATAAGAATACAGTCAAAGTTTGTTAACTCGAACCTCAGGGGCATAATAATAATAATATCGGCATTTATATAGCGCTCTTACACACAAGAGTGGAATCACAGCGCTTTACACTATTAGTATCCCTGGTCATCAGGCCCATTTACATTCCTGAAACAATCTCAGCTCCCTGGGGAGTATACAGCCTTGTATTACCATAAGGTGCACAGAGGCTAATCAAACCACAAAGCCATCCATCCCTACCCTCGCAGGTACCCATTTACACCTGGGTGAAGAGGAGCAGTATGTGATAAAGCCTCTTGCCTAAGGACACAAGCACCATTAGACCATGGCTGGATTCGAACCCACAATCTGTAGTTTGATCACAAGACCTTGAGTCCGACACGCTAGACCACTCGGCCATGGCACTCCACATGGACAAACACTACATGGTTTTAGAATACATGTACATACGTGTGAATGCCTTATGCTGCAATAGTTACAGAGGTTCAATAATTTGGAACAGCATGACTCACTTGAGATGACAATGGTCTTGTAGATGAAGACGATCCCGTTGACAAACAGCACAAGATCTGTTGAAAAGGATGAGATTTTGTGAACACCTTTAAGTTTCCAGAAAGGTGTAGTCTTCAGTGAGTCAAACACCTGGGGCTCATTTCAAAGAGCTGCGTAAGCACCAACATTTGCTTAAAGGTGGTATCATACTTTGGTTTTTGTCAAAGAAATACAGATTTATGGGCGAAAATATCAAGACAGATACAGTAACAGTCATCTGTGAACATTTCAGTCCCATGCGGTGCCCACTTTTTGAGAAAATAGTGAAAAACAGCCACAGTATTTCTTAAGTCTTTTCTGTTTAATTTTTGGTCGTTGTTTTACTAATTTCTGGATAAATACACCATTTCAGGCAGGAAAAAGTTAACGGTATGTTTCTACCAGCACCATCTTCATACCCTGTAAGTCATATGTAAATCTGTGAACATTTCTGTTTTGGTTTCTTACTAAAGTATGATACTACCTTTAAGAACAACTCTGGGGTCGATTTCACTAACACTTTATGATATTCGCTAAACCCCGAATCCATCCCTATTAAACGGAAAATTGCTACACAAAGTAGCGATCGATATCAGAGCTTTGTTACAAACTGAGCAAAGATGGAATGTAAAACCAACATGCTCAGCACGGATGCATATATAAAATATGTTGTCTCCTCTACATTGCAAAATCCCACTCAAATAATCTTGTGATTGATGACGTGAAAAGTCACAAGAAACCCATAATGGAGAGGTTGACAGGGGCGGATCCAGGATTTTCAAACAGGGGGAAGGGGGGCGTGTAAATAAAATGTGCCAATTACGTTGTGCCAATAGTGACGGATGCATTTCGAGGCGATCAAAGCTAGATAATTTTGTCTCCCCTTCTTTTTCTTCTCTTTTTGAGTCTGTATCCCTCCCTATATATTGTTTTTTGTTTTGTTTTGTTGTTTTTATTGCTGAAAGAAAAGGGGATGCACCCCAACACCCCTTTGGATCCACCCCTGGCTGATCGGTCAGGTTTTGGAACTCACAGATGGCGTAGTTGAAGGCTTGCCAGTTGACGAACCAGTGTAGTAGTTGAAAGGGCTTGTTGAGCGGTGACATCAAGGATTCAAACCACAAGGTGTCTTTGTCGCGCTTCAAATGCCAGTCCAGTTGAGCCGCCTGTTACCATAGAAATATGTGAGTAAATTGGCAAATAAGAGAACGCTGTCGAATCTTATGTGGTATTTGTGGGGTGCTGTGGCCTAGTGGTCTGGCGTGTCGAACCCAAAGTCTTGTGGTCAATCTACAGATTGTGGGTAAGAATTACAGCCATGGGTTAGTGGTGCTTGCGTCCTTGGGCAAGACGCTTTGTCACATATTGCTCCTCTTCACCCAGGTGTAAATGGGTACCTGTGAGGGTAGAGATGGCTTTGTGGTTTGATTAGCCTCTGTGCGCCCTGGTTGCCAGTATGGGGCTGTATGCTCCCCAGGGAGTTGAGATGGTTTCAGGAATGTAAATTATGGCCCGATGACCAGGGATGATAATAATGTACAGCGCTTTGATCTTCTTGGAAAGGCGCTTTATAAATGCCTGTTATTATTATTATTATTATTATTTGTACCCATTGAACTACATGCGTCGAGCTTAGTCTCCAACAAAAGCCTGTACGAGCTGGTTTGAGTTCACTGCAATGCAAATTCATGGATACGGCCTGAGAACAGCCTTGAATCAAGTCTACCCTTTCAGAAACCCCAGGCCATTATCATCACAAGGCTCAGAATATACAGTTTGTAGTCTTTATTCAAGGTAGAGCTCTATTTTCTTGTTCAAACCGGAGTATCCGCTTCAATACAGCAGTCTTAAGCCTTGTTTTTTTCATCTGGGGTCGATTTCATGAAGCCCTACGATCGATCATAACTCGAATAACCCATTCCCATCGTATCCTACGTAGGGCTGCAATGTATCACAAGTCCTACGATTGATAGTAAGTTACGATGAGTTTGGCCCTACAATCCATTGTAACTCAAGTTACGAAGGATAACCCATCATATCCTACATAAGGCTAAAATGCCAAGTCCTACGAGTGATAGTAAGTTTGGCCATTCGATCGATCGTATCTCTAGTTATGAAGGATAACCCATCGTATCCTACGTAGAGCTGCAATGCATCATAAGTCCTACAATGTCGATTGATAGTAAGTTACAATGAGTTTGGTGAAAATGACCCGGTTTCATTCTGAAAAAATGATGCACAATATAAACAGAGGCACAAGGCTTTATACAAACAACAACAATCCTAAACTTGCACAAGTCAACCGCTCAAAAACTTTGTGACCTACCTCGTATATCTCTTGGAACTCCGACAGGCTGAGGAGATTGGTGTCGGACGTGTTCAGCGTCTTGTAGACCAATGTGACGTCACGCTTGCTGCAGCGAGGACGATAGTACTTCATCAGACCTTCAAAATGGTTGAAGCTGATTTTACCTGGATGCTGTAGGACAGGAAGAAGATGATGATGTCATGGAAGTAAGATGACCAGTAGAAAGCTGACCACTGCTGCCGAGTGGTCAGTGGACAGTGGTGTTTCTGTACACTCAAGCCAGCTCACATTGAAGCAGTGGCCAGCTGCTTTCATCAGTAACTACTTGCCTCTTACTTAAAGGTGTAATACATGATTGATAAAGGTCACACAGAACAGCACTCACACTTTGTCTGATCCACATGATTTCATGTACATGAAATAATAAACCTGTGCTCAATCGCACATCTGAGTCACAAGAAAATAGCAACAACCCGACTTAACTTTTCTTAAAAAACATGAAGATTGGTTTTGATCTTAACCTTTGTAAATTATTAAACAAATACCGACGTCGACATTTTTTTTACAGTTTTCTAAAAAAGTGGGCACTGTATGTGACTGGAAATTTGATAGATGACTGTTACTATATCTTCCTTGATATTTTTGCCCAAGAATCATTGACAAAAACCAAAGTATGAAATTGCAAAACTTTGCACTATGCGCAAATGCTGCATTCGATTTTTATATGCATACCAGACTGAATGAAAAAGTCCTCAACAAAAACAAATATGACAAGAGGACTATTGCAACTCATTACAGAATTGATTCATGCTCCAAAGAAATGTAATTTGGAATATGACGTAGCAGTCCCTTCAATAAAGATTCCAAAGAAGTATCAAGGGCAAAATTAAAAAAGCTACAAATTTGGGGCTTGAATAAAAAAATAAAATATTTTGCTCTGGACTTGGCTTAAAGTATGAGCCTCGTTTTGATAAAGGAGGTGGGTTTACCCGTCTACTGCACAGGAGCTTGAAGGCTTTGCTAGCTCCAGTCCGCTTGTGGAGATGAAGAGCCTTAAACTTAGCTTTCTCTATTCCAGTAAACGTGTCGTACACGACGGCAAGTAGCTGAAATGGAACAAAGAGGAGAGAAGAGAGGAAAGGCGTACCGTTTTATCCAGTGCAATAGTCATGCGTCCTGGTTTTACTATGTGATTTAGGATGTAAGAGGGCGTGGCCATGTGATGGCATCCTGTGATTAAGAGCAAATAGGGCATCGCCCAGCAAATTCATCATGTGTATTTTAAAAGAGGTGTAGCCATTTGCTCTCAACAGCATGGGTCGTCAAGTGTGTTTAAACTGACTGCATAATAAACAGGCATGATAGAAGGTGTGGCTTTGCACAGCCCCTCCCCTAATCTTAGTTCACGACGTTGTTGGTGTGGATACTAGTATACAAATAATGAATGTTTATGAGTGGAATGGTAAAAATAATTTCATGAGGTGACAGATGGACCATTTCACGAGGCGAAATGAAATGGTAGTAGATGACAAAGTAGATCTTTGTCATTTGATTTTGATTGGAGGATAACATTTTAAGCGTTAGCGAAACAAAAAAAGCTTAAAATCTTGGCAAACTATATGCTCTTATTACAGTAACGCGCATTGCACACCAACGCGTACGCGCGCACGCAGTGACAAATAAATGGAACGCCGGTTGACCAATCACGTATTAGAGTCCCTGGCGTGCAATGGTACAAATCAGATGGCACCAAAAATGCACAGTGGATAGAACAAATTTCAACGGTTGTGACGTAAGCCATGAATTGGTCTATTTATCAAATATCACGTGACATACAATCCTCCAATCAAATGACAAGGATCTACTAAGGTGTTATATAAAACCGATTACCCGCACTGACCCGCCCGCACATACATATGTACGATTGTACGTACAGGTGATCTGCAAACACGTACGCACAGACCTGGCAGGAGCAATGTCTTGGGAATCCTGTAAAATCTCCCCCCGAAAAATGGGGGAAAACCACACTCCATATGTGCTACATTTGAAGTCAGGCACAGGCAATTAACATACACGTAAATGTCCGTGCATGCAGGCCAGTGTGGGTAATCATACATATTCAACAGTGTGTCATGGAGACGACATAGCGCGCTACATAACGAGGTGCGCACGCAACTCACTGCCCTTACAGGATTCCCAAGACGTTGAGGTCTTTACGTACATGTACATGTAAGTGATGTGCGGGTCAGTGAGGGGAATCGGTTCGTACGTTTGAGTAATAACAACGTCGTGAACCGAGACAACCCCTCCCCTAACTTGCCCTTCAAAATCAAATAATTAAGACGATGAAGAAGATTGCTCAGGGATTTTTCAGGGGATGTTCCGGGAAGTATTAGGGAAGACCCAATGGATTCTTCTTGTCGAGACTTACCAAATTCATGAAAAAATATAATTGTAAGATGAGAAAGACGATGAAGAACAGCACGGACCAACGACTCTTGTTGTAAGCTGGCATCATGACATCAGGAAAACTGTAATAAATGTATGGATAAGTAATTATTAAAGAGTTTATAACTTAAAGGCATTGCATACGTTTGGTAATGACTCTGAAAATTTATGGCAATAAAAACTTACTTGGTGAGAAGTACAGCTGCTTTGGATAGTATAATGCATATTGAGAAACGTTCAATTCAAAGTACCGCGGATATGGAAAAATATGTCACTTTTTATCTCCAAAAATTATGAATCTGAGAAGCGTTATGGCCGTAACGCTTCTCAGCTATTGACTAACTGTTCTCTGGCGTGAAATAACCGCTCTAGTTTGTCGCCAAAATCTCAAAAACGCTACCACCTTTTGAATTGAAACTTTCACAGGTTAGTTTTATGGTATATATATTCAAATATATTGGTTTGAAACAAACAGTAGGCTCAAATTACCAAACGTATGCAATCCCTTTAATGATTGTAATTGAAACATAAAAGAACATTAAAACATATTTGGTTCTACTGAGTGTACCGAAATGATACCCATATTCAAAAAGTTATGACAAGAAACTGTATGTTTTTAGCTGTTTGATTTTTAGTCTATTGCATTCAATATCTCCCAGGCCATGTTCTGACCAAATTTCAGTGCGATCCATTCATGCATCACTGAGCAATTACTGATTATCTGGAAAAGTCCAATTTGCTACCATTAGCCCTGGTATAATGAGTGACAGTTGTGGTCATCTTAGTGGTGATCTGTGTAATAATAATAATAATAATAATAATAATTTGGGAGGCTAATCATCCTTATTGGCAGCTGCGGTGCTGAATTGTGAAGGATGCGACTTCAATGTGATCGAGAAGCAGGCTTTCATGGACGCCCTTGGCTGCCAGGAGGGAGGAAAACCGGATCACCTGGAGAAAAACCCTTGTAGCATAGGAGAGAACCAACGCACAACTCTACTCACATATGACCCAAGCCGGGATTGAACCCGGGCCACATTGGTGAGAGGCGAGTGCCTAACGCACTTGCCACCTATGAACGTGTGTTGCCACATCAAGGGGAGATTTGATCACAACTGAGAATGCTAAGATGACCACAACTGTCACTCAATTGTAATGGCAGGAAAACGGACTTTAGGTTGAAATCTGTCTTAAACGGGCAATTAGGAAACAAGCAAGTGCTTCAGCTTCAATATCCAGAAAATTAAATTTGAATTTTACGTGTCATTCTCTTTCGGATAAGTTTGTTTGAAATCAAAGAATTTAAACTCCTCCACAAAGTTATGCAACTCAATTTTGAGGGGTAATACATTTCTTATTGCTCCATCATCATTAATCATATGAATATATTATCATTGGAAAGCGTAATTATTCCTCATTACAATGATGTGTCATTTGTTGTGCTAATGTAATTGTGGAATGTGCAGTCCTGATAAATATGCAGCTATGTTGAAAAATGAAAAGCTACACAAATTTGTTGTTTTCAGTAGAGAATTCCCAATAGTTTCAAGAATGGACTGAGTTTGATGAATGGTGTTGATGTGCTGATGCATGAAAGCACGGTCCAAACATGGTGTGTTCTCATTTGCATTCTGCAACATTTCACTTCTGACTTTGCCCTTAATTCAGTGCCGTGATTACATAATCACAACAGATGGCACATCATTGTAAAGAGGAATAATGAAGCTTTCCAATGATACCAGTTTCACCGTTCATAGATCCGTAACAAAAAAAGATATCATCCCTCAAACTTAAATGCAGAACTTTTTTGAGGGTTTTAGACGTTTGAAGCTTGATACTGTATTTGAAAGGAAAAGCAGAAGGGAATATTTCTGACGGAATCCCGACACTTACTTGGCAGATGTCATGAGAATGAAAAGACTGACAAAGCTATCTAGAAGACTGGCAAAGTTGCCGTCATCCACGTTGGCAAAGATGAAAAAGCCTACGAAAAGAAAAACACAGGCGGCAAGGGAGATTACGCACAACATACGTGACCAATGAGAGCAATAGCGCTCCGCACTAATGACGTCACAAAATCCCCGGATGTCAGACAAACATTGTCTCACACACGTAGTATACATGGACGCGCACACACACACGTCGCACACACGTTTGCATGGTTGCAATGTTTGTCTGAAATCCAATGTGCTATTTTTAGCGCAAGTGCGGAGCGCTATTCCTTCATTCAACATTTCAAGGTTCAGTACATCTTTGCTTGAATTTTCTTTTAGCAAACAATACTCATTCTGACAATCTAGTTATTAAAATGCAAAACATGAAACATTCATGAATATTTCATCTGAATAATGTGGACATGTTTTCAAGATAATAATGAATAGCAACTTCTGTTGTGTAATGTGAATCTGTGTACGTTGCTAGTGTGTTTAATTCAGACAGCCGTAATCAAAACCAACTGATATGTTGCATAATAATGCAGTATTCTTGAAGATGACAGCATTTTACAGTACAGTACAGAATTGGTAACATACCCAAACAGAAATATTCACAGATTTACCTATAACTTACAAGGTATGAAGATGGTGCTGGTAGAAACATACTGTTAGAATATTTCCACCTGAAATGGTGTATTTATCCAGAAATGAGTAAAGCAAAGACTGAAAACAGTTTTGATCTCAGAAAAAGATAAAAACTAATCTTTATGTTTTATAAGAAACATTTTCTTGTGACTCGGATATCCGATTGGGCTCAAATTTTTACGGTATGTTTCTAGCATCACCATCTTTATACCCTGTAAGTTATAGGTAAATCTGTGGAGATTTCTGTCTCAGTATGCTACCAAAGTATGATAGTACCTTTAGAGGGTATTTCACAAGACGATTGGTGTAAATATGCCCTTTGTGTATTAAAAAGTACACTTTCACAGAGAAACTGAACAAACTTTTGTTTTAGGAGGCATTTTTGGTACAATTAAAAGAAACTTTTCAAATAAATGTTGTAAGATGTGGAAAAAGTGGATGAATGCTCATCTGAATGTGAACAAATACTGTGTCAGTATGAAACAGATTCATCAAAGTGATCGATCTCAACTGAAAATTCTCACCTAGAATTGCAAAGATCACCATGAAATAAAACAGCAGCAGCATCACATCTAAAATTGGGAGCAGCGACTGAAAAATCTGCCGTAGGACTCTGAAAAGACAAATAAAAACACGGGATTGTTTGAGAATGGCTGTGGAATTGAAACAAGAGTTTGTGACAGTGTCCCTTGTGACGATATGTGCAACCAGGGCCCAATTTCATTGAATCTGTTATCATAAGCAAAAATTGCTTAGCAGACCTTTTTTTGGTTACTGTTAGCATATTTCACGGGAGAGTTGTCTTTCTGCAGAATGCACATGACAGCACATTAGCAGAAATAAAACAAGGTTAGCATAGAAATTTTTCGCTTACTGATTAAGCACCAAAAGTCTTGCTTACTGATTCCATGACATATCTGTCTTTATAATAAAAACAGGATTAACAACTAAACGTCCATGTACATGCTGTGCATCACTTGTGGTTGTTGAATATCAAATCATGATTATCAAATGGAATTTTTAAATGGTGATTTGTTGTATCGAGCAATACATTTTGAGCTATTAAAAAGCAATTTTTCCATGCTTAACATCTCCATGAAATTGGCCCCTGATCTTATTCAGCCTACAGGTCCAAAATTTCATAAAACTGTTAAGCACACGTTTTCCAAATAAGCAAGTGCTTGTGTGGCTATTTCTCATTTCATGAACACTGTAAGCACAAGTTTTCTGCTTGAAGTGCTTAGTGTGCCAATAGGTATGCTAACCAGCCGTTTTTGTGCTAAGAGCAGCCATTGAAAATGTTTTATCGTCACGCAAAAAAACCCAAAATGCTTGTGCAAAGGTTCAGACGTTGCCAAAATTATCCAGTTGAATTGCCTCAGAATGTACAGTGAAGCTCAAGTTTGGCCAAGATATAGGTTTCGGCCGCTGACAATTTTGTTTCTGGCAGGAATACTGTCAAACGATCTTTTGGGGCCTACTGCGTCTTTTTCGGAGGCCTTGATGTCTCAAATTTTCAACGTGAATGGGCCGGGCAAAGACAACAATGGAAAAGAGTAGACGATTTGACGTTTTGTCACGCGTATTTTACGTGCTAAGCATAGCAGCCATTGAAAGTCGGTGGTGAAATACGCATGCGCTAAAGTGAATTTTCGTGCTACTGTAAACACGAAAATTCGTTTTGAAGGTACAGTACAGGATTGGTAACATACCAAAACAGAATTGTTCACAGATTCACATATCACTTTCAGGATATAAATCCAGAAATTAGTAGAACAAAGGCCGAAAACAGTTTCGATCTCGGGGTAAGACCAAAACCATTCTTTAAAGGCATTGCATACGTTTGGTAATGACTCTGAAAATTTATGGCAATAAAAACTTACTTGGTGAGAAGTACAGCTGCTTTGGATAGTATAATGCATATTGAGAAACGTTCAATTCGAAGTACTGCGGTTATGGAAAAATATGTCACTTTTTATCTCCAAAAATTATGAATCTGAGAAGCGTTATGGCCGTAACGCTTCTCAGCTATTGACTAACTGTTATCTGGCGTGAAATAACCGCTCTAGTTTGTCGCCAAAATCTCACAAACGCTACCACCTTTTGAATTGAAACTTTCACAGGTTAGTTTTATGGTATATATATACAATTATATTGGTTTGAAACAAACAATAGGCTCAAATTACCAAACTTATGCAATCCCTTTAAGTTTTATAAGAAAAGTTGAGACGGGTTAGGGTTTGCTATTTTCTTGTGACTCAGATATGACCGATTGAGCTCAAACAGGTTTATTATTTCATGTACATGCTGGATCAAACTAAGTGTGAGTGCTGTTCTGTGACCTTTACCAATCATGTATTGTACCTTTAAACGTAAACAGTTTGATGAAATTGGCACCTGCAGCCGATTTCACGAAACTTTACGCCATGGCGTAAGTCCAACTTACGCCACAAATGTTGCGTAAGTGGCGCAACTTATTACGCAACATTTGTGGCGTAAGTGGACTTACGCCATGGCGTAAAGTTTCGTGAAATCGGCTGCAGGTGATTAAGTTGTGTACTCACCTCCTAACACCACCACAGTAGTGGCAATCGATTAAGAAGAATGGACGTAGTGAACGTGTGATACGGAAATGGCTTGTCTGTCTAATCAGCACAGTGATGGCTTCACAGTACATCACTATTAACACAATGGTCTGAAATACAAACACAAAGGCAAATACAATCCAGTTTCTTTAATTATTTTTACCTAATAACGCCAATCTCTAAAGCAAAAAATTTAAATTTAAACAAAAATACTCACTTGTTGCACTCAGGAAATATGAATTTAAAGAATTCATGTATCAAAATGTAGAACAAAGAAAAATAACATGTACGGTATTCAAGAGGTAGCTGGTTCGAATCCTGCTCCAGTCAAATTGACAAGAGCGGATTCGAACCAGTGACCTTCTGAATACTGTTCCTGTACCTGTACGGTATTAAGGAGGTCGCTGGTTTGAATCCCGCTCAGTCAATTTTTCTTTGTTCACCTTTCAATGACTTAAAATAATTCAGTCTGTTTCCCTAGTGGAATATTTGATGATAATATTAAAATGTTGTTGAAAGGTGAACAAAGCAAAATTGACTGGAGCGGGATTTGAACCTACGATTCCTGGAATACAGTGCAAGTGCTCCACCAACTGAGCTATCCAGCTCTATGTTGTGGTGGTGTCCCCAATAGTCAACTATCTTTGTTCGTTTGGCAGTCAGAAGCCATGAAACCACGCACACACCGCCACACCCCAGGGATCGTTTCAATGATACACGCAACAATGCTGCAACCTGGGAACGGCACATGGGGGATCACTCAAAGAGGATACGGCTTTTTAATTAATATATTCGTGAAATAACCACAAGGGAAACTGACTGAGTTATTTTAAGTCATTGAAAAGTGAACAAAGAAAAATTGACTGGAGCGGGATTCGAACCGGCGACCTCCTGAATACCGTACAGGCGCTCTACCAACTGAGCCATCCAGCCCTATGTTGGTGGTGACCCCAATAGTCAACTATCTTTGTTCGTTTGGCAGTCAGAAGCCATGAAACCACGCACACACCGCCACACCCCAGGGATCGTTTCAATGATACACGCAACAATGCTGCAACCTGGGAACGGCACATGGGGGATCACTCAAAGAGGATACGGCTTTTTAATTAATATATTCGTGAAATAACCACAAGGGAAACTGGAGTACGAAAAAAAAGGAGTACGAAAGACGGGATTGAAAAAACAAAAACAAATGTTTTCTAAGAAAGGAAAGGGTTATTCATTGCGGTGGGTACAGATAAGGAAAAAGGGTGATCAAAGTCACGCGATGTTGTGTTGCTGGAAGCGACGTTTTGACTGCTGGTACTGCTAGCCTTCATCAAGCAACTGAAGAACTGGATGCTGCGGTGTCCATTATATCCTGTTGGTCCACACGTACGTGTTCACCGTACCGCGTTCAGTGGACGTCGAATGGGTCACTCTAGCAGACGTTGTACGGTTCACTCTGCAGTTGGCCGGGGGCGTGTCCTCTGCGTGGCTTTGGCGTCCTCCGGTGGTTCCATTCGTTGTGTTGCGGTGGTCATGGTGCCGGATGGTGGGAAGCCAGAATACAGGGATGTTGATGCTGCTGTCCCAGTTGATGTTATTCTCACGAAGGCGGATGTGAATGGCCTCCTTGATGCGTCTGGTGTACCAATGATGCTCACCGTCGCTACACCATACATCTACACAGTTTGATTCTTTGACTTTTTTCCTTGCCCATTTTGCATCTTAGCATCCTGACTCAACTGAAATACAACATTGTCCCTAAAAATACCAAATATGAAAATGTCAATATTGTATTCTCACACTGACCTTGATCGCCGTCCGCTTATGCAGGAAGAACTTCTTGACTCCTAGCCATCGGATTTTGAGGCCCAGACCAATGGCAATGATGGTCAGCAGAAACAGCTCAAGGGACCCATGAATCTGAATGGGTAGAAGAGAGAGTGACCGGTATGAGGCCAAAGAGTGGACAGTCCATCATGATTATAGACCGATCCGACGGCACGATATACTGTCCGCCATTACTGCAGTGTCCCTGCATGCCTTTCATCCGACAATAAAATAATTTACGCTCTGCAGCACTCTATGAATTGTAGGTATTGTAATTGTATGTTTTTTCTGTACGTAAAATTTTACGATTTTCTATCGCAAATTCCTCTTTAGGGGACACAAATTGGACGTGGGAACAAATCAATTCTTGTTCAGTAATGTCAGATCTACACCCATGCAGAATGGGAACAAATTCGGTGATGATGGTCATGTAACTCAAAAACTAAAGCGAATTTGGCCTCACAGCCCACGGACTAATTTGCGTGCTAAATCTGAATAGTATCTGGTACAAAGACTTCTTTCATTTCACATTAACACCTCAGTTTGAATTTCCCAGACTAAAGACTCTGTTGCAATATCATATGATTCAAAGCAAGCTTTTGCACAGCGATACCCACTATGGAATGGACTGGTTCCTTTGTGCCATTCTTATCCATTACAAACAGTGCATTAACTATAAAGCAAAAGCTTGCCCTAAATCATGTGATATAGCAACAATGTCTTTAGTCAGGAGAATTCAGGTTTTTATGTTTACATACAGTGAAAGAATCCAGTGAACCGAATATTGTTAAATTTTAACTTGCGGAAGGCTTATTGCAAGTCTTGGTTCAAGACGTTGTTGCTGTGGATACTAGAACATATGGACCGGTGATCCGTACCATGATCCCCACGTACATACGTACTGACATGTCTGTAACAACGTCTTGGGAATCCTGTAAAATCTTCCCCTGAAAATGGGAAGAAACACATTGCGCATGCGTTACTTTTGAAGTCAGGTGCAGCCCATTTTACATACACGTACATGTCCATGCATGCAGGCCAGTGCGGGTAATCATACATATTCAACAGTGTCGTGGAGACGACATAACGAGGTGCGCACGCAACTCACGGCCCTTACAGGATTCCCAAGACGTTGTTATAGAGAGGTCTTTACGTACATGTACACTTGCATGCGTGCAGGTCAGTGAGGGGTATTAAATCAGTTTCTACGTTCCAGCATCTACAGCAACAAGGTTATGAACCAAGACTAGCTTATTCTTTAAAACGGGACGATATCTTACAATTTCCGGAAGCTGGAACAAGCCGACTGCCGGTCTTTCACAAAGGGCTAAGCAGAGAAGAAGTATGGCAGCTGCAAAGTCCATCATATAGAACCAGATATTATGGACTAGGATGTAAGCTGGTAGAGCGTCTTGACTCTTAGGATGGGTGTTGAAGTGTTGGTTGTTCTCCCCCTCCTAGGAAATACAGAATCATTTCAGTCACATTACGCAAAGAATTGAGAAGATTGTACTGAGGCAATGGTCAAATTAACAAAGAGCCAATCTTAAATTGTACAAACTTCATAGAGTTAAATAAAAATGTAGAGTGTGCACTCTGCGCATGATACATTCAACCATGACGGGCGGCATTGCCCAAGAAAAAAAAAAAGGGAAACGCGCACGTCCCGTTTCAAATTGTGCATACATATTCGTGCGATTTGTGCGCGCAGTGAATTAACCGCGACCGTGGGATGTTCCACAAATTGCGTCACCCGTCGCATCACGCACAGTGCGCGCAGTTGAGTAACATCCGGTATTTGTGCTCTACTGCGGCTGCTCAGTCACCCCACTATTAAAAATGGTGGCTGCGTGTCCATGCTGGAGTGCCGACAACACGCACATTGAATACAGAGCGTCGACTCTAGTTTTTTATTTAACTTTAAGACAAACCTTGACCGATTGCTAGGCAGTTAGGAGGGCCTGATGCGTTTTGATCCTGCTAGGATCAAAACGTTTCAGACCCTCCTAACTCCAATCATTTTATAAATTTCAGGTCGTTTTGGGGATGATGAGCAGTTTGCAGCAGTTTACTACTTGTATTATCACAATCATTACTGGTTCTTCTCAGAACCACACACTCTCACAGAAGAGATTACACGGTGTCACCGCAAACTTACCTTCATTTTAGTATATCCACCATGCATAGCTTCAAGTCTTACTTATCACAATCATGTTAGAAAAAAATAGCAGAGAGTACCAAGACGGTATATTTAGTTTCCACCCATCGTTCCTTTATTTCCGGAGCAGTGTTTGGCCAGTAGAAACAATGCTATTTGCAACAGACTTAAAATGGGAACAGTACCTCTTGGAATGGCCATAGAATATGATGCAGGGTGAGTGAGTGTACTTACCCTGAGGTATATAGCCGCCTCCTGGTAATTGAGCTCCCAATGTTTGACGGTAGATGCTCGACCCTCCTCTGAGAGAGACCCATCGACGGTGTCCTCTGAAATATCATCCTGTAATCCTACAACATCCAAAATAAAAAGAAATAAAATGTTGACAGGAAAGAAATCGAGGTTGTAGCTAAATGTTGAGAATGAAAAATTGAATGAAGACAGAGCTGTATGGCAGGGAACCATCAACAATTCGTCTTGCCTAAATGCCTGGCTGGCTTCCAGTATTAAATGTATCTTCAACATTGGGTAAATTGTTTTTAATAACCCTAACCCTCTGCACTTACATGTACCACACATAACAAGAGCTGTATACCAAACTTTACCACAGTCTCCACATGAGAACTGGATCATGATTTCCTTTTTAATACCCAAATAATATTCTTCTTTGACAGACGCTGTCGTCATTGTTGAATGTCAAAGTGTAGTGTATGCAAATTAGGCTTGCCCTTCACCGACGTGGATGAGCACTGTATACTCAGTGCTTGTGAGTGCACGTGAAAAAATCATGTGCTGGCTCAGGTGGGATTTGAGCCCACGACCTCCTGCTTACTAGTGCAGATGCACGTTTTTGGTACTTCAAAAGATCGTGGCGAGGTCTGTCAAAGTGTCAATGATTCCAGTGGGTGTTGCTGAGTATGTTCCCATGCGCGTCAGTTTCATTCATGAAAACTTCCATTTTTGGTCAGTGCGATGACATCACATAATGAGATGATCGTGACGCCCTCTTGCGGCCGTTTCGTGCCAATTCGTGTACTTAAGGGATTTTTCGATGTGCAAACCAACCTAGCATCGCAGTGACATAGAATAATGGAGTTGACTTGTCTCGAAGTCGAGTTGCCTTTGTAGTCGAGCTGTCTCGAGTCGAGTTGTCCCGCGGTCGACTTGTCCAGTGCCCCCTTCTATACGTCACTATTACTGACATGCAGGCCTCACAGCGAAAAATCCCTTACACGAATTGGCAAGAAACGGCCGCAAGAGGGCGTCACGATCATCTCATTATGTGACGTCATCGCACTGACCAAAAATGGAAGTTTTCATGAATGAAACTGACGCGCATGGGCACATACTCAGCGATGCCCACTCTAACCATAGTTACTTCGACAGACCTCGCCACGATCTTTCGAATGGTACCAAAAACATACAAATTTGTACATTTCTTCGACCTTTTGACCATTTTTGGTGGTGTCACCCGACGTTCGAGCACTCACGGACACCGCGATTGTATTTGAACTTTGGTGAGCTGTATTTTTGTTGTTATTTTACCGCGAAACCGCGCCAACGTCTGAGTGTGATTGTTGGGTCGTTGAATATTCATATAACATGTGTTGGGTCTATTGGTTGTGTATGCTGAGAGCGCCACATGAATATGCATAGAATTGCATGGTCACCCGGAGATGTCGTACGGCCGACTGTTGATTGTTGTGTAGTCGTACACCTTGTGTGTTTGCAAAGGCACATCGCGTGATGCGTGCTCCGTACGTGCCTACAACGGCATTGCGTGCGTGCGTCACGAGTTGGGCCAGCACCTGGTTTCTGTGACGTCACGAGCACTGCCTTGCGCGTTGACCAATCAGCGTGGCGCTTGTCACACACGGCACTGTTTCCATCCGTGTTACAGTACATATGGGGAATTTTTCGCTGTGGGCCTGTATCACACAACCACTTGATTTGTTTTGTGTACAGTACATGCTCCAACGCCAGCCAAATACATGTCAACACAACAGTTTACTTCTGTATGCGAATTTTTGTCTTGCTTGGAATAAATGCTTAACGTTACACCCTCGAAAACCGGTACATCGACTGATTGAGGATACACTACAGAATTAAAATGACAACGTGACAATCATTAATATTACGCAGTGGCTATCGTTACGGCAGCCGTAACGATAGCCACTGCGTTAATATTATCGTCAGTGTACCTGTTGTTGAGGTATCAAGTTTTCGAGGGTTGACCTCCTATACGTCATTGGTAGCGACTCACAGGCCTGTATCACACAGTCAGTTGATTTATTTTATGTACGGTACGTGCTCCAACGCAAGCCAAAACTACATGTCAACAGTTTATGTGACAATTTGTCTTGGAAGTTGGACCCTCGAAAACCGGTACGTCGAGGATATCCGTTCATTTGTAACTCTGTTTTTCAAACTGCAGCATAGCTTACCATTCCTTCCATCTGGCCTCCTTCTGTCTTCAGTTGTCTGGAATAACAACGGGCTCCTTAGTTCAGTTGCAGCACTAGCAGCAGCAGCTGACGAAACATTATTTCTGCTGTAATTTCTGCCATCACTGGAACTCGCCATGTTTACATTCTGCATTGACGTACAAGTCTCGCGAGAATAGACGAGATTTGACGTGAGGTCAAAGGTCAAGCTCCAACCTTCTGCAGTGACAATGGCACATAGCAACGTTCATAGCAACCACTGAGGTGTCAAAATAGTCTGACATATTTATCCGCTTAAAGTGAAAAATTCAAAGAAAAGGGTAATTTTAGCGCAGAAAATTACTTTTATATCCTTAAAATAAATGTTATATTTTCGAAAAACATTCAAATGTGTTGAAAATTCTTATTAAAAACCATGATGAGTGGAACTAGTTTTTGACAGTGGATGGATATTTATGTTGTTGATGTGTTGCTCGGCACATGCAGTTACAGGTGTTTCGTGTGCTTTGCAGTGGGGAAGGAATTGATGCAAAATCGTGCAGATTTATGGAAATATTGTTATAATTCTCGAACGGCCCTGTGTAAAATAGGGGCAGAAACGTCTCCATGTGAACATTGAGTTTCGAAAACAGGACAATTCGACAAGGTTAGAACGTCTATCACTTTACAAATTGCAGTTGACAAGTAGAAAATAAACAGCCAAAATGGCGTTTGCGGACATAGGGGGCCTAGCTGTGATGGAAACAGTTCGTCTGCTTGACAAAGTCAGGGCAGAAGGACCAAAGGAACGACCAGAAAGAATCGCACGGGAACCGGCACAGTACAAGCCAGTGAACAAGACCAAGTCCAAAGAAGGTAAACTACCCAAAACTGACCCTCTTCGAGTCTTGGACCCCGGACGTAAGAAATTGACCACGGTTGAATCGCAGCGAGTCTTGGCTGTCCTGGACGATTGTATTAAGCGGATCGAAGTGGTGACCCTGCTGCCGTTCGTCACAAAGAACACAGACCGGTTTAGTGTGGTTTTAGGGGTAGAACTGGTCACAGCTCTTGAGGACCACACTAAAATTAAGGGATCTTACGCCGAATCCTGCAATCAGCTTAGGTCACTCAGGAATCCAGAGCGTTTGTCGACAACACAGTCAAGCAGGAGATCGTCGCCGTTATCACAGAGGACTGATGCTTCACACAGCCGGGCATCATCCAGACACAGCAGTATTGTCATCAGTGAGAAGCACGCTGAACCAGAAGAGGAGGAAGAGGACGGCATATCGCAGGAGGAAGAAGAGCTGATGAGGGTTCTGTCTTCCTTGAAGCAACGGATGGACTTCTCCACCCGCAACATCCTCCGTCTCCTCTCCCTGAATCCAGCCGCCGTGAGCGCCATCCGGGCTGAGAGGAAGAGCCGTGATCAGGAGTCCAGCAACCTCATCACCTACGTGAGCGAACTGCGGGGCTTCATCCTGGAGCGTCTGCTTACCACACCCCTTGAGGAGAAGGAGAAGACCGACTACCTGACGCACATCACGATCAGAGAGAGGAATAACTCCCAAGTCATTAAGAAGCTCTCAGGAGAGCTGCAGTCTGCTGAAGATGAGAAAGATGAGGAGGTGAGGCAGGGAATCTCACCAGACGTGACGGTGACCAGTCCAGGGGCTGATTTCACTAACGCTTTGCGATCATTGCTAAAGCCCAAATCCTTCGCTAAATGGAAAATTGCTATGCAAAAGTAGCGATCGATTTTCCATTGAGCGATGGATTTGGGCTTCAGTGATGATCGCAAAGCATTAGTGAAATAGGCCCCAGGACTAGGAGTCGATTTCACAAAGGTCATTGTAACTTATCAATCGTAGGTCTTATGATGCATTGCAAGGATATGATGGTTGTCTTTCATAACTCGAGTTACAATCGATCGCTTCGTGAAATCAACCCCTGCTCCCATGAAACATGTAAAACAGTGTTGCTCTGAGCTGTTCACTTAACATCAAATAGCATCATCCAGTCCTCCACATCATTTTCCCCATTTCCAATTGGGAAGAAAAGTTGCAACAATCATAACCCTAAATGTTCAACATGTCGGAACTTCAGTGTTTAGTTAGTGTTTGTTAAGTGTGTAGTTTGAATTTTACATTGAATGTGCTGCGAAATGATAAATTTGTACCTGTATTAAAACAATAAAATTGAATACAGTTGCTTGACGTTTCTTGAAATTTTAGAAGCAGTTTGAATTCCAGCATCATTTGTGTAAATATAAATGCCTCGTATTTTGAGTGAATCCTTCTTGTCAAGTTGCCAGCATTTACAAGTGAATGAAATTAAGACAAATACTCTGTTCCTTCCCTCTAGATCTCAAAGCGGAATGAAGAAATTCGTCGTCTGAAGGCCGAACTGAACCAGATCGAGAAGTTCTCTGAGGAACACATCCGCCGCACCAAGTCTGAGTCCGACAAACAGCAGCAGGCCGATGCCAAGAACTCTGAGGGGAAACAGGCCAAGCTGCAGGGTGAGATGCAAGCATTGAAGACCCAGCTGGCGGCCAACACAGCAGAGCACCGAGAGAGCGAATTGGCTCTTAGGAAGGTGAGACTGGTCAGACACAAAAGACTGAAAATAGTTCATCAACGTAAATGCAGACAAACATCAGGTCTATTGTATCATGAAGTTGGTCTCTTCTACAGTGGTGCTTCAAGACCAAATCTCGCATTGGCATTTATACTGAAATGGGCATCCATAGCTGCAGCTAGGTCTATTGTCTTGGTGTCTCCGCGTCTTTCCAATGGAGCGAAGACCTAGGGCCTAGCTCTAGACAACAGATTCGGATGCAGCCTTAATTTTAATCTACACTGTGAGCATTTCATATGTGATTTCTAATCTTGGTTTCCTTGGTTCCGATTTGTTTTTTCTTTTCCAGAGGAAATACAAGATTGAGACGGAAGTGGAGAACTGGATTCAGAAGTATGATACAGACATGGGTGAACGACAGGTATGTATTGAACATGTAGGGTGATATGGGTGGATGGTAGGGGAAGGAAAGTTATAATTTCTGGGCTGTGTTGTGTGTAGGTGCATCCCATAAGAAAGAAAATACAACCATCCACACAAACCACCAAAGAGACAAGTAATAAACTGCTGCAAACTGCTCATCAGCCAAAATAATGACATGAAATTTATAAAATGCTTGGAGTTAGGAGGGCCTGACGCGTTTCGAACCCAGCAGGTTCTTTCTCAAAGTTTAAGCATTTCAATCCTAGCAGGATCTTTATCGAGGGCTATGACAAGAGCACAAGAACATTTATACTTTGATAAAGATCCTGCTAGGATGGAAATGCCCCAGGCCCTTCTAACTCCAAGAAAACAGACATTCAAGAAGAAAACCAGGCACCAAGTTCAAAGTTGATAAGACACTTGTAGTAGGAAGCATTGGTTGCGGGTTCGAATCTGACCCGAATATTATACAACCTATCTATGGGTGCTAGGGTGGAAGAACTAAAGGAAAAGCAAAAGATAAGAAAGGAACATGTCACGGCGCCTGGCAGCTTTCTGTGCGACCGGTGTCCTCGTGTTTGCAGTTTGACCATCGGCCTGCAATCTCGCCTGAGGGCACTGAATGCGTCTGGCGGCAACGCTTGATGTTTCTGCGGGTCCTGAGGCCGATTTAATAAAACGCAGAGTTATGACGCATCCTTTCTCTATGGACTCACGGCATAGATGCGACGCGTCGCAGCTATGATGGGTTGCAAATCGAGTTGCGTCGCAGAGCTTTGTGAAATCGGCTTTGTGATCCGTCAACTTCGACGGCCAACGGCGACGACATGTTTGACACTTACAAATTGTAATGTTTGATGTATTTCTGATTTTAAACAGGATGAGTACGAGGATCTAGACACAGTCTACACAGAGGAGAAGGCCCAGCTGAATCAACTTGAAGAGCAGTTCACCAACTTGGAGGCAGAATACACCACTATCAGAGAGGAACAGCGCATCGCTAAGGAGAAGAAAGACCGCGAAGAGAAGGAACTAGCCTTGATGATCAAAGGTGCTACTGTTATCCAAGCCTTCTGGAGGTCCTACAAATGCCGTAAAGCTCTCAAAGCTAAGAAGAAGAAGGGCAAGAAAGGGAAAAAAGGCAAGAAAGGCAAAAAGAAGTAATTGACTAGATGCTTCATTAAGGATTTGCTCTAAATCCAGTCGATGTTATGAGCATCGGCACCAGAAATCCTAATCTTATCTATTCTGCTGTCGTTTCATTTTCGTTGTGGCTGTTCACTCAAAACAAGGAATTACATTGATAATTCTACTTGGTTTTACAGTTTGTTATCTGAGGCAAATTTCACGGCCCTGTTTAGCACACAAATTTGCTAAACATGATATTTCTGTCTTAATTGTAAACATGATTATTAAACAAGCAAATTTCCACGTGTTGTGTATCACTTGTGATTGTTCTTTGGCTGTTATTCGCTGACCATGAATATCAAATAGAAATTTTAATGATGGTTTGTTTGATTGAGCAAGACATTTTGTGCTTAGGAATGTTTTGTGTGCTTAACAGCTCCATGAAATATTGGAAATTCAAATGAAGGCTTGTTATGCAACTTCATGAAGACTGGTACCAAGCTAAGTGCTGGCTGCTATTATTTGATGTGGAGTCAAGAACGCTGACTGCCATTGCTATTAGCACTTGTTAGTTTGTATTCAGTTACTCCAATGAGCATAATGATAGAGACAAACATTAATTTGGCTTCGTCTGAAATGTGTGTTGAGTTGTTTTTAGTTCATGTGTACCAAAAACATACTTGTATTGTTGTTGAGTTTTAAGTTCTCAGTTATGGTATTTCATTTAATGAAATAATTGTTAATTAATTACTTTTGGAAATTTATAAAATTGGAACTTCACCTACTTGTATAAAGAGTACTACATGTATGTACATTACAAACATTGAGAATATCCTGCGATTATGCTGTGTATATAAAACGCAAAATAAACATTTTAAATTTTTAAGATGCCGTCCTTTAGTAAATGTCTTAAATTGATATGAAAATGTGATGTGTACTATCATAACACAGGAATTTTGTATCAAGTTTGTGTATAACCATGATTTTATCTTTAAAGTATAACCGCAGTAAACTGGATTTCATAATAATATTAAACATTTGATTATAATGTAGTTCTTCCAGTTTTCATGAAATTGTCTGTTTTACTTTATATTGTACATACTGCGAAGAAAGATTTGTAAAATAAATATGACCCTCAATTGCCTATAAACATGATTTATGATTCATTTCATTAATATTCAACTTACATCTCTGCTGTTGTTGTCTTGTTGATCAGTTGCTGTTGTTGCTGTTGCATTTGATGTGTTGCTGCTGTTAACTGTTTGTATTGCTGCTGGGCATGTTTGCTATCGTCTCACCAAGTTCTAAATTGCAAGCAATTAACTCGGTCCCCAGATTTCTGCAAGGAAAAGATTTATTAAATTGTTTTTAAACCCTCCATACTTAGCAATGACATAAGGTTTTAATGGTTTGACACGATGGAAGAAACAGGTGAAGATGGGGCCAATTTCATAGAGCTGCTTATTAAGCACCAACATTTGCTTAAGCACCACAAAAACCTTGGTAAATAAAATCGTTGCAGCGTGCGTCGCAAAACGTGTTCCTACCGCTCAGGGGCCAATTTCATAGAAATGCTTAGCACAAAAATTTGCTCAAGCACCAAAAACCTTGGTAAAATAAAATCAGTATGCCAGCATAAAACTCCTTCATGTTTTATGCTCAGCAAACAATGGCCGAATACAAGTCAAAAGCAGTAAACATATGAAAATTGGGTTAGCAATCCTGTTTGATCAAGGAAGACTTTTCATGCTCAGCAAATTTCATAGAGCTGTTTAAGCACCAAATATTGCTTAAGCACCAAAAACCTTGGTAAATAAAATCAGTATGCCAGCCCAAACTCCTTCATGCTCAGCAAACAATGGCCGAATACAAGTCAAAAGCAGTAAACATCATATGAAAAACGGTTCGGTAATTCTGTTTGACCAAGGAAGACTTTTCATGCTTAACAAATTACATAGAGCTGCTTAAGCAGCCAAAACCTTGGTAACTAAAATAAGTATGTCAGCCCAAACTCCTTCATGTTATGCTCAGCAAAGTGGCCGAATACAAGTCAAAAGCAGTAAACATCACATGAAAATTTGGTTATAGTAATCCTGTTTGATCAAGGAAGACTTTTCATGCTCGAATGTTGTGCTTATGCTGCTCAATGAAATTAGTCCTATTGGTACGTTATCATCTCTATTTATTTCTTATTTATACCATGGGGAACCCATTCAGTTAAAAAGACGGAAACTGCTCGGCCCATAAGTCCCAGTGAAAAATTATAAACGTTAGAAAAGTGGAAATTAAAAACATCAAAAAGCACATGATACTACACCACAAATTACAAAAGAGGGATGAACAAAACCCAAAATTCGATTAAAAAATGTAGAAGACGGAAATGCCAAGGTGAAAAACTGTATTCATAAAAGGTTAAAAAAAGATTAAAAGTTTATAAAGTAAAAAAAAAAAAAAAAAAAAAAGCCCCCCCCCCCAAAAAAACAAAATATAATAATTATAATACGTTGCTTACAATAAAATGAATATACAAAAGCCCCTTAAGTGTACATTTACCAAATTTACTAGTTTACAAATAAAAATTAACAGATAAAACATTAAAGGTAGGTGCTTCTTGAAGGTGTTTAGACTTGTTGGCATGGGCTGTTTTAACGATTCAGGCAGTTTGTTAACGTTCATGGAGAGCTGTCAAACAGGTGAACAACCGGCCATTTCAAGCACCCCCCCCCCCCCTCACAACGGTACAGACATTTGCTTAGCATAAAAATGTCTTGCCCAATAAAACAAACCGCAGCTAAAAATTTCATTTGATGTTCATGGTTAGTCAACAACAACCGAGGAACAATCACAAGTGATACACAGCAAATGGAAATTTGGTTACGGTTAACCCTGTTTTTATTAAGACTGTATCATGCTTAGCAAATTTGTGTGCTAAGCAGCAACGTGAAATTGGCCCAAGAGCCAATCTCTGGCTGCGGCCGCAAATAACACAGAGGTCTATGGAAACGACTGCAGTCACTGGCTAGTGGCTGCCATAGGAGTGTGTGTAATTTGCAGCCTAGCCGCAGCCAGACTGGGATACGGCCTTCTCCGCGCTCTTTCAAACGCTCCACGCTTTCACCTTGAGACGCAGACGCGTCTAGTGCGTGCCAAGTTAGAATGCGTCTACGTCTAGATTGCGTACAAGTTTATTTCAAACTCGTCAGTTGGGATTTCAGATTTCCGTTTTCATGTCAGGAGAAAGAAATGTCAGAATCGTCCTTGAACCGTACGGGTAGTCTTTTGGGGCGTCTTCATCTCAGCTGCTTGTCGACGGTGCGCTGTTCGGAAGGTAGACCTAGGCCTCCAGCCGGTGATATGGTGCGGGTCAAGAGCCCGTCACTGATCCCCAATGATGATCTCTACGATGCGATACACACCGGTGATGAGGAGCGATGCCAGGAGATCCTTGCTGCTGGTCCTGTCAATCTCCGAGATGGTGACTGCTCGGCGAGGTCTCCTCCTAAGGATCCAGAGAGAACGACGCTGCCGCTCCAGTTTGCAGTGATGCACCGCCAGCCGGAGATTGTCAAGATCCTCCTCAAGCACGGCGCCGACCCGGACTGGGTCGACAGCGAAGGCAAGACGGCCATCCACACCCTGATTCTCTACTGGCCCCGGTGCGTTCCAAAAGATGACCCTGTCATGGCGAAGGAGATTGCTGTCTACCACCAGTACCTGAAGGAGGTTGACCTTATATGCCAGGACACTCTCCGGAGACTCTGCGCCTTTGGAGGAAGTCCTAATGCCCGTGACAACCGGCAGCAGTCTCCTCTCCACTACGCTGCCAGGTACGACATCCCCACAGCAGTCAAGGTTCTCCTGAGCTACGGAGCCTACCTCAATGCCCGAGACATTGAAGGCATGACACCTACCATGTTGGCCGCAGCCATGGGTCAGGAAACCCTTGAAGTCATCCTGGACGCCAAACCGAACGTCAATCTCGCCTGCGTCCGGGGCATGACGGCACTCCACCACGCCGTGGACTCAAGATGCCCTCAACACAAGATGCAGGCCAGTGTCTCCATGCTCCTTGGAGGCGGTGCAAACCCCAACGCCCAGGACAACGAAGGTCAGTCTCCTCTCCACGTCGCTTGCAGGAAGATGTGTGACGAGACCGTTGTCTCCTGCTTGCTCCAAGCAGGAGCAGACTCAGACATTCGAGAGGCTCAAGGCAGGAACTCATTCCACATGCTCCTGGCCACCCATATGGGATATCCCCTCAAAATCAGTTCTATTCTCAGGCTCTTAGACGTCACATTATGGTACGGACCAATACCTCACGAGCTGTTACTCCGAACCACCTTAAGACGACCTGGATTCGAGCGTCTCTCCAATGCTCTCATTGGCAGCAAAGGAACCCCATCCCTACAGAGAATCTGCAGGAAGGTTCTGCGTCGACATCTGACGGCCATCTCATCAACTGATGCTGCCATGAAGGAGAAAATTGCTAGGAAAATTCCCAGAGCCATACAGAGGTTCTTAGTGGTGGACGAGACAAACCCACTCAGACACATAATTTTGGGGATGCACGTGTTCAGATCATGACTGGCCAGGCAAGACTGGTGATCGGTCTTAAGCAGTCACCAGCCTGGGGCCAATTCATAGAGCTACTAAGCACAACAATTTGCTTAGCACAAAAATGTCTCGCCCAATAAAACAAACCACCATTGAAAATTCAATTTCTTATTCATGGTCAGCGAACAACAGCCAAAGAACAATCACAAGTGATACACAACAAGTGGACATTTGGTTTTTAACCCTGTTTTTATCAAGACAGAAATGTCATGTTTAGCAAATGTTCGTGCTAAGCAGCCCCTGGTGGAGTCTATAAGCATTTTTTGTAGATCTATGCCTATGAATACCGAGGTCATTTACGCTGGTTCCCGAATGGATTTCGACTGTAAGGTGTTAATGATAAACTGGTAACCATCGGAAGAGGGCCTTGTTAAGAAACTTCGTTATGTGTAACTGAAGCAGCAGTTGCCATGTTACAGTTTCCATCAACATGAACATTTGATGTTGTTATGGTGAAGGGCATTTTCACAAATTTCGTGATTTCTTCAATGGGAGACTTTTGAAGAGTCGGTCTTGAGTCAACAGCGCACGCGCAAATAATGTTTCGCAATTGTGAGCATGCGCGCGTTGTATAACGCTTTATAACTCAGAATATTATTTAATACAAGTAATAAACTGCTCATCAGGCAAAATCGATCTTGTCCTCTTGTCATTTAGCATTTGAGAAAGATCCTGCTAGGATAAAAACGCGTCATAATCAGGGGTCGATTTCACCGAACTCTTCGTAACTTAATATCCCACGTAGGGTTTCAATGCATAAAAAGTCCTACGATTGCAATCGTAGGACTTTTTATGCATTGAAACCCTACGTGGGATAGACCCATACGATGGGTTATCCTTCGTAACTCGAGTTACGATCGATCGCAGGGCTTCGTGAAATCGACCCCAGGCCCTCCTAACTCCAAACATTTTAGAATATTTTTCGGACATGATATGAAAATCGAAAAAACGACAAACATGATGACGAAAGGATGACCGGTTGCGAGCTGCCTAGCTAGTTGCTATAAACTGAGTCCACGAAGAGGAGGTTAGCTGGAAATTGGGGATGACTAGCCGCGAGATGACAACACTTCTCCCCGCTGATAGATCGGGTCAGCGACGCTCGATGACAATTCCAATGTTCAGATAATTCCCACCAAATTCCATCGGGGACATCGATACGGATTAGGGCCTAATCCACCAACCTTTCAGTCGTGTACCGTAAATAAAACCAAAAAAAGATTGCGGTCATAATCGAACGAAGTCGGAAGTAGTGGTGGGACGGATCTTGGGTTGGCGGTGACATTGGGGGAAATCGCGGTAGACTTGAGTGTCATTGCCCTATTGTAGAGTACTTCTTGACCGCAGTGGGTACTGGGGTGTGGGTCAAACTCCTTTGGAGGAATTATAAATCGCAATATTTGTGAGTTCTCACTCTATGCCTCTCGGCAGGCTACGTTACACCTATGATTGCTACATTTTCATCGTGAACTTTCATTGTTCTGCCTTTTAGAAATACCGTTTTGAAATCGAGTTGTTCTGTCTGACAAACTATTTTGTATTAATGTCACGTATACGTGGAAACATTACATGAGTAATTTTGTCAATGTTTTTTATGTCCACGGAGTTAACGGACACTCAATGTTAAATTGAAATTTGGTAATAAAATAGACATATGGGCCTAGGTGTGGTTGCTATGCAGCTCACAATGATGTGTAGGCCTATACGCGAATTTTAACCTTCGATCTGACTGCGCCAAGGTGAAATGTTACATTATTCAATAGTTAACTATGGGCAAAATGCACTATGCTGCAACATTAGCTTTGGTAATATTGGTGTCCTGTTTTCAAGTTCAATGGTACTTTCCCCGGGACCAAAGCGATCCTCCATGCCTCTCTAAAAACTGCCTGCGGGACAATCAAGCCATCCGGCTGGGGAAATAGGCTCGAAATCACCCCGAGGCGAACTGGGGCTATTTTCGGTCCGAGTTCCCTGGTGTATAGGCCAGGCTCGGTCCCCGTTGGCCCTCCCAAAGTGATGGCTAGTCACTAGCGTGGGCCACTGAATCCCCACCCTCGGGGCAATCTAGACGGACTGCATTAATAAACGATGCTTCCTGGGTTAAAGTACCATGTAGGGTCAACCGGGTCACATTGAGTTAAGACACAAGTACATTGATACATACTCACAAGATGCAGCAATGGTGTCAAACAAGGATGGGACTAGGCCACTTTTACAAACTTTTCATCTTTTCTTCACAATTGAACCTTTTTTCAGCAACTCTTTGCATTTTATGTCTCTTTTTACTGGAAATAAAGAGTGTTGTTTTCACTGCGTGTCGGCCGATTCACAAATTATTCCATTTGCTACTTGGGCCGATTTCACTACCGCTTTACGATTATCGTTAAAGCCCAAATCCATCGCTAAACGGAGAATCGATCGTAAATTAGCCATTTCATATCAACTTGTGATAGCGATGATCGCAGAATTATAAAAACGACAAAAATTGTAATGAAACAACAGAGGGCGCTACCACAGGGGTGTTGAGGGTTTTGCTCAAAGGGTGCGTCACCCTTTTTTGATGCCAATTGGCGTTTTTGTAAAGATCAGCGACTGTCAACCACTGGTGGATTTTGCTTGGTAACATGTACACAAAATATTCCACGGGTACCAGGCACGATCGACGACCAGTGGTTGACAGATGAAACGTGCATGCCGAATATTCTCTTCCTGAAACTGAATCATCGGTTAGACAAAAGCATGGAGGATTTAATTTGATAAATTAGTTGTACCGTACCCCAATGGTAGGAATTAAAGGTAGTATCATACTTTGGTAAGAAACCAAAACAGAAATGTTCACAGATTTACGTTCACAGATTTTAACTTACAGGGTATGAAGATGGTGTTGGTAGAAACATACCGTTAAGGTTTTTCCGCCTGAAATGGTGAATTTATCCAGAAATTAGTCAAACAACGACCGAATTTTTTTGGATCTTTTAAAAGATCAAAAATAAAACAGAAAAGACTTAAGAAATACTGTGGCCGTTTTTCACTGTTTCCTCAAAAAGTGGGCATATTATGGGACTGAATTTTTCACAGATGACTGTTACTGTATCTGTTTTGATATTTGTGCCCATGAATCTGAATTTCTTTGACAAAAACCAAAGTATGATATTACCTTTAAGAGTTTAGGGAATGCAAAATCAGTCTGGTGCGTAAAGTTTGGCCTACCAAGTTGTATGAGGCAAATTCAACACCTAGCAGTCTGAATCGCCAGACTTGCTACCGTACAATACCTCTAGCGCCCTCTCGTGACAGTCAAAGTTTGGGACGGGTCTATTGAGGTCATTGTTATAAATACAAGCCCAAGCCTGAGATGGAGTTGGTTATTATTCCTTGAGAGAAAAGCTTTCATAGGGGTCATTTTCACGGCAAATCGTTAACAAAACATTGATAACAAAAATTTGCTAACCATGAAAATTCTGTCTCGATAAAAACAGGGTTAACAACCAAATTTCTATGTGTTGTGTATCATCTTCTGATTGTTCTTTGGCTGTTGTTCGCTGACCATCAAAATCAAATGGAATTTTTAATGGTGGTTTGTTTTATTGAGCAAGACATTTTGTGCTAAGCAATTTGTTTTAGTGCTTAATAGTTCTATGAAATTGTCGCAATATCAGCGTGAGAATCCAGAAGTGCGACAACTGGCCACGTCTGTCCACTATCGATCGTGATTGGTTCGACTGGTTCGACAGGTTCGACTTGTCAACTGGTCGACAGGATGTCCGAGCAAACATGAGCGCCTCGGTGTAAAATCTACACCCCTGGTGTCGACTGCATTCTTGCAGAGAGTTAATATTAAACTAGACAGTCCAATTCACGCACTACTGAATGCAGTTTTCACACTCACACTCCGATTCTTGAAGATTATCAAGTTTAGTGTCAACGCCTTAAGCACGGCACACGTTCTTCTCCAATGTTTCTATCGTTATTATGATATTATAATTGTGCTTGGAGTTAAGAGTATGATCTGCAGACGTTTCGATCCTACAGCAGGATCTTTTTAAAGGCTAAAATTGGTTAGGGGAAGATCCTGGGATCGAAACGAAACGCTCTCTTAAATACAAGCATTTCATAATTATTTCAGGTCATCAATTTGGTAGATGGGTAGTTTGCAGCAGTTTATTACTTGTATTGTTATTATTGTTTAGATAGGCCAGCCCTTGAAGATGCAATAAATATAAACAAGGGAGTTCTGTAGGCCTTAAAGATATAATGCATGATTGGTAAAGGTCACAGGACTGCACTTATACTATGTCTGATCAAACATGTACATGAAATAATAAACCTGTGAAAATTTTAGCTCAATATCGGACATCTGAGTCACGAGAAAATAGCGAAAACCCGACTCGGGTTTTCTTATAAAACATGAAGAATAGTTTACTTTATGTTTGTTCCAAAAATCGTTCGGATGAACGATCTTTGGAAAAGACACTAAATCTTGATTTGCTTGAAAAACCCAGCATCTGATGAACCAAGATTTCCCATGGTGACTGTTTGCACTGTTTAAGAACTGTTGAGTCCATTTTCTGTCTCAAACTCAATAATGTTTTTTGGAGGCCTTGCAAATTATGCTCCCTAGAACATGCCGTGTATGCATGTTTGGGCTCTGCCCTACTCAACATAGACCTGGAGAAGGCTGTTTGAACTTTAGATAGCAAGCCAGCCAGGCTGAACCCAAAGGCCAAAGCCCATATACATTTCGACAGCTCGGCGTCAAAATGAGTATCTATTAAACGCATGTTTATCGAGGCTTCGCCTAGTTTCCTGGAGAAATGGCCCTCAGGCAAGAATCAGAATAAAAACTTCCTTTTCTCCTTTTAGTGTCTCACGTCTTCACGTCTTCACGGGGCACAATCATGCTACAACCCATGCCTCTGCCTAGTACTAATCCAAATACACACCCTTTACTTGCATCTCGTACAAATTTAGCTAGGTTTTAAGATAGGCTATGTCCCACAGAGCAATTAGCGCGCATCCTCATCACGGAGCATCTTAATGCTACCCCCTCTCTCGATGTATGGGCCAAACATCATCCCCTAGCCATCAAATTAATATCATTTCCCTCGACGATTGACGCCCCTGACCCTCCTCAATTGACACTTTGGGGGATATACTTGGCCCTGGGGCGATGGGGGCTTTGGGGCTGATCAGTCACAGGGGAAGATCAAACGGGTAAGGGATAAATACACAAGAGGAACGAGGGGAGATTAAAAATGAAGAAAATTACACAAAGTTAGATGGGTTTATTCCTGTCCGTTACAGATAGCCGAAGGCCCAGTGTTACTGAGTGAAAGCAACAGTTTTTCATTATAGTCATCTTCATTATAATGGGTGATTCACACACACAATAACACCTCCCAGATTCACGCTGAGTGTCCAAGGACAGCCTCGCACAAACTGAGAGAATTTCTCAGCCGGAAATTTCCCCTGACCAAATATTTTGCCGGTTGAGAGGCGGGGGAGAGAGAAGACAAGAAGGCTAATGGACAATAAAGTGGAAGAGGAAATTAACATTACTCGGCGAATTCGTGGTTGTTAATAAGCTTATTTTAGCCGATTACAAGGACACACGAATGATTGTGTAGTTCGCAAGATTGACCACTAAAACTTATTTTGCAAAATACATCTTATTATTGGCCTCAAGAGGGCGTTATAATGGACGCCACATTTGACGCACACCCACAGACATATAGGTTATTTATGTCTATGGTTCACCTATATAATTAAAGGTAATATCATACTTTGGTTTTTGTCAAAGAAAATAATACAGATCCATGGGCTAAAAAAGGAAGAAATAGTCATCTATGACAATTTCAGTCTCATACGGTGCCCACTTTGAGAAAATCTTTTCACCGTTAGTTTTGATATTTAAAAGAAAAAATTGTTTTTGGTCATTGGTTTTACTCGTTTCTGTATAAAATACAGCATTTCAGGCAGAAACATGTTTCTACCATCACCATCCTTATACCCTGTAAGTTATAGGTAAATCTTTGAAGATTTATGTTTGGGTATGCTACCAAAGTATGATAGTACCTTTGAGTGAATACACAAAATATTCAAATTACAACCATACACTGAAACTCTACTTTGTAGGAACCATGCGCGTGGAAACCGCACTGGGAACTTTATAGAAGACAACCGTTCTTATGAGAACTTTATACATGTAGGGTAATTATTGATATAAGAACCGTTTTACCTTGTGTGGACGTATATTTAAAGGTTGTATCATACTTTGGTTTTTATCAAAGAAATACAGATTCATGGGCAAAAATATCAAGACAGATACAGTAACAGTCATCTGTGAAAATTTCAGTCCCATACGGTGCCCACTTTTTGAGAAAACAGTGAAAAACGGCCACAGTATTTCTTAAATCTTTTCTCTTTCATTTTTGATCTTTTAAAAGATCAAAAAGATTTTCGGTCGTTGTTTTACTAATTTCTGGATAAATACACCATTTCAGACGGAAAAACTTTAACGGTATGTTTCTACCACCATCATCTTTATAATCTGTAAGTTATAGGTAAATCTGTGAACATTTCTGTTTTGGCTTCTTACAAAAGTATGATACTACCTTTAACAAAAACATTCTTCATAATTATTTTTTCCATAATTATTGAACTCTATTTCACATTCGTTTTATCATACTCCATTAACAAAATTAATACTCCGTAATGCAGGATTCTTCCATGGAACAACATACATGTACTTGTACAGAACCTTACTTTATAGAACTATATACTTCATACAACCTATAAGACAACAGGGGAATGTCCTTAAATCTATGTGGAACCGTATAAGTTAATTAAGTTCAAAAGGGGACCACAATCAACTTGCTTCAAATTTAACGAAGGGTTATGGTAAAAACTAAACACAGCTTATATTCTACGTCATGCAAAAGTAACGTCCTTATTCTTTAGTGACCCCTGAAAAAGTGGAAGTAGTATTAATAATAATGTTATATTTAAGGTACAATGCTGGTTAATCCTCATCCTCTCATCAGTATCAATCCTAGCCATGAGTCTACTATGTCTTGCTGAATTCTCAAGACCGAGTGATGATGTTCTGTCTCATACGGGAGGACAAAGATATTTCCCCCTTCACTCATCATTGTGAGCTGCGATGATGTCATCTATCTCTTCTTGTTATACCGATGACGTGCCAGGATTGACCCGTGATGAGTTTGCGTTCCTCAACCTCTGCATGGTGAGGTATACGAATATCTTATAAGCACCTGGGGCCAATTTCACAGCACTGCTTAGCAGAAAAATTTGCTAAGCATGACATTTCTATCTGAACAAAAACAGGGTTTGTCCATGTGTTGTGTATCATTTGTGATTGTTCACTGACCATGAATATCAAATGGAATTTTTAACGGGCAATAGGCAATTAATTTAATAGGCAATACATTTTTGTGCTAAGCAATTTGTTGTGCTTAGCAGCTTCATGAAATTGGCCCCTGATTATTCTTGTCTGCTCCGTGCCGAGCGAAACGGTGAGTGACTGAGTGAGCAGTCCTACGCAGTCCTACGTAGTCCTAAGCAGCCCTAGGCAGCCATACGCAGCCATAAGCAGCCATACGCAGTCATAAGCAGCCCTTCGAAGTCATAAGCAGTCATAAGCAGCCATAAGCACCTATCAACTTTGACTAACTTTCAGCAGCAAGAATCGCCCGATTCGCCGGGCCTCGTACCACAAATTGACGGGCAATCGACCAGCAACCGCCCGGTAAGATTTCAAGAAACTTACAAGAAACTTTATGGTGGTGTAGTTGACAGGCCACGCCCAGCTCGGGCGGTAACCCGAATGGAAATATTCCCCAAATCGGTCACTTTTTCCTCAAATCGGTTGATTTCAATACAAAAATTATATTGTTTGTCACTTAAATTGATTTTAACAGTCTTCTTCAAAATAAAGTTGATTGTTTTGTCGTATCAGGGAAGAGGACCGTTCAATAGATTCCTTGAAGTAGTTATTTCATTAACGTGTGACAAGTAGAAGAGTTAGGAAGAAGAAAAATATCACGATTTGAAAATCTAGCTTGTGGCATTTAGTAAAATCAGACATTTCAATTAGAGCCTATGCAGTCCGAAGTTGAAATTTATCGTCACTTCCATCGTGATTTTCGGGGGAAAAACGTTGCCAATTTATTTATTCATGAACGATCACTTCAAGGAGAGAGTAAGGAAAAAGCAAACTCGGTTTGGAAATAAACTGTTGCAGTTTGCTGTTTAAGTTTTAAGTTACACGCCCGAGGACTGGGAAGGTTGAGCAGCGCTGCGATTTGCCAAAGTGTCGACAGACGCCGGTTCATTTGGCAAATGGGGTCCGATGTTCGGTTAAACTCCGGGCGTTGATGGACGAGGCGCGAATGTGGCGTGTTTTTTTGCAGACTCGTCGTCCGTGACTAGGCAGCTATCCCTCGGCCTAGACCGAGCCCTGTTGCCGGTGGGTTGAGCTCCACAGCGCGCGCGGATTGTTTTGTGACCTTGTCACCTTTGGGAGCTGTGTGATTTGGGTGAGGTGACTTCTATAACGTCCGCAAACCTTTCTTCACACACCTGTTGAATGTCATCTAATTTGTCAAGGTGTAACTGACGAATTCAGGCAGGAATCTTATAACTATTCTGACAGCAAAGTGACAGAACATACATAGAGGGCGCCATGCAATAATCTATAGGGGCCTACTTCTTTCAGAAGCGGTGAAACGTTTGCTGAATATGGGATATTTCTGCCACTAAAACAAACAAAAGTTTTCAATGGAAGTAATAAACTGCTGCAAACTGCCCCGATCAAAATAATGATCTGAAATATATAAACTACTTGGAGTGAGTAGGGTCTGATGTTTCAATCCTAGCAGGATCTTTCTCAAAAGCAGCTCAGAGTTATAGTAGGGCCTGACGTTTCAGAAATCATTTAAACATATTCAGAACTCTCACAGGTGTTCAGGTTGCACAGACAAAGTGGTGATGAACATGTCACCTTTCATTTTCCTTTCATTTTATGGTGGGTTGACCATTGAATTTGTTATATTCATCCTCAGCCGACCACCCCTAAAACAAGGTATGGATCACTCCAGTCAACGAAGCCATTTTCAAACAAACATCCCTCTGCAAAGCGGCTGAAATAGACCCACTTTCGCACCCAATTGCATCACAAATGGTCACAAATGGAAGCCCAGAGTCTAGGCAGGAGGTCCAGTGCCATATTTCTTCAATCCCTCAATTTTAGCCGTCTCAGAACTCTCTCATTTATAATATAATGAGTGTACATATTTCATTAGTGAGTTTGCGGTTGGGTTTTGGGACTATTACTTGGTAGCAACCTTTTTGGATCCACAGATGTGCTATATCACGGTGGAAGTGGCCGTTCGTAGCCTCCGTATTACATTAGCAAGTTCTGTCATCGAACCAAATCATCGGTATTATCACCGGAAACTTATCACACACAACGAGGTCCGCTGGCCTTGCATTGTCTGCAATGATAATCAAACGTGGATGTCGTTGCCTTTGCATTAATTGCAAATTGTCTAATATATCGGGTCATTTCCCCATCCTTAATCTACAAGATTAAAGAAATGAAAGAAAGGCAAAAACACCCACGAGGTGATTTACAAATCCGATGAAAGAATTTTCAATCCTAGTTGATCCGGCTTGTGGTCAGGGTATGATTGTATCTGATTCAGTTTTCTTGTTCTGTTTTCTGAGGTTCGGGGTGGACAATTTATACTATAGTGGAAAATAACATGAATATGGGGGCAATTTTCTGAATGGGTACAAGTTTTGGGGGCAATTTACGAAGTTGTTGGCTCTACGTTTAAAGGTAATTTCATACTTTTTGTCAAAGAATGTAGATTCATGGGCAAAAATATCAAGGACGATACTGTAACAGTCATCTGTGAAATTCCCAGTCACATACGGTGCCCACTTTTTGAGAAAACAATAAAAAATGCCCACGGTGGTTTTATTTAATCTTTTCACGGGATATTTGATCTTTCAAAGATCAAAATTGTTTTTGGTAATTGGTTCTGCACATTTAAGGATAAATACAGCATTTCAGGCAGAAATACTTCACAGTATGTTTCTACCATCATCATCGTTATACCCTGTAAGTTATAGGTAAATCTGTGCAGATTTCGGTATGATACCTACATACCTTTAAGAGGCAGAACTCTTCCATGTAGCAAAGTAAATTATGGTTATCTTCTTTTCGTTACAAAAAGAAAGCGAATGATTCTGTTTTTCGAGACGATATTGTGTGTGTGTTTATCGACGGACTTCGGGGTCGGTGTTGGGTCTTGACTCGGCAGGCACGGTGCCTGACTAGCCCGGGGTACCACGGCAGGCATCATTACCGATTCACGCTAACATTTCTCGGAAAGGAGAAAGATTTGTTGATTCCACTCAAGACTTAATTTGACTCGTCCAAATTCTCAAATTTTCATCTTACCAATCATCATCATCTGTGTTGAGTATCGCATTGTTTTTATGGGAATACACTGTACATGCTAAAAGTGGGGCTATTCTGTTGTCCCATTTTGAAATATATAAATTTGGGAGCAATTTTTATCACTTTAGGGAGGGCAACACTCGTCTCAGGAATTATTTTGCCATTTCTCGACTGGACAAATTTATTAACAGTGGGGTTAACAATAGAGCTATAGGTTGGCAATATAAATCGCCTGATTTGTCTAGCCATGAAATACGGCTACGATTAAGCACTGGAATGTTGGAGAAAAAATTCCTGCGAGTCCCTGCAAGGAATAAGTGAAAAGCCAGTCATGTGATGGATGGCCGCCTAGGGGGAAGAGGGGGATATAATCCCGCGCCTCGTAACTAATTATTCACCCCCGATATCATTCCTGATGGCGGTGTCTGTTACAGTCCTTGATGTGGAGTGCTTTGATCCCACCTGGAGGATGCCCGTGAGTGACTTCGACCAACCAAGCACGGCTCAACCCACGCCGTGGGGACCGGCACCGCGTACGCCACACCGCTGCCCCAGCTTTCATCGGGGTCCATTCGGCCGACAGATGTTGCCGATCGCTCGGTACAAGCACACCGGTCCGTGCGCGGTGCGAGTGCGGGATAAACAGCCTTCTTACCTCGGCAACAAGTCTTTCAATAAATCAGTCCGAATCAAAATGAGGAATGTGACCTCTACAGCAGGTGATTATATTATAACCATCAATTTTCATATTGTTTTCGATAAAATTGAGAAATAGACCAGAAAAAAAATTAATCCAATCTGTTTGGAGGAGAAGATTGAAATAGTAATTGAATAATCTTTACATATGACCCTGAAAACATCAAATAACCATTTTATTCTTTTAAAAATCGTTTAAACATGACCATAAAAACAGAATTGTTTAGCACAATAAGAAGGCCAAATATGAACCCTAACTGTCCACCCACTAACATGATAACTCATATACCACATAAAAAGCACAAAATAGATATTTTATTGGCCTTTTCAACTGGTATCCATACAATTTTTGTTTCGCAGCTGCAAGATGAAATTGCACAGATTACAATGTATCATCAAAATTGCCCCCGTACATTTATATGGGGTCGATTTCATGAAGCCTTGCGATAGATCGTAACTCGATCGTTACGAATGATTACCCATCGTAGGGGACCTATCCCACGCAGGGCTTCAATGCATCATAAGTCCTACGATTGATAGTAAGTTACGATGAGTTTAATGAAATCGACGGCAGGCCACATCAAACATTAATCGAAAAACGAACATAATAAATTCGTTCGTATTCGGCTAACTTACTTCGATTTCTTTCTTTCAAGTTGGGAAAAAGTTCTGAGTTTTCGAGAGGGGATATCTTGGTAGGTCTACATGACTTCGGTTGCAAGGGGGTTGTCTCCAAAAGTTGCCTGGGAGTCTGGTTGATGACATTCATTCAAGTTCTGATCTTAGTGAGTGTGACAGACTATGAGGGGTTTGAACGGCCAAGTCCCCGATTGGTACGGCTTCTAGCCTGTGGCTGTAACCACGTCCCCACCGTGAGCAAACAGATCTAGATACCCAGGGGTGCAGACCAGTAAATAAATTCCCATAGGCACCCATGCTAAATAGCCAATTTTTCAAAAAATTATTAAAAATACTAAAAAGTTTCTCAGACACTCAAGCTATACACCAAAATGAAGCTGAAAACTTCAATTTTCATTTTCAATTTTCTATAGGGTAACCAATGACTTTTTGAGAAAAATCCATCCAAAGGAAAATACCCTGAAATTGACGGCCATGTTGACTGGTGCCAGACTAAAAAAATATACCCCTCCCCTACAGTCCCAAGTAGAGCGAGTTTAGGGCCAGAATTCATCCAAACAGCTCAAAGTTGAAAGTCCAAAATCTGGCGACCGGGTTCCATCCATTTTCTTTACAAGACTTCCCATGTAGGGCCCAGCAAATGATTTTATAAAAAGGATTTTGAGGGTATACACTAAATTAATGAGCTCCGCGGACTGATCTGGACCTATTTACTGGTCTGTGCCCCCAGCGGCATGACCGACACCAGGCTACTTTGTTGCACCCAGTCAAGTCGACCTTCGGGGTATCTGTCCCGTCTGTCGTCGGTTGAAACCTGGCCGAGATGACGGTTCAACGGCGAGAGTGTTCGTGGTTTAATCTGCCCGTGAGGACACGGCGTGAAGCCTACCCGAGGCCCGGGGCGCACACTCCCCGAATCGGACCAAATATTCCCTCTACTTTACGAAACCTGGGTCTTATTTCACCAAACTCATCGTAATAGTAGGAGCAACGTTCTGAAAACCCTCTTATTAAGGAATTAGCTCAACACCCACTACATCTATAAACTTCTATGGAAGTTTATACCATTAACATCTTTGCTAGGTAGTATGTAGCTTCAAATTGTGGTGTCACGTTTGAGAAAATGTGGTATCGTTTGAGGAACAACAAAAAACAAGAATAACTTTCCCACAATGCAACTGAAAAGGGGCGTGGTCGTATTTTCTGCCACCCTTAAGTCCTTGATATGCATTTTGGTTAATGATTATGTGATTATATCATTCATAATCCATTCACAGAGAAAAAAAAAACATTTAAAAAATAAGTCAGAAGCAAGAGCTTAAACGCATTTGTTGAATTTTCTTCTTTTTTTTCTTTTCTTTTTTGGGGGGAAATATTACAATAATTTTTTGGATATTACACAAAAGTGCTGCCACAATTTGAGGGCACATAGTACCTAGAAATGTTCCCTGAGGTCTGCTCCATCAATTTCTTAAGTCAGACCTTAGATGTGGTCCATGCTCCTTGACTATAAGTTACTATCAATCGTAGGACTTATGATGCTTTACAGCCCCACTTAGGATACGATGGGTTATTCTCGGGGAACTCGAGTTACGATCAATCGTAGGGCTTCGTGACTGAACTCGACCACAGGCTTGAGGTTAGGCATTGTACAATGTTCTTATTTCGCTACCGTCATTTGAGGCCCACAAAAAGAAACGGAAGGATTGGTTCAAATGAAAAGCCAACGAAAGGTTCCAGCGTCATTATGTATCACAAAATGGCGGATATATAGCAAAAGAAACGCCAAGCCTATAGTCTAAAGCCTCATAAAGGCCCACAGAATGCTCGCGGAATTTATTATATACCAGCCAAGTGATACAGACACCATACAAGAGAACAACCGACATCGCCATTGGAGTATTAAATTTAACACTGTCGTTTTTGCTGTTCAACTATTAAAAAAAATTTCCAGTGTAATTATCCAATTTATTTACAATAACATGGTCGGTGTATACACGGATTATGTTCACTTTCCCACTTTTGAATTTCTTCTTAGAACATAAGGTTACCCAGTATTGTACAAACAAACAAACAAACAAATAAACATTACAACAAATACACAGCGATAGAATTTCGATTCAAACTACAAAAGTAGTCAGGAAATCGTAAGAAACGCCAACTGAGGGGTTTTATACTATAAAGTAAATCGAGCGCGAAAAAAATTTCGTTATATTTTGTTGGAAATAAAACTGTGATAAAATGACAATTTGAAAGTCAAACTTGACTGTTTTCCGATTTTAAGACTAAACGGGAGAAAGACAGGAGATCAGAAAAACACTCCCTAAAATTAGATCACGTGAAAAGCTAGAAGGGACCCATGGGTTGGGTTGGCTGTTCGGGGCCATGCCGAGCAGGGCCTGGTCGGGCGACACCGGGCCTCTTGTCAAGCCCAAGCCCTTCGGGTCCCACCCTGTCGGAAACACGGCTATGTCAACAGACCGAGGGCTGCATGCCGCCTGGGCCCCCACTTTCTCTAGCGGCTGCAATCCAGAAATCACGGTAAATTAGCTCTGCAAGACGCTGAGCGATTTCTCGACGTGTGGTGACAGTGCCATCACACCCATGCAGTCAGGCCGAGCGGACTCGCCAATTTACGGGGGATAATCCTCCAGCTCACCCGGTACCTCCCCAAGGAAGGCTGCCCCCCTACTCCAACAAAAAATCCAATCAAATTTTTGACAAAATTCACTATTGAAGATAAAGATCGCATCTTTTTTACATTTTTTTTCACAAGTGTGAAGATGTCGAAAGGATAGGAACTTGATTCACGTCCGCCTAAGGCGATACAGCTCATGGTATCAAGATTAGACTTGGCCTCAAGAGCAGAGTATGGGTACATAACCTTCAGAGCTTGGTAGGGGTGCACCCAAGTAAAAATCCGTCCGCCGAGCTCATGAATAAAAGTTAAGCACTCAATATATTTTAAATAAGAGAGTTGTGAGAGCTATGAAAATGAAGGATTGAAGAAATATGGCACTGGACCTCCTGCCTGGACTCTGGGCTTCCATTTGTGACCATTTTTGATGCAATTGGGTGAGAAAGTGGGTCTATTTCAGCCGCTTTGCAGAGGGATGTTTTTTTTAATGGCTTCTTTGACTGGAGTGATCCATACCTTTGTTTAGGGGTGGTCAGCTGAGAATGAGTATATCTCAAAAATTCAATGGTCACCCTAACATAAAATGGAAAGAAAATGAAAGGTGACATGTTCATCGTAATTTTTCTGTGCAACTTGAACAGCTTTGAGAGTTCTGTATATTTTTTAATGATTTTTGAAGTTTGAGGATTTATCACTGTTGTCTATGGGAGTTTATTTACTTGGGTGCAACCGTAGGCCTACCCTCAGAACCAAGTATATCTTCAACTTACACCGATCATTAAGTTATAGGGATAGAGAAATTGTACAGGATGTATCTTTCTCATCTGTGAAAGATCAATAGGACCTGAAGAAAATGATTCTGAGCAACTGTCATATCAATTATTGTCTGCAGAGTTTCATAGACTGAGAACAAAGCAATGAATGAAATATCATTATTTGTTGACGACTGTTTCATTATTTGTCGACGACTGTTCCATCATGCACAATCAATGTTTTTGACTCCTAAACACTAGTGTTGGAGTAGACTCCTCAGATCCGAGGACAGAGTACGGGCCGAGTACTTCAAGGGCTGAGTACTGGGCCGAGTCCGAGTACATTGCTGGCGAGGTTAAGTCCTAAGTATCGAGTCCGAGTACATTCAAGTACAGGGGGGAGTCCGAGTACCAAAGTCCGAGTACAGTACCAACCATAGATATATATATCTATGGTACCGCGCATGCTCACAATTGCGTGCGCGTGCGCTGTTGACTTGAAGACCGATTCTCAAAAGTCCCCCATTGCATTTTGTTTCACAATGATGTTTATAATTGGATGTTGGTCATGTTGTGCCACAATAAATTCCCATAGGCTCCCACGCAAAATGGCCAATTAAAATAAAAAAAATTAAAAATACTCAATCGACCTAAATAGGCAATCGACCTATACAGCAAAATAAAGGTGCAAACTTCAATTTTCATTGTCTTTTCAATTTTCTATAGGTTAACCGATGACTTTTTGCCGAAAAGTACAATACCCCCAAAACGGCCGAATTGACCGGTCAGACCAAAACTAGTACTCCTCCACTACAGGGCAAGCCTATAGAGCGACTTTAGGGCCTGATTTCCTCCAAACGGCTCAACTAAGTGAAAGTCCAAACTCTGGTGTTCGGGTTCCATCCATTTTGTCTACAAGACTTACCACGTAGGGCTCACCAGACGCTTTAAGAGAAAAGATTTTGAGGGTATACAGAAAATTAATGAGCTCCGCGGACTGATTTTGGCCTAAGATCTGCACCCTTAGCAACAGAGCCACAAGTAAAGCCCGCCCTCTGTCGACCAAAACATGAATAAACAAATTGAGTCAATTGATTTTGCTATAGCATGGAAATAGAAGAGACTAGCACCGACAAAGAGTACTGTAGCAAGTCGCAATGGGCACCAGAAGCAGCAATACCAGCAGCAACATCAACAGCAACAGTAACAACCACAACAACACTAGTGATACAGTATTATAATAAGCAACAATTAACGCTAACTCCATCAAACATATACCACCAACAATAGCACCATCAACGCCAACAACACAATAGTACTGCAGATAGGTTAAAGTATTGTGGGTTTGGTGAAACAAGCATGAAACCTGGCACAGGACAAAATAATATCTTCCCAAGCACCTTATTTAACAGTCTGCCAAGTTTCATGCTTGTTTCACCAAACCCACAATTCTTCTGAATATTTCACCTATCTGCAGTACTACAAGTACTGATCAGTAGTACCATCAACATTAGAACCACAAATAGCAGTAGCAGCAGCAGCAACAGAAACAGCAGCAGCAACAACAGCATTAACTGTTACCAGTAACAACGTTACCACACACAACACCAGTACCGTTAGCACAAGCAGCATCAACACCCCCCAATACGTGACCAACAACAACAAAGATGTAGCATCATTATGAGGGGGTCTTTGGCCTCATGGTGGCAGCAAACACGATCCTATTCCAATAATTCACCAATTAGAGCACGCTAAAAGAAAAATCTTACATCAAGAACAACATAGAACACACTGCTATCATTTACTGTCAAAACGTTCAATTATTATAAACTAAACAATATCCTTTGCTCAACACGACCTACATCGATGAAAAGATACAGCAGTGATACACCAACGAAACCTCTACCGAAATATCAACGGCCTTTCAAACTTTCGACTCTTAAATGTCACAATTTAACGGGTAGATTAACACTAATTACTCCATTTATGTAAGCAGGAACTTATTCAGATTAATCATAACACAGGAATGGACGTTCAGCCGACGGCTTAATTGGCCGCGATAAGCAGACCGTGTAACCGTGCCGGAGCCCCCGACGCGCATCTTTGCCAGACCCGCTGGGAGCACGAAGGCAAGTAGGAATTGGACAAGTCTAAACGGATCGCGTGCCCCAACCATGTCGCGACAAGAATTGCTGTTTCCCAACACGTGTTGCAAGCAGGCACATTGGCTGCGTGAAGAACTATGGCAATGATTTATTTTTACAGACATGGACTTCTCAAAGATGAGTCCATATGGCCTAGGTGTTAAAAATAAACTTTACACATGTATAACTGGGACAGACTTAAAGAAATATGTTTCTTAGTGGAACAAAAACTTCAGACGTGTCTATGTTCGAATTGAGTCATAAACATGTCACAATAATCTGAACTCAACTCACACGTTTAAGAGAAACGTTTATGTCGTGTGTTAATGTAATTCATTCGTTACAAGTCTTGTCAAACTGTTTACCGTTTCAAGACCACAGAGCTCTTGGGTTTAAACGTTTAGTTTGGCCGCTAACCCCAGCCTGTCTATAAAGGGAAACGCTTTTTCAGTTGGCTAAACCGGAACGTTGTAACATTCATTGCTTACGCTCGTCATATCTGAAAGGGGGAAATAGGAAGTAACTACATTATATGGACTTGAATAGATCATGGGCAGCCATAGTGGCGCGTACGATGCAAGTTGAGTAGGCGAATGTGATGTAGAATGTTCACGGTACGTCAACGCGGTCACTGTGCCGTCCCATAGCCTGGCCATGTTTCATTAGGTACCCATGCCGTGAATCCACAGCACCGGCGACCCTGTGGCGCTGCCTGGGATTGGGCCTACCGTGTTGCCCCTCATTTCATCTGGGCGGGTACTGTGACTCCGGCTCCAACTTCAGCGATGACTGAATTCCAACTGAGTGTCCCCTCTCCTTATATCATTGTCTGCAAGTCTTCTCATGAACTGTTTTTGGTTTAATCCTTTCACTCAAATAGTCATGTCGTTTTTAGTCTGGTTCCCGGACCCAAAAAGCTCCCGACTATTGTCTGTCATATAAAATATAGGGTCCGGTATCGGCTAAATTCACTGGAGGGTCACGTGACCAAAAAAGTCCCATTTTCATCTTTCTTTCAATACACATTATGTGTGTATTGACCATGCACTGATTCTGGAATACTGCAAATTTGTTTTTCAAGAGTACTCTTTCAAATGGTCATATTTTCGCTAATTTTACCCCGATTTTGCTTAAATTCTACATGGTGATAGCCAAGATATGGTTGTATCATATAACTGAATCTTTAAGTGATAAACAGTTTAATTTTGACATAATAGTTGCCGACAAAGTGTTCAGTTTTTTTGGGACACGGTGTACACACTACCAAATACTAATTGGTTTCACGAGTCAGCCATATATGAAATATTAAGATCGTACAAACAGTCTTACATTATAAAAGTAAGTTGTAAACTTAAAGGATTTGTAATGCACATTTTGGCCACTGAAAGCGACAAGGGATATTAAAGGTAGTATCATACTTTGGTAGGAAACCAAAACCGAAATGTTTACAGATTTACATAAAACTTAATTACAGGGCGGCAGAAACATATCGTTAGGCCTAACCGCCAGAAATGCTGTATTTATAAAAAGAAATTAGTAAAAGCAACGACCGAAAATGTTTTTAAAAATATTTTAAAAGGTCAAAAATAACGGTGAGAAGATTAAATAAATTCCGCAGTGGACGTTTTTCACTGTTTTCTCAAAAAGTGGACACCGTATGGGACTGAGAATTTCACAGATGAGTGTTATTGTATCTCTCTTGATATTTTTGCCAATGAATCTGCATTTCGTTGACAAAAACCAAAGTATAAAGTATGACCTTTTAAGGTATAATACATGATTGTTAAAGGGCCACAGAACAGCACTCTAAATGTCAACCAATCTTAATTGCTTATCAATAAAATGCTTCAAAATACAATAACTGACACAATTATTGACAATTGAAAGATCAATCTTAGCGTTGCTAAAAATATACCACAGTTATAGTATCATCGCCTTTGGACAAATCCGAGATCCAGTTTTGACAACAAAACCGACAGATTTACTTTCTGAAATACGGAACAAAGCGCACTGAAGCAAAACACTATAAAAACGAATACGATTTCGACACCTTATACGACCATTAAGATATACTTTTGACGATGTAATTCTCAAATTTCCCGTAGTTTTCTGTTCCCCTGGTCACTTGACACAGCCACAATGGCTTCGAAACTTCGTCTCCATCAACACGTATAGCAACAATAAAGATATACACACACAAACATGCCAGGAAGTTATGTTTGAAGTTCAACCAGCGAACTGCAAAGAGTTCCATTGATGGTAACGTTAAGAATCAAGGGCATTCCGCTGACAGAAATACCGACCATTAAACTTGTTCAAAGTTTACTGCTTGAAAACTGATACTGGTAATGACGCCTTCCTACACAGGTATAGGTATTATAAAGCATGTTGCCTAAAAATTGTAAATCAAGAAAACCGCGTGATCTTTCATTGTAATGGACGACTTTGAAGCTGGGTCTTCGAGTTGATAGCGCAGGCGCACGCACACGCGCATGCTCACAACTGCGCGCGCATGCTCAGAGATAGCAAAAAGAGACTTCAGTCTGCTGCCGCCAACGTCTCAAAAGTCTTCTATCGTCTTACAGATTCAAAATAAAGACTCACCACTACAAAATCTGGCACACACACGTAACGCACTGTACGGAGGCCCACTCGGACGTTTACAGTTTCTGAAAACATAACCGTTGTGTATGCATACTTTTAAATTTACAGTTGATGTCCATTCGTGGCATGCATACTGTCAACTGCTCTTAGCAATGTTTCTTTTCTAAAATAAAGTATTTGTTAGCCTTTGATAAAGATCCGGGTAGGATCGAAACCCGTCAGGCCCTCCTAATTCCATTAATTAATATGACATAAGCGCACTATAAAACTTTGATGAGGTTTCAAAACCATCAAATTTTGAATTGCTGAAAATCCAACGCTTAACAATCCAACAGATCAGAACATGATTCTCTTGTTAGGAATTACACTGTCATAAGATCTTTAAAGATGAGTCTATCTAATTGTTGGTTTGATCATTAGTCAAACTTACTTCAGTTATATCGTCGACGTTTTCAAGAAGGGGCGAATTTCTTTGAACGTTAAGTACTCCCCAATCATAAGCTCTATCAACTCTTAATTAGTATGTCTTGTAAGGGAAAGTCTTCAGCTTGAAACCGGTATGAAAAATTAATCAACCTGTCCTCTAAAAATGGGCGAAATATTCAATTTAAAAAGGAACAAACTTCAAAGCCGATTTTCTCAAAACTATGATTTAACGCCCAGTTGGGCAAAGTGGCTCTTCGCGAAAACGCTGATAATATCATGATGAAAATACCCTTAAAAACAGCAACATAATTAAACTGTTTCTCTGTTGCTATTATGAAAAGTTGTGGCTTAAGGCAAAGTTGTCAGCTATACAGGATTGCTATTGCTGCAGATATCCTATAGACTGAACTGTTTTCATCAACTATAGGGAATGATCTTACAGAGGTTATCAACACTCCGCTACCTCAGTGGACAATAGACTACTACAATTCAAAAAGAGGTCATTCTGGTTTAATTTCAAGTGCCTTCGTTTGGTACTCCAGGACCCAGAACAATGATGACACAGCAACCGTGACAGAGGTCGCCAAGGACTCCCCTCCTCTCCTTCATTAAAATCTTCCACATTTGTCTTGACAACTCCCGAGTATTTTAGCCTCCCCTAGAGCGAGAAGATCTCCCTTCATTTATCAGCACCTTCCTGGTCCCTGAATCATGGTCTACTCCTGTCACGTCATGTCGACTGACACAGGATTTCCTTCTCTTGACGTGGGGTGGAGAGGGTGTTTATTGGAGGGCTTTTGTCTTCGGCTCTGTACGCCTTTTGTGACTTCCAGCCCGCAGGGGGATTTTTTGGCGTAAGATTTTCTTTTGCTTAAAACATCAATCCTATCCGGCTATTGGGGGAATGGAATCATTTGCAAACAGAGCCCAGAGGCAACGGGAAAGGGAGTCAGCTGTAACACATTGCTGCCGCAAAGGTCCTCACCAGACAACGGGACTCAAACCACACCATCACGTCAACTCACCTCGGTTACGAATTTAAAGACAATACCAAAATGGGGTCATTTGAGGTTACATCCTTTCGATTTAATTCGTCTAAAAAGCAATCAGGGGCACTTACGGTGAAAATGTTTTCATTGCAGGCGCTAAAAGGGTCTACTATAAAATGTAATAGGAGGTATGATAGGTATAGCGTCCTGATATAAAGCAACGATTACAATCATTGCGCCTTTTACAATAAAATCATCCTTATCCAGCCTCTATGTGTTTGTCCACAGCTTCATGATGCCAAAAGTCCACCACGAGAGAAATTTGGGGAAATAAAAACAAAAATAGATCAGGACCTAAATTACCGACCCCTTAACCCACATTGCATGTACTGACACCAAGAATTAGAGAAAAATTCCTTTTGATGTCAGAACAGAAATAGGTCGATAAAAGGGAAGAATCCGGTTTAAAATGAAAGGAATAATAAACAAAAGTGACAGATACAAGGAGTGAAGTTGCGAATCGCGTTTCTCAAAATAAACAATTTCTACCATTTTTTTGTTTGTTTAGTTTCGAATGTCAACACCCGTGCTGGGAGTGTCAACAAGAATTGTATAATTTTACGTCAACAGAGGGCGTTTAATCTAGTTCTGATATGGCTAGAAGCTGACAATGCTTTTGACGTTTGGGCGCCTTTCTCGTATAATACTACCTTCGGGACGATAGACCTGTTATCCAGAAAGTAGTGTATTTCGTCTGGATGGTAAGGTGAGGTGGATTATGGGCGATTCACTAAAATGCGCCTCCAAGGGTTTACGATGTGCTGGCCACTCACAATGCGCGTTATTTGTCGCATCTGGAGAGGGTCGACCGATTCCGCGCAGTGATTGGCCAACGCGCTGCAAACTCTTGGAGGCGCACTACCGTGAATAGCCCGTATTCTGAGATGATGTGCAACCACATTTAACTTCTAACACCAAAGACAATGGACTTATAAATCTGTATGCGTGTATATGGAAACATGGGACCATAATATCAACTCATTCATATACGAGTACTTAATCAAATCATTTTCAATATAGGGCGTAGTAAAATTGTTTCAAGAACGCGATCAACGATCGTATAATATGCTCAAAAGCTGCTCTTAGCGTATCCTGGATGTGGATTTGCAAGATCAAGTTATGGCGACAAACAAGATCCGCGGCTAAACAAACAGATATTTAGATATGTAAATACAACATTTTAAAATTCAGGTGGATTTTACAGTATAGGATCGGAACAAAATGCTTTTTGGTTTTTCATGTTTTTGATTTCTAAAATAAGAAGCACACATAAGACCTGCTGTAACAGTCCAAATGATATGTAAACATCACCCCATGTGACAAAATAGGCCAAAATGTCTAGGCGAAAACACAAACACCTCGAAGGATGGAAAGTAGGTCGAACCGCTGTGACACAACACCCAGCTCTGCCGCGCCGACCGGGACCACTCAACACGGTAAAACAGTTAACATTTTCGCAGATGCCCCCGCCGTTGCCCCGATGCCGATGTAGGCCGTGTCCATCGTCAGTCGACCGTCTGACACCGCCACATCATGTTAACCCAAGCCACTGCCGGCAACATATCCAAGCCAATTTGCTATACCGAGATGGCTACACGCCTGTATAACGACACAAGTCACAAACACCAAGACGAGAAGAAACCTGGTTTGATCTTTGTCGATAGGTTAACTGTCTGACCTATAACGGTAAAGCAAGATGGCGGTGTCTGTCACTCAAACTGACCTTTGACCTCAAATGATACATCTTGTCCCTGTCTATCTAAACTACATATTGCGGCTCGTCTGTAAAGCATATAAACTACTCGACCAGCTTGCGGTGGGGTTGACACCAACGGTGTTTTTTTGACAAATAGCATAACTTGTACTACATGTCTATTAACAATTCCACCACGTGTGCTGCGGCCCGGTTGGTTTGGTTAAGCGGGTATCAAAATAATCCTAACACACAGAGCTATGTGCAGGCTAAGGTGCGAGTTACTGGGGCGGGAAATGGAAGCCTTCGCTTCTGCAATGTCTCGAATCTTACACGACCAGTAACAACAAACATGTATCGAAATGACCCACATTTTTTGTCTCGCTTTTAACTGCTGGGTCTTGTTGAGGTCAACACATGTGATGCTCACTACATTGAAAAGAATTCGAAGCTGGGTTGTTTGTGCCAGAAGGTTGAGAACAATCCTGATATACATGTAATTTTTATAGGGCAATCCGTACAAGACTTCCAAATTCATTTGGTAAAAGTCGAGAATGTTCTATGAAAACAGCTTTCGTGGAAATCTCTTAGCCGGAAAGTTGTCATATTCTCGCAAGATTACCCAAGGAACATTAATTTGTTATGCCGTAAAGAACATGAAAACCTTCTTCATGTTATACTGCCCCCAACTGACCAGTGATAGTAGACTGAGGGTCAACTGTGATAAGCTCGTGGCTGCGGCTGCAAATTACACACGCACCTATGGCAGCCACTAGCCAGTGACTGCAGCCATTTCCATAGACTTGTGTGTTATTTGCAGCCACAGCCAGAGATTTGGGACACGGATTTAAAATCTATGGCTAATGGCTACAGTGACTACAGCTAGCAATCAAAAAACGTTTTGATAATGCATTTGTTACACAATATCAACCGAAACATTTCACTGATTTAATCAATATCTTCATTTGAAGATATGACGGTTGTTTTCAAGGTAATATCATACTTTGGTTTTTGTCAAAGAAATACAGATTCATGGGCAAAAATATCAAGGAAGATACTAACAGTCATCTGTGAAAAACTCCAGTCCCATACGGTGCCTACTTTTTGAGAAAACAGTGAAAAACAGCCACAGTATTTCTTAAGACTTTTCTCTTTTATTTTTGATCTTTTAAAAGATCAAACAGATTTTCGGTCGTTGTTTGACAAATTTCTGGATAAATACACAATTTCAGTCGGAAAAATGTTAACGGTATGTTTCTACCACCACCATCTTACCCTGTATTTATACGTAAATCTGTGAACATTTCTGTTTTGGTTTCTTACCAAAGTATCATACTACCTTTAAGTATGTTGTGTTGAGACATTTAGACAGAACTTTTAATGACAATACAATTTTAATATTTTCTACAGGATTTTGATCGTAAGCCTGTTTATGCCCCCAACTGTCTTCATTAAAGAAGTAAAATGCATTGACCTTTAACAGTTCAACCCGAAAAAAGTGCTAAGTTTGCACTTTTGGTGCTGACGTCTTGGTGTCATTCAGCGGTAAGTTCGCCAGAAAAAAGGTGCACTTTTTTTTGAGGAGATTCATTTTAGTCTTCATTTTTTAGAAGGTGCAAACTGGCGGTGTCTCGCATCGTACTGCCACGGGCTCGCATCACGCTAGGGGTGTTGAGTACGATCATTCGGCAGGGTGGGTAGTGGGGGATTCAGTCATTCATTCACCGGGGCTGGGAGGCAGATAGTACGGTACTCTTCACCGTCGATTCACGGTGCCCTGATAACATTCTCAAGGTCTTAAACATTGGAGAGCCAACTTTCGAATGTTGCTCTGGTAGAATATAACTAAATCTTTCAAAACCTTTAAGGGGATGACATGAAATGATATTAAGATTCCGGCAGAGATTTGGGCCGTGTCCCAAATATCTGGTTGCAGCCGCAAATAACGCACAAGTCTATGGAAATGGCTGCAGTCACTGGCTAGTGGCTGTCATAGGTGCATGTGTAATTCGACTGAGCCGCAGCCACTGAGACTTAGGACATTCATTATGTCCAGGGGTCGATTTCACCAAACTTATCGGTCTTCTAGGTCATTAATGACAATGTAAATTTATATTTGTATGTACGTTTTTAATTTTGACCAAAAAGCTTTTAAAAATCAGCAACATGTATGCCCGTCCTCTAAAAAAATCCTCTTGGAACCGATCCACGCAACAATGCGTGTGACGTCACCTACATAGGCTCACACCACAGTATACTGCGTGGCGTTCTGCATGTGACGTTAGCAAGGATTTTCGTCGCGAAAAGTGGGGTTCTAAATAATGGGTCTAAAATACCTCCTTTTTCTATAAACAATATTTTTAGCACAAACAATGGCAAATTAAGTTTTATAACAATACAGATGTTTTTAACTTCATATGAGTTTTGATTTCAGTAAACCTTTAAAATATGATTATTGTATACTTGTACATAAATTATTATCTACACTTTGGTAAGAAACAAAAACAGAAATGTTCACAGATGATTGTTACTGTATCTTCATTGATATGCTTGCCCATGAATCTGTATTTCTTTGATAAAAACCAAAGTATGATATTACCTTTAAACAGAATAGGATTATTACACAATAAACTACCACCACCGGTACTGATACACCACATTGCCCGTGTAGATCAGTGCACAGATCTAGGCTAACACACTCTCCTATCTCGTACCACATTAGCCAATGTGAAACCACTTTGAACATTTGAAATGCTGATTACGGATATTATAATTATGCCACTGTCGCGGTTTATCAGAGCACAGTCAAGCAATGTATGTCATCAAAATGTAGCTGCAAATCTACAGTTGGTGAAATCCAGCCAATCATCACCAGAACAGCGACGATCATGACATCATCTACACGGTGAATATTAAAGGTGGATACTGGCGTTTCCCGTCGGCAACGAAATGGTTGCTGATTGAGTTGACATGATAAAGAAATATTATTGACAAATTGGGAATTAGAAAAGCTTTTTATATGATAAATAGTATAATTATTCTATTCCGCTAATACCTGTAAAAATAGGGGATTCGTTAGTTCTTTTTTTTCGAATTAGGTCAACTCATTTGCATGTTCTTGTTCTCTTATCATTTAGCCTTTCGATCCTGCTAGGATCGAAACGCGTCAGGCCCTCCTAACTGCAAGCATTTTATAAATTTCAGATCATCATTTTGGCTGATGAGCAGTTTGCAGCAGGTAATTACTTGGTCAAATTAACAATGTTTTTGTGTGACTTGGCATAATGATGAGCCAATTGTCAGTCCGAGGACATTTACAACAATAGATATTCATGCGAGGACAATGGTTTGTCCTCCCCGAGAAGGTCCTCGGTCGTTCACTCGTCAGTCCGAGGACATTTACAACAATAGATCTTCATGCAAGGACAATGGAATTTTCTTCTATGAAAAGGTCCTCGGTTGTACATGTAATCTCTACACGGTAAAAACTACATTGTCTTCTCTTTGTTTAAAAATCACATTCCCGCAGTCATGTAAATTTTACATCACAATCTTTAAATTGCATTTCCATGATGGTGGATTGATGCAGCTTTGATGGAGAGCGAGTGCCCCTTTAAACTTGCTTGAATCTCCAAACGCAACATCGGTCTTCATCACGACCCGATATTCAGCACGACAGTCCCCCCTGCTCTACTCTCTCCAGTCATTGGAGGTGTTGATCCCACTAAGATCGGTGTTATGACAGAAAGGGAACTATTGGCATGGTAACTGTTGCCTAGCATCAGCGGTGGCGCCCTTGAAGGAGTGGAAGGGGTGCTATTGGGTGGATTTTTCTTCTCAGCGGCAAACGCTGGCTGATCATACAGGCAGGCGGATCACGCTGCGCCCGGGCTGTCAAAGCAGAGAATTAACGGTAAACGAGGCCCTGTCACGAAACATATTGTCATAAAATCACCAGGACCAAACTGCTTCCCAAACCATTTGGGCTTATTTAAACCTACGGCTGATTTTAACATCTTGCAAATTTTACCTTTTAGGCAAAATGTTGCAATGGATTAAATGTACCTTTTCGCATACACGTACATATATTTAATGTAAACATCACGTCGTGATTTCCATTTTAAATTTGTCAATAAAAAAAGATTTCGGTATTTCAACACAAGTTTTCTTTTCAAAATGGCGGACGAGAAAGTGAGCACTAGAGGTACTGCGCATGCGCAACAACGAATGCAGTTCATGGGGTTTGGTGCATGTACATTTGGCTCCTTTACAAAAGAGGCTATGACTGCATCCCAATCTGTTGTCTAGGCTACGTCTAGCTCTTCGCTCCATTGGAAATACGCGGAGACACCAAGACAATAGACCTAGCCGTAGCTCTGGAAGCCCGTTTCGGACACGGCCCATAATATCACGTGGTGGACCATTCAGCCTCCATGTAGTCTGGTTCCCTGCCCAAAGATTCCCTGACTACTCTTATTAAAAATCTTAGAATTGACAATAGTCGGGAGATTCTTGGGTCTGGGAACCAGACTGGCCTCCATATGAACTTATGTGGACCCATGTAGTTAACTGGACCGTGTCCACGCATCACGAGACACATCGTCAACCTCGATCTCTCTACATCAAAACCGAAACATCGAAATATGAAAAGGCATTCGTAATCCCAGACAAGGGCAGGAAGATTGTACCAAAGCTGGTGCATCAGTACACATTGATCAGCGTGCAATGAGATAGAACCTGACGACCTGACAGCTGCAGTTGCATTGCGAGTGGGCGTGGCTTTAAACTCATGCAACATCAGCCAATCATTTCCGCAGGAATCTGATTGAGAAGGCCAATCACCGGACACCATTTTTTTTTAGATTCGGGGCGAGGTCAACACGCATGCGCACAAGCCAGACATTGTTTTACTTCAGCAAAAACGTAAGATACATTATTATCCGATGCTGACCTCACAAAATATAATGATGTAAGGGATAAATATGATATCATGAATACATTTTGAAAAATATGAAAATAACGGTTAAATTTACAACAAAGGATTGCTCAATACGTTAATACAATGGAGTTCATATTTTCCACACTATATAACCTAATGTGAAATGCATACAATGTTATTGCACAAATTACATTCAATCTATCAGAGAAATATACTACAGTCCGAATAACTGGTCACGTGACAATTTGATACATTATTTTGATTTCAACAAATTTTTAGATAATTCTTTTCACATTCTAAATAGGCCTACAGTGCTCATTTACAAATAAAAAATTTGCCATTTCAAAGCGCCATAGAGAATTTAACGACAGTTCCATAAAGTAAAAAGTAGCACCACCCTACAACTACATGATTATTAGGAGCGTTAGGTTGGCACGATTACAGTTTTCGAGATCTCAAGACTAAACTAGTAACATTCTTTGGTTTTTGAATCCTGGGGTCGATTTCATGAAGCCCTGCAATCGATCGTAACTCGACTTATGACTACGTATCCTACGTAGGACTGCAATGTACCATAAGTCCTACGATTGATAGTAAGTTACGATGAGTTACGTGAAATCGATCCCTGAAACTTTATTGCACATGACACCGTTGTGAGAACACTGCGAGCGGCACCCCGAAAGTCCAAAGACGTATGTGTTGGAACAAATGCTGCCAAACGAGGATGTCGAGTTGACCAGACGATTCCTGCAGCAGTCATCGGTGTAGTCAGCTTGGCTGTTGGCTTTCCCGTAGCGGCCGTCGCTCGCCACCGATGCCCGGGGCGATCGCTCTAATATCCCCCATCATCACGCCCAGTGCTGCCACTTCCTGTGATTATAACAAAAATAATCAAGGAACCAAAATAAAAACACGAATAAGAGCAACTTGGATCGAGGGAATGTGTTTCTTAACAGTCCTGCTATTAACTTTGCTCACAGAGCAGTTACAAGGAACCAAGTACATGCACATTGTGTTACCGCAAGCATGTGTCGTAGTCTTAATAATCAGGTTAAACTGATTCAAGACCATTTTTACTATATTAACCATCTTCAACCAATATTTCTGCATGACATCACCTTTTCCCCTCTTACAGACCTTTTTGGATGTTAATGGAAATTAAAAGCAGGCAGAAATCTTGTAAATAACTTTAGGATCTTATAGGGATAAGCTTTGATTCTCCAGATAATTTTCTTGTTCATGATTTGACCTGCAATCAAAGTACACAGTGTGTGTCATTGGCGTTTGAGAATCAGTGCGCGGCGAACGCCCGACGCCGCGATGCGTGACAGGCAACCGAGGGGAACCAGACTATTTGGGCCATTTAGACAGCAGATGACATGTCAGTAGTATATAGTCCAGGTTTGTAATCAACGTGTCGCTGTCCGGGAACCGTGGCAGTCAGCCCCCGTTGCGAGCTCCCGAGACTCACCGGGCCAAGCCCGCCACGGATCGGCAAGGATTAAAGGGGATTCACTTGGCTAATTACCGGTGAACATGAGCGGTGATCAATTTATATGCAAATGCCATACAATAATGAGCATACCACATTGGCTGCCCAGGTTTGTTGCGAGCGGCACAATCTCAAAGCATGCTGTGACATGACAACCTGGTATTTTACCTGGCAATTATGTGTCAAGGTACTGAAACACACAAAAAACAATTATTAAAATCTGTAATAAAAATACAAGCCAGCACCTATATACAGCGAGTCCCAAAAAACGCAACACTTTGTCGGAAACCATTATGTTAAAATTAAACTGTATTACTTCAAGATTTAGTTATACGATACAACTATGTCTTGGCTATCACCATGTAGAATTTCAGCAAAATCGGGTTGAAATTCTGGACAATATGACCAATTGAAAGAGTACTCTATAAAAAACAAATTTGCAGTATTCCAGAAAAAGTGGTCAATACACACATTATGTTAATTGAAAGAAAGATGAAAATGGGGTTTTGAGGTTGGGTAATTCAGTCTTATTATTTTCTCTCAATTTCTGTCCGATTTTGCTCAAATTTTACATGGTGATAGCCAAGACATAGATGTATCACATATCTGAATCTTGAAGTGATAAACAGTTTAATTTCCATATAATGGTTCTCGTCACAAAGTGCTGCGTTTTGGGGACACCGTGTATACATCATAGTTATTACATATGAAACGGAAAACCTCCCATTATAAACCTCGTTATCATCACGTGATATTCTAGGTCCCTTCCCAAATTATTATCGTCTGCTTCTTTGCTTTAAAGGTAGTATCATACTTTGGTTTTTATCAAAGAAATATAAATTCATGGGCAAAAATATCAAGACAGATACAGTAACAGTCATCTGTGAAAATTTCAGTCCCATACGTTGCCCACTTTTGGGGAAAACAGTGAAAACAGCCACAGTATTTCATAAGTCTTTTCTCTTTTATTTTTGATCTATTAAAAGATCAAAAAGATTTTTGGTCGTCGTTTTACTAATTTCTGGATAAATACACCATTTCAGGCGGAAAACATTTAACGGTATGTTTCTACCACCATCATCTTCATACCATGTAAGTTATATGTAAATCTGTGAACATTTCTGTTTTAGTTTCCTACCCAAGTATTATACTACCTTTAAATGTCCAGGGTGAACTGAATAAAATATCCACCAATAATGAATCCTAATCATGCAGGGGTGTGTGAGTAAAACAGGAGTTTGGTTGAGAACTGTCAAAATCTAGAAGACGTGACGTGAGTGATGGGATCTTTGATATTATTATTTGTCCGACGTTGTGGATTCTCTGGGCCCGGTATCTGCATCAGTGCGCCCCGGACAGCCCTGCCTATCCATCCCTCATCAGGTGAAGGTGTGATGGGCCCACCGGCACGGAACCAATCCCACTCGACCTTGCGTCAAGTCGCTGAAATGATTTTCACAGCTTCAGGTATATTCTTTTTCCCCCACTCCTGATGGCCGTGATACGATATACTTAAGGTTCTTACGTGATGTCCTTCCGTCATTGCAGGATAGCGAGCTGTTTTTGTGTAAGCCCAAGCCCCGTGCTTTAAAGGTAATATCATACTTTGATTTTGTTAAAGAAATGCAGATTCATGAGCACAAATATCTAGGAATATACAGTAAAAGTCATCTGTGAACTTTTCAGTTCCATACGGTGCCCACCTTTTGAGAAAACAGTGAAAAACGGCCGAAGTATTTGTAAGTCTTTTCTCTTTTATTTTGGATCTTTTAAAAGATCGAAAAGATTTTCGGTCGTTGTTTGACAAATTTCTGGATAAATACACCATTTAATACCCTGTAAGTTATAGTTAAATCTGTGAACATTTCTGTTTTGGTTTCTTAAAAAAGGGTATGATAGTCCCTTTAAAATATCAAACACCTAAACCTCCGGACCTCGCGTGACGTCAGTGATACGTGCGTATACGTCATAACATGTTGTGCACTTAACCTATATACAAGATGCCACAACCTGATTTTGTTTACCATCAGATCCAGAACGTTGTTAGTATCAGAATCTTTTACTAAATAAACTATTTTAGGCGGGAAAAAATAACGGTATGTTTCTACCAGCACCATCTGTATACCCAGTAAGTTATAGGTAAATCTGTGAACATTTCTGTTTTGGTTTCCCACTAAAAGTATGACACTACCTTTAAAGGTAATATCATACTTTGGTTTTTGTCAAAGAAATACAAATTCCTGGGAAAAAATATCAAGGAAGATACTGTAACAGTCATCTGTGAAAATTTCAGTGCCAAACGGTGCCCACTTTTTGAGAAAACAGTGAAAACATACACAGTATTTCTTAAGTGTTTTCACTTTTATTTTGGATCTTTTAAAAGATCAAAAAGATTTTCGGTCGTTGTTTTACTAATTTCTGAATAAATACACCAATATTGACGGTATGTTTCTACCACCACCATCTTCATACCCTGTAAGTTACTAGGTAAACCTGTGAACATTTCTGTTTTGGTTTCCTACGAAAAGTATGATCCTACCTTTTCAGATTTCTGTGCTACATTCGACAGTGCATAACATTCCAATATTTGCCAACATTTTGATCTACACTTTATGTTTAACGTTCAAGCTTCCACAATACTTACTACTGCCAAAAATAGCGAGCCTTTCTCTGGCAAAATCAGGCGATAACCACATTATGTATTCCAGTGTGGCCCACTATCGGGGCAAACACTTGTCGCCCGACCAAATGTCGTGGCTCATTAATTAGCACCGACAATCTGATTTTGACACTAGCCTTGATCCAAACGACAAATCTCATATCCCCTGAAAAACCATTTGGAAAAGATCGTTGTGAATTAGCTTTGACGACGCGTGCATATACCACTAACAGCTGAAGCTCGCTAACTGCAACTCCAACGAACAGAACGTAAACCCACTGTCCTTGTAAGTAGTCTGATTCCTGTTACATTTGCCTTAAAATGTTTTCCTTAAAATGTATAATACATGATTTGTAAAGGCCACAGAACAGCACTCATACTTTGTCTGATCCAGCATGTACATGAAATAATAAATCTGTGAAAATTTGAGCTCAATCGGATATCTGAGTCACGAGAAAAATAGCGAAAACCCGACTTTGGATGTCGGTTTTGAAATGAGAATGGTTTTGATCTTACCCCGATATCAAAATTGTTTTCGGTTTTTGTTTGACTAATGTAAATCTGTGAAGATTTCTGTTTGGGTATGTTGCCAATCCTCTATTGTACCTTTACACGACGCTACACACTACACAGGGTAATCATTGTTAACGTAGGGATTGTAGCATTTTAATAAGACTGGTATAGACCCATTTTTCACTACACATTCAGCACAGACTTCTGTGTTATAGGATGAAAGGCTTGTCTTCGGTATTCACCAGGGGCCAATTTCATAGAGCTGCTTAAGCACCACAATTTGCTTAAGCACCAAAATCCTTAATAAATAAACTCAATATGCCAGCCAAAACTCCTTGTAAATCTTAATATATGCTCAGCAAACAATGACCAAAACAAGTCAAAAGCAGTAAATATCATTGGAAATTTGGTCGGCAATCCTGATTGATCATGGAAGACTTTTCATGCAAATTTTGGGGCATATAAGCAGCTCTATGAAATTGGCCCCCAGAGTTGTTGACTCGAGTCGGTGACTTGGACTCGAGTCCGACTCGAGTCACCAATTTTTGTGACTTGTGACTTGACTTGGCTTGGAACAAAATGACTCGAGACTTGACTTGACTTGTGAAAATTTGACTTGGTTACAACTCTGGTTATTCATAGACCGCAAGCAATGGGGAAAGATGTGTATAGATACGGCAAGTCATAAGTAAAGACAACGCAGACACTACCGCGGGTCTCTTGGTCATTGAAGAGGTCATTGCAACTCTGGATTCGTGGACAAAACCACCGGAACTGCTTTGCGCTTTTAAATCACAGATTCTGACTTGCGCTTGAATTTATAAGGTTAATTTTGATGGGACAATCAAGGGGACCTAGCCAGGGTAATAAGCAGTGGTCTGATTAGGATTGAATGCGATCTCATGGTGGGTAGATGTGTCGGTGAGCAACCAAGGAGTTGACTTCGCGGTTTGGTCTTCAAATCTTCAATCATTCGACCCCGTACCTTCAATCAGCATATTTCACTCCAAGCCCGTTGCAAATTTGCCCCTGGAGCGCCTCGCAATGCCACACCAGTAATATGCCAATGTTAGTTTTGATGTATTTGGCATTGGGGAGCTAGGCCGATTGGACTAGAAAAGGGGTTCTTTGTGGGTCCGTTTGTCGCGTTTTGGGTTTTTTTTTTTCTGAGTGCGGGTAGTGATGGACATACGAGTTACTAGTCCACAGTTCAGGCCGAACGCGCGTGAAGGGTGGGTTATCAATCGCGATTCTATCAAGGGTAAACGAGCCCCCGAGGTACCCTGGCCAGAAACCGCCTTTGATGTCCCCCGATCCTGTAAACAAAACCTCTACAATTCTGCACCGATCCTTGGCTTCACAACTTTTCTTTGTTCCATGCAAACCTCAACTTCTTGACAGATTTTGACAAAACGATACAAACTTTCGAATCATACTCGTTGGACGAAATCTTCCTAGGGTACTTAAACCACTACATGACTGAATTCTTTACTTTTTACAAGTAATAAACTGATGTAAACTGCTCATCAGCCAAAATAACCTGAAATATATCAAATGCTTAGAGTTGGGAGGGCCTGACGCGTTTCGATCCTAACTTAAAGATCTTTCTCAAAGGCATTTAATTGTCAGACAAATGTTCAGTAGTTGTGCAACGATTGAAATATCAAACTGCCCAAAGTTTCAATCCTTTGATATGGACACGGGCGTTGGACCAAAAATAACCACTTTTTCTATTGTACAAAGGTAGATGGTTGGCGATCATTATGAACTCGGAAGAGAGCTACATTTTGAGGGAAAGAAAAAGTAGGCCTACCTCAAACCTACAATTATTTTCACTTGAATCACGTTCAGTTATTGCAAATATGAATCAAGTCGGTACCGAGAAAACATAATTGTCACAAATTTTATTCAAATTGTTCAAGATTCTTCAAAGACTTTGTACAACCAGTACAAAGTCCCAATTATAGCATTTTAGATTTTCATAGTCATTACTAAAATACTACCGTGGTAAATCATGATGCCACGGCTCGAAGCTTGCGTGAAAACCATCTCATACAAACGGGTCGAAGAACTTCACCCAGCAAAATACCCTATAGCGCCCTCTCTTGGTGACTCCCACATAGCTATTTCGTTTCAGTGAACACGTATCGCATAATGACACCACACGCAATATACATTATAACAGCGCCAAACTGAGATTTTATAAAGAATAATAAAATAATGGAGAAAAATATAGACATACTTTTCCTCAAATTGTTGTGGCAATTGCAGGTGCTTAGGAAAATCCCAATGTTACAGCGAGGAAGCAGCGACTTTATTAATCAAACAGGTTTTGTTTTCCTAATACTAAGTGACAATATTTTGGCGGGAAAGGCACGCAGGGCAGTCACAACATTTCCTCTTCCTCTGTGGTGATGAGCTCACGCGATACTATCCAATTTTTTTTTTCTTGTCATAGTTTCACTCGAGGTTAACAATGCCTCGTTAGTTCGTCCTTCTGGTTTATACTTAAAGGGTCTATGCAATAGGAATATTATGGCTTCAACATGTGCCCGAAATAAATTGCTACATGGGCCTTTACTTTTACCCACTTCCTCACACTGTTTCAGGGTTAACAACAGGTTTTTTTTTTGTATGCTAATTAGAGTTTCCATATTCATGAGCAAAACTGTGATGTCATCTGGGAACACTGAGAGCAGTAATCCAATTGCTTTGTGCACAAAAAGTTGGGGTTGTTTTATAGGTTTTCTGACAGACCTGTTCCTCCTGAATGGGTTTTATTGTGCTGAATATGTTCCTTTTTTTGACCAACCATTTTTGTGGGTCATGTTTACCTCTTCATTTGTTTATGTTTTTCATTATATTTTTACTGTTGGTTCCCTACATGAGTATGCATGAAAATCCCCCAGTTTGCAAAGCCTTTCAAAAGAAAACCAAATGCTGGTTTGAAACCAAAATAAGACTTGCCATTCATTATCCGTCAGTATATTCTCTGTATGAAGGCAATAACCTGACTGAAAAAAGCACTGCATGAACCCTTTAAATGTAGTATCTATACTTGGGTAGGAAACCAATGCAGAAATCATCACAGATTTACCTATCTTCCAGAGTATAAAGACGGTGATGGTAGAAACATCGTTAAAAAGTTTCTGCCTGAAGTGCTGTATTTATCAAGAAATAATTAGTAAAAGCGAGGACCGCAAGTTTTTTTTGATCTTTAAATGAATAAAAATAACAGTGAAAAGACGACAGAAATTCCTTGGGCGTTTTACACTGATATCTCAGAAAGTGGCCACCGCATGGGACTGGGAATTTCACAGATGACTTTTACGGTATCTTCCTTGATATTTCTGCCCATGAATCTGCATTTCTTTGACAAAAACCAAAGTATGATAATACCCTAAAAACGTGAATAAGCTACTTCGATGCAATACTAAAAGCAGTGGATTCTTGGGAATATTTTCTTGAAATATGAAGTGTCAGATAAAAATCAGTAATGATTGCACATTTTTCACTCTTTCTTAACAGAATTTGGCGGGAAGGAAAACTCACTTTACCATAGCCCGACCTGCAATGAGCAACATCCTCTGTCATATAAAAAGCCTCAAATTTTCTAAGTAAAAGTGTATTCCCTGAAAGGCTGCAGCTATAAACTGAAAGTTGAGGCATAAGTGATAAGTGGCTAGCCATTGAAAGGTTCCATGCACCTCTGTGTTTAGGGAGATGGTAAGCCTAAGCATCCACCCCCAGCCCGTTACGATTCAACGGCGCTGATACTGACAGCACGGGGGAATATTAGGGGGACTCAACCGCTGATCTGTCGACATTCAAGCCCGATGTATATACACCACGTGGCTGATACCACTAGTTTCATTGGCGAATACAAGTCATGTGACAACGCAGGGAATGCGCAGAAGGCACAAACTACGGCATACTGCGCATGCGCAGAAGGCACAAACTACAGCATATACTGCGCATGTGATCGGAATCTATATTGTAGCGACTCAATTTAACACTGCTGCACAGGAAACTTGTAAAATTTGCAAACATTGTCACCAACTATCGGTTCTAGCTGGTCAAACCCGCACCTGAAACTGATCAAGCTAAACGAAACTGCATGATAAAGAGCGAGAAAAATGTCTAGGATTCAGAAATCACCATCTGAGATCTATACCGAGGAAGTGGAAAAAAAATTCAGCTCCTAAAAATGGCATTAGTATCGATGACAGATTGTTAATTTGCGGGTAATGATATGCCAAGTGATGGCAGGATCTACGCTAATCAAATACAGTTTAAACTCCCAGGGACACAGTCTGTAAAATTGTTGTCAATTTGTCCCGTCAGTTAATGACCTCGCACGGCCATACGGCTCAATAAAGTGCCTTGCTTTATTTTGCCACAGCGTGAATAACGTGAGGCTTAGCGGTGATCTAATTAACCCAGTGGGGGAATATTTGGCGTTTCCACCGGTTGAAAGGTGGCAGTCCACGGTTGTCAAAACTTCGCAACACCTGGATTGTCTCATCCGTAATTTTCCCTCATGCTTTTTTTTTTTACCTCACAAAAAGAAAACCATCGCCGGATTATATCAATTTTTTCATCCTCTATTTAATTAGGGTGAACACGATCCCCCTTCCGCTGATTTCAGACACTTCTTGAGGACTATTTCAATTATCAATGAGTTATCTTGTTTTGGTGAAGCGGTTACATTGACTATCAACACGTTCTAAGCCACACAAACCACTCACATGTGGCCCGTACAAAATACGCCTCGAGCGAATAACCAAACAATTTTCCAAGTCGCAAAATAAACCTCTTCTTTGGAACCCCGAAAAAATTTCTTAACTGCTTACTCAAAATGAAACAAATCAACTTTTGGACCGGGTCTTGCTTTTCTAAAATCATTAGTGTTTCTAATGACATTTTTGTGTGTGGAAGTTTTGTCAAAGAAATGCAGATTTATGGGCAAAACTATCAAAGAAGATACAGTAGCAGTCATCTGTGAAATTTCTAGTCCCATACGGTGCCCACTTTTTGAGAAAATAGTGAAAACGTCTGTAGTATTTTAAAATATTTAAGTGTAGTATTTTATTATCTTAAAAATATCAAAATTGTCCTTGGTCACTGGTTTGACTCTTTTCTGGATAAATACAGCATTTCAGACAGAAATATTTTAACGGTACGTTTCTACCATCACCATCTTTATACCCTGAAAGTTATAGGTAAATCCGTGAAGGTTTTTGTGTCGGTATGCTACTAAAGTATGATTTACCTTTAATTCAATTGTTTACGTGATCGTTGTGCTAAAAGAAACAAACACAGACAAAAGAAAACAAAAGACTTTGTTGTATCAAGATGCAGTCCTATAGGTCAAATCTCTGTTTTCAACAAATTCAGACAAAATAATCTTTATTCCTTCTCGCAACCGACCAAAATGACTAAATATAAAAAAAATGATAACAAATAAAACAATTATCTACACAGATTTGATATACTGTAATGCGACATTTACATAATGGTCGAAATGTATGTTATTTTTTCATATTTACGATTCAAGATGTTTATAGAAAAACTGTTTTCCAGTATTTTGCTTGGAGTTTGGTACAAGGCACTGCGCACCTATTTCTAGAGTGTATGTCCGGCCCAGTACGCTGCCCAGACAGTATACAGCCAGCCAGGCCTACGCGAAGTCTCAAAACTCCTGAGTCCGAGTGGACAAACTTTACCGCGCACAGACGGAAATATCAATCCGTGGTTTGCGTTTCATCCCAGGCCTACCGTGATCAGTTCAGACGGGGTGGGTGAGTCGCAATCTCTTTTTTTTCACGGGCGCTGGAACTCCCCAGACGACCGAGAGGAACACACATTTTAGCAGATCGCCCGTGGGCAAAAACTGGATCTTGCTTGCTATACAGCATCATTCAATGCTATCAGGGTTCTACCTGTACTTTCCAGATTTCAAATCTCTTCCCCGATCATGACTCCACGGATTTTCCTCTTGTTGTTGTTGCACTTTTCAAACTGAGGGTATGACCCCCTTGAAAAAAAAAGTCTATTGACATAAACAGCGCCCTCTACGAAGGCCAGCCCAGCGGACGTGTACACCTGTTTTTTCGTGTTATTCGCAACCTTTATTGGAAACAAAATGCGGTCTAAAAAAAGAAAATCCCCGACGACGTATGCGGGAGTGTTGTTATTCTGTGCGTGGAAATTGCAGTGGAAATTGATGGACAAAACATGAAACGGGATCTTATTAACAGGATACGACATCAGACTAATCCTAGTTCTAATGTGTGTTTGGAATTAGACGGACACAGGTTTGCCTTGAATTGTCATAGCTCCCAAGATTGATCAAAATATGCCAGGTTCATATTTTCTCGTGAAGAATTGCCTTCCTATCCGAATTCGATGAAAAACTCTACAAATACATCTTAATGATTCTACCTTAAACTGAATAAATTAAGACATAATCCCAAGCAGCCTTTGAGAAAGATCCTGCTCGGATCGAAGTGTCAGGCCCTCCTAACTCTGAGCAGCCTTTGAGAAAGATCCTGCTAGGATTGCAACATCGGGCTCTCCTAACTCTGAACAGCCTTTGAGAAAGATCCTGCTAGGATCCAAATGCCCTTCTAACTCTAAACAGCCTTGGAGAAAGATCCTGCTAGGATCGAAACGCAAGGCCCATAGCTTAGAGCATAACTCTAAGCTGTCTTTGAGAAAGATCCTGCTGGGATCGAAACGTCAGGCCCTTCTAACTCTGAGCAGCCTTTGAGAAAGATCCTGCTGGGATCGAAACGTCAGGCCCTTCTAACTCTGAGCAGCCTTTGAGAAAGATCCTGCTAGGATCGAAACGTCAGGCCCTTCTAACTCTGAAAAGCCTTTGAGAAAGATCCTGCTAGGATTGAAACATCGGGCTCTCCTAACTCTGAACAGCCTTTGAGAAAGATCCTGCTAGGATCCCAACGTCAGGCCCTCCTAACTCTGAGCAGCCTTTGAGAAAGCTCCTGCTAGGATCCAAACGTCAGGCCTTTCTAACTGAGCAGCTAGTGAGAAAGATCCTGCTAGGATCGAAACGTCAGGCCCTTCTAACTGAGCAGCTAGTGAGAAAGGTTCTGCTAGGATCGAAACGTCAGGCCCTTCTAACTCTGAGCAGCCTTTGAGCATGATCCTGCTAGGATCCAAACGTCAAGCCCTCCCAACTCTAAGCAGCATTTGCGAAAGATCCAGCTAGGATAGAAACGAGTCAGGCTTCTACCTCAATCCCATTCTTCAATTTGGTGTTGCAGAAAGAGCTAAAACCGAGGACGAGAAAGATTGCGAACCGACCAAAAACCGACATGATTACTCGAAGGAAATTGATGTATAAATCAACACAATCACTATAATCACTTCGCTCTTACAGACGGCCGTTGAACTACCAATCCAATCTCACCTTAGCTCTCAAACCACCCCCCAACCTAAATCAAAACCACATTTTCTCCACCGCCACATTTCAAACTCATGCCAAAGGCAGTAAAAAATACAATCCAATTGTTACAAAGGGTGAGGTGCGGTTATGTTCAACTTCACCTCAAAAAGATGATGAACGGTACCAATCCTGATTACCCAGAGCAGTTTTACGAGCCCTTACATGCAAACGCACCGTCCAAAATTTAAACAAAATTGATTGAAAACAATCTCCGCTCGGTAAATTCAGGAGATTAAGACGAATGCTTCAAAGATTTTTCCCGCCCATTTTGAAAGTGACACAGACCAGACGACCACCGTCAGAGTTGTACTTGACCTTCGACCCCACGCTGCCAAAAAAAGCAAAGTGGGATCTGTTTTGAAGGTTTTACGTGGGTATGCGATTGGTACAAGCAATCGGGAGTCTGAAATACATCCTAGGAAAGTGAACTAGACGTATAAAGGTAATTATCAGAGGACCAAAGAAAACCCAAAGATTTACTCTATTCAACGGTAGAGTATTTTAAATTGAAAGAAGTGGGCCTACTACTCGTGTAATGTTAATAATAATTGAGCGAAATTGCAGGACAAATAGTATGTTTATCAGCTCAATGTAATTATTCTGCATCGATCAGTGTTTGAGAAAAACCGCGACGCATGAAAATTTTTCCTGAACAACAGAGAACAATAAGAATTTCCTCGCGTAAATGATTTTCCCGTAATTTCATACTCTCACAGAAAACATTTCCGCATGCGGAAAACTTTTCTACGAACGGCGTCTTTTAAAAACAAATTCAACTACACCTTACATACGTACAAGGCAGCATATACAACAAATTTGAAAGTTTAAGGAATGAGAAATAAGACAGAAATATTTGAGGTTTACGATAAAAACAGGAGCATTGTTGTTGCTGTTATTATTGTTGCTGCTGCTGATATTGTTGTTGACGATGTTGTTGTTGCTGCTGTTGTTGTTGTTGTTGTTGCTGCTGCTGTTGTTGTTGTTGTTGTTGATGTTGTTGTTGCTGCTGTTGTCGCTGCTGTTGTTGTTGTTGTTGTTGTTGTTGTTGTTGCTGTTGATTTTATCACAAATTAACATATCTTTGAAGTTGTGTGGGTTGATTTTGTTCGTTCTTCTTGCTGTTATACCTCCACTTTTTGTGGTACCCTTCTCATAGTAGTATACGGTGGAGACAAGAACATAAGAGAAATTGGCGGTTTCACGCGAGTAACCGCTGTTTTCCACTTAGGTGCAGCAGAGTAACTGTGACTGTAAATGAAGACGATAAAAACCGTTATTACCGTCTGTGAGATTGTACACCTGCTACAGTTCCCACAGGTCATGACAAAAACCCTATCATAATCCACGACAGAAGATCAGTCACATACCACTTCATATTTCAATTTGAAAAAAAAAAACACTTTTAACCACCTCGTTTTCTACTGTTATAAATAAGCAAAATAGTCAAAACCCTATATGGTACTTTGCCTGAGACCCATGTAAATGTACCGATGTAAAACTGGATTGAGGTTGCTAACAGTACTTACTTCCAGATGCTGAACAGTCCGATATGATCTTATGGCTTTCCTTTTGTGCTCTAACAATTAAATAATCTCTAACCTAGTGAAAGTTTCACACCATTTTACGTTTAATAGTAATGTAGGCTACACTTTTCATTTTCTACTCCAACGGACGTGTTTCATTTGAGCCTTTTTATCCTGAACGGCTATGGGAAAAGCGAATTTACATTAATTTAAACAGGATACCTAATGGCATAATTTTATATGACTTGGAACCAGGGCCATCAAGCTATCTCCATATAAATTATTCACAGTGTGTCTAGGATCTACAGTCTAAAGTCCTGCAAAATCCTACACCACCAAAGAAAGGATTTTATCGAATTTTGGATTATTGCAGTCACAAATTTAGAGCTGCAATGACCAAGACCCTTACAATGTTGAGACGTGTGGGATTCTGTCCGAAGGACCGGGTGCTGGACTCTACCAAGCCCCCGTGGTTTGGCTCGTTTTCACGGCGTGGTCTGTCCCGCTGACTGCGGTCAAGACCCAGGGACTCCAATGCTTATACACACCCATCAATACCACACATTAATCCTCGAATTTGGATGTGGACGAAGTTTGTCAGACCGTTTACATTTCACATCAACAAAACGAAATCAATCCGTTAAAAGCAGAGCCCTTAGTGGCTGATTTTTCAAACAGTGTAACCATACTTCGTTGTGTTTATAACTGACAAGGTCGCTAAACAATTGATCAGTTATCATTCACAACGAAGCACAATAATGACCCAGCCCAAGGGAATTATTGTAAAATATTGAAAGTTGACCCAAAAATTGCTTCTTTTATAATCGTGATTTTTTGTTTCAGCAACAAAAAACACGAGAATGAAAACAGCTTTGAATTTATGCTTGGAGCTAGGAGGGCCTGACGGGTTTCGATCCTAGCAGGGTCTTTATCGAAGGCTAAATGACAAGAAGACAATAACTATGCAAGTCAAGATACAGTACAAAATTTCAAAGCTTTGAATTTAGAAATATCTCTCATAACGCCAGACACAATTGTCTAATCACAGGTTTCCAAGAATAGAATCATTTCATTTCAATGTTTCATCGACTTAACCCTTCAAAAAATATCCTCTATTAACTAATAATTCGAAAGACAGAAAATGTCCTGTTTTTCTGCCAACTTCGTTTGGCCATAATCCTCATTTTGATGTCGCGAAATCCTCAATGCCACACTTTCTGATGGACAAAAACAATATTCCCACAGCGATTGAGGAATTCCGAGCATGCCGTTAGAGATAACTTGAATTGATGTGTTGTGAAGGAACGGGGTATTTAAATTATGATTTTATCCCTGAAAATTTCAAAGATCAAATAAAACAGCAGCAAATATCTCATGCCAACCTAAATGTGAAAGCAGAACATATTCTGAAGGACGTTTTTTTTTCCTTTTTACACCTGTTTGGAATAATGATGCATGACTCTCGTTCGAACTCTCCTTGAAAAGACGAATAAATATTTCTTCCGTACGGGAAGGATTGAAACGGCCAGCGTGATTATTGTGACGAGGCGTGGGGCTTGCAAGCTCGTTCGCTCGGTAGGCCTACAAGGCAAGACACAGTGGGTTGCCATCGTTTCGAGGTTTCGGTTTTTTATGATGTGGACCGCCAAAAGACTTGTGGGTGAATTTTAAGAGACAGTATTTGCATGCAAGGGAGCGTTTATGAGGTCATGATGACGTGACAATAGATGGGTAATGGTCTACACATGCTGAAAGAAGGAAATAAAAGCTGAACAGAGTACAAATCGTTTCCCTCCAGCTCCCAAGCTCGATAAGATCGAAAACGGCGTGTCAAGGTGAGACGCTAGACACACTAAAACAAGGCTGGACTGAGTATGACATGCCAAGACAAAACGAGGAAAAACAACAAAGGACGACCAATGACATGACAACCAGGGATCAAGACAACTACACGGTTTAGACTAACACAGATATCAAAGCATGAAGGAAAGAAATGAACAAAATCTCAAATAAAATCCGAGATTTCGTTCAACCAACAACCATTAGTAGTTTTAGTATACACACACCCTATACCTTGTAAAATTACCACAGTCTTCTAAATCGTTTCACAGAACCTGTTGCTATGTCACATGGATAAATCAACACTTTCCATAATCCTTAGAAGCAGACGGACAGGTAGATAAATAAATGAGCAAAGGAGGACCAACCAGGAACAAGAAAAAACAGGTTAAAAAGGAGGAAAAAGGCAAGAGGTAACAAAACACGGCCCTGAAATTTAGAATGATGGCGGGACCCTATGCCCTTGGAACATAGATCGTGAAACCTTTGCACGTTTAGCGCCTTATTACACAAGGCATGGTGTGTATACGTAGGTGTCTATGCGAATGTTTAGTCTGACATGGTGACAACTGATAAATGTGACATCGTTCCCTTTTCCTCCCTTCTTATTCCGTTCTTTGAAAACCTCAATGAACGTCTTATTATGGAGGACACATATAACTCAACATTCATGGCATCTGGCTGTCTGGAATCCTGACGTCTCAAGGACAGGCCATGGGTTGGGCCATGCGACCATTCATCACGGACCAACCTCATCAGGGCAACCAACATGCATGCAACTCTCAACATTAATAGGCCTACATTTTGAAACAAATAAAGACCTTTATATAAACAGAAAATATACATGGGTGCCATTTTCTTCTTATTAGTAAAAAGCAGGGGTATATTGTGGCGTCACTGGTGATATTCTGGCTAAAGATGGGCCAAAGTCTAAGTTTAACTTTCAATACTTGTTCGGAACAGTGTATGAAAGTTTTTTTTCTAAAGACATGGAGTGGGCCTCCAGAATAAACTTTGAGCCAACAGGAATGAAAAGGACTACTCCTTTATACCAAACAGCCAATCGTTCTGAAACGAATAATTCATATTACTTGACAATATCGCTTAGCATTTGTGGCGTTTACCTATTTGTTCAGCAGTTTTCATTTTTTGCTAAGCGTGAAAGATTTGACACCCTGCATGAGGAACAAACAAGCCGATCAAAGACCAAGAGGCCCACATATGGCGGGGAAAAAAAGAAGGAAAACCGGCGGCAAGATGACAACAAAAATCGTCAACCGGCCCCATCGTCAACACCGCTAGTGCAATGAACGCATTAACTCACATGCTTTACATTCTACACACAATAGTCACGTATTTCTATACCAGTATGTACCTTTGCGCCATATGAAGCCAACATGTTACAAATTGTCATACCTTGCCGAATGACGACAGCACAAGGTTTATGGCCTGACATTTTATGGTCCTTTCCAAAAGTTTGCAGTGTCCGAAATCTACACGTGTGGCAGATTCCCTCTCAAAACCAGAGAGGAAACTCGATACGAACATTAAAAAAATGCAGAGAAGATTTGTGGATGGATAAGAACATCCAACATGGCGTGACTTTGTAGTAACTTTTTGTCAATATGAGCTGGTATCAATTTGATCTGCTCAACGCTCATTTAGGTTTCATTTGTCTACAACATACAGAGCAAAATCCATTTCAAAATCCGTAAAAAAAACTCCTGAAATTAAGAGTGTTTTTATCACATCATCTATTTAGAGTGTTGTAATTTTGAAATGAAGAAAAATGATCACGTGAAACATTTTCATTTCTTTATAAAAAGTGACCAACGACAAATACGAAGTAGACCCTGGGCTTCAAAATGGAATGAATTTTGAAATGAGATTCTACTTGAAATGATACAATTTCGTTTCAATTTGCTTAGACGGTCAGAAAACGCCAGATCATGTGTACTTTACATTGACACTGGTCATGAAGAGATTTACACTTACAGATAAACTGGCCATGTATAGAAGTTTGTATCTAAAACTCGTTAATTTGGGCCTATAGAGCTAGGCCTATATCATAACATTTACAGTGATCTTTGCTGCACATGGACATTTTTACAAATCTGTTAATGAAGTACAGCAAGCTTGCATAGCTGTAGTTTAAGGTACAGTACAGGATAAGTAGCATACCTAAGCAGAAATGTTCACAGATTTACGTATAACGTTCAGGGTGTAAAGATGGTGCTGGTAGAAACATACCGTTAAAATATTTCCGTCTGAAATGCTGTATTAACCCAGAAACTAGTCAAACAAAGACTGAAAACAGTTTTGATCTCGGGGTTAGATCAAAACCATTTTCTATGTTTTATAAAAAAAATCGAGTCAGATTTTCGTTATTTTCTTGTGACTTAGATGTCCGATTGAGCTCAAATCTTCACAGACTTATCATGTCATGTACATGCTGGGTCAGAAAAAGTATAAGTGCTGTTCTGTGACCTTTACCGGGGATGAGAATTACCAATGATAAAAATGTCTGAAAACAGCTGTTAAACAGAAAGCATAAAAAGTATGAAATCTGAAAATCTCCTATACTTTTGTAAACATCCTGCGGGGAACAAAAATCTGAAATCAGATGTTAATGTTTTAATGCTTTCCCAATCATGTATTATACCTTTACAAGTGGCGGTATAGGCCTACATCATAACATCCTTAATATCCCTGTAGTTTGTATCTATTATTGGGAAAGGGTTGGTTTATCCACAACACTGAAGAGATAATAAGGTCATCATGAGATTAATTAATCATCTTCAAGGGTAATGGTGAAATAAAGAGGTAGGTAGCTGACTATAGATGAACGGTAAGGAGACAGCTCTTCAAACGAGAGCCTCAGAGCGGCCCAGCAGTAGTAAGTTGGCCTGCCACAACCCGCTATCGACCCACAAGCTCCGCAGCCAACGACCCACTCACACAAACAAAACGTCCCGCTGCCACATCAAGACAACTCTCATGTTTTTCTAAGATATCTCTCAAGATCCCCCGTCTCCAATTTGACATGAAATTAGTATCCCTAACCTCCACTAACATGACTACCACCGCGGAAAGAAAAGGGAGATTCGCTGAGAAATTTATCGTACTCCACCGACCCTCCCGACCTCACATTCCTGGGGAAAAAATAAGAAGCCGCCCCGGTGAAGATCCAGCAAGAAGCCTGGTCAGGTAAATCATTGCCGTACCACTCTCGTAGTTATTGTAATCTCTGAACTCTGTTTGTTGATCATTTTTCTTTTTCGATGGAGGAATTCTTCACGAAGTAAAAGATGGAAAAAAATGAGACTTTTTTTCAGGAGGGGAGAAAAGTTCAAGAGCATTAAGATGTAAAGGATTGCGGTATTACAGGCTGGAATGAAGACTAATCTATCATGATGGATTTGCCAGTTACTGCATACTCTATGAAACATGATCTCATCTATCACATAGGCACGTGTGCTTCAAGTCTTATGTTAGTCTTGTTTGCAGGTTTTACTCAGTCAGGCCTGAAAATGTTGTTTGGGTCTAAATGTCGACATTGCCTTACGAAAAGCTGACAACAAACAACAACAACAACAACTATTTCTGTTTGGCAATCTAATTGCTTAGCTGGTTTTGTTAAAGGACTATATAGCTAAAATTAGAGGGAATCGTGGGGCGTAACAGAGAACGCTTGTATAGAATTCATAATCCAATTTCAGTTTTTGTCCGAAAGTTTACTCTTCATAAGGTTCTATTGAAACATCTAATGTGCTCAAATTGTGTCATATATTCGAGAAAATCAAAAACCAAATCGCAATAGAAGATGGATGTTACAACTGACATAAAGGCAATAACAATGTGCACTAATAATTATAAACGAATACATTACTCGTTGTTTTCTAAAAAACATGAGCCCCATTTTGACGACATTTTGACAACTGAAGATGATTATTGAGTTGGGTGTTTTCTTCCAAAATGAACAAGACAAATCTGATTTATTTATGCAAATGAAGTATCATTGCTTGACTTCAAAACATCTTCCTCAAACATAATAAATGTGTAATGTTATTAAGAGCGTGCATCATGCACGCACGAAACAAGACTATACAGGGTGAGTCAAAAAAGATCTTGAGAACTTGCAAAATGAGTACCTTTATTAAAATAGACATAACTCCTCTTAGGAATGATCAATTTGTTTCATTCTTTTTTTCTAATAAGCAGGAGAGAATGCTTGTTAAACAAATGTTTTACTGAACATTTGTGTGTTATTTGTTTCTTTTGAAATACATCACCAATCCCAGTCAAGTTCTTTTTGACTCAACTTGACCTATACTGTATTGATTATAATGCACTAAAGATACCAGTGTCATTCTTAGCGCGAATAGTCCCCTATAAACGTAGACAATGTTTCCAACAAACAGACAAAAACATCCAACTCATTAAATCTACACCATCGACCCAGAAAACAAACCAAGTCCTAACAGTGTAGGCCTACACACAACAATGACAGAGGAAAAACTAACTAATACAGCTTTGTTTATGTACAATTCGTTTGTGGCAACTTGGACTTGAAGCACTGACGGGAGCCGAAAAATCCTATAATTGGTCTCGCCTGACTTCTCAGAGCACTGACCCATATGAAGCGAGCTGTGATCCACAAAACGAGAAAGCTGTACATTATACACAAGCTCACAGATATTTGCAGTATTTTTTTCTGGACGTGATTATTTACACAATCATATTTATTCCCAGGCATGTATATTTCAAGAAAGACAGATTTCTATATTTCAAACCGATGCTCTAGCTAGCATTAAAGATATAATGTCATACTTTGGTTTTTATCAAAGAAATACAGATTCATGGGCAAAAATATCAAGGAAGATGCAATAACAGTCATCTGTGAAAATTTCAGTCCCATACGGTGCCCACTTTTTGAGAAAACAGTGAAAAACAGCCACAGTATTTCTTAAGTCTTTTCTCTTTTATTTTTGATCTTTTAAAAGATCAAACAGATTTTCAGTTGCTGTTTGACTAATTTCTGGATAAATACACCATTTGAGGCGGAACAATTTTAACGGTATGTTTCTACCATCACCATCTTCATACCCTGTAAGTTATAGGTAAATCTGTGAACATTTCTGTTTCGGTTTGCTACCGAAGTATGATACTACCTTTAAAGAGGTTACTTCGCTTGTCGGTTGGCCTGCACACCAGACATGAAGTTGTTTATGAAACTGAGTATCTTCACAATACTGTGCAGTGCTTAATGATGTCGGGCACAAATACCATGCTTGGACATTGTAAATAAACGAATTTGATCGTTGAACATGGCAGATGGTCCATAATTGTTTGAATAATGAGCCAAGGCAAGGATCAAGACTGATATGACGAGTCGTAAATTTTTGATCAGGGAAGAATTTGGCTGCAATGTCGCCGAAAATTCCAAATAGCCTTGATTTTATTCACGACCTGGGGCTGTTTTCATAGAGCTGCTTAAGCACAAAATGTTGTTAAGCATGAAAAGTGTTCCTTGATCAAACAGAATTGGCAACTAAATGTTAATGTGATGCTTACTGCTTTTGACGCATATTCGGCCATTGTTTGCTGAGCATAACATTCACAAGGAGTTTTGGCTGGCACACTGATTTCGTTTACCAAGGTTTTTGGTGCTTAAGCAAATATTGGCGCATAAGCAAATTTTGGTGCTTAAGCAAATTTTGGTGCTTAAGCAGTTCTATGAAATTGGCACCAAGTACATGATAGAAACAAGCGGGTGACCCAGGACTATTTTAAGGAGTTTGATTTGAATAAAATGAAAATATAAACCACACCAATGCAATGTCTTAAATAGCTGAACAAATAAGAAAATATTAAGTTATGTAGTCTGGCTTTACAAATAACAAACTTGGCGTACCACTAATGGCAACAAAACAAACAAATAAACAAAGTTTAACAAACAAACAAACTAGAGCTAATTTAGGTGCAAATTTAGTTTCGATATTCGTCACTTTTACATCTTTACCTTCAACACAGACACTACTACAGTTAATTATAAGCCATGTCATATTATGTTATGAAAATATGAAATACAATGCTTTTCAATGATTTTTTTTTTTAAGATTGCCATTTGTTTTATTTTATTCACACGAGTATCATCGCTAGAGAATTTCAACTATGTTGTTGGCAATTAATTCGTGGCCATTTTCTATCAATCTTTTCAGGCCTCGCATTTTTGTACAAGACACCCGGCCTTCCATACTTGTCCCTTAAGGTCGAAGTATTAATCATTCTATTTTTTTTGTTCGGGTATCGCCTTGTTTTTTATATGGGCTCAAGGTGTCAAAATGTGATAAGTTGCATATGTTTATACGCGGCCAGACCGGAGTCCGGAGACACAGTGAGGGGATCGCGTTTGAACCTGTTTGCTCTGCCGACTGCAGCGCGTAAATCACGGCCGAACAACACTCGGCAGATGTGGCCTGGTGGGTTTTTTTTCTTCACGGGTCGCGGGTAAGGGGTAGCTTATAACCCCAGTTTTGATCGGGTAAATGGGCAGTGGGGGTGCGGTCAGCGAAACGGAAAGCTGCTCGCATTGGAAATTAAAATGATTTATTCGTGTTATTTTGGCCAACTAGGGTGACCCGATTTGTAATAAATGAAAATGGGTTCAATTGGGTTCAAGTGCAGCGGTCAAACAAAGCTAGACTTTTGACACAGCTATTTTTGGTTAAGTTGGGCAAATGCCTCAACGAAAGTAAAAGACTTTGGTACACAAAACGCCAAAAACTATCGATATACCTTGAAAAGAAGAACTATTACGTTTCCAAGGAGCCGATTCAGTCTAAATACGATTGGCTCTAGACTTGCACTTAAACAACTCGATCACAAAAATGGAAATCATTTCAAGGTTTAAGATTGTTCAACCTTCGTGAGAGTTGACCCACCCGAGGTGTATTCTGCAGCAAATTTTATCATTTTCACACAACGGCACAAATCCTATTTTTCTCAGATTGCATTAGGCCTAAGATCAATCTGGATTCGACAAATCTGTTGCAGGTGGAAAAGACACAAAGTTCGATTTTTAAGTGGTGGTGTCCTGGATCCTCTTCCAAACCTCGACTTTGGATTTGGCTCTGGCTGTGGCTTCGGGTCCATTCACTGTGCACATTGTTAAGTAGCAAGTATCAAATTGAGACTTTTGGCTACGGATTGGAAGCAGACACTCTGTTTTTAACAAGAAAATAGAGCTCGGGCTTTAAGGAAAAGCCACAATCTATACGTTCAGTTGTTGGATGACAGAGACGAAGCCAGAGCCCAAGCCAATGTTCCGAAAAGGCCGCTATGGCTTGTAGCTGTATTTTCTATCGATCGGCTTGACTTGAGATTCTCACAAGAGGGCAGCAGACTGGTTCATTCAAAAACAGAAAGCGCGCCTTGTGAGTTGTGGCCTCTCAAATGTCTTTACCAGAACTCCTTACCAGACAATTACCAGATCCGTCTGCAAAATGAAACGTTGACAAATTGGCCAAGGTGCTGAAATTCTTGCACTGAAAACTCCACCAGCCAACATCCCAAATATGCGTTTCTTTTAACCCAGAGCTGACGCGAACTTCGGAAGAAGAAAGAAGCAATGAAAACATGAAAATGTTGATTTACAAGGTATCCGTTTCAGCGGCGCTCATTACGGTAGTTTAACAACCCAAGTCAAATTACCAGTGGTATGCAGGTAGGGCTACTGCTATGGACCTTTTTCTCACCCCTATGCCCCCTAAAAGTGGGGTAGGGGTTAGGGGTGAAAGTACCCCTGTTTGTCTCGGTGCTCAAGCAGCAAGCTGGCTACCATGAAAATATTTCTCGCAAAGAAGGAAAACGGCATAAATAGAAGGAATGGTTCGAGTTTTACTGTTGAAAATGTGTGGAAATAAACTCTCCAACTTAATAACCGAATTCAAGTATTAATAGACTAACCAGGAACTACAATTCTTAACGAAGTTACAATTTGTGGTTCCTGACAAAAATGACAAGTGTTCCGAGCTGAAACTGTCATGGCGCATAATTTAGTTTTTCTTTACAATTTTTCAAGATTTGTGAACACGTAACTCCCTCGAAACATTGTGGTATTCCCTAGACGAGAACATTACCGAATTAAAGGTAGTACAGTATCATACTTTGGTAAGAAACCAAAATAGAAATGTTCACAGATATATGTATAACTTTCAGGGTATGAAAATGGTGGTGGTAGAAACATACCGTTAACATGTTTCCGCCTGAAATGGTGTATTTATCCAGAAATTAGTAAGACAATGACCGAGTATCTTGTTTATCTTTTAAAAGATCAAAAATAAAAGAGAAAACACTTAAGAAATACTGTGGCGGTTTTTCACTGTTTCTCAAAAAGTGGACATCGTATGGGACTGATTTTTTTTTTACAGATGCCTGTTACTGTATCTGTCTTGATATTTGTGCCCATGACTCTGTTTTTCTTTGACAAAAAGCTAGCAGATACAGGGGTCGATTTCACGAAGCCCTGCGATCGATCGTAACTCGATTTACGAAGGATAACCCGTCGCAGGTGACCTATCCCACGTAGGGCTTCAATGCATCAAAAGTCCTACGATTGATCGTAAGTTACGAAGAGTTTGGTGAAATCGACCCCAGGTCTGAAAAACAAGAATTGAGCGAGGCTTATGAGTGAGCAAAACTAAAATTCAATCCAATTTTCTGGGATCAAGACGACACGTCATCGAGTGCTGTGAGTTGAGCGACTTGGACATAAACACAAAGGAAGCAATAATCAAGCCATTCTGATTGGCCGAGCTGGTCTAGCACCTGCCGATGTCAATCAGGAAACCAGACTGAAGCAAGTGGACCAGAGCTGACCAATCATTTCCTCGGGACACAGACTGGTCGCCGGTTTACAGTTTCACCTTTCACAATCCTGTCTTTTGACAGTTCTCCCACAAGAAATTGAACTTTTTGACAATAATTGGTTGGGATTAACAACCAGAACTATGAGGTACAAACGTCACATCAAATACTTAAACATGGATTGTTAAATGATATCTTTACGTAGTTTTAAATTTTCAGGCATTATCTTTTATGCAAAAAGACCCTAGATGCGTTTCGATCCTAGAAGGATCTTTATCGAAGACTATTCTGACAAGAAGACAAGAACAATATGCTTGGAGTTAGGAGGGCCTGGCGTATTTTTATCCTAGCAGGATCTTTCTCAAAGGCTAAATGACAAGAGGACAAGATCATTATATTTGGAGTTAGGGGGCCTGACGTGTTTCGATCTTAGCAGGATCTTTATCAAAGGCTTAATGACTAGAGAACAAGAACATGCAAGTAAGATACACATGGATGAGAGGATCTGGAAATAAAAGCCAATTTCGAAAGCCTGGTTCGAAGAAGCCTATATTGTGGAATTGTACATGAAACCACATGTAAATTGTGTATAGACCGTAGCCATAGCCATTATAATGGCAAAGGCTACAGCCTAGCGTACAGACTATGGTATTTTCTACCTCCATGGTATAGGCCTATACTACAAGACTTAAAGCTCTGCCCTATTTTGTACCGGTACACCAAGATGAAAACATCGCACATTTTTCCTGGGACATTGCCTCGGCTTCCAAGACCCACTGTCCATGAATCTTTATGGAAATATTAAAATGAAATTGGACATCAAGGACAACTAAAAAAGAAACTTCAGAGAGAGGGGAGTAGAGGCTTAGAGGCAGCCCTGAGCACGGGCGGCATATTTCCCTCTGATGTCCAAGAATGATAACGACTTTGCAGGCTGCTCGCGAGGAATTTACAGGGAATTATTAGGGTATAATGTGGATACAAAGTGCAATTAATGCCAGGCAGGAAACCCGATATGATTGGTTATTACGGCAAACGGGGCCGATGGGTAGATTGACCGAGCGGACGGTAGCAGCAGACGCCGTGTTTGGGCTTAATTTGACGGCTACGGTGATCGCCAGATGAGAGGGTGGAAAACATGTCCCCGTAATAATATCAGAAATGAAGGAACTTGATCCTGGGGAAAACATATGATAAAATGTTCATACTTCTTGAACTTATTTAACCTCTAGACAAAAGTTTGTAATATAGTTCACTCTCGTATGATTCACTGAACAACAAAACCAACAATGAATACATTTAAAATCAAAGGTTTCTATTAAAAGATATGACATTAAATGTACAGTACAGGATTGGTACCAACCCATAACACAGATTTACCTATAACATACACGATATAAAGATGGGCATGACTAAAAAAAACTGCAAAAATCTTTCTGCCTGAAATGCTACAGTGCCTACTTGTTTAGAAAAGTGTAAAACAAAAACTTAAAATCTCAAAAGCATTTTTCATGTTTTATTAGAAATAAAGTTTTTCGCTATTTTCTCGTGACTCAAATGTCTGATTAACCTCAAATTTTCACAGGCTTACTTACATACTGGATTAGACAAAGTGTGGGTGCTCTGTGACCATTACCAATGTATTTACACCTATAAATAAGTTACAGTATATGTAATTAATATGCAATTTTCACCGTAAAATGCCGCATTGACATATGGACTGATATGTCTTTAGCGAAATAACATAAAGCCCAGGTTTTCTACACATTGTGCATAAGGCATTCCTTTTAGAGATATAGAACAAAATCTGAAGAATTGTCAAAGCCCTGAAGTTGCACTGGGAATTTTAATTACTTCTTGAATAATTTATCAGATGGTCATCAGATGACCCTCTCTCGAAATGACCCTGTCTTTACAACACGACAACATCAATCTTTTAAATCATTTCTTTCGCTGCAAGAATTTTCTTCAGTAAAAACAAGACGTGTTCTTTATTGTGAATTTGTGTGGGGATCATGTGTTATTCATAAGTATGTTTTTGTGTGTTTTTACATGAGAGCGAGTAGGGTTTTCTCAAGGATAAGTCGTATAATTTCCAAGCATGAGATGAAAGCGGTTTGCGTGATGTAGCGGGGTTCATTCCATGTCTAACGTCCCTGCTAATCAATCAGCCCATTCATCGCACATTCGTATCATATTTAATCAATTACGGACTTCATGCTTGGCGTATCCAACTGATATTCAATATATTAGGCCGTGTAGGAGTAGGTTAGAGCGAGAATCAATCACGAAATAGGAGCGTAATCCCCCGGCGTCTGTACCGGGGGAACTCACGGCGTGGAATCTCACGGATTCCCGCTGACGATGGCACGCCGTGTATTTTTACGAGGGCAGCGGGGACTTCAATTTGTTTAGACCGTTATCTCGTCATTCTTGACCGGTATATACCTTGAAGAATGGACGGTAAAGGAGACATAGGATGTCGTTGTCCCTGATAACGTGGAGAATCTTGGATTTTAAGAGCTCTCTGCCCTACAAACTTCCGGATCGCACGAATCAATATCCGGAACTGGTAGCAAAATTGATGTTGACCCTTGGGAGACTTATTACTGCTTGTTAAGAGACTACAAATACATGTACAATCCTAGCCATTCAAATTACTCGCGCTTACTTCCAAGACAAAATAATGTCACAGCATTAAAAAGCAGGGCCAAATTCACGGCCCTGCTTAGCTAAAAACTTGCTAACCATGACATTTCTGTCTGAATAAAAATAGGGTTAACAACCAAATGTCCATGTGTTGTGTATCACTTGTGATTGTTCTTTGGCTGTTGTTCGCTGACCATGAATATGAAATGGAATTTTCAATGGTGGTTTGTTTTATCGGGCAAGACACTTTTGTACTAAGCAAGATTTTTCGCTTAGCAGCTCCGGCAATTGCCCCGAGATTCGATAATTCTTCTCACACAAAAATATTTTGAAATTTGTGGATATTTAAATCTTTCACCAAAGTTGTTAATTGTACTAACAAATATCTCGTGGTAAGAAGTTAGGAATTATGATCAGGAGTAAATTGTATATGGCGACCTGGGATCAATTTCATAGAGCTGCTTAAGCACCAAAATTTGCTTAGCACCAAAAACCTTGGTAACTAGTAATCAGTATGCCAGCTAAAACTCCTTGTGAATGTTATGCTAAGTAAACAGTTATTGCCGAATACAAGTCATAAGCAGTAAACATCACATGAGAATTTTGTTGGTTATCCTGTTTGATCAAAGAAGACTTTTCATGCTTAAGCAAATTTTGTGCTTAAGCAGCTCGATGAAATTTGCCCCTTGTTTTGATGGAGGTGTTTGTTGCTCATAATTGTCCTTGCTGTGAAAGCATAGTGATATATCATATGCAGAGAAATCCCATATACATGTCAATACAGATACAATATCACCTTCGAAGCTACAAAGCTGGAATTGTTGAAATAATGAAGTCATTACTTTCAACTTTTCGAAATTTATCGCAGCTCGGGAAGAAAAAATTCTATTTATTGATTCTACTTTGTTTTATTCCTATATTAAAAAAGAATAAAACAAAAATACGAACACAAGAGCACAAAAAGTTGAATTGAATTTTCGCAGCGCAGAACTTGTTTATCATATCGAATTTTGGGGACCATAAAGTTTAATGTCTTGTAGAAAATGAAGAATTTGTTGCTGACTGTGGCAACTTCAAATTGAATTAGACACGGTAATTTCACACATACACGCTAATTAGCTGAACATTAAACAATCTGTACTTCAATACCTCACGTGAAGTGTCAACAACAGCTGAAGGGAAAGTGGGGGAGATTTTTGACTAAATTACGGCCGGAATTTTTGTATAAGAAAGGGAAAGGCTAGGCTGGGTTACTGGTGTGTTTTTGGGCAGGAAACAAAATACAAAAAATGAAGATTTACAACTCACTGTGGCCCTGTCAAAGAATACTGGTATACGAATTGACTTCATTTATAAAAGGTTTTGTAAATGTTTAGATTTGTAACAAACAGTACTAAATTCGGGAGACAACTAGCGGGAATTTATACTCGAAATCTTCTTTGGAAGAAAGCCGACGGATTTGGGAGTATGATTTAAGGTCAGGGGAAGAGGGTTAGCAGGGGGAACCATGACGTTGAGCCGGGGAAATGTTCAATGTTGGGACGTGTGGTAGGGAAGGTGTGTTACAGAGCGGGGGGCAAGGGCCGGGCCAATTTCATGGAGCTGCTAAGCACAAAAAATTGCTTAGCACAAAATGTCTCTTGCGCAATAAAACAAATCATCGTAAAAAATTCCATTTTGATGTTAATGGTCAGCAAACAACAGCCAAAGAACAATCACAAGTGATACACAACACATGGACATTTTGGTTAATAATCCTGTTTTGTTAGTAAGACAGACATGTCATGCTTAGTAAATTTTTGTGCTAAGCAGGGCCGTGAAATTGGCTCAAGGTTGGAAAAGGGGCATGATGGCTTGGTGGGTACGGACCGAGTTAATGGTGAAAGTGGGCGTGATGGGTGTGGTGATGGGTGAAAGGCGTTGAAGATGGTGACTCATTATGATGAAGGTGATGTTGGTGAGAAGTGTGGGGATGATGAGATAGATGGTGAAATTACTTGTGGTGAGGAAGGCAATGACATTGAGGTTTTATGTGATGTATATGATCGTGATGAGTTTGTGGTGACAATATTCATGAGGAAAATTATGTGGAGAAGTGGTGATGCGTTTATGGTATTTGTGGTGTGATAGTTATAATGGCATGGCTAACAATAGTGCTGGCGATACTAGTAAAAATAGTGATGACAATGCGAAGAACGATTTGAGGCTTTGCATGGTGACAATTGGTATGTGAATCGGTTTGCGGAAACACTATGTAAGACTCGTTCGTACTTTCGTACTATTTCGTCGCACTTCTGGTTAGGTCTCAACGTTTCGACTATCCTGCTCTAGTCATCACTAGGAGACTGCGTTGACATACAGTCATGACAGGTATTAAGATTATTGGGGCACACGCCTGACATGTAGGCTTACTGGCTTCTAAATATCTCAATTCGCTTGCCAAATCTACGGCTTTCCGTCAGTAATTATCAGAAACTGATAAACTGGAAATACCAATCAGATTTAAGGACCAAATCTCACGGGCAAGTATGAGTTAACAACCTTTGGAAGTAGAAACGGAATCCCTTTACAAATTTGAAAAGAACGGTAGTGATTTTCACACATTTATCATGTTGATACGAGTAGCTGTTTGCCCCCTGCTCTCCCACACGTCCTCTGCAAACTGCTTTCAGCTTCTCTGCAAGCCCCAAGTGGCTCCTGCTAAGAGAACCCCTAGTCGAGTAATAACGACATCTTTACATTAACCAGACCCCCATAACATGTGGCTACAATCTTCTTGTTCGCGGAAATGAGTTTCCGTGTTGTTCAATTCAGTGATTTTCCTGGGCTTCACAGCTCACAGGTCCAGCGTCCGGTTGGCAAGGCCCGGTCAATTTAGCGCGGCACGCCAGCCACAGCTCGCCCGGGGAGAAGCCCCCAAAACACGGGAAGGCGTGTTTGCCAGTTTACGCTCCACACATTTTGTACGATGTTAAAATAACAAGTGGCACGCCTACTAGTGCAACAACATACTGCGCTAGAAATGAGTATATTCCACTCGATAAACGCGAACTGTGTAATCCTTTGCAAGCAACTTCGATAGACACACGACAACTTTGTTTCTCCAATTTCAGCTTGTGTCAAAAGCAAAACCTGCCTTTTTTTAAATCGTACAAACAGCACATTTTCACACATCTCTCTTAAAATGTTTGATAGAGTACAGAATTTAATGGCGGTAGACTGGACGGATGACTCAACTAACATTAATACGGAACGAACACAACTTGAAAGTTTTGTGACTACGCGACAATTCAACGATGCCATAACGATGCTTATAATTGTACCTAGGCTATAGCTTGCGACTTCAAGAGAAAGATTTCTGCATTTGTTTGTGACAGTCTGAAATCAGATAGCCACAGACACAGTACATCCATGACGGGAAAACATCTAGAAAATAGTCTGGTGCTTATCAATCAACGGCCGACCAACATTCGCGATTTTATTGAGTTGCTAAATAAAAACCGCCCAACCATGAAAGGAACCAGTCTTCCATGATAGCATATCATGTTGATCCGTGCAGTCAAGAAGGTGTCAGTTAAGAACAAACATTGATTCGAGCAAACGCTTTGATACTTCAAGCGTTTAATGATGATAGTTGATAGAATGTCCTGTTTCAATTTAAGCATTCACAGACATAATTTTGCACTTTTGCGCCTTTATTGTAACCGTTAGTGAGCTGTGTGGGCACTGTCTTGTTAACCAACCACTTTCCCTTACCAAAAGTAGAAGAGATCCTAGTTGTGTTTCTTAAATTCGGCGGGACATGGGCCTAATTGTTGGGAAAACAATTTCTCCGGAATCACCGAGAGCCAGAACCGTGACTCAGGTCACCCGGCTGACCGTAAAACGGCTCGCAGACACGGAAGGCCAATCTGGTTAGATGCGGTGCCCCTAATTCTGTCTCCCCCAGTATTTTGAAGTTGTTGGGGACATGATTAAAAACGTCCAGGGGAAATCGGCTGTGGCTACGGGCTAGGGATGTGGTAATGGACGGGTATAAACGGAACCCTACTCACCCTAATGAGCTGACAATGGACAAGGGATGAGACATGTTCGTTGCCACGCAGCAAGGCAAGGCTGGGTAGAAGAATCAGAAACATTCAAAATGAACACTGCCAAAACCACACGTATTCACAAACCCGTGGCTCACACAGTTTAACATCCCCCAGCATCGTGAACACGTTGAACTTTAATTTGATCACCAAAACCATAGTTGGTGTAAAATACCAAAAAACGAACTTGTTATAAATGTGTACCACTCCATGTACAAAATACACGATCGGAAATATCTAATTTCGGACAAGCAAGATTTAAATTTTGACAAACTTAAAAATCTGAAAACTTCTCAAACAGGAACAAAGAAATGCCAATGCTCTGCCGGTCAAAGCTTATCTTTATAGCTTTGGCCGAGGGCCAACTTGGGGCCAATTTTAAAGATCGAGCTGCTTAAGCACCAAAATTTGCTCAAGCACCAAAAACCTTGGTAAATAAAATCAGTATGCCAGCTAAAACTCATTGTGAATGTTATGCGCAGCAAACAATGGCCGAATACAAGTCAAAAGCAGAAAACATCACATGAATATTTGGTTGGTAATCCTGTTTGATCAAGGAAGACTTTTCATGCTTGGGCAAAATTGGTGTGCTTAAGCAGCTCTATGAAATTGGGCCCAGACGTTTACCAGCCATAAGAATGGAACTTTGAACACCCATGTCAGTAGGCCTAATACTAGATACATATTGCATACACAAAATAATGCATTTTGTCGAAACGTCGACGATATAGTCGACCAGAAAATATTGCAGAAAATAAAATCATGATTGATTCATGGTTTAGCCACATGGACTGCAATATTTTCTCCTGGAATTTATTCCTAACCAGCAATTAATTGTTCATATAACTTCAAGATGAATCTCAACATTACTGCCTTCAGCCACATTCCTAGTTTTCATCATACTTTATCAACACTAGCTGATATTTTATGACACCCTTAACCCACATCACAAGAAATAAAATATAGTTATATTGAACAGACATTTGAACAAATCTCGGTATTTTTTCACGATTTTTTTTGTTTTTCTTTTAATTTTTCATGAAATGCCGCATTTTCGGCAAATCTTCCCCCAGTGGGTCATTTACAGCACGGCTGAGACCGAGCGAAGCGGCCTAGTCACCCGGCGGTGCGACCCGAGTGAAACCCCCTACTTCACCGCACCTTGAGGCCCGCCATTATCCTACAGGTGCTAGAATTATTTATCGTTACATTATTTATATATCCGTCTTTTTTCCGTCTGTATTATATCTTATTGTTGAATACAGCAAATGGAAAATATTACCTATTTTCTACGAAAAATATGAGTCAGTGTTTTGTGGTGTATGCATATTAAGGGAGCCTAGAGACTTTACGATGTTCTATGCATAGTGTTGTACCAAAAATCGCTATTGTGGTAATTCTACCGTTTGGCTTGCATGTACGTCATAATGACGTGTTCCTTCGTGAAAACTCTGACATTTAGATATCAACTAGAATTCCATCTCTCTAACACTATAACAGTGTTAGCTTAGGCAAAATGGACTGTGCTATTTCCTAGGGAAATTGTTTTTATGAAATAGAACTTTTTCTTAAATAGAAACATGCTGCGCACGTTTGAATAACAAGTGGATTTCACGAAGCCCTACGATCGATCGTAACTCGAGTTACGAAGGAGCGTATCCTACGTAAGGCTGCAGTGCATCATAAGTCCTAAGATTGGTTGTAAGTTACGATGAGTTTGGTGAAATCAATACCTCAGTAAAATAATATCAAATACAATTCCTATTTAAGGAAAAAGGTAGAAAATCACACATGTCAATGTATGCAAACCAAGTCTATTATGATATAGGCCTAGGCCCTACACTGAAATCAGAATTTTGGATATGAAATCATAAACAACGGCCATCGGAACAGGAAACAACTCCCGAGGAGCCGAAGTGGAATTCCTCTTGTCGTTCAGATGGTTGTTGAGAGGGGAAAAGGATTTATTTATCAACAGTAGAGTTGATGACAGGGCGATGTGCATGGTACACGGCGCTGCATGGCCAGTGGGGAGTGGAACGTGTGCCATGACCCTACGTGGGACATCCCAACACGCATGGCCAGTCTAGGTGGTCGGTACCTACTTCCATGGAATCCGTTACCGTTAGCAAAAAATTTTCGCTTACGTTAGCAGACTTTTTTGGTTACGGTTAGCGTATTTCACGGGAGAGTTTTCTTTTTGGTAACGGTAAGCAAGGTTTTTTCAGCAGAGTGCAGAATGCATTATGACAGCGCGTTAGCAGAAAATAGATCACGCTTACCCAAGATATTATTCGCTACCCGAAAATCTGCTTACGTTAGCAGACTTTGTTTTTGTTTATGGTTAGCGTATTTCACGGGAGAGTTTTCTTTTTGGTAACGGTAAGCAAGTTTTTTTCTGCATAATGCATTATGACAGCGCGTTAGCAGAAAATAATCACGCTTACCCAAGAAATTCTTCGCTAACCGAAAATCTTGATTACGGATTCCATGAAAAAATGTCATACGTAGCAGTACCCGTAAGCACAACAATAGGCCGTAACAGATTCCATGAAATTGGGCCCTGTCAAGGTCTCAGTGTCTTCTTAAAGATTCCTACTTGGCCAACTTACTCAAACCCTGCTTACTGTAAGCAGAGAATCGGCGCTTACGGAAGCGGAAAATTGCTTGCGGTAACCTATTAATGTAATAAGCCACGAATTACTTGTGCGAATTGTGTAACTAAGGAAATCATGTTTATAATTTGTTAGCAAAGAAAAATGATCAGAAACGCAGGGTTCTGTAGTCCGCAGTGGTATGAACTTGCTGGGCCTAACTTGAACAAATTGCAAAAACCGCCATTAAATGCATTTAAAAGGCCTATGCGTGTTTTCTACATGCAGTGAACAACAAACCAAATCTGGGACCAAAATCTGTTGCCATAGTTTTTCCTTTCTTTTACAAAAATTATCATGATCCAAACAAAAGTAACTGATTGGGTTTGAGATAAGAAAAATAACGTGCTTATGAATACAAATAATAAATGTGACATTTTTATGTTATTCGTTGAACATTGCTATTTTTTACAATGTCGCTATAACCTGTTGAATTGAGACTGCTTATTAATCAAACAAAGTAAAGTAAATCCTTAATTAAGCACAAAAAAGTCTGACGATTACGGTTTTATTTCGTTTTAAATCACCATGACAATTCTGGTGTTTTGATTCACGGCATATATTTAGGTATCTGCGGAAATTGATGTAATAAATACAGGATTACTGCTTCGAATGTCTAAATAAAATCCAAAAAGTGCGAGACTACGGGAAGTCAGGAAACCACTGTGTTGAGACACAACTTCCCCCCGTGAAAATGTCGGCACCGACGGGCGAGATATTGGCCAATGTACGGTCGCGCAAGGGTGGTACACCGTGCACGTTACACGCCCTGTAGTTGACCCAGCTTGTAATTCGAAACGCAGTGACTGTTCCATTCCCGAAAAAAAAACAGTTCCCCTGTTCGGGTCACATGCCAATCTACAAGGAGGGCCACAATTCACAAAAGGTCACAAGGAGCTTTAAGCCCACAGAACGAGAAAGAATTACCAACCCAAGTGGCTAAAGGACCGAAATGGAGTTTGCATCAAAACAATGTCAAACACTCGCTGAATTTATTAGCAGATTTTAATGAAAACTTGTCCAGGGGTTTTGAGTTATTGAAATGGACTGTTCGCAACGGTTCACTTTTATTTGCAGCCTGAAAACATGTAAATGAAATTTGCCAATTGTTTATTTCAAGGATTCTACTCAAAAATACGATTTCAAGAAATGTTTTCGTTGAACACTTTAAGGTGAATTTCGTGTAGTGTTCAAAAACAATGTATTTCAATTTTTAAACAAGTTCTTCACTAATTAAAAACTACTAATCAACATAAACGTGTGCATTAGGCCTAACTTCATTTTGTGGAGCATTTTTGGAAGGGGAATTGATAATGATTAACTTTTTTAAAAATTCAGTTCTTTGGTACAGAATATATAATCCTGGCCGAAACAAACAAAAGACAATTAGAATGACGTCATGTGACATGACGTGGCATTTCATTCACACAAACAGCGCCCTCTGTTGACAGACTGATTTAATTGTCTATAGCCTGGTTGGTGATACCATGGAGGTAGAAATAGGGTATTTCTACCTCCATGGTGATACGTAATAAGGGCTCGGAAACGCAGACATTGAGCAATTATCCTATAGCAAACTGCACGCAAAGGTTTATGAAATTCCCAATGGGAATTCAAGGGGCCTTTCTCAAAGCTCGGCTCCAGCTCAGGCTCCGGCTTCGTCTCTGTAACTTGGGACCGGAAGAAGGACGCCACTTACGGCGATTCGAGTGTGCCTTTGCCAAGTTGCGTGGACTAGCAAGATACAACAGATAGGTAGGCCTAAACCGCGTGGGGCTTCTGACGTGTCAAGATGAGCTCCAGTGAGACGTTCAGTTGATGACAAATGACAAATATAAACCTCCCATGCCCCAGCCTTGACCCCGATCCGCTGTTAAACATTCTACATTCTCTTACAACCACATGTTCAAGACAAAATCAAACTCCATGATTCAAAAAAAGGGTCACATTTATCCGTTGCCCTTTTTGAGTCGCGGCCTCCGTTATTCAGCAGTTTTTCGTGGCGTATTTCTGCCTGAACTTCGGGCACATTATCGAGCAAGAGTTCAGGAAAACTCCGTCAGGTAACACCGGGGGATAATCAGACGCGGGAGCTGTCTGGGCTAGCCCGGGCTGGCGTAGCGGGTCGCCGGTAGGACCAGGTGCGAAGAAGGAGGACTAGCCGGCCGGGACTCGGTAATGTCTCGTTGAGCAACACCCATGGTCCCCTCGCGAGCAGCCTTCAGCTACAAGTCCTCTAGTCGATGAAAACTCACCCTCCTAGACCCCACCATTATTCCTTAAAGAGGCAACCTAGTCCTCCTCCCAAAAGACAATCACCAAGAACCAACTCGGAACCCTTCAGGCTTCATGGCTAAACTTTGAACATTACTGGACAATAAACTCAAAAGATTGCTCCTTTAAGCTTGAGGTTTATCTAAATCTATGCTACCTTAACCTCCACGACACTAACAAACAAACAATCATAGTGACCAACCAGCCTTTAGAAACAAACGGACAAGCAGAGGCCAATTTCACGGCGCTGCTAAAGCACGAACATTTGCTTAGCACAGAAATGTCTTGCCCAATAAGACAAACCACAGTTCATTTTATGTCCATGGTCAGTGAACAACAGCCAAGGAACAATCACAAGCGATGCACAACACATGGATATTTGGTTGTTAACCCTGTTTTTATCAAGACTTAAATATCATGCTTAGCAAATTTCTGTGCTAAGCAGCGCCGTGAAATTGGCCCCATCATGCAACTCAAGCAACAAACAAAGAACAAATCAAGTAAGCTATGAACAACAACCGATTATTGATCAACCAGTCAACAAAATAAACAAACAAAAAAACAAAAAAACAACTAACCATTCAAGTAAACAACCAACGAACCGAATAACCGAAACTATGAGCCAAAAATCAAAATGCTAAAAGTCAGGAGAAATGATGTCAATACGACGACTGATTCATGTCAAGTTGCAATCAATACTAGCAGTCGATAACTTATAAGGGCGAGACAATATTTGGGAAGACACCCTTCCAAATCAGCGATTCCCTGAACACAGTCACACACACAAGGCTGTCTAGAGAAGTAAAACAGGTATAAAACTTAGGTATATAAGGTTTTGACCTTTCGACGTTGTGGAAAGGCCCAAATCCTAGTGTCATATTTCAACAAATAAGCTTAACTACATTCTGCACGGTTGATAATTCATTGCAATTGTGGACGACAGCAATTCGACATTTGCGTAAATTGAAGACTCAGTCTTAGCCTACATAGGATGAAGTGAACTGCAAATGACATAGAAATATGATGAATCGTTCTGCAGTTCACCAGTGGAGCGGTGCACCAAGCTACGGGGTCTCTGACCGACAAATAAGTCATGTACTTTTAAGTTCATAAACCCATAATTTGCTTCACCCACAAGACCGAATCCGTTAATTTATTATCCAGACAACAACTTCAATGTAGGTGTTCGTCATAGCCTGGTTGTCGAGTTGCTGAGCTAGACTGCTGCTTAGATCTCACTCACAGAGGCAAGACAAGGCTAGCATGTCGCAATCACCAGGTGATCGTTTGTAGGCCGCAGTCACCGCTCAAGAATTCAAACTTCGCACCGATCCGGAACGAGATGTGCCGTAAAAAGCCAGAACAACAGAGGCCGAGTCCAGGAACCGTTTAGCCAAGGTTTAGCAGAGGCAACAAACATGGTCACCAGGGACACGGGTACCCACGACACACAGCACAACAACTATAACCGCTAGCATCTGGCTGGGTAATGGGATATTCGACTTGGGACACGCCAAGCAAAGGAATAAGGCAGATCTACCCCTCAATATTAAATAGATGACATCTGGCCTATTATACACGTACCGTACATTGGGATAATTTCCTCGTATCAAATTCATTAGAAACTAACCAATTTCTACCAATAAGTTATGGGGCATACCAAATAAATAAATAAATAAACAAACAAACAAACAAACAAACAAACAAACAAACAAACAAACAAACAAACAAACAAATTACTGTATCTTTCTTCAATATAAATCCAAGTAAAACTAAAACAATTGCATTAACAATGACGAATATACCTGTGGTAACATTATGTGCTATTTTCTCCAAATTTCTGTACAGGATTGGTAACATACCGAAACAGAAATGTTCACATATTTACCTATGTATAGGCATATGCCTAACTTTCAAAGTATGAAGATGGTGCTGGTAGAAACATTATTGTTAAAATATGTCCACCTGAAATTGTGTATTTATATCCAGAAAGAGTAAAACCAAGCACCAAAAAAAGTTTTGATCTTGGCAAGATAAAAAATCCTTCTTCAAGTTGTATAAGAACAATTGAATTGAGTCGGGTTTTCGCTATTTTCTCGGGACTCAGATGTCCGATTGAGCTCAAATTTTCACAGGTTTATTATTTAATGCACAAGCTGGATTAAAAAAAGTTTGAGTGCTGTTCTGTGACCTTTACCAATGTTATATCAGTATAAGTGTGCTAACATTATGTGCTTTTTTTCTCCCCAAAACAGGGACCAATTTCATAGAGCTACTTAAGCACCAACATTTGCTTAAGCACCAAAAACCTCGGTAAATAAAATCACCATGCCAGCCAAAACTCCCTGTGAATGTTATGCTCAGCAAACATAAACTTTGTGCTTAAGCAGCTCTATGAAATTAGCCACTGGTAGAGCACGTGCTGTTACTGAATAATAACTTAATGAGGGAAAATGCCATTTCAAAAATTAGAACTCTTTCCCGTTGTGAGCAACTTTTTACTTTGCAATGAAGCATGATCACGAAGTGGTCACACCCATGTCAAGTCGAATAATAATCAGTCCAATCAATCCACCATGATATTTCCCCGAACAGGGACACTAAATATTTCCAATTGTTCATTTCCCGCTCAATTTTCCAGAATCCTGACCTATTATAGACGAAAGCAAGAAAGATAGAAGAGTGAAATAAAAGATACAGATCTTTATAATTTTGAGGGCTGCATGATCGTCAATCTCTAATTCATTTTCCCAGAGTCACACTCGAAATCGTGCATATTTTTTCCCCGTGGTCGATTTCCTTAGTATTAAGTTCACCACTTGTCATTTCCTGACCTAGTGTCCAGTGAGACTTGGGGGGCTTGCTATCGAAGATCTGAAGTCAAAGACACGATGTGTAGCTTGTATACTGAAGGGAGTTGGGTGATCGAGGCTTGAGAAGGCTAGTTCAAAGCCATTTTGTATGTAGTGATTGTATGAGTCTCTTTCTCCCAGACCTGTTACCGCTTCTCTACTTCCCACCAGCCCGTTCCCCCACCCTCTTGGCCCCGGTCCGTCGGTTCTCCTGCCGGTGTACACGTCAATCTAGACCCCTACTTCAAGCTTCTGACACCTAGTCCGAGTAAAGGTCTTACGCCAATAGTGCAAGGCACCTTGCTGCATGCATGTATCCTCATTCCTCGCGCAGGAGAGGCCTAAAGCACCGGAGGGGCCTTCCCAAAAAGACAAAAACGGATAGGTTTGGAGGAAGAGGCTCTAATCAGATTACTGGACCTGATTGTACCTCAGGAAGCGTCTTGGTGAGAGTGTGATGGACGCAGATGAGGTTGATGACAGAGCTGTTAAGAGATGTGCGTCCGGACTCGGCAAAAGGGGGAAGGAGAATGCAAGTCAAGACGAGAGATGAAAAAAATACAGCTACCACGGAAGCCAAAAAAAGTAATCAGCGAGGTTGAAAAATAGGAAACGAGGTCGAATTAACAGAGTTATCTCCTGTCAAGATGTATTTCGTTGGACTATCCAACCAACAAACAAATCAATAAACAAACAAACAAACAAACAATACAAAAACCATAACCCATAAGACCAATCACAAGGACAAACTGATCAACTGAATCAAAACCTAACCATCGAATCGACCGCACGAACCCAAAACTACAAGATGAGCTGATAAAGCTTTGGTGCAATCCTGGGGTCGATTTCACGAAGCGGTGGATCGTAACTTGAGTTGCGAAGGATAACCCATCGTAGGGCTTCAATGCATCAAAAGTCCTATTCGATTGATAGTATGTTACGAAGAGTTTGGTGAAATCGACCCAGTTTTACTGTCTTCAACCACGGGGTTACGCATCAACACCTAACAGTTGATGGAAACTGGGGCATAAGGCTTCGGATCTGACCCTTGCATAAGGACACAGGACAGGTGGGTGTCTCATATCATCCACTGGTCAGTTGGTGGCCAGCATATTGACCTGGACAGGAGTCGGACCAGATTAGTCCAGCATAGGTCACAGGTGTTAGTTACCATCCCAACAGTGGATTAACAGGACAGATGTTCAGATTGTGATCAAAAGTCCACCTGTGTGAGTTAACAGCTCACAAGTTGGTCAAGAAAAAACATCGAGTTCGAGAAATCCCTTTATCTGAATCGAGCTGCATCCTTTGGGGAAAGGGAGAACAAAATTGGAAGAGAGGCAACTCAGAAAGAACTGAAGATTCAAGAAGCTTCTACAACAGAGAGGAAACGGAGACGATCAATTTTTAAAGGACGAAGTCAGGTTTTCTTGTCTCACTGTCATTTTTCTTTCAGAAAGATTTCGTGGCAGAAGCTGTAGTTCTTGACTCATCTTCGTGTCACTAGACTGGGGAGGCGAGGATCGAAGGACGGCGTATCCCCCTAGTTTGACTAGATCGGATTTACCACTCGTTAACTGTAATTAATGGGATTTGTTGTTTACAAGTTGGAGAGCCCTTTTGTATTGTCTCGGCGGGCTTGGGACTTGACTAAAGCAGATATTACCGCTGTCTAATGTGTACACGACCAATTCATTAGCCACAACTCCTATTCCATGGCAGAATCTGACACGGCCAATCAAGCGCAGGCTGGGTAACACTGACCATACGCTTCCGACTAACGGCTTCATCATCAGACTCAGAAGCGAACGAGCTTGGCTGTGAGTGAGGGGAAAGGGACGACCTACGCAGGGCTACAAAGGGGTCTGACGCGGGTAATTGGGATGGTAGGTTGATGGATGAGTTGTCTGTTGACTATGACACATTAGTGATGAAGATATAAACCTGTAGCTTCTTTTTTTTTAATAAAACTAGAATTCCTGATGAAAACTCGTGCCTTAAAAAAAGAAACCGGCCCCATCCACGGTTTCATTATTCCAATAAAAGGCTGGAACTTGGGAGTGTCTTTCAGTGTCTATTAAACTTCGTCAGGAAATATAACGCTGTCAAAGGAATGAAAAAATGTAGCCGTGGAAAATGGGAGAAGACCCTAACATAAATTATTTCGTTCTCAGTAAAGAGGGATTTTTCTGGCCGAATTTAAAATCCAAGTTTCCAACAAATCTAAAGGATTGGTGTTAGGAGGGCCAGACGCGTTTCGATCCTAGCAAGATCTTTCTCAAAGGCTGCTCAGAGTTAGGAGGGCCTGACGTGTTTCGATTCAAGCAGGATCTTTCTAAAAGGATAAATGACAAGAGGACAAGAACATGCAAGTAAAGATACACATAAATGGATGAGAGGATCAGAAGAATAGAGGGGTATGGGGGCGAGGAGAGGTAAGATCAAAGGTGAACACCAATAAAGGAGTGCCCAAGAAATTTAAAGAAACTGGAGACCATAACTAGTTCATAACTTCACCAGCTGTCTTCATTACGCCACTTAAACATTTCCTTTAATCGCCGTGAAAATCACAGAAGAATCCAACAAGAGTGCCCCTTTAAGTAACACCCCCTCTACGCCCACGCACGATGACGTCATGATATATTTTCGAGCCTAAATAACCTGTCTCAGCTTTCAGTGTTCATCAGATGTTGACTGGGCCCTGGAAGTAGCGATCATTGATACCCTAATCCCAGCCCGATACCCACACGGGCTATACCAATCATCATCCACTCCTTGATAAAGTTCTCGGTCGAAGCAAAAGGGAAAAGCAAAAAAATATAAGGACAGAAATAAGAGAGAGAGAAGGAATAGTACTGTGCACAAGCAGACCAGGTGTCGAGTTGTGGACTACCTGCGGAAACTCACTGAGTTTCAAGAGCGTCTGGCAGGTCCCAACGTATGCGATCGGTTAACAGAAAGCCATCCAGGGGTCGATTTCACAAACCCTTACGATCGATCGCAACTCGAGTTACGAAGGATAACCCATCGTAGTGAATCTTGTCAAAAATAAAACATCACAATCTTAATATTCCTACGTCACAAACATCGATGCAAATTGTGCCTTCACAGTCCTTACGATCAATCGCAACTTGAGTTACGAAGGGTAACTCATCATAAGGGGACTATCCTCCCTAGGATTGCAATGCATCATAAGTCTTACGATTAATAGTAAGTTACGATGAGTTTGGTGAAATCCAGGACCCTAGTACTTGATTTCTCAAGATGTGTCAATATTGCTCACAGGCAACAGTGAAAAAAAAATCCCACAAATGCGATAGTTATCATTGATAGATGACTGTAGCAGTAGAGTTTCCTGATGAATGATCAAGCATCATTATTTGGACAACGTGGGCGATAAACGCCTGAAAATAAGGATCATGGCGATCCTCATAGACTGGGTTTGGTCAAATCCCCAAAAGAAACGCCAAGAAACGAACCTATCCATCACGGGCAAGGGGAAAAAGATGAAGATGACATGCAAAACCTTCAGCTATCTCGGGTGAACATCATAAATGATTCATACGAGAAATATGACTATTTCTGTTCGTGCTACGTGGATAGTTGTGACTAGCATAGTACATGTAGGCCCCTACATATCGTGTACATTTTCCATGTAGTACTTGGTGGTACACATAATGCATGGACTCTCCAAACATTATAACACTGCATGACTATCACTTGGTCTTAAATTAGCAGAGGCAATTATTAAGCTTGGCAATACTTCCATACAAGGCGACACAAACATACAGCAGCGTACCAGTCAAAACTCAAAGTAATGTTTAATATTTTGGCTGGTAAACGTTACGGTGTTTAGCCATGAAAAGCGAGTACCAGTATGGAAGCAACAGGTACACTATGCGTGGAACATTGCATACACTCACAGGTGTCATGAGCGAATCTTGTCAAAAACAAGACATCAGAATCTTAATTATCCCTATTTCACAAGCAACGATGCAAATTATGCCTCCACAGTCAATGAAAACCAGACAAATTAGGCTAAAGATTGCCCAAAATTCGCACCACAACAAACTGAACAAGACTGGAAAGGGTAAAACAAGTGGAACGTTCGCTGATACTTTTAGAAAAGTATGTATGATTACCATACTATACTTGTGATTTTGTTTGAATATGATTTTATTGAATGATATAATGATACAAAGTCGTGGGTTGACCAACATACAAGGGGGGAATATGACACAAAAACCTGCAAGTATTTGGTATTTAGATGTGTTTTTGATTCATTGTAAGCCTGACAGAAATTCAGATGTGTTCGTTGTTTGTTTGTTTGTTTTATGTTAAATTTACACCACAAATTAAAGGTTATTGAGGTTTTATTCAAACGATGGCAACACTCTGTTGAAATTTGAACCTGTACAATCCTGGCCAACCCATTCAATGTATGCCCTACCTACTCTTCGTATGTTATAAACTCCATCAATGGACCAGACACCATTGTAATCTTCAAATCCAAAAAATAACCATCTTTACCACCGTAACTCGGCGATCATCCGGAAATCAACGAATTTTCAACATTCTGAAAAAAATCGAGAGCCTTTCACATTTTCAAATTAATAATACACGATGGGCGTTTGTTTTGGCTCCAAGAAACCAAACACAATTCCCCGATTTAAGTCTTATTTTGTTGTCGCGAAAAAGTCCAAAGAATATGATAATCACTGAAAAACCTAATATCAGTCAGTTCGCACGTGAGCCCTGTGACAAGAATCTGTACGGGCGATGACCTTTGACCTCACCCCTCATAGTCGCTGCCGTTTGACCCCTGTTGGAGAGTGTCACTTTGTAATCGTGCACATAGCGGAGTACAATTAATCATAGTCTGGTATCGGTTAGGTTGACAGCGGGAACAACGTATAAAACTATGTTATGCGTGAAAACGTACGCTTTCCATATAACATGCACGTGTAGGGCATAGCCTAGTATAACGCAATATAACTTATGCATGAAATATGTTGCTAACACACTACACATTCAAATGTCTATAATGGTGGTAATATTTCTAATGTTTTTGTTATCATATGTATTTTGTTATTTCATAAGGCAAATTACATGGATTTGCTACAACAACCATGCATTTACTAAGCACAGAACAACCTGTTTACTATAATCCTAATGGAAATCACCAACTAAGTACAGCATTTATGTCAATTGTATCAAAATCACCATGGTAATTTGCTAATCTACAGCCAATCAAATCAACTCAGTAAATTACCAAGATGTAAATTTGAAGGTACTTACTATCATCCTTTGGTAGCATGCCCAAACAGAAATGTTTACAGATTTACCTATAACTTACAGGGTATAAAGATGGTGATGGTACTTGGTAGAAACATACCGTTACAAATTGTCAGCCTGAAATGCTGTATAACCCAGAAAAGAGTCAAACCAATGACTAAAAAATAATTTTGATCTTTGAAAGATCAAAAATAACTGTGAAGATCTTTTTAAAATATTGTGGGCGTTTTTCACTCTTTTCTCAAAAAGTGGGCACCGTATGGGACTGAATTTTTTACAGATGACTGTTACTGTATCTTTCTTGATATTTTTGCCCATGAATCCGCATTTCTATCACAAACACCAACGTACTATGATATCACCTTTAAGGACAAAAGCGTCACTCGTTTTATACGCAATCAAGACTATTTCAAGATATATGGCATCTATTGTATGAAGCACAAAACGTGCAAACCATCATAGTCATCATATGAAAGAATACAAGTGCCGAATACATGTAACATTTACATGCTTGAGAGAAAGTACACACACATAGTGACTAAAGCAAATTGAACACATATGTGAAGGTCGGCTATCCTGCTTATTTCAAGGTTTCATACGTATTGATGCACTTAGTCTGTGACTAAGAAATTCATTCAAATTCTAAACTAATATCCAAATATTTCGCATGCATGAGATATGTATTTTTGTTCAAAGCACAGAAACTGTACGAATTATCACACGACATTTATGACAACAATTTAAATACTATTTCAAATTTGAAGTTTTCTGTCTGGTTAACTCATGATTTGCTTTTGTTTCTTTGCTGTCGTTTTGTTTTTGAGGCAACAAAGAGCAACAACAAACGATGCAAATTGAGAAGAATTTACTTCCAAATTTATAAATTTGTACTTTCAATTTTAACACCAATTACATAGCCTAGTCTATTCGTTATATATATTTATATGTCGAATATGAAGAATTGTTTTGTATATTATTCTTAATATCTTGGTTCTTCGGTAATAACAAAAGATAATCGTTAATCAAAATAATCATTAAAATGATTTCAGATGGGATCTGCCTAAATGATTCAAGATTCTACTGGATCGAAAAGTTAGGCCTTCTTACTCTCGGCAGATGATTATAACAAGACAATATTCTTGTTGATAAGAAATTTGCACCAATTTACCATAAAATCAATAATAACCATGTAATGATGTAGCTAATATATTTGACAAAAATGGATGTGATTTTATGCTCTATTGTTACAGTAAAATAATTTGTATTTCTAAAGCTATTTTTATGCGATTAATTTGAGTCCAGTGTTCACGAATGGAATATTATTCGTTGTATTTATTTGAAGACAAAAGGGGTTTTGTACATTCAAGTATCGCTTTAGGTTCGTTCATTGTGCGACAAACGAATACTGCAAATTTTGATGGCAATTTCGTAGCATTTTTTTACGAAAAGAGCAACAGACTGAGCATCGAGTCGGGTAGTGTCGTTAAAAAGAGCGAATACTGATAGAAAATCGCTCAATGAATGACAAGGACTAACTTAATCATGATGTTATTGAACATGACGTGAGGTTATATGCCTTTAACAAGAGTGCAAGCATCTACAACTAAAATGGCGCCTGTTTCCATGCGTTAGTGACCTTCGACCTTCAGCAAACCGTATAATAAGATGATTATAGACCAAACTCACAAATGATTCTTGAGCGAAATAAATGGATTGGAAAAGAGGAAATTGGAGGCTTGAATCTTTGAAGTCTTACCTGTGGAACCTAGGATTGACCGGGCAGTAAGGAAACATGGACGGGTGAGGAAGTCCGGGTAGGACAGGGAGCCGAATCCTGAGGTAACGGGCGAGTGGTGGGGATGGTAGGAGCGTCGCCACCGGTATCGCTTCGGGCCGTGTGCCTCTAACGAGATTATGACTGAACGCTGAACCCTCGCCCGGTATCCATAGGGGATAAGGTAGGCTGTAGCCCGGTGGTGGTACGAAGCAGCACTCGCAGTCGTACTCCCGACCGTTGATCGCCGTCACATGCATACTAGACCGGATACCGAGTTACTCCCACCGACAAGACAACCACGAACAAACTCCCATACTCAGTGACAGAAAATGCACCTTATCTGACTCTAGCCTACACCTTGTCTCTTCTCCAACAAGTTAAATTCTCTCTCTCGACCGACCAAGAGGAAAGGAAGGAGGATTTACTGGAAGACCCTTCATCGGAGTGAGTTGCTGTTGAAATGTTGCTCCAGAGGTTGTAAAAAAAAGGGTTCTGTACGCGGGAATTTGTCAATCAGCGCGGTAAGGGGACAGCAGAGGGGATAGGTCGTACGGCGTAAGAGGAAAATAAAAAGGCGAAGCCATGATCCCAGTAAGAAAAGCAAAGCAAGACGCCGTGAAAACAACACGAGGCACCGGGTAATGAGTGAAAACTGATCAACAAAAAACACCACTCAACACACACTCCCCGGTCATCGGTGGATCGGCCCTGGACTTGAACGAAGAAACCTGCCAGTATTATCTGAAAACAACCTGTTTCCGTTACTCTACCACCTCGATGTTGGGGTAGGGCGTACAACACTGCATTATCGCACCTACCGTCAGACAACGTGTGACATGGTATATAAGAGACCACACCAACTCAAAACAACGTGCGTACTAATTCATTTCCAATAACTTATCTATAACATCCTATTTTTCTTTTGATTAATCATCTTTACTATGTCACAGTCCCATACGCTCACGACTTAAAAGGCTTTCAGTCTTTTATTTTGCTTGCCCATAAAAACAACTTTAAAAGATCCTATAGGCTCGAAGCTTCCACGTGATAGTTACCATTGAAAGACGTAGAGTGAATAAGTGAATGCCAAGATTTAGCCCACAGGGGTTAATAAACAGATTTGTTTTTTGTTTTCATCTAGCCTACTTTGATTAACTTCTCCCAGCCAATGAAGCATGGGTTTCATTAGTGGGGAAACACGGTTAACACATGAAAAGGGAAGTAAGACTTGAAGCTATGCATGGTGGAAGTACTAAAAGAAGGTAGGTTTGCGGTGACACCATGTAATCTCTTCTGTGAGAGTGTGTGACGTGAAAAGGAAGTTTTTAAAATTTCACACGGTTTAGTTTCCTAGAAAGACAGTAAAATGACGTTTCTGAATCAATGTGGTCATGTAAACCTTGCCTTAATTTTCCTTAAGACAGCATAACAGAAAGTTCAATGACATGTAGGCCCTACATACAGTAACTGTTTGGTGGCAGTAAGACTGTACCGTTGGCTTTTAAGTTCTATGAAGTACTAAGCATACATTACCAAGAATATCGTGTCAGGTTCCACATAGCACATGAAAGGCGATTCAAACCTATACAACTACAATAGTTAAGATTATGAGATGGCTCGGGAACCAGACTAACTAGAGAACAACTATGACCAAACTCTGAATCTAAACATTATACTTGGTCTTTCAGATATCAGACCGAGCAACATCAAGGATATGTCCAGAATGGGCTAGTGTAACACTTATTTTCGTGTTCTTTACTGTTTTGAAATGACATAAGTTTAGAAATAATTAAGTGACCAAATGTTAAATAACAGACGAGAGTATAGGCCTTATCATGGAGGAATAAGTTCCTACGTTATACCATGGAGGGTCCTACACCCATGGTTATACCATGGTTGTATGTAGCTCTATGGTTGTACAGAGTGTATGATAAAATGAATGAAAAAGACGCCATTTTGTGAAGGTGATGTTACTAAAAAACAATCTTGATTTGCTCCAGGAGGCTAAAGCAAATCTCTGTATAGGAACGGGAAGAAATTAAAACCACTTGCCTGAAGTTAACCATGCCTGATCCCCAAACGCCATCCGTCTAGAATGAGACAAAATGCATGCATGATGTTGCTGCTGTTGCTGCTGTTGCAATATTCAGTTAGATTTCCACTGCAGGTTACTCCTAAGCCTAGAATCACTTAATGAGTGTATCAATTGTGTATAGTGGATTACCCCAGGATTAAATTACACTACAAGTTGATGAACGCGGTGGGGTGCTGGTTTTTTTCTTCTTCCTAGAGACCCTGTGGACATTCCTTATTTTATGGGCTTCTCGTCTGTTCGGAATCTGTCCCACAACGAGACTGCTCGCTGACAAGCTCTAGCAAGATTCTGAGACTAAAGATACAGTAGAGGCCTTAAAATATTCGAATTGTAGGTCTATAGGGTGAGCAGTTTTAAAGAATTGCATGCTGTTGAGAAATCTTCTCAAGATAGTTCAAAGTATAATACATGTACATGATTGGTAAAGGTCACAGAACAGCACTCAGTGACTTACACTTTGTCTGATCCAGCATGTACATGAAATGATAAACATGTGAAAATTTGAGCTCAATAGGACATCTGAGTCACGAGAAACTAGCGAAAAACCCGACGCCATTTTTCTTATAAAAATATAGGCCTAAAGTCAAGAATGGTTTTGATCTTACCCAAGATCAAAACTGTTTTCGGTCGTTGTTTTACTAATTTCTGGATAAATACACCATTTCAGGCAGAAATATTATTAAACAGTATGTATCTACCAGCACCATCTTCATACCCTGACAGTTATAGGTACATTTCTGTTACGGTTATATGCTATACCAAAGTATGATACTACCTTTATCAAACTTTTTAGTACGATGATCAAAATGCCCCTCCCATAAACGCAATGGATTCCCTTTTCCCAAACAAATTTACTGGTATTTTTATAGGAAATTACACGATAGGCCTATAATATCAAAAGAGTCGTGCCTATTTTATGGACCACTGTATAGGCCTATAGACATGCAGAGTACAACACAAGAACATGAAATGTGTGTTTCGCATGCGTTTTTATTGGCGGTTTAAATTCACTCGAATAAGTTCGCTGAGATGCAGGGCAAATCCTGTTGTAAAACCTGCAACATTTTATTTTACAGTCAGATTCATTACAGATTCAGGGACCGTCTTTTCATGCCCATGAAGGCTGAACAGTGCAGTGATGGCTACTTGTTAATCTTCTTTTGTCTCACTCCGCGAACCTGTTGCGAAGATGTGTCTGTGATTTGTGATTAATCAATCAACACAGTGTGATAGCACGGACAGTGTCAAACAGGCGTCTTGAGCGGATCAACTAATGTATGGCCATGGAGGAAGAAAGGACGTTACATCATGTGTCGTGTAATGGGGCTCCACCATAGCAGTTTCCTGTGGCACATTAAGCATGAAATCCAATGGCATTTTTAAAGCGTATATAAGACATATAATACCATGGAGGTAGTAAAAAACACAGTTTCAAGTCAACCTGAAAGCTTACTATTTTGTAAAGTACAAGTAATAAACCCCTGCAAACTGCTCATCAGCCAACATAATGACCTGAAATAATCAAATGCTTGGAGTTATGAGGGCCTGACGTTTCGATCCTATAGCATGATCTTTCTCAAAGGCTAAATGACAAGAACATGCAAGTAAAGATACACACAAACATAAATGCAACGTACTTTTTACAACCTACCTTCCTATTGTGTATTTACGGTATTTTTCTTTAAATGTTGTACACTCAAATGCATTTGAGATTCTACAACAAAATCGTAACATCTGAAGTTACGATTGCTACAATCGGAAAAAACATTTAAGAGAAACGTGGACAAAGTCACGTACATAAACATAAATTGTCATTGAACATGTCAGCTGCGATTGTGATGAAATTCACACTAGTTGCTTTCATTTCTGAAGTCAAATTTAAATTTAAAACCATCGCTACCCAATACAAAAACTGTGTAAATACTTCAACAGACTTCATAATTCTGAAGATGACTAGAGCAGCCTAGTCGAAACTGTGAGACCTTACGAGAAGTGCGAACGAAATAAGTGCGAAAGTACGAACGATTCATGGTGTTTCAGCAAACTAGTCCACATCAGACTTCATAATTATTAGGAAAAAAAGACCTCTTCAAAACAAAGGGGAACATTTCTGACAGTTCTCCAAGAAAATGCTATAGATTGCAACTAAAAACAATGTTTGTATTTGTTTTATCGATGTGTATTGGATGAATCTACTTGAACCAATACAGCATTAGCTCCGAGTGAAACAAAATGAGGACTAAGTACACTGTGACAATAGAAAAACAATTGTTGGGTAAAAAAACAAACTCTGTTTAATGTAGGCCTAAATGTATATAGTCTGGTTCCCTGCCCAAAGATTCCCTGACGACTCTTATTAAAAATCTTAGGTCAGGTATCGGCTACGGTTAAAAATAGAACATGACACAGCTGTCATGTCTGCGCAGGCGCGGAAGCTAGTTTTAGCGTTTACCGAGAATCAATTTTAGCATTCATTTTTGCACTTTTGTAAGCACATGCAATTTTATCTGGACAGAATAAGAAATCAAAGGGTGGGAAAAAAACCATACAACAAACTCCTCAAAAGTGCATAATAGGAAAAGTGCTCTGTTGTATGTGAACAATAATTATGCTCTATTTGGGCTAACTGTAGCCGGAATGAAACATATTTACATGACGTGTCTTTTCCTGAACTACGTGACCTCGCGTGACCTGTCGGAAATAGCCGAAAGTCAACGTTACTATCCGAAGTTGAACGAAAACGAGTTCGTAATCATTCGGATTTTTCCGTAAAAGACCAAAACTTGGTCTTTTTGGTCACGTGACCCTCCAGTACACGTAGCCGATACCGGACCCTATATTTGACAGACAATAGTCTGGCGCTTTTGGGGTCCGGGAACCAGACTAAAATGTATAATACGTGATTGGTGAAGGTCACAGAACAGCACTCACACTTTGTTTGATCTAGCTTATATGCCCTATATGATAAACCTGTGAAAATCATTTGAGCTCAATCGGACGTCTGAGTCATGAGAAAACTAGCGAAAACCCGACCGATTTTTTCTTATAAAACATAAAGAATGGTTTTGATCTAACCCCGAGATCAAAACAGTTTTCGGTCTTTGTAAATCTGTGAACGTTTCTGTTTAGATAGGCCTTTTAAGTTTACCAATCCTGTACTGTACCTTTAAATGTACAATACATGATTGGTAAAGATCCCAGAACAGCACTCACACTTCGTCTAATCCAGCCGATTAAGCATGTCCATGAAATGATAAACCTGTCAAAATTTAGCTCAATCGGACATCTGAGCCACGAGAAAATAGCTAAAAACCGACTCAATTTCTCCTATAAAACATTAAGAATAGTTTTGATCTTACCCCGAGATCAAAACTGATTTCAGTCTACCAGCACCATCTTCATACACTGAAAGTTAAAGGTAAATCTGTGAACATTTCTGTTTGGGTATGTTACCAATCCTGGACTGTATCTTTGAATGATGATACATTGCAGTCCTATAGACCCCATACGATGGGTTATCCTTCGTAACTTGAGTTACGATCGATCGTAGGGCTTCGTGAAAACGACCCCAGAACAGCCCTCAAGTCTTTTTTCCTCAATGTGAACCGTTTCCCTAGCGGCATCTACCCAGCATGGGCTGTGATGGCTCACCACTGGGTATTATAGGATGTAACACCGGCTGAGTTTAAAGCTCCATACATGCATTGAATGAACATCGTACGTTAGTTATAAAGTTGGCACAGACCATCACTCCACAAACTTGTGAAATTTCTGTTCTCTCTGAAACTGAGTTTGATGTTTGTACAGCCATGAAAGCCACAATATCTCCTGCTTCACGTTGCCAAACCATTATTAAATCTACACTAGCAATGTAATTGGAAATTGTTTAAAGCCTAAAGGGCATTATTATCTTGGTTGTCCATCGAAATCGATGATGACTGCTTCATCAGCTTGTCTCCCATCTGCTGTGGGCTCGAAGGTGGCTGGTGAGTCCAATCCTCGACCTGCAGGCGCGGGAACACTTAGGACAGGGGAAGAGACCAGGGTCGCTTGGGTCAGCCGATGATTGTGCCGCTTTACGTCTCTCCCGGGCCTCTGCAACCTCCGTCCGGCGCTTCTCCTCGAACTTGACTTTGGCATGTCTGGTGAGGGCTCGCCACTCAATCCTGTCCTGTGCACAGGGCTCAAGCTCCTTGGGTTTGATACCGGCATATTTCAGACTGGCCTTCACGCAGTCTTTACAATATTATTATTATACAATATTGGTAACAAACCAAAACTTAAATGTTCACAGATTTACCTATAACTTACAGGGTATAAAGATGGTGATGGTAGAAACATACTGTAAAAATGTTTCCGTCTGAAATGCTGTATTTATCTAGAAAAGAGTAAAACCAAACACCAAAACATGTTTGATCTTGGAAAGATAAAAAAGATGCATGAGACAGCTATTCCCACACAATTTGGGGTAACAATTGTACCGGTTTTTCGTCGTTTTGTACTGTTTCCAATGATCAATTGAGCTGAACATTTCAAAGGTTTGTTTTTATTCCATGACAAATCGAATTATGAGAAACCTGCAGCTGCTCTGTCACACCTACCAATGTTGCACATGCCCTTTAATACTAGTTTGAACACCATTGGTATATTTTGTAGATGATCCTAAATGGCAATGCATAGTACCTTATTAAACTCATGTCTGAGAGCTTGTTTATACATGTGCTGCAAGAAACAAATTATGTAACATAATGATAATAATAATATTTAGCATTTATATTGCGCAGCTACTTTATGAATATACTCTACTGCGCATTACAAATTAATTATTTATTAAAAGTTAATATAGAAAAAGTGGTTTTCTTTAAGTTGATCTTAAAACTATAATAGGACGGCATTTTTATGGCAAGCAGTGTTGTGAATGTCATTCCTAACTTCCTTAAAAGTCCCCGGTTGAGTCCGACTTGATCTTCAGAGGAGCCATAATCTATACAAGATTTTACATGCATGTTCAGAGTCAAGAAGCTAAATATATTGTTTCCTCTCCGTGTGCTACATCGTTGTGGTTTTATCTGTGTGCGTAATAAGTGCAAAAGAATTCTGTCTTCCAAATCTGCCTTGCAAGGGCCACGAAACCACGTGACTTTTGAGCCGCACGCAAGCCCTACTCGGTACACCGCGCCCCCACTGACGACTTTATTTCCTACAAGGAGGAGGAGAAAAAAACCTGTCAACCTGTCTGGTCTTGTCCCCGCCTCGCTTCTCGTGGTGACACGTGGGAGTATTATTCTAATATTGAAATTTGTACAGTCTAGATGTCACCAACCCGTCCAGCGCTCATTAGCATTAATTTTAATAATGTTGACACGGTGATACGTTGTCGGTAGCCAATGATTTACTGAGCCGATGCAGACGATTATGGGAAAAGATTTGAGCGGGAAAGTGTCAGTCTTTTTTGGCCGGCTGCTTTTCACGCCAATGGTGGGCCTTTAGCCGGCCCCCTTACCGTTAATGACCGCTGCCTAAGGGCCAACCCCCTGCTCTCAATGGTTGATAGTTACACTCTTATACTATATCATGACTGGGGGTTTTATACACACACACTCCATGGTTTGTTTTGGTAGTATCCAGATCAGTGTCGGTAGTAGCAGGCTCGGGAACCGACAGAAAAAACCGCTATCTCTGAAGATTTGCATCAGCGCAGCTAGCTCACCACGTCGAGCATTATAGGCCAGCCCCTGAGATTGAAGATAACCCTGCGAGAAACCACGTTACTCCTTTACACTCAACGCGCTACTGTTTTGACACTGCATGCAGTAACGGAGGAGTGGATGTCGTTATACCGCGTGCCAACCACGCAACCCCGTTGCCCGAGCACCGAGCGGTTTCATCCGTGTTGACCCGCCGTGCCACACGGCCCGTCCCCCCGTCTCGTCTACGCTCACACCGCCGGTGCAAATTTACTCAGCGATTGACACAACTGGGCAAATCTCTTCGTCAAGCCGTCAGCGGATTCCATCCTGCAGAGTCCGACAGGAAAGGTTTACTCTGTCCTGGTTAACAAGCCTTTGACTTATGCGTCTTCACCTCGGTGAAAAGTTATTTCCTTACAATTCTGTTTCTAATCCTGGCGCATTTTCTTCAATTTTCAGCCAGGGATTCGTCATTTGAACAAATCATACTTGGTGTAACTTCAAGGAGATAAGAGGACGTACGAAGGGAAGAGATAGTTGCTCTTATTTTTGGTCCTTTTGGCTATGGATTTGAATCAAACGGATCAAAATCCACTTTCTCCACGAGCTAACCGATTCAGCATAGCTTCACTGATTTCACCCGAGGATCGCGGCGCGGCCGAGGAGGCTCTAGCGGCCGTGAACGGACCTAGCTGTACGGGCGTCTCGCTGCAAAACACGGTCAACCCTTCGTTGGTGGACACGCTGGATCCCACGGCCGGGGAGTGGGGCTTGAGGTACACCTCTGACCTACACACAATGGAAGGTTCGTAGTCATGTAATCATTCCTTTCCAAAGATGAGTTATAGAAATAAAGTTTTGTTTTCAACCGCTCAAAAACCAAGCAAGTGCCTCACGTGCATTACATTGATAATCATGTTATTTTGATCGCCATGTCTGTTGCTGACCTCAATAAAATTATTAAAACCAAACCAAAAGTCACTACCTCGTATTTTTTGGGTAAATTTATGAAAACCGCGACATGATTTCAAAGTGCACATGTCATTGTCCCATTGGATTATCAAATGAAATGAATTTATGATTATTTACTGATGATTTTAACTAGAGTCAGCCTGGAAAATTAATTACACGATTTTATGATTGCACCTCATCACCTCATAATCAAAACGATCAATATATCTATGATAATTTTCCCCCATGACTGACAACGGAATGTGGCATCCAGAAACATTAAAAAGTTTCAAATTTCAATCTTAATTTGTAAATATCAACGACATAAAAAAGAAATGCTGTAAAAGTCCCTGAAATATGTGTATCGTTCCTGGCAGAACGAAAACAACATCATGACGCGTTACGCCATGTGATTTTTATGGCCCAATAGAGATATCACTTTAAGTATCGTGTTTACTGCATTTTTAGAATTGTTTTCAAGAATTATTTGATGTTGTGAAAGTGTCGCACACTCGCAAGAGGTCTAACCTTTCCCACTAAGGGTAATTTTTGTCAATTTCCCCTTTGTGGGGCCTTCAAAGTTGTTGGATTGAAACAAAGTTTGGTTGCTTCCTCCACGTTCGTTCCAAATCCTTGTAATTCAACCTCAACGTTCAAAATGTCAGACTTCTACAAAATGACACCAAATACTGTACACCAGATATGATTTTTGGCCTGTAAATATGATAAACTGATTGATAATGAAAGATTTGACATCACCTGGTTTTCATTTTACCGATTAATGTTTAGGGAATTTTGGCTCGCAATGTACTTTTTTTTGTTGGACAAAGTAGCCCCATGGTACGGCGGTCGTGAATAGCATGGCATTAACTGCTACAAGACAGCCATATTAGAATGATTACAGTCCGTATGAATCTAGGGGGATTTGGCTTACGAGATTCAGCCTTATACCACTTTTATGATATGTCCTGGTCTAGAATTTTGCCGAGGGAATTCATTATTTTCCATAACATCACAGGACTTAACAATAGGCCCTCATAAAAATCATTACTTACAAAAATTTACCTTTTTGTTTAAACGTCAACGTTATCGAGAAGATATCGTACTCAGTTTCTAGTGACGTTTGCAAATTCTACTTGTTGAGACACGTTGTTGTTACGATGTCGATATGTAATAATATTCTACATGTTGTAATCTAAGCCAATTATCAATGTCAAGTTATTGCTTGAAATTATCCATTTGATTATGGCCAATATAAGTATTTTGTCTGTATGATGCAAACCAAATAAGACTACGAAATTATACTACAGAAACATTAGTACAAAGGACATTAATGTCACTTGGTAACTAGCTGTATAGAGAACGAAATTATATGACATAAAAAACATAAAATCCATGGAAGATAAGATAGGAGTATCATGTATTATTCTGATGTGTACACTGTACATGGACATATAACGTTGCAGTTTAAAAAGTATTGAATTTGTAGTCAAAATGCATGCTTTCCAACTCATATTGATGCATTTTGCTATAGGAAGCTGTTTTCATTTTTCAAGAATTGAAAATGTCCAGCCCAAGAAAACTGAAAATGTTATTGTAGAACAGCATTTACCAAAATCACACACACACGCACACGGTGGGCTGAAAACCAAATCTGTTTTCATTTCACTATGGCGCTGAGTCCATCTGTATTTTGTTCACGATGAAAACCAAATAAACTCAGATGCCTCGGCTTTGATAAATGAAGTCTGGTACCCAGAGTACCAATTATGATGTATAAATAGGATGGTGGTTTGTAACCAGTGTTGGTCGGGTCAACTTGAGGGGGTGGGGCTTGACAAGACAGGGGAACGGGCGTCGTTGTGTTGTTTGTTCTGTAATGTGATACCCCAATTACATTGCAGGAAAAGGTTTAACTTGGAAAAAAAGATGGATAAACCACGTAAGGCCTAGATGTGTGATAATCGTATAGGCCTAGTGGCTGACCTTTTTAAATAAGTGCATGATGCGCTATGTAAAATGGATATAATATAAGATTCAGTAATAACACTACATGACTAGATGTTTCGTTTTAATTATCTCATTCAAAAAATGTCAACTTGCCTTTAAGAAAGATCCTGCTAGGATCGGAACGCGTCAGGCCCTCCTAACTCCAAGCATTTTGATAAATTTCATGTCATTATTTTGGCTGATGAGCAGTTTGCAGCAGTTTATAGGCCTATGACTTGAAATCTTAAAATAGTTAGACCAATAATTCTTGTTTGAATGGTAAACTTTTGTTTTCTTATTTGATTTGTTTGATAAAAAAACATTTTCTCGGGCTTAAGCTATACTCTTTCCTTTAAAAATCCACAAATGATCTGTTCAAGATTACTGGATTTTGTTGTTGTCTTGTTTGCTAAATGTTGTCATGGAACGTTTCGCTGGACTTCGTCAACACAATCAACCTATGCAGCTGTTTTGCTGACGTACTACAACTCGTATCCTTGAAATTGCCGAATTTGGAGATAAAACGCAGCTTGCAGCAGTAATCATACCTTTCCACAAAACAAACCCCGATGGGAACGTACCTAGGACAGGATTTAAATTGTACCTAAGAATTTAACATTCCCAATCTTTCAATTCTACCTCCGCTACGTCTGACTTGGCAAAAAGAAAATCGACTTTCCCTGTCATTTCTGTCGCGTTGAACACGGAAAAAGGACTTTATCGGCCGAGTAAGTCTGGTCTTATGACCCGGGGGCTTGTGCCGTACAACACGCCTGTGGGAAGGGTATAAGCCCTATATCGCATTGCATGGCATTTCTATTTTTTCTTTCGAGGTGTAGAAGGAGGGGGCTTGCTGTCTTTTTAAGCCCCCTATCTAACCCCATACCTCCTACCGTACCCTCCACCGTATACAGGCAGTGTACTACACACGTTGTGACTCACGCGTATTGAGTGATAGGATATGTATGTTTTTCTGTATAGCGAGGCGCTCAATGTGACAACGTTCTAACAATGAATGGGCGCTTGCTACGTCACATTGGGATAGTATAAGTGTTGCAGAAGGATTCTGTGTTCAGAACACCGGAAAGCCGTCTTCAACTCTCAACGCTGCCACAGAGAGAGCTTGAGATTTAGAATGATTTGAAGACATCACACATTATTTCCTCTTTTTTATAGGACATTGCAAATCCAGCACGGAGGACGATCAACGAATTTGGAAGAAAACTTTTGCAATTAAGATTTGTTTTATTTGGGTATAGAAGAAAAACATAAGTTTTCTCAATAGCAGAGATTACCATTGCAAAACAGAATTGATAAAAATCAATTCTTCTATTGGAGATTTGAGAACCGTGAAATTGAAACAATGAAGGGTAAGCCTATACAAAAATCAATGCATGTAATAAACTGCTGCAAACTGCCCATCAGCCAAACTAATGACCTAACATTTATTTTTTAAAATGATTGGAGTTAGAAGGGCCTGACGCATTTCAATCCTAACCGGGGCCCAATTTCATGGAATCCGTTACCGTTAGCAAAAAAATCTTCGCTTACGGTAGAAGAATTTGTTTGGTTACGGTTAGCGTATTTCACGGAAGAGTTTCCTTTTTGGTAACGGTAAGCAAGGAATTTGTGCAGGATGCATACGATAGCCCGTTAGCAGAAAATGATCGCGGTTACCCTAGAAATTATTCGCTAACCGAGAGTCTTGCTTACGGATTCCATGAAATAGATTCCACGCGTAGCAGAGTCCGTTAGCACAAAAATAGGCCGTAACGGATTCCATGAAATTGGGCCCTAATCATTCTCAAGGGCTTGGATCTTTCCCAAAAGCTAACCTTTGAGAAAGATCTTGCTAGGGCCGAAACGCGTCAGGCCTATTTCTAAGGAGGATTATAGGCCTAATAACTTGTAAGCTTTTGGAGAGCAAAGTTCAAAATGAGCGTATAAATTTTTATACGAGACTTTTGAGATGTCGACTGAAGTCTGTTTTTGCTATCTCTGAGCATGCGCGGGTATTTGTGAGCATGCGCGCGTTGTTGTGCGCGTGCGTGCGCGTGCGCTTAAACTGTTGATCCAAAACTAATTGATAAAATTATTCTATGGCAAAACAACTTTGTACATTTAATTTTGCGGTTTTGCCTCGTGATAAATTCCTTGTGCGGCTGAGTAATTCCATATCCGGACACACACCTAACCTAGTATCACATAGGCCTTAAGATCATCGAGTCTGTTCGGCATTTTGTGGTTAATTACAAAGTTAGACACACTAGCTCTACCTGTTTGGGCGGTCAAGCAAATAATATTGATATCTGTATATCAATCATACAAACACATGTGTCATTCTATTGGCCGTCAAATTGCATGCCCTCTGCGTTATCCTGCGCGATCTGTTTTGTTTTTATACCGAAAAACCTGTCACCTTATATTTTTGTGTGAAGTTGAAGTAATCTTGATATTTCTATCATCGAGTTGTCATTTTCAGCGTGCGTGGTTGATATTTTTGTCAGCTTGCGTTTGGTTGTTCCTCATTTTTGTGTCCAGAGGGAGCTAGGGGTGAGATTGGGATTGATTTGGTGGGAGAGTTTGCCCCGGTCTTGCTCGAGTCATCCTGGTGCTTTAATAGAGAGCGCGTGTAAGGTACCTTTCCCCTTGCCTTCCATAAATGCCAGCGCGGATAAAATGCTCTCCCCCTGTCCGCTCCGATTTCTCGCGGGAGGTTGAGTACCGCTATCCGGGGAGGTTTATCTTATCACCTCGACCTTACGCCGGGGGATCGCACCGTCAGACCGTAGGCATGTCAGGACCGCCACGCCGGCCAAACCATGCGGACCGGCTAAATGCAGTTGACGTTTGCCTTTACCTGAAAAACAAACTCATCACAGGGCTCGGAAATCACTGGGGACAAATTCAGGTTATCGGGTGGGGAAGGATTATTATTTCTCCCTCTCTAGTCTCTCTCTCTCTCTCAGCAAAGTTTGGTTTCTTTTAAAGGTACAGTACAGTATTGGTAACATTCCCAAACAGAAATGTTCACAGATTTACGTATAACTTTCAGGGTATGAAGATGGTTCTGGTAGAAACATACCGTTAAAATATTTTCACCTGAAATGGTGTATTTTATCCAGAAATTAGTGAAACAAAGACCGAAACCAGTTTTGATCTCGGGGTAAGATCAAAACCATTCTGTATGTTTTATAAGTAAAATTGAGTGGGTTGTCGCTATTTTCTCGTGACTTAGATGTCCGATTGAGCTCAACATTTCTCAGAATTATCATTTTATGTAGTCCTACATGGTGGATCAGACAAAGTGTGAGTGCTGTTCTGTGACCTTTACCAAGTGTATTATACCTTTAAAGGTATAGGCCTAGTACATGGTGAGTTTTGAGACCTTTCGTTTCTAGGCTATTTATCAGGCAGTCTGCTTAATGCATTGCATATCTAAGTTCTAACCTGTCGAAATTTCGTCGAAATCGGAGGGAACGATTTCCTGTGTTCCAGTGAATTTAGGTCTATGGTTTTGCGGATGACTTAAAGCGTTTTCTTATGTTTAATCACGATTTCACTTATCAAAACCATCTGATGTAACGAATTGTATGTTTTCAGTCGCACTTTTCTGAATTTTTAAAGAATATCTCACGTGAATATTAGTTCTCGATTTGACTTGACAAAAACAAAAGCTTCAAATCGAATCTGAACAAGAATGCCTTTGCCCGTGCTAATTCTGTACGCCATCTTCAACAATACGGTGTGCAGAACTTCACACGACGGTTGACAAGTGTTAAAATAGAGCAATATAAATGAGCAGGCAACATCTTCTTAGTAAGAAGCAGTGTTGTAGAACTTGTAGTACTTGTGATCGTACTCGTACTCATACCTGAGTACTGTACTCATACTCGTACTCATGGAAATGTACTCATACTCATACTTGAGTAAGTTGTACTCATACTCGTACACGTGGAAATGTACTCATACTTATACTTGTACTCACAAGAAAAAAAACCTGTACTCGTTCTCATACTCATGACAAAGTACTCGTTCTCATACTCAAACTCATGGAAAAGTACTCATACTCGTACTCGTACTCACAAGAAAAAACCCTGTACTCGATCGTACTCGTACTCATACTCATGACAAAATACTCGTACTCATACTCGTACTCATGACAAAGTACTCATACTTGTAGTCATACTCATCAAAAATTTCTCAACTACAACACTGGACTAACTTGGGGCTGTTTCTTAAGAACGGTTTCATTTTGGACACAGAGAGGAAACTACAGGGCCCGATCTTGCCAACCTTCTAGTAGTTAGCTGAGGTTATAACATACTCTGTGTATGTTCCTTACCACCATTTATCAAAGTCTGCAATCTCACGGCCTGTGGCGATGTGATAATGTTTATATTTAGCAATGTTGTGAAGTTCACGGCGAGTACATCTCTAGCTGAGCATGGGCGTGGCCTGTGTGTGTAGATGCCTAAATGTCTCGTCAACAATTCTGACAGGTTGTCCTTGTCATACACTTCTCGAAAAAAAAAACCACGAAAATATGACACATTTTGTTAAAGGAGCTCAATGCACAATCCTCGCTTTCCCATTTTGCTTACAGTTTTGCTTACGGTTGTTTGTAATGTATGAGCAGGCTATATACTTGGTTACTTCATACTTTAAGATGTTTCAACACGACTTTGCTTGCTTTTGCTCAAACTACATTCAAACTACACTTCTGTGAGAACCGCTTACATATTGAATTAGCTATGTAGGCCTATACTATCATACTTTGGTAGGAAACCAAAACATAAATTTTCACAGGTTTACCTATAAATTACAGGGTATAACGATGGTGATGGTAGAAACATACCGTTACAATTTTTCGCCTGAAATGCTGTAATTATCGAGAAATTGGTCAAAGCAACGACCGAAAATGATTATGTTTGATCTTCAAAAAATCAAAAATAATGATGACAAGATTAGATTAAATTTGCTTGATAATCCTGTTTGATCAAGGAAGACTGTTCATGCTTAAGAAAATTGTGTGCTTAAGCAGCTCTAAGAAATTGGCCCTTGTCAATGACTTAATTAAATGTCCTTTGTAAATCTTAACAAAGCATTTTTGTCATGGTAACAGTGTAAAGACATCAACAACATGTGGCACGTGACGGATAACTTGTCAACAATTCCTATATTTGTCTATTTTGAAGATGGCTTAGCACCTGCTTGCATTTATCGCATTGGTCCATCTAAAGTACATGTACATGTACATGTACTTGCTATTTTGGTAATGTCTTTACCAAACAGTGGCCAACCCATTCCAAATTACTTTCGCACTTTCGCTGGTTTGGTAGCCCCGCCCCTTGACCTCTACGGGGTCACAGGTCATTCCAAATATGGGTCAAATTGTTGTCAAATGGTGACGTTTAACTGTTTGCATATTTTCCAGTTGTAGTTGGCAGATCAGAACTTAATCAATGACCTTGTTATGATGCGTCCTGAAGAATTGTTGAAAAAATTTTTGCAAGACTAAGAAACGCTGTTTTTGCGTGTAATTGCTCTCTATCAAGGTTGATTTTCAACCTTTTCTGGTGCAACATCAGCAAAATGCAGACAGTTGTTATACAAATTGTCAAATTAGCATTACGAAATTTGAGGCAATTGTAGAAATCCATCCCAATACAAAAGACATGGAAGTTTTATGCCCGAACAAAAATAATAGCACAAAACGTCTTGCTCAATAAAACAAACCACCGTTAAAAATTCCATTTGATATTCATGGCCAGCGAACAACAGCCAAAGAGCAATCGCAAGTGATACTGATACACAACACATGGAAATTTGGTTGTTAATCCTGTTGGGTTTTTTTTTTAACAGAAATGTCATGGTTAGCAAACTGTTGTGCTAAGCAGGGCCGTGAAATTTGATAACTTCTTAGAAAGGTGTGGCACCGGCCTTTAGCCCTGAAAACATGACAAAATGGTTCCTCTGTGGTCCAAACAGGATTACAAGAGGTACCAAACTTAAGAATTTTGCAAGGGATGTCTCCATTTCTACGGTACAGAGGAACTTATTCCTCGGTATAGCAAAGAAGGGACAGCTATCGTCCTTGTTTAAAACTGCCTGCAATGTACCACTGATTCATAAGGTAGATATTACACATGTACATAACATTAGTGTCAGTACTTTGGTGTGCAGTCTGGTATGACTTTTGGTGAGTGCTAGAGCTACTGAGAGTATGGGCTTTAGAGCAGTCTTTTCCCATGATAAATTCTCTCTATCTGTCTTATATTATCTTCATTGACTCCCTGCTGAAGCAGCATGTCAACCACACACATCCTTCAAGTCTCACTCGCACTGTCATGCGCACTTCTTATCTGACCTTGGTCTCTTGGTGGCGCTTTAACGAGCGCCATCTTGAGACACGAGTCAGTAATTAAAACACCATGCTTGAAATAAAGTCAGATTACAAAATACTGTAAATTAAAATCACTTCATGTACATTGGATCACAAGAATCTTAACACTATTTCATGATATTTTGACAAATTTGGACAGAACTTTAAGCTGTTTGTATTTTGAAAGATGGCGTCCACTCACAGGGCGCCCCCATGAGCTCAGAAACATGGTCTATTTTGTTGGATGTAGAAGATGTTTGCCGCCTTTGATAAATCGTCGCGTTTTGTGTTCGTCTGTCATCCCCACTCCATGTATCGCTGTGTTAAAAAGTAGAAAATTCCCCCACCTTCGCCTGACCGACCCAGCGAAACCAAAATATACAAAACTCAGCAGCGTGCTGACACCCATACTGGGCCGTGATTGAGCGGCTTGACACGGTACAAACATGAAGCGAGCGAGGCCTGTTGATTGCCCTACATAATATCCGTATATACATTACGAGCTGAACACCGTGACTTTAAACAGTTTGATGGTTAGAAGTTGATATCTTTATATTGATTTGGTTTACATCTGCTAAGCGCACAACTCGCCTAAGCAAATCTTTAAAATGCTTAGCGAAAAGCCCACACGGCCAATTTCACGGCCCTGCTAAGCACAAAAAATGCTAACCGTAAAATTTCTGTCTTCCATGTGCTGTGCATCAAACTTGTGAGTGTTCTTTGGCTGTTTAATATTCGCTGACCATGAGTACCAAATGGAATTTTTAATGGCGGTTGGTTTTATTGAGCAAAACATTTTGTGCTAAGCAATTATTTGTGCTTAACAACTCCATGAAATTAGCCCCAGCTGAGGTCCAGTCAGATATGCTACAATAATGATAAGCTTATAAGGCTGGTAAGCAGGTAAATATTGTGGGTTATCAACAAGAGATAATAAGCTTATAATCTAACGCCAAATTGTTACATGACAACTTACTAAGTCAAGCCGAATGATGAATCATTGTATAGTTTTCGCTTGAACAGTTTAAAGGTTCAGTACAGGATTGGTAACATACCCAAACAGAAATGTTCACAGATTTACGTTTTATAACTTTCAGATTATGAAGATGGTGCTGGTAGAAACATACTGTTAAAATATTTCTGCCTGAAATGCTGTATTTATCCAGAAATTTGTAAGACAAAGAGCGAAAACAGTTTTGATCTCAGGATCAACACCATTCTTTGTTTTATAACTTCGCTATTGCCTTATGACTCAGATTTCCGATTGAGCTCAAATATTCACAGGTTTATTATTTCATGTACATGCTGGATCAGACAAAGTGTGAGTGCTGTTCTGTCACCTTTACCAATCATGTATTATACCTTTAAGGTTAAGCTGACTGCATATTTTTCTTGGGAACAATTTCATTCACTCTCGTTGGGTAAATGAAATCTGTTAACTCTAGCATATAATGATTAGCGAATCCTGACCCACTTGCTGTTGGTGCAGCAAACTGTATGCAGGCATGGCAATAAATGTCTGCAGTGTACGGAGGTATATCCTGATATATCATGCCAGCTGACACGGCTCTCTTACTTGCGAGAGAAAAATGACAAAATTAGCATGTTTGTTAGCCAAAGGGAGACAAAAGGAATTTCTGGAAGAATTAGAGTGTAGTGTCATCCTACTATGGGCCTTTTACTGCATATTAACACACCGTTCTGCCTGGTATCCGCCATTATGTCGCCAATCTATTCAATATGGTGATGTCCGTAACCAGTGACCCACAACCAAACGTACATGTACAGTACATCTGGTTTGATATTATCAAGGTATCTTACACAAGAAGCGCCGAATGGGGATTTTGAGTCACAATTGTCTTAACACACACAGCATCGGTAAGTATAGGGCAGCAATTCTTGAAGCTTACGAGAGAGCCCTCTGGTGATTTCTGTGTTAAACCCAGCCCCAAAGCTTCTGTCTGAGCCATGTAAATGAAATATACGTATCTTAAACCTAGACATCAGTGGAATTTGTAGGCCTGAACGTTTAATTTCCCGTTTTCTGTTTCCCACAACCAGTTCCTTCTAAGAACTCGGATGCGTACGACGATACCTGCGGCAACACGCGTACGTCAAGTCCGCAGATCCTGAGCGATCACTGTAAGGAGAACAGCATGGAACAGATGACCAAGCTGTCCGGATCAGCCTGCTCCGACACATCCTCAATGAACGGAGACAGGGATCGAGTGCGTAGCAGTGACGGAGACGGTACGGAGGACGGAGAGGAGACGCAGAGTGTCAAGAGGAGACGGCTGGATGAGAAGCCTATGAGTGCTAAGGTGGTTACCGTGGAGGTACGACTAGAGATGAAGGCCCTTTGGGATGAGTTCCACTCCTTAGGAACAGAGATGATCGTGACCAAAGCAGGCCGGTAAGTACAATCCATCAATAAAGACCATACCACATGATTCAACTTGTAGGCAGCCAAGTAGGCCTACGCCACACGCAAACGGAAAACTGAAGTCAGTTTTCGGACATTGTCTTACTCTCCCTGAAACATGATGTAGGGCAATTCCAAGCGTAATGCGACTGACCATTCACTGTACAAAGCCTGCACAACATTTCCAATAGCATTTACTTAAAGCTTTGGGTGTCACGTTGAAATCAGTATATAAACTTAACAGAAAGACTCCTCCTTGTGAAACTTATAGTTATACCACCAAGTTATAGAATGGACAAATACAAGTGTAATGCGACTGACCATGCAATCGTAGCATATACAATCATCTTGAAGATCACCAAAAAAAAAAAAGATTGTCTGTTAATTGTCTCTTGTGACAATGGCCTGGGATTCCATCGTCATAATATCTTATTAGAGTTTCTACAAGACAATAACATAGTGTTGAAACCCTGCTTAACGTGAAAACGTGCATTGCTTAGCAAAATTCGGGTTAAGCAATGAGTGCACTGTCAACAATTTCGGTAACAAACATGTTGCCGAGTTAGGGCAACACGCCTGGGTAACACGACTTTGGGTCGTGTGTACACTAGCAACATTTGGCCAACATGTTACCGAGATGTTGCTGCACATGTTACCCAACTCGTTCTGCTCTGTGTACAGTGCACACTGACATTTCAGCAACAACGTAATTGGGCAACATGTTACCGAGATTTTTACCGACAAATGTTCATAGTGTACAACTGTACACTCTGCTTTACGCACAGATTCCATCTGTGCTGCCTGTGATTAATAAACAGGTGATTACTGCTTAGCACGCACATATCTTAATGGTTTTTGCTAAGCGGCTATATCAAATTAGGCCTTGGGCTATGGGAGATACGTAATTTACGTAAAAGCGAGAAATGTGGAAAAAAAAGAGAACATGAGATAAGGTTTAATACAAGGCATGTATCCCTGGTGATGCCTGTTGCTATGGTGAAGAGAAGAATAATGACAGTGATGAAGACAAGATGGATGACACTTGTTACACCTCTAAGGTGAATCTAACACTCTCTCAGTCGTTGATGAGATGACAACTATCGTGTCACTTATGATGACGAAGAGTTCCATGACAATGGCGAGGCGACATCTGTCACAATCCATGATGAATAATACATCGATACAAATGACGAATCCCTGCCACCAACTAGTCCTAATTATTATCTCACGCCTCAAGCGAACAGAAGTATTTATATCCTCTGGAATATCACATGCAATATCCGGTTATCTGTCAGAATAAAAGTAGCCTCTTGGATTTGAAGTTTGCAGTCTGATTATTACTGGATATATCCTGGTCACACTCTACTACGATAACCCGACCAGCAGGCAGCTGGAATCCGAGTGCAAGTTTAGCAAAGCACTTCAAGTTTCTCCCTAATTTCCCAGACTTCGTGTATGAGATTTGGAAACTTCCTGTAGACTCTCTGCCGCATCGCCTAGGGCTGTTCCTTCGTCTACTCTAGCCTAACATGTGAAGCCTTCACGCGTGGGAAGTTAGTGCAGCCTTCTGATATTATTGACGTAACCAGCCAGTTGGCATTTAGAAGAATACCCAAGAAAAAAGAGAAAATATTTGAGGCTTGATATGTTTAGAGCCCTGGCAAGGATGTTGGGGACTTATGGGTGTCTTTTGTACGTCCTGTCCTCTTAAACATTGCTTCCGTTTTGTCAGTTCTAAATACAGGATTGCCCTATCTTCGTTTCAGCTGGATAACATTTTAGGTCGGAGATGTAGGTCAAAGGAAATAACATACATATCCATACTCCATTTGTTATTCAAACAAATTACTTCTCAACAAATATGTATTTAGACGTTTTTCTTAGCAGATACGTCTGAAATCATGAAGTTTTAAAACTGGCGCCAAATTCTAGTGTCTTGTAAAACGTCTGATATCAAAGCTAATCGAACGGCAAATTGGTACACATTTTCGTAAAGTGTCACACTTGCTGAATACGATTCTAGCAATGTATTAGACGTAACTCAAGCCTGAGACGGATCATTGTGTGTTTTGACATGTCTTGCTATATACAGCTTGAATTCATTTGAAATGTATCAAATTGAGTACCGTAGAATTCAGTTCCTATCAGTTGCTTAACGTTACACTGAAACCCAACAGCGATTTTGCGCTACACTAACAAATTACAGTAATACAAGTGAAAGTCACGGGACTCACGGCAAAACTTGGGCCCTTTTCTTTTCCAAACAGGCTCGGTTCCGGCTCTGTCATCCATATGCTGAAAATATAGGTTGTGGCTTTTCATTGAAGCTGAATCTCTGTTTTCTTGTTCAAAATAGAGTATCAGACTTCCAGACCGTTGCCAAAAGTCTCTATTTTGATACCGTTATTTCAGAATGGATTCATGAAATGGAGCCGGAGCCTGAGCCTAAGCCGAGGTTTGGAAAAGGGCCAAACCTTGAGGAAAAAAATGCTTATGAATGCAAACTTTCTTTGCAAACCGAAACCAAAGTAGCCATCGATTTCCCATTTACAAATTCCGTCATCTCCCTATTGATATGGTTCTTGGGAAGTTTGGTCAAGGGGAAGCTGTGCCGAGCTTGCTGAGTCGACTTGGTCCCTTTCTAAATCACCTTCTTATGGGAAAACAAATTACAGAGGTTATCATTCAAGGTCAAGTCGGCCATTATTCTTGGTGAAATATTGGGCGCTTTCAAATAGACATATCCTTATTTTGTTTGGGGATTTTTTTTTAGGATGGAAGTTGAACACCAAGGTGTTTTCTGGTTCTCATCACTATGTGATAGAATTTGGGGAATGAGGAAAAAGATGGAAATGGAGTGGTAATGTATGGGAAATGGTTTCTGGAATTGGGAAATATGACTCAGTGGTTGAATGGTATTTCAATGTTCACTTGATTGGAGTATAAGTAGGCCTATACCCCTTGGTGTCGATTTCATGATCCGTACGATCGATCGTAACTCGAGTTACGAAGGATAACCCATCGTAGGGGGCCTATCCTATGTAGGGCTGCATGTATCATAACTTCCTACGATTGATAGTAAATTACGATGAGTTTGGTAAAATCGACCCCTTTACTGATTCATTAATTGCTCAGACCACGAACAGAGCACACTGTTCGGAACGTCGAGATAATACCAACGGTTCTTCTCAGAACCACACACTCTCACAGAAGACTGAGATTACAGTCTTTTAGTACTTCCACCATGCATAGCTTCAAGTCTTATTATTTTATGAATGAAAACTTGCCGAATATTAATACCAGTCAAAAGTAATGATAACGTAGTGTACACAGCATGACATGTCGCTGGTAACCTACACGAATCCATTCATTAGCGAATTGCAATTTCTGATTCACATGCTAATTCATCGCAAGGTTTAAGTTATAATTATGCCTAATACATGATTGGTAAAGGTCACAGAACAACACTCACACTTTGTTTGATCCAGCATGTAGGCTTACATAAAATGATAAACCTGTGAAAATTTGAGCTCAATCGGACATCTGAGTCACGAGAAAATAGCGAAAACCAGACTAAATATTTCTTATAACACACGAAGAATGGTTTTGGTATTACCCCGAGAACAAAACTGTTGTCGGTCTTTGTTTGACTAATTTCTTGATAAATAGGGCTATGCATTTCAATATTCTCACGGTATGTTTCTTCTTAACACCATCTTCATATCCTGAAAGTTATAGGTTCATACGTAAATATATTAACATTTCTGTTTTGGTATGTTACCAACCCCCGTATTGTACCTTAATGTGGATTATGCATTAACGACAAACCTATGCATAACACCTTTTAGGTCCAAGTCACATAAGCCAATGGGCCTACATACAATCAGTTCTAGAGTCTAGACAATCTTCTAGAAGAAATAAAATTCCCCTGTTCGTCACATAATGTCCTTGGGTTAGGAAGACACTACAAGAGAAACATCTTCCTTATTACCAATTACCTAATTGTGTCTTTCCATGCAGTGTAGGCCTACATGGAAAAGAATTACACGGCTCTTAGTTCAAAGAACTAAGTAAAAGCTCTCTTTGTTAAATAAACACACGTTTCATGATTTTGAAAACATGGCACTGATGATTTCTAAATCGAAGCAGGACTTCAGCAAATGGCTTTTGATGATATTCAGATGTTGGTGTCGGGTTAGTTTCAATGGGTTTAATAATGACAAATGATCGTTTCAGAGTGGATAACATACGCAGGAGATTAAATACAAGGACATTTTGTGATTACAAAAATGCGAGAGAAACACATTTATTCGTTTTTTAGTGAAATTAGATATTATATTATCATTTTTTGTCAGAAAATATATCGATACAAAGTTGAAAAGTAGGCGGTAACCCTTTTTCAGTAAAGGTGGAGGCGTGAGTGACCCATGGCAGAAATCGAGCATGGTGTTTCAATGCGGATGTTTAAATCACCAGCTTAACTATCCGGTCGTAAAAAGAGGGCCAATTTATTTCGCCATCTCGGAAAGAAACCAAATCACCATTTGTCATCCCAAAGTTCATTTTTTCACGAGGGATAGTATAAAAAAAAACCTCGAAGGCATTAATTATTGGCAGTATATAGAACCACACTGTGCAGGGCTGTCCGTACGGCGTTATTTATGATAGGACTTGATCGGCAACTATGCCGAGAAATTAGCAAATATTTGCCCGGTGATTGGCGCACCAGCTCTGGTATGCGGGCCCCGGTGCAGCGCGCTGCTCTCGCGCGGAGTACGGACTAGGAATGGTATGGTGCTAATCAACTTCGGCACTAATGATTTGTGGTTATTAATTGTCTCTGGCGGTGGATATTATGCACCTGGATTCTTGGGGCTTGAATGGTTTTGTTCTCCTATTTCTTTCAATATTTCACATCAGTTATAGTAATACTGTAACTTGTCTAGATTCATTGGTTTTTGTGCTGGGCGAGGTACAGTCTTTTTGACCTAATGCCAACGCCATTATGCTGACCCACAGGTCAGGGTTCAAGGGTCACATGACTGGTATTTGAGGCAAAGAAAGACGTGTTGAATAAACATAATTTCACATTTGCACGGCTTTATTCCTTACATGCTTTAAGTATGAGCTTTGGTACATTGTTAGTATGGTGGTGTCGAGTGCGTAATACTAATAGTACAGGGGTCGATATCACCAAACTCATCGTAACTTACTATCAATCGTAGGACTTGTGATGCATTACAGCCATGCGTAGGATACGACGGGTTGTCCTTCGTAACCCGAGTTACGATCGATCGTAGGACTTTGTGAAATCGACCCCAGGGAACTCGACTCTCTCCAGTCAGGTGCCCAGTAGGCTATACTTGTCCTGTTCATTATTCGCATTGTGATACGAGATGGCTCGTCCAGGAACTAGACATCGGCTTGTGATAATGATAAGCCACTGAAAGCATTTTAACATTACACCGTACATACTCAAATAGGTGACAAGTCGAATTCAAGCACCATCTTCATACCCGGAAAGTTATACGTAAATCTGTGAACATTTCTGTTTGGGTATGTTACCAAACCTGTACTGTGCCTTTAAGGGGTATCTTATTATATCTGAGATCTGTACTGTTTGAACAAATTAGTTGAACTTGACGACAGCTCAGGAGAAATATGGTGTTTACTCGTGGAACATCGGGGTAGAAACCCACACTGATCTTGACAGCTAGCAGCGTGTCCTGCACTTGATCATCCCGGGACATGAAGCTCTAAAGCCCCCATGATCAACCCTTACCAAGCACCGCCGCCCTGTATGCCCCGGACTGACAATATACCGTAAATTGCCGACCTGTTCTAAAGCCAACACGAAACGTAACGAGCTCGGTACCCGATACGTCGGCATTCTTTAATTCCTAAATTGGCCCTAATAATTTTCCCTCCGAAAATTGGAAGGGAAAAGAGACCACGTTGTGTAGGGGATGATAATAATCCCGATGCTACCGATAGTAGTCCCTAGTGGGGCACACACTGCCTGATAAATATGTATTATTTGATGAGACATAGTGAACGTTGGGATGGGGGCCGTTACTTGGATTGTATTTCACCATACACCTGATCGCTGGATCCCATTATAACGACACTTCTAGTTCTACCGAGTCCTTTCTTGCTTTGTGAAAACAGGGAAAGAGGTGAGGAGTTTGAAGTCGAGCGGCAATTTATGATAACGGAATGGTAGCGGCCTAGGCCAGAGTGATGCTGCCGTTACAAACGCAGATCCTGGATCATAAATATGCCCCATGAGATCGCGAGAGAAAAAAAATGCCGCTCTTCGAAGAGTAGCGAAAACGGGACAGCTTCAATCGCGTGTGCGGGTGATTTACGCTATGCATGTATCTAGTTGCGAATTTATGTTGCAGTGTCGGCAGTGAAATGTATTAATGCCGGAAATTTAGAACAAATTCTAATTTCTTTGCGGGCATTTTTTGGGGGGCTCTCACTCGGGTAGCGTGAACGGGCGCGAGGGTACCGGGGAATTGAAGAATTGGGTCGGTAGGAAATGTAATACGGGTCCGGTGTAAATTCTAGTTCGTAGTTGGTGAGCTATGGGGGGATTACGTACACACTCCCCCGACACCTCGCTGTGACAACACGACAAACTCAAGGCGTTTGGAGTTTACAAAATACGAACTGTGCAAATAATATGCAATTAGTTTGATCGGTTCGGTAGAGTGGTAGCGTCATATTTCATCTAACATGTCTTTCTAGTCGATCTGCAACAAGCAGTGCAGTGTCACCATAGTTTGTTTCGTTTATTCGGTGACAATATTTAATTGGTCTTTGTCTTTCTTTCTCTGGGTTCTTTTTTTCCTTCGAGAGGATTTGGGGGATTAAAGTGAATAAGTCATCGGTTGAATTGGACAGGATTCTTTTGATTTGTCGGGATTACCACATCTGGTTGAATTTTGAGGAGTTTTGGCCTGGCAAAGGAAATTAAATGAGCAAACTTGAAAAGAAAGCTGCAACTTTGTGCAGTTCAATTTCCTCTTATTTGCAAGTTGGAGGCGTTTCTAGCTATTGAGAATGATGTCTTGAACACGGCATATCAGTATCAATATGTTGGAGGAAGAAACGTGAACATGACAGCGTGAAGAATGTTGGGTTGTGGGCCTATGGAAGAAGGAGTCTCCTGGCTTGTCTGCAGTCTCCTCACACCAGATCCGATCAACTTGATTGATGCCTTTTCTTTTACGAGGGGATTAAGCGGATTAGGCTGAACAAGTTATCAGCTCAGTTGGACAGGATTGCTTGATTGGTGGGGATTATCCTGTGATTTGCGCCTAGGCTGGGGCTGGGCCCCTGAGTTGGACCAAACAGTGAGGTTGCACTAAGGTTGGCTGTGCTGGGCTTGTCCAGTTTGTAGACCCACCAGACTGATTTATGATGCCATCTGGTTTGAGAGTGTCTCGTCTGTGATGGAAGGGTTCTTCGTTACATAACCTGTGTTCAGTGTTTTGACGGGGCCAGTGGTCTGTATCCCTACCCCTCCCCTCCCTAAGGCTTCATAACGACTGTCCCGACTTCTTGTAGATAAAAGGTAATTGAGACAGTGTACCAAGCCCTATTAAAGAAAGATTTGAGGCTTTGCATGGTGACAATTGGTATGTGAATCGGTTTGCGGAAACACCATGTAAGAATCGTTCGTACTTTCGCGCTTCTATTTCGTTCTCACTTCTCGTATTAAAGGCATCAACGTTTCGACTAGCCTGCTCTAGTCATCATCGGGAGACCTAACTTCTCAATAGTCCCCCTTCGCGATATACAGGCATGAGACCTAGACAGGAAATTTATCAAGTCCAAACACTGGAGCAACAGCAACTCGTGATCTGTATCATTCGTGTAAACCTCTCTATAAACCCATTCCGTAAACGGATGAGATGTTTATCATTTGAGAAGAATCTAGAGCCACTTTGCGAGCCTCCTTGGTGCTAAACTACTTGATGATGGAACAAAATAACCAATTAAAGGCTCCCACACGCCACTTCAGAGTGTTCTGTTCATGAAGTGCGACAGGGATATTGACTAAGGCGGTTAAGGTCTGAGGTTTTGGGCTTCACGAAGTGTTGTCACGCAAAGTAACTCGTCTTCATCTCAGACAATCTGCCGGAGACACTATCATCCCCGACACCCCACCCTCACACATTGCTCCAATCTCCTCCTCGTCTCACTCCAGTTTCTGAAAGTTGAAGGGACTTCTAGCCTCCTCTCTTTTAGAGGAAGAAGCCCTAAGTCCTGTGCTTTAGGCTTCTTAGTTCTTAGCCGTGACCCCAATCTGCAAAGGCTGGCTGTACTTTGCCGAGTTCTATTTTTGAGGTCGTACGTCTGAAACATTAGGATCCAGATGGAAATGAATGGCACAATGTGCAATTGTGGAGTTTAAAGACGTACAGTCGCCTAGAGAACATGGAGGTATGTGATTCAGAGCATGTTCTGTTGGGCTTTCACTATCAAGTCAAGCTCAGAGCTCGATAAGAATCCATCATCATTGATGACGTGTGATGACTGCGTCTACACACTTGTTACTGTGCCTTGCAGCAACGACATTAAGGCAACACATTTTTCAGGAAAGCCTCTATAACTTTAAGGATTCATTGACTTTGCACGTCAAGTTGCCCTAAGTTGAAAGAGAGTGTAACTCATTAACAGTATGTCGCCGTCTGAAATGTCAGGGGCCAATAATGTATGGAGCTGCTAAGCAAAAATAAAACTGCTTAGCACAAAATGTCTTGCTCAATAAAACAAACCACCATTAACAATTCCATTTGATATTCATGGTCAGCGAACAACAGCCAAAGAACAACCAAGGCCTACACAACTCATGGAAATTTGTTTTGTAATCCTGTTTTTATGAGACAGAAATTTCATGGTTTGTAGATGTTTGTGTTAAGGCAGGGCAGTGAAATTGGCCTCTTGTGGCTTGCAGAATTAGTTCACCAGTTTACTGGAGATAGAGCAAGGGATTATTCTGCATTTAAGGTCACTCAAGAAGGTCATGACATCCGTACTATTGATATCTGAAGGACCTGTGACTGAATTTATGGTAATCTGTGACATTCATTGTTTTAAGCGTCACTTGATATCTTAAGCTTGTATATCACGTTATTCACAGGCAACCATTTGTTTACAGTAGGTTTTTTTGTTTTCAAATCTCTAGAATATATTTCAACAGACAGATGAAGATATCCGCTTAAATGCCATATCCGCAGTGTCACAAAATACTATCTATTTCCAGAGTAGCCCAAATCCTATAATACCTTTGATTTTGTCACTTTTTAAATTGTGGTTTGGCCTACATGGTTCGCGTGCCATTGATTTTTTTGAATGTCAGTTTTTCAGTATCCGTTCACTTCCATTCAGTTCCACCATGGAACTATGGTTCCATGGAACGGGTCATACCATTGTGTTTTTTGACACACCTCAGAACCTTACTTTTCCCTGACCTTAAAAATCATGGGGCTATATTCGAGGCAAACGCCGAAGTTTATGATTAACTGAAACTTTTCAGATTTTTATTTTTGGCCATGTGACATAAAATTAAAGGGACATAATGCATATTAATGAGACGTATTGATCCGGATGAGATTCCGGATGAGGTTCCGGGTGAGGTTCCGGAAGTGGTTCCGGGTGAGGTTCCGGGTGAATCCGACTTTCTCTGTTTCAAGTTGGACCTTTTATGTGCTGTGCTGACTAATTTTCCCCCTATTGCTAATGAAGAGCAGTTCGTGTTGTTTTGTTATTGTTGCTAATTGGACAAAAATAAACAGACATCAGTACTCGAATAACCATTGGTGCATGACGGGAATCTATTCAAATGGGGTCCATGACTATTGAAGACACCAAAACACGAGCGCCTGAGCTAAACTGCCAGTGCATGTATGATGTACAGTGTATACACATACACGCGTTGGACTGAATAATTGATAACGTTCAAATAAATAAGAAATGAGCAGGCAAAATAAATAGAATGTCTTGAGCATCTCAACATGGAACGGATTGATGGGTTGATGTTTTCCACTTGCACGGAAGTGTTTATGGAGGCCCTCTCACCGTGACCGTTTGAGAAGCGAGTCGCCGTGCCCATGAAGCTGGGGAAGATGTGTATCAAATCACCCATCGCTTGATGAATTTTTCACGGTGCGTGAGGAGCTGGGAAGCGTTTCTGGGCGTTGCTTGGTCATTGTAAGGTTCCCATTAAGATGATAGTGAAGAAAGGGAAGATTTGGAAGACTCGGCAAATGATTTTGTGAGTCTGATAGCTTAGGCTGCCGAGATCTTTTTGGTGTTCCCTGATCTTCAAAGAGTAACCTTCTGCCACCCTCCTGAAGACAAACAGAGCATACTGTTCGAAACCTCGACATATATAACCATCGGTTCTTCTCAGAACCACGCACTCTTACAAAAGAGAAAAGAAGCAATTAAGATTAGAGATTGAAGTTCTTCTTGAAAGGTAGAGTGTACGATTGTTAAAAGTATAAGTACATGGTTGGTAAAGGTCACAGGCACACTTTGTCTGATCCAGCATGTACATCTGATCCTGTGAACATTTGAGCTCAATCGGACATCTGAGTCACGAGAAAATAACGAAAACCCGACTCAATTTTTCTTATAAATATAAAGAATGGTTTTGATCAAAACTGTTTTCGGTCTTTGTTTAACTAATTTCTGCATTTCGGGGGGGGGGGGGGGTATGTTAACGGTATGTTTCTACCGGCACCATCTTCATATCCGGAAAATCATACGTAAATCTGTGAACATTTCTGTTTGGGTATGTTACCAATCCTGTACTGTATCTTTAAAAGGTTGAGGTTTAAGATTGATAAAGATCAAAAACATCGTGTTGTCATTTTGATGTGAAAGCTTAGGCATACATTTGTAACTCTATTATCATAAATGTTTCATTGTTATAATTGAAACAATATTTCTAAACACCATTATCAAATAGTTCCCGTGAAATGCTGTCATACTTCAGAAAACTGCCACAAATCACACTATAGCTGATTTTTGATTACAAGAATCTAAAAATCAAACCGTCACTAGTTTCTCCAAAATCATGAACACTGACTTTGCGATGAAGTTACATTACAAGATAGTCAATCTCCTGATGATGACTAGAGCAGGCTAGTCGAAACGTTGAGACCTTACGAGGAGTGCGAACGAAATAAGAAGTGCAAAAGTACGAACGATTCTTACATGGTGTTTCCGCAAACCGATCCACATACCAATTGTCACAATACAAAGCCTCAAATCTTTCAAGTTAATAATATGCATGATGAAAATCTAGATAGGTGAAATGAACTCCCGGCCCCTACTCATACTAAATTGGCTTGCAATGTAGTGTACCTTTAAAACAGACTGGAAACTGATATCTTAAGTGGATTAACAATAAATGTAGCTAGTTCGTTGACATGCACACGACTGCAATGTGCTTGAATGTGTTGAATCGCATTGGACGTTACTCAGCTGTCCATGCTTTAATAGCCCTGGGCTCTCATTCAAGTTTAATCGTCAAAGCCAATGAGATGGCTGCCATTTTACCTCCCTAACCACCCTCCCAAGAAAATAACAGGTGTTAGGTATCAAATGAATCTGGTTGTTTTTTATCCGGCTTCGATTACGGGTTACATCGTTAGTAGAGTCATCCATATGGAATGTACGGGGCTCGAGACTCGATATACGTAATTGTAGGGGCTGGAACAAAATTGTTGGAATGAGGGCTTCTCCTAGTTATGTGGTTTTCATGAGGCCGAGGATCCTTTACTTTATCTTGTATAAAGGAAATAATCATTTGAAACACTTTGTTGGAAGTATTGAACAAAAATTTTGTAGGCCGAACTGGCGTGCTTAGTTTGAACAGCTTCTGTTAGTGTTCGAGTTTCGTCAAGAACTCATGATTACAACTTCTAAAAGAACCACATTTCTAGTATAGAGTTTATACATGGTGTCTCAGCAAACCTTACTTTCTAACAGCGCATCTGTTACGGAATCCGTTTTGAGAATCGAAAGCTCAGACCGTTATCTCTTACAGAAGATCATTTGTGTTCATCATTTTAGGTTAATTCTGAAAGACCAACTGAAATTTCTCAGTGGGCAGAATCATGACACAGTATTCCTTGGGAGAAGCTCGGGCTACCCCGTCACTTTTCAGTAGACAAGTAAAACATCCGAAACGTCGTTTGTTCTTCTCTAAAACGAAAGTTTGCTGGACTTTTCTTGGACCATTTTGAGATTGCAGAGGCTCAAATGATTGGATTAGGCCTACGTCATTGGTTGGTGGTCCGTTTGTGATTTAACATGTCAGACTTTCAACAGAACCACTGAGCACCCATTTGGGGGAAGAGAAGTGTTCTCAACGTTTTCTGTTTCAGAATCACTTTCTCTTTTATGTTCTAGAACAGTTACTCAACGCAGTGCCCCTGGAATGAGTTGCTGTAACTTCTGCCCTCCTACACAGCAAAACTTGACATTTTCCGTGATTTCTGTGGTCGATTTCACAAAGATTTGCGATTCATCTTTTAGTTGAGTTGTTCATGTTTCCATAGCAGCTAGTATTGTGACATTGCTTAGCAATTAAGATTGATACGCATGTTGTGATCTGTCTTACTAGCCTTTCGTGAAATTGAGCCCAGACAACTGTAAAATAGTTTTACCGCAAGTTTAGACATGGATCTTCTTTCCCCCAAAAATGTGGAATCCCCTGCAAGTTCTGCCCATGAAATTTATTGCTGTGGCCCTGCAGCTGACTATAAATCCGAATAGCTATGTCTCCCAAACGTATTAATGTCCTTAAGAGGTATGAGATTCATTAGCGAGGCGTGATGATAATGGTTGGGTGCCCCGAGGCGTGTACGTGTGCCACCGACCACCGGGCTGTACTGCTAGCCGTGGCACCCGGAGCGCGCCTCTCTGCCGGGCCCGCTAAGTGTTTGGGCTCGACGTCTGTGTGGAAACTTCATGTTCTTATACATCAGGGATCGGCTTCAAGTTGGGAAGCAATAAGGAAACAGACTCAGTGGATGTTATGTGTGCTGCGCCCCCTGACGGTAGCAACGGGACAGTCTTCGAGTCCTGGGGTAGGAAATTGAGATTGGTCTTTGAAGTTATGCTCAAGAGAAGTGTGGTTGAAAATGCAGTGAACTGCTACTGCTGAAAGTCTCAACAAATGTTCACTGTCGCACAGAACAGCAAAATAATACGAAACTGTTCATGTGCATGTAATTATTCTACATTAAAACTAGTTTTTACTGTCTGTAAAGGGCTATCAATCAAAACCTCACCAAGGTGAACTCAAGAAGTGGTCACTGGTCGAAGTTCCACTCAGGCAAGACCGTCCTAGAGTACTACAAGCCCAGACGGACACAAAACCGCCTACTTAACAATATTTATATGCAAACTGTCCCCTAGGCCTACACCTAGAATTGCCAGCGCTATTTACTGGAGATTAAGTGCAGAAGAAGAAAAACAATCATGTTGTAATTTTTAAACGCATACTGATTCGACGGGTGGATTCGTTTGGTTTTTAAACATACTGTACTTTGGTAGCATACCGAAACTGAAATCTACACAGATTTACCTATAACTTACTGGTTATGGGAATGGTAGAAACATACTGTTAATGTTTCAGCCTGAACTTGCTGTATTTATCAAGAAACTGGAGCAAAATCAATGACCAAAACAATTTGATCTTTTAAATTTAATGACCAAAAATAGCTGTGAAACGATTTTTGTTTTATATAATGCGGGTTTTTTTCACTGTTTTCTCAAAACTTGGGCACCGTTTGGGACTGAGAATTTCACAAATGACTGTAACTGTATGTTTCTTGATATTTTTGTCCATGAATCTGCATTTCTTATGACCAAAACCAAAGTATGATACTACCTTGAAAAGTGGCAGTCACCCAGTTGCATTGAATTAACCTAAATTTATTGCAGTGGTATTGTCACAGCGGCAGAAGAGTTTAAGCTGTTGGACTGAGGGTTTATTTATCAGACAGCGATTCTCGTCTTTCCTCAGTTTTTATGTCTCTATTAAAACGCACAATAGTCGGGCCCAGTGGCCTGGTGTGAATTTCACTTTAATGGGGTCTGTTAAGCCGACTATAAGGGAAGAATTAGTGGCGGTGTTCGTAGACTGCTCCCGCTTTCTTGAAAGACAATCAATCATCGGTTCCTCCACCTGTCCACCATGGAATGGAGGCAGAGAGGAACATGAATTATTTGGAGTTGTCATCTCCGAAGGAAGTGAGATGATACTGGCTGGGTGAGAAGGGGGGTAGGTCCTAATTACTAGACGTTTAGCTGCTTAAGACGTTCTCCCCAACACTAATTTTTAAAGGTATAATACATGATTGGTAAAGATCACAGAGCAGCACTCGCACTTTGTCTGATCATGGTCTGATCCAGCATGCACATGAAATAATAAACCTGTGCAAATTTAAGCTCAATCGTACATCTGAGTCACGAGAAAATAGCGAGAAAACCCGACTCAATTTTTCTTTTGAAACATAAAGAATGGTTTTAATCTTACCCCGAGATCAAAACTGCTTTCGGTCTTTGTTTTACCAATTTCTGGATAAATACACCATTTCAGGCGGAATTATTTTAACGGTATGTTTCTACTAGCACCATCTTCATATCCTGAAAGTTATGGGTAAATCTGTGAACATTTCTGTTTGGATATGTTACCAATCCTGTACTGTACCTTTAACGAAGAATATGAAGAAGAATGGAAAGTGGTACAATCGTGTAATTGTGCCAAAAGCTACAACGAAAACCAGCAAGGAAGCGCCTAGGTTGAATAAGAATAAAAAACATCAATGCTTAATTAACCCTAACCCACTTCCGTATCATAGTTTACCACACTTTTTCCTGGGGTAAGTGCGCTATCCTAAATACCACAATACACCACAGTGTGGTTTGTGTGATTTAAGATCCAGTCCCCTCCTGTGGAGACTGTGGTTAAGTGTGGTAAGAAGCTCTTGTCTTGTGTGGAAGGGCAGAGGCTTATAGGGTATGGTCTGAAAGCTTATTCTATTCATGAAGTTCAAACTTGGACCAACATTTGTGTGAATTTTACCCGTCTGAAATACTATCATATTCATGAAAACTTAAGTTGAAAACCTAAGAAAGTACAACAACATGATTTCAGTATGTACGGAATTGAACAGAGTAAGAACTTGTACGGCGTCGTGTACGTAAACACGTTACTTGCTGTTTTCTCAAAAGTGCAGCTGGTGTGTGGTTTTGTTTGACCGTATTGAGGACAAGGGTGGTTTTATTCGAGGTCACGGGGGTGATAATTATATTGGAGAGGTCACTCTGGTGGAGGTAGGCCTTATAAGGGTGTCATGTGGAAACAATAGGGTCATTGTTTGAGAATCTTGGAGTCATCGTTGAAAACAAAATTGGTTTAGTGAAGGTTATTGGGGTTGTGTACCGATGAAAATACTTTCTGAACCGTCCGCGGTGACGGCAAGTCCGACCGTATTACCTTGTCCTGAATCCGTCTCAATTATTCAAAATGGCATTGACGTCTTTCCCCTCAATCATCAGCATATAATAAGATGGAACTCGGCTCCCTGACGGGACAGTCAAATACATGAATTGCTTCTGAACAAGCCAAAGACTGAGGAACAAAATACAACCGGTAATCAAAGAATGTAATTCGCGATGACGGAACTGCGAGAGTACTAGGCCGACATGAGCGGGGTTCTCGTGGAGGCGCGCCGGTTGATTGCTCGGTCTTAAAAGACTTGTCACCGCCGCTTACTCCGCGGGGTTTTATTTTTACCAATCTAATTGGACTGCTCAAACATGGACAGATAAGGATTTAGGGATTATAGTACTCTCCCTCCAAAAGAACAAACATGATGCACTGAACTCCAGTCGAGTACAATTTGTCTGTGGGCTTGCGATCAGTAATTACACGGGCTTAAACGTGGATTCATCGTTTGCTTGTTGCCACTTACATTATTTTGAGATGGAAGATGTTTAAGGTCAGTTTAGTTTTAGTGAGACAGGATTTGAAGGATTTTCAGTTCAATTCGCGGTGAACTATTATTATCATTGATTCAGAAAATTGTATTATTGTACCTTTTCTCAGATTAGAGTTACGTACATGTCTTTTTACAATGATCAATATTGTGTATGGGATATTTTCAGGGTTAGACTTTAACAAGTAACGAGTTGTTAAACGTGCATTAGAATCAGTGGTCATGATTAATGTTAACTATCATACTTTGGTAGCATACCGAAACAGAAATCTTCACAGATTTACCTATAACTTACAGGGTATAAAGATGGTGATTGTAGAAACATACAGTTAAGTTTATGTCTGCCTGAAATTCTGTATTTATCCAGAAATTAGTAAAACCTATCGACCCAATTTTGATCTTCTGAAGATCCCTTGAAAAGATTTGAAAATCTGAGAGTGTTTTTCACTGTTTTCTCAAAAAGTGGGCACCGTATGGGACTGGGAATTTCACAGATGACTGTTATTGTATATTTCTTGATAGTGTTGCCCATTAATCTGTATTTCTTTGACCCCCCCCCCCCAAAAAAGTATACCTTTATTAGGCCTAATACAATCAATTTGTTGATTAATCTTGATCTCGTTATAGTATTGTACGGTCACAGAATCTAACCGGCTTCTATAAGGAGTATTGTACACACACATTATCACTGAACACGCGAAGTGTGAAATGTCTAAAACAATAATTATGTAAGCTAGGCATAGCGCCCTCTGTCGACCAACTTGGGCAAGTCTAGCTGGGTTTAAATCGGTACGTGGATACCAGTCATCTTTTCCACTGGTACAAATACATATACATGTATAAACCTAAAATAATTATTGGAAGTTTGGATTTCGATTGTTTAATTTTGCCTTCGATATTATTTTGTAAATATGTAAATGTTTGGTCGGTGCATTGATGAAAATTATGTCAATTCACGATCATAAATTAATTTTGCACCGATATTTTTTTGTGTGTGGAAGGTTTTTCTTTTCCAAACGGGTGGTTGCACAAGAACTATTTGAAGTATATCTCTCTAGTTCTCAATCTAAACAAACTGTGTCTAGGAGTTTTTGTATGTGGATCTTGGTCACTGGTGCGAAAAACCCTGAACCGTTGAAAAGATTGAGGGTTAAATCGCAGAGAAAAATTATCAGACGTGGACAATTGATAAAACGCTGTGAGGCTGATTAGACGTGCATGGCTGATCAAGGACTGAACTTGAAGACAGACACGAATCACGTCTAAGCTGTTGTCCTCATCAGGGAAAGAGATCCACCGGGTTTCAAATTTGTCTGGGAGCGACTTCTACCCCCTCTCGATAATCGAGTGGAAATTGGGAGAATTTTTCGGCACGTTTTATTGCCCAACTCTGGCTATCAAGAGGGTCCTTGTTGCGAAAAACATCCCCTCATGTCATGTCATGCATGTCACGGAACCAACAAACCCAGCAGACGGAATACAAATGACGGCGGGGGATTTGAGCCCAATCCTCCCGGTGCTATCCCCTGGTCGCCCGGTGCTGGTACACCAATTGAAACCAGATTGTAAAGCGATGATCACCGGGCCTTCTCCCCCCTAACCAGTGAAAGGTCACGGGAGTATGTTGTAGTTCCGTGTTCGGAGCATTCATTAAACTGTTAGAATCCCGGTTCCCTAATTTGTTTTCGGCTGTGTCCTTTAGCTAGTGGCCACAACGATTGGTTTGATGACAGAAACAGACGTTTAATCGGAGAGGGAATAACTCCAATGAAAGTAAATAGGTTTTTTGATAGCTAACTGAAAAAAGTTACCAAGACCACAGAATTGTGCATGTATTAACCCTTGCACGGTTGAAACATAAAACCGAACTTCTAACCCTTCCAACTCCAGAGAAAAAACGTGTTTTTTTCTCACTACTCAGATGTTTGTCCGCCTAAAAAGTTAGAAACCTTTTTGGAAAAGTTGACTATATCTTTCAGCTGAGACATTCATCTTTACTTAGACTGATGGTTTGAAACAAAGGAGTTTAAGATTTAGCACAAATTATCTTGTTTAAACGTCTTCAGTACAACCACGACTCGATCGTTAATCGCGTTCTGTTTCACATTATCGATTTTAACCGACTTCGTTGTAACTTCAGAGTATCGATTCTGATAAACGAACTGACTTTGGTATGATTTCACAATATCGATTGTGATAAACTAACGACTTTGGTCTGATTTCAGAATTCGGAGTATCGATTCTGACAAACCAACTACTTTGGTCTGATTTCACAGTATCGATTCTGACAAACCAACGATTTTGGTCTGATTTCACAGTATCGATTCTGACGACTTACGACTTTGGTTTCTTTCCCTCTTTTCCATGATTATGCAGGCGCATGTTCCCTACGTTCCAAGTCAAGATCTCTGGAATGGACCCAATGGCAGAGTACATTCTCATGATGGATTTTGTTCCGGTAAGTCAAAAATCATCACCATTTCATCTTGAAAAGTAATAATAGCAAGAACTGGAGAAATGTTCCTTTAACAACCTTAGTATACAAGTACACAACTCATGTCATGCTGCAGTCATGCTGCAATTTAACACACCTGTTATCAGCACAAACCCTCGGGTACCTATTTGCTTTTTGGTTAAATTGAAGCAATTAGAGCCAAGTGTCTTACACAAGAACACAAGCAGAACGATACACGTAGCAAGGCTCGCATGCACCTACATGTGGCATTCATCACGGAGAAGTCCTATACACAGACCAGATCACATCATGATATAAACGAAAGAGATATACCAAGTCAAATAATAGATAAACAGCAAAATGCATACAAATCCGAGTGTACATAATTAAATTCGTACATTCATACTGGAATTTGTATCCTTGTTGAGACATGTGTGGTGCCTTGTGGAGACCGGGCACAATAGGTTGAATATGTCTCCACAGGGAAATTCTAAAGGTGTATAGGTCTCCACAAGGTTTTCACAAAACTGATATTTGGAGTAACTCTATAAGAATGAATTTCCAAGGTATAATTATCGTGGCAAACAGAAGTATTTTATATAAGGGACATTCGCTAGAGATTTCAACTCAGGAAAGTGATTCTGGCTCAACGTTGGAGCGTTAATTCTGTTCTTCGGAGAGCGTTCATTAGTACACGGCGATCACTATGGGGCTATTATTTCACAAAACTCATCGTAATGTTCGACAGGCTTATCAATCGTAGGACGTATGATACATTGCAGTCCTACGTGGACTGAGGCCCCTTATGATGGGTTATCCTTCATAACTCGAGTTACGATCGATCGCAGAGCTTCGTGACACCGACCCCAGGTATTACAACGAGACCAATGTCCAATATGGCGGCCTCTGTGTAATGCAACATCATCTTGTTATTCTCCTTCCCAGGTAGATGACAAGAGATACCGATATGCCTTCCATAGTTCCAGCTGGCTGGTAGCGGGTAAGGCTGACCCAGAGATGCCTGGAAGAATCCACGTCCACCCGGACTCACCAGCCCGTGGTGCTATGTGGATGAAACAAATCGTATCCTTCGACAAGCTCAAACTGACCAATAATCTGCTGGACGACAACGGACACGTGAGTTATCTTTTGCTGGGCATTTTTCCAAATCTCAGCTCTGGCTCAGGCTCAGGCTCAGGCTCAGGCTCAGGCTCAGGCTCAGGCTCAGGCTCAGGCTCAGGCTCAGGCTAAGACTCAGGCTCAGGCTCAGGCTCAGGCTCAGGCTCAGGCTCTGGCTCAGGCTCAGCCTCAGGCTCAGCCTCAGGCTCAGGCTCAGGCTCAGGCTCAGGCTCAGGCTCAGGCTCAGGCTCAGGCTCAGGCTCAGGCTCAGGCTCAGCCTCAGCCTCAGGCTCAGGCTCAGCCTCAGGCTCAGGCTCAGGCTCAGGCTCAGGCTCAGGCTTCATTTCGTGAATCCATTCAAAAATAACGGGTAGGCCTATCAAAATAAGAGCTTTTGGATGCGGTTCAGAAGTACATGTAGATTCTCTGGTTTGAAAAAGAAAACAGAGCTTCAACTTCAATGAAAAACCACAACCTAAATTTGCAGCATATGGTTGACAGAGACGAAGCCGGAGCCTGGGCCGGAGCCGAGCTTTGAGAAAGGCCCAAATCTCGTTTGGTCAAGCCTGGCCTGCTTAGCAGCTCATAGATGTCAGGTTCTCGTACTGGCATTCAAGATATTCAGAACAAGAAGAAGAGAATGCAACCAAGAGAAGAAGAAGGAATACAATGGGAGACTTTGGAGAATCGGTCTTCAATTCAACAGCGCACGCGCATGCACAACAGCGCATGCTCACGCTCGCGCAAAACAACGCGCGCATGCTCACAATTGCGTGCGCGTGCGCTGTTGACTTGAAGACCGATTCTCCAAAGTCTCCCATTGCTGGAAACGATATTGAACATTGATAATATTCAAAGGGTTTGTGCTTGAGCCATGGTAATAAATAACTCTGATCATTAATAGTTTTGTCCTCGTGACACATACGAAACTGACGTTTAGTTTCTCTTCCTAACTTCCTCGCTTTGCCCTGTGGTCATGATGAACCGATTGGGAGCAGGGACACCTGTTATCTCTAACTGATGAAGATGCTCTTGTCTGGCCCATTGCAACAAGAATCAGGAAATCCGTGGTTTATTCTAATAAGCGGAGCCTGATCCCATCTAGTCATCCTAGGCGGTATCATGTTACCTTGTAACCTAGACCCGGATAAATAGTTAGAGAAGAACAAGTTTGTCTGTTCGAAAACTGAAAGGAGGGATTTCTGAGTGCATATAGCAAGTGTTCCCTTGAGTTTTCACGCTCAAATTTGCAGGCAGGATCTTTCATATCCAAGCAAGCAGTGTGCCGAAAATATCGGAGGATTTAGTAACCTGCATCTATTGAATAATAAAATATCGCCCTGGCCCTGTGTAAGAATTAGATCCCGGTTTCCACAAGTCAGGGTATGTTTTTCTTGGACTTATGGATATATTGTTCTCGAAATAGATTTCGGAATTTGATCATTATTATTGATCCACCCTACAAGCGGGATAAGGTGTGGTCACCAGCGCACGGATCGCTTGATCGTGATTCGGACTTGCAGGCAAATGTAACCAGCGATTTTGAGCAAAATTCGGAAGCGAAGAATAATTCTTTAAATGTAGACGTGGTACGATATTTATCGGGCACAGACCGAGATCTAGATGTGTGTCGAACAAGCCACAAATTTTGATCTCGCGGCAGTTTTTTTTTAATTTTGATGACAATATTTTGGACCAAACTTGTTTCACTTACGTCGTTTGCGTTTACAGAGTCAGTGATGTAAACTGAGAGCTTTCAGTTTCGATTTTTCAGGACGATGTCTGTTTTTCTCTCTTTCACCAGATTATTCTGAACTCAATGCACCGATATCAGCCCAGGTTCCACGTGGTACACGTTAGCGGGAGGAAGGACTTTGACGACGCGCCCGAGCGGGACTTCAAGACGTTCATCTTCCAGGAGACACAGTTCACCGCCGTGACGGCCTACCAGAACCACCGGGTAAGACACGGGGACAATCACGGGGGGACGTAGCGAGACTTTCTCGGTCTGTAGGATGGGTGAAACTTGCACAATGTCCCCGTCTGAACGCCAATCAACTTGGTATAACCAAAAGACCCTCGCTTCAGCCCGTAGTCTTGAAGCATTTTGCACAGAAGACAGAAATTCATCACATCCTATCCTTGAAAGTCTGACGTAGTTGCACTTGAATCCATCAGAGTCGACATTTAAAGAGATACCCAGGATAAATAAGACGTCAATCGGATAATGTAGCTTCATGGTCGGTGTTCTGCAATTTGAACAATTGCAAAGAATCCCTCAATGTGCCACTCTTGGGTTTAGGTATCAAACCGTTCATGGAGTAAGTAAGCACCTGAAGTTTCGAGAAACCAACAGCAACTATCACCAACCAGTGAAAGGATATAAGCTGGAACATTGGGCGAGCTCAGAGTCTGTTCAGAATGCAGACGTTTACTCAAAAAAGAATTTTGTTTTCATATGTGCTACCAAAATGCCATCCAGGACTAACTACACAATTTGTTGTAGACAACAGGATTCATCACAATTTGTCATTTTGTGTTTTGCTCAAATCCATGCAACTCCGTTTGAGTCTTACTCCAAGTAAGACTCATCAATTGTGCCTCCACAGCAGTTGGTCCCAATTGCTGATCATCTTTTCTGTTATCGTCCTGAAAATTTGAAGCTGTGGTCCTCCCTCGGAATCCACTGTAATACATCCCTTGTCTCTCGCCACTCCATGATACATAACATCAGTCCTGTATGGGTCTAGGCATATCTTGGGGATTAGGTACATAATGAAGGGGGTACATCACACCTGCATCCACCAAGTCTAGGGGATAGCATCAGGGCTAATGATGGGGCACTAAGTCCTCCCTAAGGGGTATAGACGGAGTCCTGGTACATACAAACTTGACAGGGACCTCAACAAAACAAACAGAAGGGGTGTATAATTTGGAGGTGATTAAAGATACATTGAGCAAGCCTGTATTCGATAATATGGGATTGACAACATGTATTGATGCTGTGTGACGTGAGGAACCAAAACAGAAATGTTCACAGATTTACGTATAACTTACAGAGGTATGAAGATGGTGCTGGTAGAAATATATACCGTTAAAATGTTTCCGCCTGAAATGGTGTATTTATCCAGAATTTAGTAAAACAACGACCGAAAATCTTTTGGATCTTTTAAAAGATCAAAAATAAAAGAGAAAAGACTTAAGAAATACTGTGGCTTTTTTCACTGTTTCTCAAAAAGTGGGCACCGTATGGGACTGACATTTTCACTGATGACTGTTACTGTATCCGTCTTGATATTTTTTGCCCATGAATCTGTATTTCTTTGATAAAAACCAAAGTATGATGTTACCTTGAAATGTATTTTGGAGGGTTTTCTTCGTATTATACTCGAGCTGGTCGAGTTGTCTCTTAGTCGAGTCGTCCCGCGGTCGACTTGTCTGACATTCGTACAGTTGGCCAGAGATTGACCTGTTATTGCCAGAACAATTGGTCAAAGCTGGCTGGTCAAAGTCGAGAAACTTTGACCAAGCTATAATCGCACTAACATCTAATACATCTCTTCTTTTGTCCCTTCATTTCTCCTGATTCACTACAGATAACACAGTTAAAGATAGCAAGTAACCCATTCGCGAAGGGGTTCAGAGAGTGCGATCCCGATGATTGGTAAGTAGAAACATAACATTAATTCGCAGTTGGGCCGTCGCTAAAAGCCCATCTGATTAAACAATTAAACAAAACCCAAATGAGAAATAATTTTCCATCTTGATACATTTCACACTTAGGGCAGAGAATTTGTAGTCGAACTTTTATCATTTGTAGAATGTATGCGTTGAATTAGGTTTGTAGGATCGAAGTAAAATAATAAGTGCCCCGAATTTGAGTCAATATCTGCTAGGTTAACAAACAAATGTGATGTTTCATTGAAGCAAATCAAAACAACCCTTTTTAATATTCATGATAAAATAAAATTGGTTAAAAATGGTATTTTGACAGGGGTGAAAAAAATGACGTCATCATGACGTAGAACACACCCTAACCCTGTTTCAGTGTTGGTTTGCTTAGCCCTAAATCATACCCCAAAGGCATAAGCCATTTATGGAAGCAGCAGCCCCCTGTACCAGCCAGACACCGTTAACCTACACAGTTCCCCCCGCTAAACAAAATCCAATTTTCAGTTGGTCTGTGTTGTTCTGTTGCTTAAAAATGTTCCACTCGTTTCAAACTTGAGTACTTAATCCGCGCTTGTGTTGCACGTACCCATGAAAAACAAACAGCAGAATCTGTCATCGGTAGCAGTCATAAACACAGTCGTGTAACAAGCAAGGCATTTCCGATGATTAATTTATTATCCTAAACCTTTTTCCCTCCCTCCCTCCCACACACCTCTTGCCCCGCCCCCTCTCTCCCATAGTATCCGTGCATCGTCAGGTCTGGTCAACACGCACCAAGGATCAAGGTTAGAAAGCTATATTATAACGCAGTCCGTATATTGTAATAGACATTATTTATTTTTTAATGAGTTGAATTTGTGGAATTTGACCGTGGTGGCAAGTTAATGGGAGTTGAGTTGTTGAAGGATTCATTGGTATTTTTTCTTGCCTATTTTTCTCCTGCGGGAAGCAGTACTCAAGTTTGAATGACTAAAATTGTGTATGCTTTTGTTGTTTTATTTTAAAAGCTTTTGTCTTTCATTATTTTGGCTTTAAAAACAATTATTTTCCCTGCTTTAAAAGTGTACTTTTTAAAGACAATGTGTACAACTACTGAATATTCCATATCAAAAATGCACTTTCTTCGAATGAAACCAGACTGCGAGAAACATTTTGATATTTAAAAATTTTTCGAGAAGAATTTGCGATGATATTTTTGATGTTCCTAAGTTTTTTAAGCCAAGCCTAATTTGCATATTTATATCTTCCAGACGAAAAATCATGAATATTCATTGTTCCTCATTTTTGTTTTGTTCTTAACCGCATTTTTTTATTCAATTTTTGGCCGCAGTATTATTGAGATCATGCCGCATAGCAATGGTCCGAGAACACGGAATCACCACCGGCCCAGCTCGCTACAGATCGTGGGGATCAGCCGGAGCAGACCCTTGACCCACCGGCAACAGACCAACGAACAAAGTGAGTTTCCTCGGACAAAATTTGAGAGAAAGGAAAATCATTGTGCTAAATTAATTAATGATTGGTAAAAGGCCACAGAACAGCACTCACACGTTGTCTAATCCAGCATGTACATGAAATGATAAGCCTATGAAAATTTGAGCTCAATCGGACATCTGAGTCCCGAGAAAATAGCGAAAACCTGACTAAATTATTCTTATAAAACAAGAAGAATGGTTTTGATCCTACCCCGAGATCAAAACTGTTTTCGGAATTTGCTTTACTAATTGCTGGATAAAATACTCCATTTCAGTATTATTTTAAAGGTATGTTTCTACCAATAATATCTTCATACCATGAAAGTTATACGTAAATCTGTGAACATTTCGGTTTGGTATGTTACAAATCCTGTAACTTAAGAAGAACTTAATCATCAAATAACCACAAGGGAAACTGACTGAATTTAAAGCCATGGAAAGGTGAACAAAGAAATATTGACTGGAGCGGGATTCTAACCAGCGACCTGCGGAACACAGTACCTGCGCTCTTGAGCTACCCAGTCCTATGTTGATGGTGTCTCAAATAGTTAATTATCTTTGTTAGTTTGGCAACCAGAAGCCATGAAACCACGCACACAAAGAACTTGATTTGGACACATGCTTGATTCTGGTGTTTGCGCCTAAAGTTAATCACAATAATCGTGCTTAAGCTTTGTCTGTTAGTAACATACAGCAATGTCTGTTCCATGCCAATGTGGTTTCAGGTATAGCCTTCAATTTATAATCTGAACTGACGCACAGCCGTGAGTTTAATGTTCTCAACTGCACTTCATGCCCTTTGTGATTTTCATATTTCTATGGGATTTAATGTAGACATAAGGCAGATCAGTACTCTCAGGTACTATCATACTTTGGTAAGCATACCGGAACATAAATTTTCAGTTTGCCTATAACTTACAGGGTATAAAGATGGTGATGGTAGAAATATACCGTTTTTCCGCCTGATATGCTGTATTTATCCAGAAAAGAGTCAGACTAATGACCAAAAACAATTTTAATCTTCGGACGATCAAAAATAACGGTGAAAATATTTTTTTTTTAAATAATGTGGGAGTTTTTCACTGTTTTCTCAAAAAGTGGGCATCGTATGGGACTGAAAGATTCACAGATGACTGTTACTGTATCTGTCTTGATATTTGTGCCCATGAATCTGTATTTCTTTGATAAAAACCAAAGTACATAATGTATGATATATTACCCTTAACCAAGTTCAGATGATTTTATGGTGTTTTTGTTTTCTTGTTTACTTGTTGTTGTTTGTTTAGACCCTGAGGCCAGTAGAGGAACAACAGGTGCTTCTGTATCACCTCCCATGACGTCAGAGCCTTCAAATACCCTCCCCGGCTCCCAATTGGGCAATCCAAACCCCAGCTTTCCCGATCTCGGCCAATCGCCGATGACCAACGGCACATGCGCCACGGACACGTACCCTACGTACCATCCGGACAACCAGTACAGTTACGGGCCCAGCTGCTACTTCCGGTCCAACACTCGCCCCACGCCCTACTCACGAGACGTGTCATACATGCGAGACACACGCTACTGCGGTAACGGACTAGGTTACATGGGGCGGACGAATCCACAGTTTGCCTACGACCCGTCTAGCATGATGAGCGGTATCGATCCGCGGAGGAACTACACACAACACATGGTCTGATGACCGCCCGGAACTACTTAATTTCTAGTATTCGAATAAGTTTCGATTCTACGACAATTACGTCAGTAACTGTACATAATGCTGGGTGTTCTCGCAATATGCCAAGTTGAGCATTGAACATAACATGACAGTTCCTTAAAATTAAAAACAAGAAAACCTAACTAAAAACCAAAGTTAAGAAGGGCAAGCCCAATTTGCATATTTCATAAGTTAAAGGTAATATCATACTTTGGTTTTTATCAAAGAAATTCAGCTTCATTGATACAAATATCAAGACAGATACAGTAACAGTCATCTGTGAAAATTGCAGTCCCATACGTTGCCCACTTTTTGAGAAAACAGTGAAAAACTGCCACAGTGTTTCTTAAGTCTTTTCTCTTTTATTTTTGATATTTTAAAAGATCAAAAAGGTTTTCGGTCGTTGTTTTACTCATTTCTGGATAAATACGCCATTCCAGGCGGACAAATTTTAAAGGTGTGTTTCTACCAACATCATCTCCATACCCTGTAAGTTATACGTAAATATGTGAACATTTCTGTTTTGGTGTCTTACCAAAGTATGATACTACCTTAAAGTTGGTTTAAACCGAGAGGTTTGAATAAAATCCCAACAAAATAAACTAGAATTCTTCAATCAGAGAAATTATGATTTGTTTTGATTGGTTTTCTTCACTATTAAGTGATTTTGTACAGAGCAAGTACAAACTTGCTGGTCGTTGTTGTATGTATAGTCCTAAACCTAAATCCTTGCCAAAAAAAGTGGAACCATTACGAGTTCTGTGACAATTCTCATTGTAACATGATGGGATTTCAATGTTGTGCAATTTGCTCGGTTCTAATTGACTGAGAATAATCATGAACAAAACTTGAATAGTGTCATGTTCCGGGGAACAAGAATCAGCAACTGCTATACCCTGACCTTCAGCTTACGGGGTACTAATCACAAGTAAATACCCTGCCAGTTATTTGGCTAAGAACCATCTGCTAATGTTACGCTCAATGCATTTGAATATATTCATTTGTGGCTATTATTTTTGCCTTGGGAATTAGCGAGTCGCATCTGCCCTGGGTTTATGAACAAGAAGTGTCGTTGGACATAACGCGATCAACTGCGAAACACCCGGCTGGTGGTTGTTGGTTAACTAAATAGTTTGTTTGGAAGGCAAAGTTGCTGGTCGATGACGCCCTGGGGACTCGCCTGATGGTTCAGGCCAACTCACGACCGAAGGATCTAGGAGTTAGCGAGATTGGGACGTGTGAAGTGTCGTTGGATACATTATTGACTTGATTCGGTTCAGTTAAGCCAGACGCGAGCTGGTGTAACAGGCGGCACCGGCCGGCCACGAGGAAGCAGCGAGTAGGCCTCGGCGATCGAGGCCGGGGATGGGGCAGGCTGGCTACGGGTAAACGGATTGATTCGTAAGAGGCGCCTTGTAACTAGCTCCTCTACATAGACACTTCTTTATCTACCACAGTTATCATCATCATCAGCTTCATGATGATCATCATCTACCATCGTAGCTATCATCAGATGCCAGCCCCTGTAACTCATGCACAACACGTGATTAAGATCGCGACACACTCCGCCAGTCGTTGACAAACACGGATGTAAAAAAGTCCGAGGGAAACATTATACACCGCGTCGGAGTACAGCGTGTATCAAGATTGATCCTACCGTGTTCCACTTCTTAAAGCCCCCCTCTCTCTCTCGCCAAAGAACTTGGCTTGATGGCTTGCCGTCGCCGAGTCTTATATATTGCCGGGAGGGAGTGGGAATTGTGATTACTTCCAAACCGAACTTTGCCATTTGTGCGAGGTGGCGAGTGATGGAAGCTGGTCCCGTAGGTTGAACGCACGGAGATTCATTTCTGAACTTCCAAACTTTTTTTTTCTGTTTTCCTGGATCTTAGGTTTCAAGATGTTTGACCGGTCATGAAGGCTGAAGTTTTCTACAGCCATAGCATGCATGCTCTTCATTATTAACATGCTTAACGTCAATCATGTCATGGTATTATACAGCCACGCCCATTCACTGAATATGCATGACTTCAGGAAACTCTCAAATGTTGAAGAATGTAAATGTAGTGTTATGATTGGCTGTTCGTCATCACGTGTCGAGTGACGTATCACGACTAACAGCCAATAAATGCGGGAGTGTAGTCCTGATATCATATAAATAGATATATATATTAAGTCAGCGAATTTTATTTATTTCATTTTAATTTCTGATAGGTATTCTAATTTTTAATTGATATAATTAATTGGGGAAAATAATGGTCATACTTATAAGACAAAATTGGGCAAAAATGGCGAAAATACAAACAAAGTGCTATTTTCATGCTTATGATTTTAAGGCAGTGTGACTACTTAAATGTAACGTCATGCAGGATGTAAAGATGCATCTTGTAAATACGTTTATTTTCTATTTTTGTTTTATAGAAAAGGATTTTTCACGCCCATTGTGGCTTGGCGTTGTATAAATAATAATGATTAAACTTGTACAAAAATAGTTATATTGAAAAGAAGTGGCAAACCGGTTTCTATTAACAAAACAAAAAAATTACTCTTTTATGCAAATCAGGATGATGACGTCACAGTTGTCTTAGCGGTCGTTTGGTTTTGCGCACGACCGGTGACATCACAATGACGTCATTAATCTATGAGCATTATTCCAATAATTATTTTGAAAAAAAAATACGCCAGGACTTAAAATGAAAGGAATGTTCATTTTGAAAAATGACAGAAAATTACTCTTTACTTGGGAAAGTTTTTCCTCTGAATTATGTGAAAGAATAACCTAATCGTTTGTCGTTTTTCAACGGCATTCCTATAAAATGCAATGATTATGAAGTATAAGCTAAATATTTTTCTTTTTATAAGCTTTACTGGCCACTCTTTATTTAATGTCGCAAAACTTTCAATCGTTATCACAGTTTTGATGACCGAATTCACATTTCCTATATACTAAATTGTAGTTGGGGAGCCTTGCATGCTGTTATTCTTTGTTTGTTTCCAACAAATCCGATCCTATTTGGCCGCAAGTGTTTGTGAAACATTTTCTACAAACTATGATTATATTGTTTGTTTTACTATAATGGTTCATATTTTTCACCATCCTGGGCCGATTTCACGAAGCCCTTCGATCGATCGTAACTCCAGCTACGAAGGATAACCCATCGTATCCTATGTAGGGCTGCAATGCATCATAAGTCCTATGATTGATAGTAAGTTACGATGAGTTTGGTGAAATCGACCCCAACAAAAGGGAGACTTGTCACCCCTGACATAATTATGAGACTTATGAAATTATATTTCTCACATTTCGCCCTGTGTACATGATTGGCTAATGGTTGTTGCTGTTTCTGCAACTCATCATTCCGTACACCAACAAATGTTTCTTTCTTATCAAACAAAAATCAGCACAAAAACCGTTAACAGTTTTAAGTATGCAAGGATTGAATGTCGTGTTATAATGTAGTTTTTGAAAGAATTGTTTCTAAGCATTTATTAAACCGGTTCAGCAGTACTGATTTTGACCACGCGGTTGATAGGCAGATTTTGATTGATTTTGATAACACAAAGTGATTAGAAATGATTTAAATAATCTAAGATCATACACACATTATTCAGCCAAAGTGATCCCTATCGTGATTGTTTGTTGAATTGCCGTGGGCATTTTTGTGACGGTTTTCTTAATTAATGCTGTTTCTTTTTGTTTTGACCACTTAATGCGTTCAAAACAAATGCCACTGGCACCAGACTAGTCTTTCCGCATGGAGAATACATGTAGTTATTTGATTTGATTAACCAACAAAGGCCGCCTGTAATGCCTATCACGTCTGGTTCCCTGACGTCTCCCTCTGGCCCTTGAAACAGTTCTTGATATTATTACCACCAACCTATTCCCCGTATTTGTCAACAAAAACAATGACAGAAAAGAATTTATTAGAATGACAAAATGTTGTTTTCACTGTTTTTTATTTGTTAAATAAAACTTCATATACGAAGCAGATTACATATTTGATGTGAATGTGTTCACTGTGTGTGTTATACTGGTGTAATTGATATGACAGAATCGCATGGAGCTAGGGCCCAGTTTTTACGCGACTTTATTGAAGTTCCTTTTTTGTGTTTAATTTAGATTACTGTAGGTCAGCTCCGATTTGTGTGGCATTCTGAATGCATTTTTATTTTCTTAAAGGTATTTAATTATACATGATGGTTTAAGGCCACAGAACAGCACTCACACTTTGTCTGATCCAACATGTACATGAAATAACCTAACCTGTGGAAATTTGAGCTCAATCAGACATCTGAGTCACGAGAAAATAGCGAAAACCCAACTATAATTTTTCTTTTAAAACATAAAGAATTGATTTGATCTAACCCCGAGATCAAAACTGTTTCGATCTTTGTTTTACTAACTCTGGATTAATACACCATTTTAGGCGGAAATATTTCAACGGCATGTTTCTACCAGCACCATCTTCATACCCTGAAAGTTATACGTAAATATGTGCTCATTTCTGTTTGGGCATGTTAACCAACCCTGTACTGTATGCCATTAAAGGTAATATCATACTTTGGTTTTTGTCAAAGAAATACAGATCCATGGACAAAAATTTAAGACAGATACAGTAGCAGTCATCTGTGAAAATTTCAGTCCCATATACGGTGCCCACATTTTGAGAAAACGGTGAAAAACAGCCACAGTATTTCTTAAGTTTCTAATGTCTGGATAAATAGGCTACAGGCGGAAATATTTTAACGGTACGTTTCTACCAGCACCATCTTCATACCCTGTAAGTTATACGTAAATTTGTGAACATTTCTGTTTTGGTTTCTTACCAAAGTATCATACTATACTATACTAAGTTTGATACTATAAGTAGGCCTATGGTAGCATTTCAGAAGGAAATATCAACATCACCTTTAATATTTTTTCATGCTTGTTTTCTATAAAAAAATAAATAAGAAAACGTCAACCCCACCAAACCACTAACCCAAATCTGCACACAGCCCAACAAACCACCCCCACAAACACCACCCCATGGACACGCCCCATGTTCTAGTGCAGAGTTCAAGCTAAGCTGAACTACTTCTAGATTGTGGGCACAGTCTTACATCTTTCAACCCAAATGTATTAGACTTGTGTGCACAACCCAAACTATGATACGTCTACGTATAGATATACCTATATGTCATTCTTCGTGATGTCGAATTACAAGTAAAAGTTGCCCTGCATATCGGGTAACGAGAACTGACAATTAGGAGAAGAAAAAAGAAAATGAAGGATTTTTGAAGTCCCTGAAACATCTGAGGAGAAGAAACAAGATAATGGACGGGGACGTCTGTAAGGCATGTAGTGGCCCTGTGATGCCACAACGGGTTCGTAATCACCTCCCCATGGCGAGTTATCATCGAGCAAGCCAGGCCGGGACAGTGGAGCAATTTCCCCGCTAATCCCTGCTCTGTCGTCGCGCTGGTTGTCCGGACCAACGCTGCTCATCTCGGCCTAGACCTGGGCTTATATCTTCTCTTCTCTGGACTCTTACACGGTGAAGGCTGCGTTATTTTGTTTCATACAGATGGAGGTAATGACGATTTCTGTCTTGCTGTCATTCTACACGAGAGAGAGGGGGGAATGATGTTGATGTGCCTGCTCTTGATGATGATGAACAAGATGGTGATGACCATGATGATGGTAGAACTGGGTGAATGAAAATGCAAGACGACTGATCGGCTCTCGCGTCCTACCCGGTCATTGTCCGCTTTTATACTGGTATCAAGTTCAGGGGGTCGATTTCAGGAAGCCTTACGATCGATCGTAACTCGATACAACTAATTACGATTATTGATTACGACTTGGTAGTAAATTACGATGAGTTTGGTGAATGCGATGCCAGGCCTGTGCGGTTTTCACAGTTTGAACCAAATCTGATCAGCAAATTTGTTTGGTTGTTGTTGCCATTTTTCCTAGGGTAATTTCGAGTCAAACAAAATACAACCTGGGGTCGAGTTCACGAAGCCCTACGATTGACCGTAACTCGAGTAACGAAGGATAACCCATCGTATTATACGTGGGGCTGCAATGTATCACAAGTCCTACGATTGATAGTAAATTACGATGAGTTTGGTGAAATCGACCCCTGCACTTTTAACAATTTGATTAAACACATCAAATAACCACAAGGGCAACTGACTGGTTAATTTAAGTCTAGAATCTAGAAATCTTGGGCGCGAAGCATGAATGGACAGTTCCTAACAGGGAAGCATTTTCATTCAGAAATTGACGAATATGTCGAGAATTTGGCGGTTAGAGTTGGACATTGACGGTTAAACTGAGAAGCTCACAATTAGACACGAAACTGGCGGTTAGACCGGCGAATTAACGGTTTGAAGAGAACGGGTGCCTAGAATCGCATTAACTTGCACATGGACCCTTCCTGGTTTTGACCGGGAGAGTGGCGGTTGAAGCTGACGGTCATGAAGGGAAATTGGCGGTCTTACCGGGAAACTGCCGGTTGGACCGGGATACTAACAAATCGACAGGAAAACTGACGGTAAGACCGGGAAACTGGCGGTTGGACTGGAAAATTGAAGATTAGATCGGTGAAGCTGACGGTAATAAGGTTAATTGGCGGTCTTACCAGGAAACCTGCTTTTGGACCGACAATTTAACAAGAAAACTAGGTGAGACAGGGAAATTTACGGTTATACCGTGATATTGGCAGTTCCAGCGGGAGTTTCCCAGAGCTACCGGAACCAGGATGGTTACAGATACTGCAAATAAGTCAGGCCATTGGAAATATCACGGCTTCATTGGAAAATGTACGAAAATATGAACGTGTGTTTACACGTATGAGACAGTGTCCGGTGGTTTTGTCAGAAACGCTGGCGTCTTAAAGACTAAACCGTTTCCCCCTGAAGTTTAAACATGATCTTGACTGAACAGCTTATACAATTTAAAAAAGGACAACTTATACATGTTTTATAAGGGTCTATAATGACTTTTACAGGCTTTTGCATCCAAGCCTTCGTCCATACAATCATTTCAAGACATAGGCAACATGTTTCGACAACTGAAAGTTTGTAAACAGACTTCGTGGTGGATACAGGCAACCTGTCAAATGACAAGAGGAAATCCCAGTGCAAACAAGAATATGCCGGTCCGAGAAATGGACCACGCCTCGATCAGTACTGTGTGCAGCGGTATAGTAAGGAGGCACCGCAGCCCGCACCGAAACGACCGCGTCTGCACGACCTTGCACTTGGTATTCTGGCGGAAAGTGAAGGCGGACCCCGGGCCGTGTTTCACGACGCATGAAATGTCCAAGTTCCATAAAAATCAGCACATTTTCAACATTCTCGTATTGACAAATCCATACCACGTGGGTTATGCAGGCGAGTTTAAACGCTCGTCAGCATGGATGGAACGAATAAAATACAAACCAGGCTCATATGTTTGTATCATTCTTCCCTCTTCAGTTTACAACGAGGCTAAGTTGTCGAGCAAAAACCCCGGGCCAGGTCCCAGGGGAGCAATCACATCAAACGATTTTAAGTGCTAAGGCGGTGATTTGGTACCCCGCGTGAAATGATAACCAGGTTTGATAAGATGGGGATAAAATCAGGAAGCACAAAGTGAGGAGAAAATCAGCAGCTCCTATAAATGGACGGATGAGGAATTATGAAAATGATATCAACTTAAAGAGAAACCGCGCCGCCAAAGAGCGGGCAAGACTCGGGAAGATGAGAGTAGCTACCGGAGCGTGGAATATTGGGAACCAGGTGGCGGTAGGGGCATATACTAGGCCATGCCGTGGTTTATAGGAATAAGATGACAAACACGTTGAATGGGTCCTTGGCGAGGGAAAGACGGTCAATTGGGAATGACAAGAAGATGTGTGCGGCAGTGCGGAGAGCCGCTTTAAGACTTCGGTAAAAGGGAACTAGCTTGTTCGTCTCGGCAGGCTAAATGAACGGCATAGACCCAGTACCGACCGGGTACTCGGGTAGGAGCACCAAGCCACTCGGTCAAGTCCCGGTCTGGTTACGCCTCTTCAAAAACTAACAGAAAGTTCTGCCTGGAAATTGCAATCCAGTTTTAATTATCAATACCCTGATATCAGTCTTGATGCCAAAGCACGCCATAACGCACGGTGGTGTTTCATGAAGGGGGGACATGAGTTTATGGGAGGGACTCTTTCAGCTTGAACAACTCCACTAAAACTCCTGGAAGCAAACTCGACTTTCTTCAAGGATGTGTAGGCCTAAGGCACTGACAGGTCATCACAGTGGTCAATGACCACTCCACTGACCACGACTCTGATTTCAAATTTGATTTGTCTTTTCCACCAACCGTGAACCGAAAACAATCTCCCCTTCTTAATAACGATTCTGAGCCACAAGCCCGGGTTACAAATCCCCACTCGAGTGATGGCTCCAATCCCAAGACCGACTTCCATCCCCCCCGACTGAGATTAGACCCTAAGCTGCCAGACTTCAACAGAATATAAGAAAAGCCAAAGTACTCGATGAACTGAGAGGGTCCGGGGTAAGGGGGTATAGATCGGTGTGACAGTTATGGGTCGATTTCGGGCGGTCTGACGGAACACTTGGGAGCCGATGACAGGACCGGGCGGTGTTCAACCATGAGCGGGGATTAAGGACTCAGTCGACGGGTTGCGGTGTGAAAAACCCCCGGTCGAGAGGGAGTTAGGAAGCCCGGTCCTATACGATTGCCGGTTCAAGGACTAATTACAAAGTCTGGATAATTCGATGACATCGAGGGGAAAGTATAAGACCTAAACGCCTAACCAAATATTAGAGTACAACCCCACCTACAAACTTCAAAACAAAGCATCTCCACCGTGAGAGGGCGCCTTTCAATGATCTGAGCTCGCTTGCGTTGGCAGTGTTTAAAAATCGTGCGAAGTCCAACCCTGAACTTCAGAGCAAATGAAAGCAAATTCTGATGTACCACCAAGAACACTATACAACTAAAATCACGATTAAAAATGTTACAAACACGCACTCTTTGACTACTGTTTAGTTTGTTGTGAACAGCCAACCAAAAGGCTTTCTAAATAATATAATGGTGCTTGCTTTCACTAAGAAGTTTGGTTTGCAAACATGTTGCATTTGGTAACAAGTCTGTCAAGAGGTTTACCGCCCTGTTAACCAGTGCTTGCCAAGATGGAAGCCGCTAGAGGGCGCTACGCACTGTCGAAGCCGCGCTGCAAGCTGGGGCCAATTTCACGGCTCTGCTTAGCACACAAATTGGCTTATCCAGCCATTTTTTGTCTAAATAATCACAATTATTGTGAATGTTCTCTGCCTTTCGTTCACTGACCACGAATATCAGATGGAATTCTTAATGGTGATTTGTTTTCATTTGGGCACGACATTTTTGTGCTAAGCAATTTAGTGTGCTTAGCAGCTCCATGAAATTGGCATCAGGTATTATATTAATGATATCGCCTGATTATTAATTGATCCCACTCCTGACACCACACGAAGCTTCTAAAGACCTTCATCCGTCTGTGTCACCAAGCTGACGGATCGGAACCAGCGCGGTGCATCACGACCAGTGGCACCGTGACTGATAATAATAAAGCCGTACAGGTGCGCTAATGACTTTACCTGCTGGTTCTCAAGGCGACTCGCCTGCTTTACACCATGGGAAAGACTCACCGTAGCCTACCTATGCCGCGACCGGGTTCACTGCACTGATTTCGCCCCGCTTCGGCTGCTCTAATTACCGGTGTCAGTTTGATGAAGCGCAGTGAGGACACCGACTTATTTAGATTTCACGTGGCAGAATAAGATCAGAGCATTATAGCATCTCAGCTTGGATATAAATTGAAGTTTTAATTGGAATTTAATTGAAAGTTAACTCAATTTGGGGAATTAATGGCCGTTTAATTGATTTGGGGAAAGGAAAAGAAATTTGGATTAAGATATTTAGTGGGAAAGTCCTTGGGAGCTAATTGGGGCCTTGAAAACAAAACAAAAATCAATCAAAACAAAGGCTGTGTATCGCATTTTCTTCTACAAGGATCCTTTGGCTAATTAGTTGTTTCATGGCCTCCATGGTTGTTTCTTACTGCAAGGCTCGATCATACGAAAGGTTATTTTAGGGCAGAAAGTATAAGCACTTAACCACCACACAGAGTAGAGATGAATAATATGTAAATTCATATTTTATGAAACCCGGGGCCGATTTCATAAAGCTCTGCGACACGTCGCAACTCGATTTGCGACGCGTCCTAGCTGCGACGCGTCGCATAGATGGGATGAGTCCAAAGAGTAAGGATGCACTGGTCTTAACTCTGCGACGCCTCGTAAGTTTGATTAAATCGGCCCCTGTTAGTTTCTTTTGTTTACAAACATTGGCTGCTGGTTGGCATGGGCGGCCAAATGTTGCAAAACATTCTGTCTTCTCGAAAGACGGCGTGACCAAAATCAACATGTTGACAAACTGTCCATACCTAGCCTGTACAAAATACATACCAGCATTGCTTGTGTTGTTTCCATTACATTCAGCAATATCTTTTAATGTTTATGAAACGTTGTGTACAAATTGGGTAAAATATGTGGTTATTTTTCATGCCTGGCTTTGATGGCTCGCCATAGTTTCCGCCATGCTGGTTGGCAAAACATCGGTCTGTGACGTTGCAAAATAAAGGTATATGCCTGTGCCGTAAGTAAGCCTAGCCGTATATAGGCCGGAAGTGTATAGTAAAGGCAATGCATTGTGGGACTGAAACAAAAGGTTCATCAACTCCCGTAGGCGGGAAAAATAACTGCGCGAAAAGAGTGTCTTTTAAATGTCCAATCCATGAAAACCAAAACCATAAACTGCCTTCAGAATTAGCACCACTCACGCCACACTTCCAGTTCAAATTCATCCAGTATTTAAAGGTACACTAAGTACAGGATTGGTAGCATACCCAAACAGAAATGTTCACAGATTTACGTACTCTTTCAGGGTATGAAGATGGTAGAAACATACCGTGAAAATATTTCTGCCTGATCATGAACTGGTGTATTTATGCAGATATTAGTAAAACAAAGACCGAAAACATTTTGACCTCGGGGTAAGATCAAAACCATTCTTCATGTTTTTATAAGAAAAAGGGTTTTCGCTATTTTCTCGTGACTCAGATGTCCGATTGAGCTCAAATTTTCACAGGTTTATCATTAATGTACATGCTGGGTCAGACAAAGTGCGAGTGCTGTTCTGTGACCATTACCAATCATGTATTATACCTCTAATCAGAGTTCACAGAGCTGGAGCTGACGAGGGGAGAACGATAGGGGGCGCTGTTATTTATCTGACGGCTTACGTCACCACCTCAGTCGCAGCGCAAGATTTCCAAGTTTCATTCGGCCAGCGCAGCGGTACCGAAACCACAACGCACGTACTGCTCATCGGGACCCATTCAGATATTAGACGTGAAGCCGAGGAATTATCGGATTTGGACCCAGAGCTGAACTGAAATCTGACCCGGCATTTTTGGAATGACTTGTCAGAACGAGTCGTCATTTTCCCGCCATTAGACTATCACCAATTTCTTTCTTTTTCTCACATACACATGTAGTCCTCAAATCGCAAATGAATAAATGTACACTCATCGACATTACTTCATTATTAAAATAAATACGTAAACAAATAGTAATATATATAACTATATATTGTGTTAAAGGTAGTTAGAACGTTAAGGCGACCTCCAAATGTCTCACTAAGTACCATGGTTGCCATAACCTTTGCTGACAATATGAAAATGGTCGCCCTATGTGTCAATGAGCAAAGATATTCATTATTATTTGCAATAGATCTGTATACATTCATATAAAAAATATAACCTCACGATTATTATGGAGCTTTCAAGTTGGTATCAGATGAATATGGTTTTCATCGCCACATCTGATTTGTTTTTCTCAAAAATGCTTCCTCCGTATGGGTTAGGTAAACTTGGCTTCATACTTTGACAAATCGACTGGTTCTGTGCTGTGTCTGTCCTCAAGAAAGCAGATTGTGTTAGTGATGGTTGTTGAGAACCTCTTCGTGACCTCGGTGTCCAACAAGCGACCTACAAGCAACCTAGACAATCTTGTGGTTCGCCAAGGGTCTTGATCCTGCGACCTGTCCGGACATAAATGGATTCATTAAAGGTGTCTGCTCCATCAACGACAGACGCCCACTTCTAGTGGCCAGCTCTGTGCCATACCTTAGCCTGCTCTGTGCCATACCTTTAGTTGCCAGCTCTGTGCCCTACCTTTAATGGCCAGCTCTCTGGCCCACCTTGAGTGGCCAGCTCTATGCCCTACCTTTAGTGGCCAGATCTCTGGCCAACCTTTAGTCGCCAGCTCTCTACCCAACCTTTAGAGGTCACTGGCCAGCTCTCTGTCCTACCTTTAGTGGCCAGCTCTCTGGCCTACCTTTAGTGCCCAGCTCTGTGGCCTGCATTTAGTGGCCAGCTGTCGTCTAACTTAAGTGGCCAGCTCTCTGACCTACCAGTAGTGGCCAGCACTCTGGTCTACCTTGAGTGGCCAGCTCCCTGACCTACTTCTGGTGGCCAGCTCTCTGGTCTACTTTATGATCTTGAGATTTGGCCTCACGCAGACAAGCTCAGCAAGCTTCGAGCAGAACTCGTCTGTGAAGGGAAGGTTGCACTCGTAGATGTCCAGCCGAATCAGGTCCTGGCAGCCATCCAGGAGGTTCATGATGTCAGGCTCTCTCAGGCTTCTGATCTTGGCAACGTTCAGGACCTCGATGTCTGGAAGGAACTTGGTCACATTGCGTAGGGTGAGACCAGTCAGGTGCGTGCACTGGCAGACGTTGAGGTTGATCAGGTGGGGTAGGTTCTACGTGAAACAGATCATAAGCTTAGTTCTCAAAATGGAATCAATCAGACAATACTCTTGCAAACACTCCAGGATTACTCCAGGGTATTAGACCTGCTACTGGGAAGCTCGACTGGGCCGGTCAGAAATACCCAGCTTACCTGTGTGGAGTAATGATAATTATGATGTATCGTGTAATTGTTGGGCTTGTTGGAAATTTAGAAGTGCTGACAGAAACACATCTCACTAGCTGGATAGTCAGGGAGAAAAAAGGTTACCGAGCTATCCCAGACTTGCTTGATTGATGCTCATTAGGAAGACACAGCTAGGACTCTGATCAATACCTTCATCAACCTCTTCAGAAGCTCGTCGTTGATCAAGTAGCCACAGAATTTCAGGTTGAGCACCTTGAGGTTGGGGCTGAGGGTCATGATCATCTTGAGGGAGCCGGTAGTCAGGTAGGCATCGCTCAGGTCCAGCCACTCCAGCCCGGGGTTCAGGATGCTTGGTAGGGCTTTGTTGTTCAGCCTCTTGGATCGCTTCAGTCTTCGGACGATCTCACTGCATGAAATAATTGTTTCAAGATCTATCAGAACTAAAATAAGAAGTCTACAAAGCAGAATCTTTCCTGTCAAGATGATAATCCTACTAGGATCGAAACGTCTGACCCTCATAACTCTAGATCACACATTTCAAGTTAACCACTCTGGATGGTGAGCAGTTTGCAACAGTTCAATGAATGAGTCAGAGGTAAACGGTGGACTATTGGGTAATCGAGAAGGAGGTAGGAGTAGCGTCTTAGTGGAAGAAAGGTTCACGACTCTGATAGAGACCTCTCACTAAACCTCTAACTCCTGCAGAATCAAGATAGGTGATGGCTATGACCGATACTCACCCTATCAAGTATTCATCCATGATGCCTTCCAGGCTGTAGTCTGCTATCTTGTCGCACACCGTCTGCAGGCATAACTCCAGAAGTCTCGGAACCTTGGTGCCTTCGTGGTAAGGGTACTGGTGGAAAAAAAGAACAACACTTTGATATACATGTAACTTAAATGTAATTAAGTGATTTTACCCACTTCCTCACACTGTTTCAGGGTTAACAACGGGTTTCTTGTTCATATGCTAATAAGAATGTCCATATTCATGAGCAAAACTGTGATGTCATCCGGGCACAAAAAGTTGGGGTTGTTTGATAGGTTTGTTGACATACCTTTTCCTCCTCAATGGGTTTTGTGCGCCGAATTTGTTCCTTTCACTCAACTGGTGGTATAATTGTTTTGCCAAACTATGTGGGTCAAGTTTGCCTCTTCATTTTTTATGTTTCCCATTATATTTTTACTGTTGATTCCCCACATGAGTATGCATGAAAATCCCCCAATTTGCAAAGCCATTCAAAGGTAAACCAAATGCTGGTTTGAAACCAAAATAAGACTTGCCATTCATTATGTCAGTATATTCTCTGTATGAAGGCAAAAGAATATACTGACTTAAAAAAACACTGCATGAACACTTAAAGGTGAGTTCATCTTATTGCTAAGCAAAGTGAGAAATCACAATACAAATCACTATGGTGATACTGAAAAACTCGGGTACTGCTTTGTGAAATCCAGCCCTGGACCCAAACAGACACATCAGGCTTTGTATGTGCCGACCTTCAGGTATGACCGGCTTCGCTTAGACCAAGAAGCCGGCCTAGGCCTGAGCTCTATAATACCTAGCAGATGACTTGGTTGAGAAATGATATTACAGACCAAGGAACCAGCCATAAGCTGCATACCATGTACACCACATACAGTCTAATTTGCTAGTAAGCTTAACTTATATTCTGATTTTAGTGTAGGCCTGGTAGATTATTTTATCCTTTAAGCGGCTTCCTGAAATCAGCCCCACAGGAGTCTCGTCAAGACATTTTATGTATAAAGCGTCGACATCTTCCAACCGTTTACAGGAAAAGTTCTTGGCAACACCCAGACGAAACTCACACAAGAAAACTGACACTTTTTTTTCTGTTCGATAAAAAAAGTTCATGCAATTTATTGAGAGAAGACCACGACGTTGGAGACTGTACAGCGATAATCTGTAACATGTCTTTCAGCCCTTACACTGAATACTAGGTCACCCCTGGTAGAGTAGGGTTATAGACTGGTCGCCGGTCACACAAGGGGAGGAAGCCTCCATCGCCAGCGTGCCAACCTAATGAGACCGGCCCCCTTTGATCCGGAGGGAGCGAGGGTAATTGATGGAGTACCTCTGTAATGAACCCTCAATCTGGTTACCACAAGGCAGCGTCGCGGTATATACTGTAAGTTTCGTTGCTCATGATATTATGCTTGTCAATTTTTGGTTTTATAGTTTTTTTCTCGCTTTTTAACAAACTTGCCACACTCTACAAATAAATAAAGTGTGGTGAACTAGCACAGTAGCACTAGAAAGTTAACCTTTGGTTAAAGATTTTTGTGATGGATAGGCCTAGCTACTTGGGAGATGTAATTTTGTCACAAGTTCCGAAGAGGATATTAACACCAACACAAACTGAAGAAATACCTTTCAGGGTATGAAGATGGTGCTGGTATAAACATACTGTTGAAATATTTCCGCTTGAAATGGTGTATTTATACAGAAATTAGTAAAAAAAAAAAATTTTTTAAAAGACCGAAAACAGTTTTGATCTCGGGCTTATATCAAAACCATTCTATATGTTTTAAAAGAAAAATTGAGTCGGGTTTTCGCTATTTTCTCGTGACTCAAATGTCCGATTGAGCTCAACATTTCACAGGTTTATTATTTTATGTACATGCTGGATCAGACAAAGTGTGAGTGCTGTTCTGTGACCTTTACCAATCGTGTATTATACCTTTAATAGAAAGGATGGAACTTGTAATTGACAGGTTATAGGTCTACACCATTACAATTTTATCTTAACAAAATGCACATGCAAAGGTACTAAAAGGTAAAAGATGAATAAACATGCTCGAGTGTACCGTGTATGATCAATGGTCCAACCCTATGGTGATTGATCACCCTAAGTTGGACATTCGGCACAAAAGATTCCTAAGATAGTTCTTTATACGATGTGTAAAAAAGTGACACCAAACCGCATCCTCCTATTTCGTTCTGATGTGCCACGCAGCTAGCTCACCATCAGAGTTGTTTACCACAATGATAGATATCTATATCATATGGGACTGGTACAGGCATGTCGTACAGATTCCAATGTAATGCACTGATATGTACACCATTAGAACCAAATTACCACAAGCAACTCCAGGTATGCATGTTAACAACTAGGGCATGACCTGCACATAAGGCATGGACTCCAGCAATGCGAAGTTCCGATCATTACGCGACCGCGGCTCTTGTATTATTAGGATTGAACACAAAAAAAATCAAATCGGTCAGGAATTACTTGGAAGTGACCCATGCATTCACGGCCAGTTATATTCAGCTAACTGGAGACAGGGGACCGTTAGAGGAAAACATGGCCAGGAGTTGGAGCGCAACAACGGACTGACCTAGTTCCTCTGTGTCGGTAGTGTTAGAACGTATCGCCGACCGCGACTCCAATCTGAACTTGGGGGTCCGTACGCCATCCGTCCCCCGTGCGATCGAGCTTTGAGGTCCGCACTAGATACGCCGAGGCATTGCGGTGGGACTGTATTTTAAGCTTGATGGCTTTCAGAAGCTGGGCCGTGATTAATAATGCTTAAGAATGGAGGTTGCCTTCTCAATCCATCTATCTCTGTCACCGGAGATTACAAAACTAGGCCATGCGTGGTAACAGGGTGGGCTGGTCGGTTGGCTACAGCTGTAGAGCTGGGCTGGGAGTTGAACAATCTGAACATGTACTTGTACACGAAGGGTCACGGCCCTGGTATGTAGGCCTATGTGTCTGAATCTTGCGTGGGTCCTGTGGGGATTGTATTGGGAGCTATCATTTGTCTTTTAGGCAGGAGAAACTAACATCGTCTGGTTTTTAAAGTGACAATACATAGGCCTACTTCTTGAGCAATTACATTTAGAGGAGAAGGATAAAGTCAGTGTCAGGGTGCATTTTGCAATATAACCCTGACCTTGGGACGAAGAGACTTCTCAGTTCTCACACTCGATGCATGATGCAAACTAAAGGCTTTTACGCAAAACTATTTCAGAGACTATTTAAAGGTAGTATCATACTTTGGTAAGGAACCAAAACAGAAATATTCACAGATTTACGTATAACTTAAAGGGTATGAAGATGGTGGTGGTAGAAACATACCATTAACATTTTTCCGCCTGAAATTAGTAAAAACAACGACCGAAAAACTTTTTGATCTTTTAAAAGATCAAAAATAAAAGGGAAAAGACTTCAGAAATACTGTGGGAGTTTTTCAATGTTTTCTCAAAAAGTGGGCACCGTATGGGACTGAAATTTTCACAGATTACTGTTACTGTATCTACCTTGATATTTTTGCCCACGAATCTGTATTTCTTTGATAAAAACCAATGTATGATATTACCTTTAAAGGTACATGTACTATCATACTTTGGAAACATGAAATCTTGCAGGGTATAAAGATGGTGATGGTAGAAACATACTGTAAAATCTTTCTGCAGTTTTCTATAGTTTCCGATGATGATATTAGCTTAAATATTTTACAGGTTTGCTTTTAGTCCATGAAAAATCAAATTATGAACAGACCGCAGCTGTTCTGTCACCTTAAGTTACCAAATCCTGTTTTATGCCATCTCGCATCTCGCGTTACGAATCTTGCATCTCGCATTACGAATCTTGCATCACGGCGAGATGCAAGATTCGTAACGCGAGATGCAAGATTTGTAACGCGAGATGATCTCGCGTTACAAATCTTGCATCTCGCGTTACGAATCTTGCATCTCACGTTACGAATCTCGCGTAAGGTTTTCAATCTTGCATCACACGTTACGAATCTCGCGTTTCCCTTCTCGCATCTCGCATCTCGTATCTCGCATCTCGCATCTCGCATCTCGCATCTCACATCTCGTATCTCGCATCTCCCATCTCATATCTCGCATCTCACATCTCGTATCTCATATCTCGTACCACGCATCTCGTATCTCACATTTCGCATCTAGCATGTCACATCTCGCATTTGAACTTGTGTTGACATTCACGGCCGGCATGGTTGCAGTATTGGAAATTGCACTATTGAAATTGTCAGAGCATGTTTTATGGGTCATGTTAAAATATCTCTATATTAAAGGCAACTTCATACTTTGGTTTTTGTCAAAGAAATGCAAATTCATGGGTAAAAATATCTACAAAGATACAGTAACAGTCATCTGTGAAATTTTCAGTCCCATAATGGTGCCCACTTTCTCGTAACGCGAGATGCGAGATTCGTAACGTGGGATGGGAGATGACAGGTTTAGAACACCATAAGAAACACATTTCTTGAGTCTGTTTTGAATTGTGGGTGTTTTTTTTTTTCATTTTCAAACAAGCATCTCGACCAAACCAGGACAAGACTGTCCCTTTAAAGCACGTAGCATGTACATGTGAAGTCCCTCATCATAATAGTTTGTCCATGAACTACACGTACCCACACAAAGACCGCAAAACAACATAGCAACAACATCTGCCCCAGGCAAATATAGCTTTCCACATCCGAAAATACCATCACAATTTGTAAGTGTGTTGTTGATCACTTTGTTGCTGGAAGAAAAAAAATCTGGCCTCTACTAAACCACACCACGGTTTTAAGTGTCTGGAGAAGATGGAAGTCATGAGAGCTCAACGGCACTTTATGGAGGTTGTTCCTTTTAATTCCCTGACCTTGATTATTCCACCTGCTTCCATCCGGACCTCCAGGTCCCTGATGGTACTGTCATTTCACTTTGTGTGGCATCGACTTCAAGCTGCTATTACATACTGAGCTTACCACATGGGAATCCTGAGCTGAGATTTCTGGGCCCAGAATCAGATGCACAATAATTGATCCCACAGCGATTACAAGCTTTCATACACGTTTGCACATGTGAACACTCATGCTATAATGTAATGCAGGTGTATGGTCTTTGCTGGGGCCAACGTCATAAAGCTGCTTAAGCAAAGAATTTGCTTAAGCATGAAAACTCTTCCTTCACCAAAAAGGATTACCGACCAAATTTCCATGTGATGTTTACTGCTTTCGACTTGTATTCGACCATTGTTTGCAGTTCATAACATTCACAAGGAGTTTTGGCTGGCAAACTGATTTCATTTACAAGGTTTTGGTGCTTAAGCAAATTGGGTGCTTAAGCAGATCTATGAAATTGGCCCCAAGTCATGCATCTAATTAATATAAACAGAATTCTTGTGACCTTTAACACCACCCATGATCCTGATATTTGACCCATGGGTACTACTGGGTTTAGGGTGGGATTCAGAGGTCATGAAATGTACGATCAGCCGCTGGAATTTTAAAATGAAAAGAGACGATGTAGAAATGCCTCTCTATAGATGAACCATCAAAATCTCACAACTAATTATGATGGACGCGGCTGAACCAATATCAATGCCCTGGATGTAGGGTCTAGGGGAATTTGGAACTGCATTTTGTGCAGCTTTTTTCGAGGAGAAAATGTTCCTTGTTTAAAGCAAAAACTCATGCTCATGGACACAATGGTAAAAAAACAAACCCTCCCACTAAAACAATTTAAAGGTATCAAATTACAGATAAAAAATGAGCCTTTATCTTGCCATACGTGGTCATGAAATGACAAATTAGAAAACCATTAGATTAAGGACATTTATGAAACGGGGGCAGAGGCTCAGGCTCAGGCTCGGGCTCAAGCTCAGGCTCAGGCTCAGGCTCAGGCTCAGGTTCAGGTTCAGGCTCAGGCTCAGACACAGGCTCAGGCTCAGGCTCAGGCTCAGGCTCAAGCTCAGGCTCCATATCATACGTGTCCGTTTTGAAATAACGGGTATAGGGGCTTTTGGCTGCAATTTCGGTAGTAGGTTCTCTCGTTTAAAAAAGTAAAACAGAGCTTCAATGAAAAACCACAACCTATATTTTCAGCACATGGATGGCAGAGCTGGAGCCTGCGCTTGAGCCTGAGCCTCCGTTTCATAGACCCCCTCAACAAACCAATGACTTTCATCACTATGGAAATTTTCAAGACTGTCATGCTCCATCCTTATAAGGATGGAAATCAATGGGAGACTTTTGGAGAGTCGGTCTTGAGTCAACAGCGCACACGAATGCACGCGCAATACAACGCGAGCATGCTCACAATTGCGCAAGCATGGTTTGCTCATGCGCTGTTGACTCAAGACCGACTCTCCAAAAGTCTCCCATTCTGTCTGATTTCAATTTTTGGTACGTACCCGTTCAAAGCGTCGACTGTAGATGGATCGTACGTACACCTCCCCACGCTCAGTCCTTGTTTCGTACCGTTTGTTGCCTCGCTCAGACACCGAACTCTCAATTTCTGTGAGTAGAGTCTCCTCAGAGTACGTGCAGAACAATGGGACTGTCATAACATCGTTCAGTTTAACAAAACCTGCAAACATGTGAAAAATGGAGGTATCTCAATGGATTAGAATATCTCGGTACTAACAATGCATTAATTAGTGACTGGGATCATTGTTAAAGAGGATGTTCAACACTCAACAAACCTCCCTTTAATTGTTAGAACTATAATCCTAATATTACTTGACATGAGAAAAACAAATATTTATCTCACAATGAACAGAAAGAGAGTCTTTTTTAATGATTTTTCTCTCAGCCTGAAAGCTCCCCAAAATTAAGATTATCTTAATTTTGTCAATGGGGCAGCAGACAAATCTGTGTGATTTTGTGACATGGGAATAAAAGGCTCTCATATATGACATCATGAAGACGCTATTTTCTCAGGACTCAGATGTCCGATTGAGCTCCAATTTTCACTGGTTTATCATTTCACGTACATGTTGGATTAGACAAATGAGAGTGCTGTTCTGTCACCTTTACCAATCATGTATTATACCTTTAACATACATGTAGGCCTACAACATGATAATGTGCATTCAGCTTGGATTACTTTTTCAGTTATTTTGGGGTAGTGGGGCCAATTTCTGAGCCCATAAGCTTGCTCTCAAAACCCAGGGCACTAATTATGGCCCCAAATTGAATCATGAAGAGGCACAAATTGGGAAAGGCATAAGTGCACTCATAGCAGGGCAAAGGTCAAAGGTCATAACATCATGTCTTTAAAATACACTTTCTATTTTTGTAAAAAAAAAAGAACAAATTAGAGCTTCTGGGATGTAACACATTTGCACATGTGTTTACAAATCAACTGCTTTTCCACATTTCTTTGAAAAAAAACCTTCCGGGAACTTGAGAATTGAGAAGGTAAGGCCTACAGTATATCAGAGTATTTGCTTGATTTCCGTCGCTGGCCAGGAGGCCTGGGTTTTATTACCAGCGTGTAATGCCCAAAAATGCAGCTGGGATTAGACAAATCAGTCATCTGCTTCTCTCCAGCAATGACATTGACACCGAGCCTGAAAATGAGACATTTGCAATCGGCACTGGATCTCGATTGTTATGATGCGCGATGTGAAACACGCCATCGGTGCAAACCCTTGGCATATGGGCTCATTTATCAACAGTTCAGCTCGCTCGCTGAGGGTCTGTGCTTAGGACAGATCTCGGGCAGTCGAGGGTTACCTAAGTAAACAGCCTAGCACGACTGCAAGCTACAGTGAGCTACAGAGATGCGACATATTCAAATTGGAGAGAGGAAGTATGAGAGATGACCAATTTTAGCCAGCGATGAATTCAACCAAACCATTTTTAAGAACAATTTGAGGCTTTGCATGGTGACAATTGGTATGTGGATCGGTTTGCGGAAACACCATGTAAGAGTCGTTCGGCGTTTCTGCAAACCGATCAACATACAACCATTTTTGTCAGCCACTTACAGGTAGTATCATACTTTGGTTTTTATCAAAGAAATACAGATTCATGGGCAAAGATATCAAGACAGATACAGTAACAGTCATCTGTGAAAATTTCAGTCTCATACGGTGTCCACTTTTTGAGAAAACAGTGAAAAACAGCCACATTATTTCTTAAGTCTTTTCTCTTTTATTTTTGATCTTTTAAAAGATCAAAAATATTTTCGGTCATTGTTTTACTAATTTCTGGATAAATACACAATTTCAGGTGGAAACATTTTAACCATACATGTATGTTTCTACCAGTACCATCTTTATACCCTGTAAGTTATACGTAAATCTGTGAACATTTCTATTTTGGCTTCTTACCAAAGTATGATACTACCTTTAAAGGTAATTTCATACTTTGGTTTTTGTCAAAGAAATGCAGATTCATGGGCAAATAATATCAAGAAAGGTACAGTAACAGTCATTTGTGAAATTCTGAGTTGCTTACAGTGTCAAATTTTTGAGAAAACAGCAAAAAATGCGTTTTCAAATCTTTTTGCAGGATTTGTTATCTTCCGAAGATTAAAATTATTTTTGGTTATAATAGGTTTTACTCTTTTATGGATGAATACAGCATTTCAGGCTGAAAAAATTCAACGATATGTTTCTATCATCACAAAAATATAGTTACATGTACATGTATATCTGTGGAGATTTCTGTATGCTATTAAAGTATGATAGTACCTTTAAACACTGAATACAAAATTTGTAAATTCAGTGAAATTAACAGAAACCAATTTAATCATCAAATAACCACACAGGAAACTGACTGAATTTCAAATCATTGAAAAGTGAACAAACAAAAATTGACTGGAGTGGGATTCGAACCGGCGACCTCCTGAATACCGTATAGGCGCTCTACCAACTAAGCCATCTAGCCCTATGTTGGTGGTGACCCCAATAGTCAATGATCTTTGTTTGTCGTTTGGCAGTCAGAAGCCATGAAACCGTACACACACCGCCATATCCCAAGGATCATTTCACTGATACGCGCAACAAACAAACAAAGATAATTGACTATTGGGGTCACCACCAACGTAGGACTTATTGGCTCAGTTGGTAGAGCATCTGTACGGAATTCAGGAGGTCACCGATTCAAATCCCACTCCAGTGAATTTTTCTTTGTACACTTTCCAGAATCAATTTAGGTTATTTTCTAGAAGACAAAAAATGACCACCGATTTTGAAGAGATGTTCGCAGGTTAATGTTATGACTTGCATGTAAAAACCAAAATGATCTTTTCACAAATAAACAGGAAAATGAGATGTTTGACTTTTGCCAAACTGGATTTTTGAGTAAATAGGGACAAAAGACTCTGCCAGGAGCTTACAGAATGGAATCATCTAAGACCCCTTCCAACCCATTAAGGCCATTAGCCTGATCATAATCCTCCCCGCGCCATCCATCCATTTCATCCTCCCCGCGCCATCCATCCATTTCATCCTCGTGTTTACAGTTTCTGCTCATCTCTGTTGAGTGTCAGTTTGTTTATTTGGTTTTAGAGGTTTTTTCCTTCTTATCCTGCGCTCTCTGAGATCAAGACTATTTCACATTTTGCGGCGGAGGCGCAGAGAGGCAAGGTAGCATGAGGGATGGATGTTCTGGATGCAGACCTCAGAGATAGAGGAGATTCATTTGATGGGTTGGCGATGGGGGAGGGGGGATACTCAGAAGATATGGACTTCAACAAACAAAGAGAAAACAGGACTACGAGTATCATTGCAATTGACCGTATTCACGGTGCATCCATCCTACATTTGAAGCAGTGCAATCAAACCGAGGCTTGGATTTTAAAGTAGTCTGGTACTTTTTCTTTGGGTATTGGTGTTATCTTTTTCAACAGGTATACAAGGAAGGTGACAAGATGGATGCGCTTTGAATAAGACATAGGGTTGCTGGATGGAGAGGGGTGGGTGTTGTTGGGTGTGGGTGCGTTGGGTTGAGGGAGGAATCATTGGGTTTGGCTCGGGATTCAGGATGTACATGTAGGTGGAGTAGGAAGGCAAGCAATGCTTGATGGAATTGTGGGGGTAAATAGCGTAGAGCTAGGAAAGGGTTGGGATGGGCTGGGCTGGGATTGGTTACAGCAGGCTGAGGTGGGCTGGGCTAGGGTGGGTTGGGTGAAGCTGGGCTGTGCCAGAAAGGGCTGAAAGGATGAGGGCTGGATGGATTGGTTTGGATTGGGCAACTTGGGCTGGGGTGGGCTTTAGTGGGGCTGGACAGGGCTAGGCTGGGCTGGGCTCAGTGGTCTGGGCTGAGTTGGGCTGGGCTGAGCTGGGCTGGGCTGAGCTGGATTGGGTTAGGCTGGGTTTTACAGAGTTGCTCAAGCACATTTTTATTAGAACCAAGATCGCACAAAACCTGGCAACATAAAATCAGATATCTAAGCATGTCGAGAGCAATACATATCACAGAACCTTTTGGTTGGCTGTCCCACTTGTACCAGAAATTAAGGCTTTTCATGCTAACCAGACCTTTGTGCTCAAAGATATAGGCCTAATCTTACTTGATTGGTAAAGGTCACAGAACAGCACCCATACTTTGTCTGATATGTATGAAATAATCCTGTGAAACTTTGAGCTCAATCGGACATCTGATGAGTGAAGAGATAAATAGCGAAAAACCGACTCAATTCTTCTTATAAAACGTAAAAATGGTTTTAATCTTACCCCGAGATCAAAACTGTTTTCGGACTTTGTTTGACTAATTTCTGGATAAATAAACCATTTCAGGCAAAAATATTTTTATAACGGTATGTTTCTTCCAGCACCATGCATCTTCATATTCTGAAAGTTATACGTAAATCTATGAACATTTCTGTTTGGGCTTGTTACCAATCCTGTACTGAACCTCTAACCAGCTCTACAATAATGGTGCCTAAAGGAATGATGACCCATTAATACTTCATTCACTTTCTGCATAAACGCATCTTCCTTCAATCTTTATTGACTCTTCATAATGTCACCGACACTTAACACTTGATTTCATGACCTTCCATTTCATACTCATACCCTTAGCATAATAGAGACAATGTACACAGCCTACCTCTTGTGTTATATAGGAATAATTGCTGGGTAAATACAGAACATGAGAATGTCATAGATGTAATGAAATAGGCAGAAAAGATTGCCACTCTTAGTCCTAGAAGGGTTTTGACAGGTAGTATACAAACACTATCCCTGCTGTGTGTATGGTATTCCCACATGGGCTGGGAAGCTAGGACGACCCAGGCCTCTAGGGGCTAAATCTAGACCCTGCATGGTAATGGCCCATCAGCCAATTCCTGTATACACTAACTCAGCATTTAGGCTTTAGAAACAATATCCAGCAATGTCAACTTGCATTCATAAATGTTTGGATTTGGGGCGATCCTGGTGGACCAAACAAGAGGTTTGATGATCGGGAGGGTTGAGATGGAGAAAGGTGGACCGGGATGAAGGTATCAGTGACGTTCAATCTCGGGAATTGGAAGTTGTTGTGGGCTATGTTCCTTGTTTGGACTTTGATAGGGCACTAGGGTATAGTGATGTGCTTGGATCCTACGTGGGTTGTAAACTTGTACTTTGTTCTTATATGAAACACATATGACCTTCTAATTGTAAATGTTTTAAATTTATTGAAAAGTGAACAAAGAAAAATTGACTGGAGCGGGATTCGAACTGGCGACCTCCTGAATACCGTACAGGCGCTCTACCAACTGAGCCATCCAGCCCTACGTTGGTGGTGACCCCAATAGTCAATTATCTTTGTTTGTATGGCTATCTTTGTTCGTAATTAAAAAGCCATATCCTCTTTGAGTGATCCCCATGTACCGTTCCCAGGTTGCAACATTGTTGCGTGTATCATTGAAACGATCCCTGGGGTATGGCGGTGTGTGCGTGGTTTCATGGCTTCTGACTGCCATACGAACAAAGATAGTTGACTATTGGGGTCACCACCAATGTAGGACTGGATGGCTCAGTTGGTAGAGCGCCTGTACGGTATTCAGGAGGTCGCCGGTTCGAATCCCGCTCCAGTCAATTTTTCCTTGTTCACTTTTCAATGTCTTTAAAATTCTGTCAGTTTCCCTTGTGGTTATTTGATGATTGTTTTAAATTTAATTTAAATTTGAATAGTATCTGCTCTGATACACAGGCTTCTTTCATTATATTTGAACACCCCAGTTTGAAATTCCCAGTTTTAAGTCTCTGTTGCTTCAATGAAATACCACAACTAAAAATTCAGCATATATATGGATGACAGAGCCAGAGCCAGAGCCAGAGCCAGAGCCTGAGCCTCCCGTTCGTCATAGAGCTAGGAAGAGAAGGAGTAAGAACTGCAACCTATTATAATCCAATCGCTAATCGCCCAATTAAGCCCCGTTGGAAAAGCACTGCGGCCGGCCACACGCTTGTTACATAACATAACCGCAGTTGATCCTTTGTGCATGATGATCGTCGCCAGGAATTCTTTGGTAACCAAAAAAATGGTTCATAACTGCAATTGCATTTTGGAGTAACAAAACCCACGAACCAAATATAAATGGCAAGCGCAGTCGATACTGTGAAAGCCCCTGCATACTTTCATGGCAAACTGAAAGATGCGCAAGAAAATTCTGTTTCAATCGGTGCGTCGTTCGTCGAAATCAGGCATTTAAACACAAAGTTGTCGCCTTTTTCTACATTTATAGAAATCCAGTTATGCTTAGCGTAATTTCATATTTCCTTATGCGGCTCTCCCGAGATTTTTCACAGCAAGGAGTGAGCCTAAATTGTAGATTACCGTAAGTCCTGACAAAAAATATGGTACATGTGTGTATATGACAAATGCCCAGCCAGCTATGGCCAGTTAGTGAAAAGTCCAGTCAGTTTTTCCTTTTTGGCCATGTTGCATCCACTACGTTTGTATATTACACGCGCAAGGAAATTAGACCTTTCCACAGTGCCGGGACGAAGTTGGTCAAGCCAGCTCACAGCCAGACTACCGCAAAACAAATTTGCATAATAACTACTATTTTAAACAAAGCCTGCGGTTGCAACTTGCATGAATGCGGCAGCGATCATTGCACCATTGAAGTGCCTTGGTTCTAACTCCTTCTGTTCCTCGCTCTATGGTTTCGTAAACTCCCTTTATTCAATCCAAAATATTGTGCTTCAGAAAGGAAAGACTTCACCTGATAACTTGCACAGTGAGTTCTGAACAACTCCCAAACTTCTGACGATAAAAAATAAATAATCAAAGAATTTTCATAAACATGCTTACCTCTGTCACTGACTGACAGTCCCTCTTTAACCGCTCCATATCTAAGCAGATACGCTAGACGCTTAGCAAGCTTGGTGTTCCTAGGGTCAGCGTATCGATTTTTCTGGTCACCATTCTTCCTGACGGCAGAATCCTGTTAAGTAAAAAACGAAGGAAACAAAGGTTTGTAAGATGTTTCAGGAATGCAGTAATCACCACGGTAATCACCACACTGTAAACTGCAGAATCAGAAAGCTGCTAAGCACACAAAACTTGCTTAGCACCAAAACACATGAAACTTGCTTAGCACCAAAAGTCTAAACTTAAACAAAAAACCCTTAATCTATGCCTGGTACTGAAAAATATCACATGCAATTTTGAGCAATACTCCACATTTTCCTGTGCAAAAAAATTCTCATGCAAATCTTGCGCTCAGCTCGATGAAATTAGGCTGAGAATATGCGGAGAAAAAATGGGGCATGTACTGATGCTCTACTCTTCACAAAATGTGATGGAGCTGAAAGTCTGTTTAATGAGTCAGTTGTTAAGTATTTTGATCCTTAGATAATGAAAAATAAAAAGTGAATTCTTTTCTTTAGTCTTTCTACATGTATTCCTTAAATTTAATGTTCTTTATTTGTAAATTCTTTAATGGCGGTATTTGTGCATAGTTTCATGGCTTCTGAGTGCCAAACGAACAAAGATAATTGACTATTAGGACACCACCAACATAGGGCTGGATGGCTCAGTTGGTAAGAACAGCAATCCGGTGGACGCTGGTTTGTATCCCGCTCCAGTCAATTTTTCTTTGTTCACTTTTCAATCAATTCTTTATTCTCAGAAATTCTTTATATTTTCCACAGCCTTCATTTTGATTCGCTTTCATCCCAATATTTTGCTGAGCAATTTGAAGAAGCACAGATGAAACACGGTGTTTAAAGAATGTTTACAACATTGATAAAGGTGACAGAGCAGCTGCAGGCTGCTCATAATTTGATTTGCCATAAAATAAAAATAAACCTGTAAAGTTTTCGGCCCAATTGATCATTGGAAACAGTAGAAAATAACGAAAAACCATTGAAATTGTTACACAAAATTGAAAACAGTAGAAAACAGCAAACCGTTGCAATAACAGTCAAAGTGTGGGGGACTAGCAGTCTCATTTATTTTATCTTTGCAAGATAAAAATGTTTTGTTGTTTGGTTTTACTCTTTTCTGGATGAATATACACCATTTCACATGTTTCAGGCAAATCAATTTTCACAGTATCCATCACTATTTATATACCCTGTAAGTTATACGTGAAAATTTCTGTTTTGGTTTGTTACCAATGTTATACATGCCCTTTGAAGGTACAATACATGATTGGTAAAGTTCACAGGACAGCACTAATACTTTGTCGATCAAACATGTACATGAAATAATAAACCTGTGAAAATTTGAGCTTAATCGGACATCTGAGTCACAAGAAAATAGCGAAAACCTGACTCGATTTTTCTTATAAAACATGAGGAATAGTTTACTTTATGTTTGTTCCAAAAATCGTTCGGACGAACGATCTTTGGAAAAGACACTAAATCTTGATTTCCTTGAAAAACCCAGCATCTGATGGACCAAGATTTCCCATGGTGACTGTTTGCACTGTTTATGAATTGTTGAGTCCATTTTCTGTCTCAAACTCAATACAGTTGTGTATTTTTTTTTTGAGGCCTTGCAAATCCTATATGCTCCCTTTAAGACCGTGAACAATGCATGTTCGTTGTAAGACACTGCGACTTTAACACGACATGTTTACAAGATTTCACCTATAATTAGCTTTGCTGTCAATGCGAAAGTACACCGAGCGCGAGACATGACAAACTGGCGGGGGTGGAGGGTGTGGGGGCGGTTGACGACTTGATGTCAATTACGGAGTCAGCGTGATGGACTCCTCCGTCATTCTATGCCCTGACTGATGAGTTTAAGGAGTACAGACGACTCATTACAGACCAGACGTTGAGCGACACCAATTAATGAATCAAAGATATCACACTACTGTCTGCTGGCAAGTTGGCAACGCAGATTTTTCAATTACGTCATTAATTTACAGTCAGTGTATTAAGTAGAAGTTCATGCACGAATAAATTAGTCTCATTTCTCCATGCATACATTGCAACTGGAAATGTTTAAAGGTATAATACATGATTGGTAAATGTCACAGAAAAGCACTCCCACTTTGTCTGATCCAACACGTACATGAACAAATAAACCTGTGAAAATTTGAGCTCAATCGGACATCTGAGTCACGAGAAAACAGTAAAAAACCTGACTCAATTTTTCTTACAAAACACATAGAATGGTTTTAATCTTACCCCGAGATCAAAACTGTTTTCGATCCTCGTTTTACTAATTTCTGGGTAAATACACCATTTCAGGTGTAAATATTTTACCGGTATGTTTCTACCAGCACCATCTCCATACCCTGAAAGTTATATGTAAATCTGTGAACATTTCTGTTTGGGTATGTTACCAATCCTGTACTGTACCTTTAAAAAGAAATTTTGCAAATAAAAATGGACAACTGATGACTGGCATTCTGTAGCAGACTTGAAGTCTACAGAGCTCTGTATAAAGCTACATGAATAAGGAGCAACAACAACAACCGAAATGATGAATGATTTTGAAAGTGTGGGTGCCACTTAAAGGGAGCATATAGGATTTGCGAGGCCTCCAAAAAAATGTTATTGAGTTTGAGACAGAAAATGGACACAACAGTTCGTAAACAGTGCAAATAGTCACAATGGGAAATCTTGGTTCATCAGATGCTGGGTTTTTCAAGGAAATCAAGATTTAGTCCGAACGATTTTTGGAACAAACATAAAGTAAACTATTCTTATGTTTTAAAAGAAAAAACGAGTCGGGTTTTCGCTTTTTTCTCGTGATTCAGATGTCCGATTGAGCTCAAATTTTTTACAGGTTTATCATTTCATGTACATGTGCTGTCCTGTGACCTTTACCAATCATGTATTGTACCTTTAACCACGGATGGAAGGCAATTTGTACGAAAAATTCTTATATTATAGTCAAGAAAACAAGGAAACAAAATTTAAGGAGGTGGGGGGAGGGGGAGGGTGGAGTACTGGAGTTTCATACTAAGATAAAAGGGTTGCCAACTCAACCGTCAACTCTGAACTAGATCATGCAGTAGTCCGAGTAAACTACTTGAGGACACTAAAAGTAGCTTTTGGACAAACTCTGGCGTAGTGGTGGTGAGCAAAATCGGTTAATTTCATATCCGATTACTGATTGCAAAAAAAAAAAGGTTAACGGTTAACCTATGTAATCACGTGCGACGTGATAAGTGCCATTGTGATAAGTGTTATACTAGTGCTGGGCAACTATTTGATTTTGAAAGTCGACTAGTCGTGGACGTTATAGTCAGTGCAGAAGGACAGGGTACTGTACACACATGTGGGAATGCACGCTGTACATGCTGTATGTGCATGTACGCGCGCTGTTTGTTCCAAAGGAAAAGGTAAGTGCTGCGAGTTCCATTGAAAACCGCACCACACAGTGTGGCACCGAACATGCCACGACCAGTCGAGCTAATCGCAATAGTCGCGACTCATTGTGTTGAAGTCGCGGCCTGACGACTAATCGGTTCTCGTTGAAACAATAGTCGCGTCGTCGACTACTCTTCACTAGTCGCGACAAGTCGACTAGCCGGGTTTTCTGCCCAGCACTATTATATACGTCTTCTTCAATGTGATTGTCACTTTTAGAATGCTTCTTACGATGTTGTTTTTGGGTTGGGTTGTTTTGGGTTTTGTTTTTTGGGTTGTTGAGCATGTGCCAAACGTTCATATCGAAAACTTGGGCCCACAAACGCGCAGAAAAGATCTGTGGGTAACGGATTATGTGTGTGCATTGAAAACAGTGCATGTGCACTGGCATAGTTTATCTCCCATTCATTCTCCACAAACACGTCAGTGGACTAGACCACTATTTACTACGGGGGAGAAAAATAGTTTCACTGTAATGTTGAACAAAACGTGATCCACAAATCCAGAGTATCTTAAAAGTTTCATTTGTAACAACACTTTTACACATCTCCTACAAACAAAACAGGAATACACATTTACAAAAACGACACAAAGTTATGAGTTGTTCCGGCAAAAGTACAACTGAATCACCTCTATTCATTAATGTTGCGATCCAATCACCAAACACCTCAATCTTGACACAACTTTAGCCAATTTCTTCTCAAATTAGACGTTTAAGACAAAACCATAATATAATATGCATAGAAATATATGTTAGAAATAACATAGTTGGTGTAACAACAAAACAAAATCATAGAAACAACGCTAGATTGTACTTCACGTTTTTGCAACTTCGACGTAGCAAACATGAAAGATCTGGTTCCTATTTCAATAGTGCTATATTCGTACTATAGCCACAGAACCAGACTAGCACTGAATATGCATAAGGACGAGGTCACCAAACAAAGATGAAAAACTCTTTATTATTGGAGTAAAAAAAGCCCCTTTTTCCTCGGAACCAATCAGAATGTGTCTTATATAGATTGAAAGAGAATTTTCCATAGTTTATTTTGCCGTGCGCGATGGGTCTGTACCATGCCTGCAACTAATTTGCTGTTCAGTTTAGTGAGACAACCCCCTGGAAATACTGTCAAAATCATGTTGACCTCCATAGGAAATGCTCATTTTGAAACTTTTTTCTCGTTTTTGAAATGAAAAAAGCCCTATATTTCCGACTGACTTATATTTAGTATCCTATACCATTCTTGAGAGTGAAAAATAAGCTTTCATTTGCCGGGCGCGATGGTAAAATACACCTGAACACTTTTTTGTTATGAATGGAAGTTTGCCGATTGTACGTCATTAGGCCTTGTGTTTCATGCGTTGAGGGCTACAAAGTGGATGTCGCTGAGCAAATGCGCGCAAGTTTTTCATATGGGTCTCTGTTTTTCCCCCTTTCAGTTTCGGTTAACGCGGTTAATGAAAATTTGTAACCGGATAGTTAAATCCGGGTCGGTTATCCTACATGTGTATCCGGATAAAAAGCCCAGCACTAATCTGGCGGTAGTAGAGTCCTAGTACCTTTACTATGTTTCAAGTGGGACAGGCTCTTTTTGCCTCTAACCCCAGTGTTTTCACCTCCAGAACGATCCTAAACTGTCTAATGCGGCCGGCTACAGACCGAGAAGAATCGGAGATTTCAATAATGACAAGGTTTACTTACATTTTTATAAGAAAAGAGAAATTTCACCTAAAAATGGGCACCGATACCTCCTGTCCAAGCAGTTACAACCGCCATCTTGTTTATGAATGTTAATAACACAAGCGGCACTGGCTGTGTGCACACGCACGCGCATATGAATGCTGACGACTGCGTGCAAATGCGTACTGTGTAATGATGCTATGGTTCAAGTTCGGTAATTGTGGATTTGTGGACAAGTGGTTCCTCAGCTACACACATCAGCAAGCAGGAAAGAAAAAAAAATTTTCAAAAATATATTGTAGAAAATTCTTCAATTTAGGGTTTTAAGAACTCAGGAACATTTGCTGAAAGTCAAAAATATCATTTGAGAGTAGTAAAAGCTAGTATAATAAGTTGATTTCCTTTCCTAATCCTTTAACTTTATAGTTTTACTTCTATTCTAGAAACCACTTGTCCTTTCAGGGTTACCTCAGATTAATAATACACTCGGGTTAGCTGGTACCCAAACCTAATACATGTACATGAAGAGTCGTATTAAGCTGAGATAGTTTACTGTAGAAGCTAGGTACCAGCTAACCCGAGTGTACTAATCTCCGGTAACGCTGTCCTTTCCTTTATAGTTTTGGGAAACAATTGTCCACAATTTATCATCAATTCTTCCACTTACCTTCGAGGTACAAGTATTAGGCCTACCAGCCTCTTCTCTAATCATGATGGGCAATTATTTACAGAAAGACTTCTTAAAATGTATGTTTTGTGAACTCCAAGTTAAAAGAAACTTCAAAATGTGAATCACTCAGTTTATACGTGAACAGTTAACACAAGTCTGTAGTTTAGTTAGCCTAGGCATTGAATATCTCAAACCACGCTCATATTGTACGAATTAATCATAAATAAGTCCCCAGTATTGGATATAAATGCAATGAAACAAACAGTAATGACACAGAAACGTAATAAAGGACGTTATTTTTACCGTTTGCGTCAGGAAGGCGGGAAAGAAAATTGCACAACCGTCTGTCATGCACATGTAGGAATAGCACGCTTGTTTGTGTTTACGAAGTAGCCCGCCCTCTCGCGGCAAACAAAGTTCAGTTAAAAATCCAATGCATTGTGTACAAGTCATCATAAAGTTGACGCTTTTTACTCAAAAATTTACATTTTTGGAGCAAATATGATTGCAAAACTTTAAGTAGGATATTCAAAAGACAGAAAGGATTACATTAATACAGGTTTACTTGAGTATGTTAATATGACGTCATTGTTGTGCTTGCTAAAACGCATTCATTTATTTCTCGATTTTTAAAGAATTCTACACATGGCTGCAATGAGCACTATCATCAAAATATAAATTACGAATTTTAGGCAAGTAATACAATTTACAAAAAGAACCTTTACTATTCATAATTATTTTCGCTTCAACGGCCTATTTTTTTCCGATTATGATAATTCAGTTCAGTTAAGTTCACAGACTTACCAAACATGTTAAAGGTAGTATCATACTTTGGGTAAGAAGCCAAACAGAAATGTTCACAGATTTACGTATAACTCACAGGGTATGAAGATGGTGCTGGTAGGAACATACCTTTCAAAGTGTTCCGCCTGATATGCTGTATTTATCAAGAAATTAGTAAAACAACGACAGGAAATCTTTTTCATCTTTTAAAAGATCAAAAATAAAAGATAAAAGACTTAAGAAATACTGTGGCTGTTTTTCACTGTTTTCTCAAAAAGTGGGCACCGTATGGGACTGAAATTTTCACAGATGGCTGTTACTGTATCTTCCTTGATATTTAACTATTAATCTGCATTTCTTTGGCAAAAACCAAAGTATGATATTACCTTTATGATCTGTGAAAGGCGGGGCAGGAAAATACCAACAAATTACAAGAGTATACTCGACCATTAAAAACAAAGCCAAAACCTGGCACTTTCTCAACATTGGTGGCAGCAGATAGATTCTCCGTGCCACTTTTTATACAGTGCATCGCTCGTACTAACAGGCGTTCGTTGAGCTTCGTGTAAAATGCCCCCACCTTTTACCGTGTAAGGATCGCATTTTAAGTGACAGTATGACCTACTGGAAATTAAACATTCTAAGTTGTGTGGCTCTTAAAAAATGGTTTCTTTTTAACAAGTTTTAGCTACTAAATTGACAAAAAAAACAAGAACATTTTGTACAACGAAGGTGCAAATATGCAAGAAATAATCATGTGTGTTTCATCTACAAAATACAAAAAAGATGAGACCGTTTTATCCTGACATTATTTTCTGCCTTAATAAAAACAGGATTAATAACTAAATTTATATGTGCTGTGTATCACCTGTGATTGTTCTTTGGTTGTTTTTCACTGACCAGGAATATCAAATGGAATTTTCAATGCTGGTTTGTTTTATTGAGCAAGAGATTTTGTGCTAAGAAACTTTGTGCTTAGCAGCTCCATGACATTGGCACCAGGTATCGCCTGATTAGTAATTGATCCCACTCCTGACACCACACGACGCTTCTTAAGACCTTCAGGTCTCCCAGGGGCCCTGGGAGCAACCGCCACGCATCATGTGGAAGAAAACAAAGCACAAAGGAAGCTGTCTAACTCTACCCGAGAAGATGAAATTGAAACCGTTGCTTCTTGAATATTGCCTGTAGGACTGATCGCAAGTAATTGCCTCCTGCTATGTGGCCCTAAAATTACGCCCTCTTCCAATTATAAAAGTACACTTTGTATTTCTTGAGATGCTAAATGGTTGTACAGATTCTCGTCATGTACAGCGTCCTCATTCGGCCGCAAATGTCCAGGCCGTCCCACGTGATCGTAGGCAGGGTTTAGGTCAAGATGGGAGTAATTTGAATTGCCGGGCTTTTTGTCATCAGGTGACCTCTTCACGTGATCATACATGCCGCTGGATAGTGGCGAGGCTATCCCGTCAGCCTTTGAGGTATCGTTGCCGTGATTACCATTTGTTTTCTCAACTGAAAGGTATCCCTGGTTATCTTGGTGCTTTTTTGTGGAGTTCTTGCTTGGTAACTCTTCGTCAGGTCCTAGATCTGAGCTTGGGGTAAAATACATCTGGTCGCCAGAATGGACCTGTGCGTTTGGACATAACTGACCGCCTGGCGACTGGTCCCTCTCCAAAATGAAGTAATGGGGGCTACCCTGAGCTCCTGCCCCACGATCAGGGTCCTCCAGTGCCGGAGCCGACGGAACTACGGACGGGTCTTCACCAGCAGGACGGCCGCCGTGGTCCCTTCGTTGGACCCCGCCGTCAAGCATCACTCGGGAGTCGGTCTTGCCATGCTCGTGGTTACCTTGAATCAGCGTCACCTCATAGGTTGGGTTGTGCTGCTCAGCTGCCGTCGGTCCTCCACCGGGGTTCACTGCTACTGGGGAAGATTGTAACTCCGTGTTGTGAACGGCCCTAGTGCTGTATCAAAGAAAAGAAATAAGACTCCATGTTTTTACGGAAATTTAACAACTGAAGCAAAATTAATGCGTCTTCCTCCTCAAGATAGTACTGTATATCATTTGGAATTTGATTCTGCAATGCTGTTCAATGTACTTTGCAGATTAAGCGCATTTTATGTCGGCCTATTATTTTGATTTTAAAGGTAATAATACTTTGGTTTTGTAAACGAAATGCAGCCCATCAGCAAAAAGAAAAAAAACAAGAAAGATACAACAACAGTCATCTGTAAAATTCCCAGTCCCATACGGTGCCGACTTTTTGAGAAAACAGTGAAAAAAGCCCTCGGTATTTAAAAAGAAACCTTATCACCGTTATTTTTGATCTTTAAAAGATCAACATTTGTTTTGGTAATTGGTTTCACTCTTTTCTGGATGAATATTGCATTTCTGGCAGAAACATGTCAACGGTATACTGCCATCACCATCTTTATACCCTCTTAGTTTTTGGCAAATCTGTGAAGATTTCTGTTTCAGTATGATACCAAAGTATGATACTACCTTAAACATCTTTGGATAAACACCCTACCTTGTATTTCTTTTGCACAAGTTGCTCTTTGGGCAGAAACACACGATGAAGACAACAGCGACAGTGAACAGTGCAGTGAGAATGAGCCCAATTACCAAAGCCTGCAGGTTGACTTGGCCAGCAGGCTGTGTGTCGGTCGGATCTGTGGTCACTGTCGACATACCCGTCGGCATTCCTTCGGGCGATGTCGACATTTCTTGTCGCTGTTCGCTGCAACTGTTAGGATAACATTTTGTTTGAATCATTTAATCCGACATAATGAAGAGATTTGGCCTGATCAATAAATGAAATGCTTGTCTTCAAACCCGAAATGGGAAAAGCATTAAGACATTAATCGTAATATACTGAAAAAAAAATTCCAAAACAAATTGCAAGTGTAAATAGGCAACATTAAAGCCATGACTTGTGTAAACATTACGACTCTAGTCTTGAGCATATTAAAGTTGTATTATTTTTTAGTAATAATGTAATTCAAAAAGCTTCATCCGCGCTGTATAATAATAATTATGCAATGCATTGCTTCGGTTTGTCAGTTACACATTTACACATTTCAACAATGAGGGCGGCAAACACATCTTCCGGTGTGAAAAGAGAATTGTAATGAGATGCAAATGGTGTTGGAGGTAGTTAAACTTGAGAAAAGGTACGAGATACTAACAAGATACATAATTACTTTTCTGCCCGGCAGACATTATAGTAACAGTAGATGTTGGTTGTATTTGTATAACATTTACCTTTTGCCTACTACGATAGTGGACATGTCTTGGCATAAGCAGAGTATCCTAGTGGTAGCATCATAATCCATGTATACGCAGATGTCATCATTGTCAAACTCACACACGTGGGCATCATCGAATAGGCATACATCACACTGATCACTGCTACACAGGGAACCTATGGAGGGTTTGGGTTGGGTTGGGGTTGGGTTGGGTTGGGTTGGGTTGGGTTGGGTTGGGTTGGGTTGGGTTGGGTTGGGTTGGGTTGGGTTGGGTTGGGTTGGGTTGGGTTGGGTTGGATTGGGTTGGGTTGGGTTGGGTTGGGGTGGGTTGGGTTGGGGTGGGTTGGGTTGGGTTGGGGTGGAATGGGTTGGAATGGGTTGGATTGGGGTGGGGTGGGTTGAGTTGGGTTGGGTTGGATTGGATTGGATTGGGTTGGATTGAAAAAGTCGGAATAAAAACGGAACAGTTTCAGGATGGTAAGAAACTTGCAAATCTCAATATCCTTTTAAAAGACACTCTTTATTATGTGGAAAAATTCCAAACTCATAATGTAAAAATTGCGTGGTCTCTTTTACTCTTGAACTGTATATCTGCTTATTATCATGTAATATTCGCCGTCATCTTAATATAATGGCCAAATAATGATTGACAGTTAGGATGAAGAGGGATCAGTTTCCAGGTTCAGACTGTTTGAATGGGGCTTACGAAACGGAGGCTCAGGCTCACGGATCCGGTTCAATTTCGTGAATCCTATGAGTCTGAAATAACGTGTATCAAAATAGAGGGTTTTGGCTGCAGTTCTAAAGTAGATTCTCTGATTTGAAAAGGAAAACAGAGCTTCGGCTTCAATGAAAAAAACAACCTGCATTTTCAGCATATGGATTACAGAGCCGGAGCCGGAGCCTGAGCCTGAGCCTCCATTACGTATAAAACCTTCTAAGTTGCTATGCACTGTCTTACCATCAAACTCACAATCCTCTTGCAAGCACTCAGAGTCGCTCTCCTCGGTGCAGATCTGCTGACAGAACGGACACAACTTCGTTTCAGACGGATTACAGCCTCTCCATGGTCCGGCTTTGCAACTAGAAAATATTCAAAAAGTACCAGACCTGACACTTTAAGATCAATTCTTGAGGGCGGTGGACAGCATCGGCATTGACAATCAAACAGTTCAAAAACTTCATCAAAGAACCTTTTCTCAAGAGAGTATTGGCCTAGGTCTACTTTACCAGTATTGCATTGTTGGAAAGCCTTTAAAAGTGGGAGCGTGTACCGCGGAAGCGCGTTGCCGCATCTTCCTTCGAGCGGTACTCCTTCGGTCTTCTGATGGCCATCCCCCAGGCAGCCACGCGACCCATCCCAATCCCAGCAAAATAACGATCTATCTGACGCATTTGGACGCCCTACTGGGCGAGTAGTCCTACCAGTAGGTTCACTCATAGAGAGAATTCGCCTGACAGGATCACTCGCAGGGAATCTAGCCACACGACCGTACAGTCGCATCTGGCGCTCACATATATCATGCAGGTAATAGGTTCATGATCTGACTCAAGATAGGTCTATTTGATTTACCTGTCACAGAAGTATCTCTGCAACTCCGGCAACTTGTCCGTCAGATCATCTGGTAGATGTTCGACATCTCCGGCCCCAGATCCAGGGAGCCCATCTAAGAATATCGGAAGGAGTATCACGATGGCTTTAACATGCATGAGGCAAGCCCAGCGCGCCATGGTCTACACTCGCCCGGAAGAACGGCTCAACTTCCCCGGTGGAGTTGTCAGAGTTAAAGTGGCTGCGCTGCCACTCCAAATGAATGATCATTCAATCTAACCATTGGGGTCCATAAATAAATTAAAGAGTATACTTAGGCCTTCCGTTTACCTAAGACAACTTGCAGAAATTGTACCTTTCGAAAAGGCTGCCTGTTAACCCAGTCGTAACTATCGATATTAGCATAGGTGTTTCACATGTTAAAATCCTTACAACAATTTTCTCACTTATTTCCGGGATTACGTTGCACGAGTCTATTCATAAAACAAATGCATTGTAGCCATGAAGAACCAAACGGTACGGTAGTTGTATGGGATTTATTTGTTTGGTTTAGCTGCACGCTATTGTTATTCAATTGTAAAATCAGGTTGTGATCGAGTGACCACAACCAGGAAATGGTGTTTTCCTTCCTTCTAGAATGTCACTGCAAGACCTTCCTGCGATATAACCCCTTAGGACAGACTGACCTAAAATCTGCTTAGCATGTTAGCTTGTGGGACAGGGGCCAATTTCATAAAACTGTTAAGCACCAAAATTTGCTAAGCATGACATTTCTGTCTTAATAAAAACAGGGTTAACGACCAAATTTCCATGTGTTCTGAATCACTTGTGATTGTGCTGTGGTTGTTGTTCGCTGACCATGAATATCAAATCGAATTTTCAATGGTGGTTTGTTTTATTTGGCGAGACATTTTTGTGCTAAGCAAATGTTTGTCCACAATTGGCGTGGGTTAAATTGCATATTTATTTTGCCTTTTGCTTACCACTAATTAGTTCACGATCTTTAAATCGATCTCTCTTTGTGACTTTTCGATTCGTTTATCCAGGTGTCGATTTCACCAAACTCATCGTAACTTACTATCAATCGTAGGATTTATGATGCATTGCAACCCTACGCGGAATAGTCCCCCTACGATGGGTTATCCTTCGTAACTCGAGTTACGATCGATCATAGGGCGAAACTCATCGTAACTTACTATCAATCGTAGGATTTATGAAGCATTGCAACCCTACGTAGAATAGGCCACCATACGTGAGTTATTCTTCGTAACTCGAGTTACGATCGATCGTAAGACTTAGTGAAATTGAAGGTGTCGTTACAAACTGTGCTGAACAACAGGAGAAAGATTTTACTTCTAATTTTCAATGTAAAACAATTTCTCAAAATACAGGCTTTTTATATTTACAAAATGTATAATATAATATTATCATCTTAAAATGTAAATTACGTTAAGGCTATGTTTGACTTTATGATTTATAATTTGATTAAAAAATATACATGATTGGTAAAGGTCACAGAACAGCACTCACACTTTATCTAATCTAACATGTACATTAAATAAAACATCTGTGAAAATTGAAACTCAATCGGACATCTGAGCCACGAGAAAAAAAAACGAAAAACCCACTCAGTTTTTCTTATAAAACATGAAGAATGATTTTGATCTTACCTCGAGATGAAAACTGTTTTCGGTCTTTGTTTGACTTAGTCTGGATACATATACCATTTCAGGCGGTAATATTTTAACAGTATGTTTCTACCAGAACCATCTTCATATACCCTATAAGTTATACGTAAATCTGTGAAAATTTCTGTTTGGGTATGTTACCAATTCTGTACTGTACCTTTATACATTGCAGATTACACTGTTCTTTATACACTGATTGTTGACATTTTGAACAAAATTGAAAAGCGTATTTACAGAAGCAAAGTATGGGAGTATACATACTTCCACATTCGAAGTGAGGCCCTCTGTTTACATTCGGTTCTGATAAGTCCCGTTTAACATGTAGTTTGACACAAAACAAAATTTCTTTGGCCCCATCTGTATTAAAATCTTTATACAACAAAATGTTATTTTTCAATTCGGGCCTCTACTTTTTCTGTAATCGTTATCTTTCTTTCAAGAATCCAGTTTCTCATTTAGCATACCGCCCTCTTGCGGACGGATCCTGCCAATCCGTTCGATGTGATCGTACCCAGGGTTTCGGTTCAAATGAGCATAATCTGAATCACTGGAATCGTTCGCTTCTAAACGGTGGATGTGATCATACGCTGCAGTTGAAGCATTTCCTGGGGTGGAGGTTGTTTGTGAGGCGCCCTCTATCGGTGCGTTGTCTGTGTCCTCTCTCTCCAGCACAAAATACTCGTGGTTGTCCTGGTTACCATCCTCGTTCTCGGCGATGCGTTCTCTTGTAACCGATGCAGTCTCTTCGTATTGTGGTTGTCCCTGTTCCAAAACGAAATAATGAGGGTCTTTCTGAGCCTCCGTAGTCGAACTGTTGCTTTCCATTGGTGGAGCCGTGGCGGTCACCTGACGTATATTGTGCGCATGCCCGTCGTGACCATCATCAAAAACGCCACCAACGTCCTGTACTTCATGATAGTAATGGCCTTTATCTTGTGCAAAGTTCAGAGACTTGTAGTACGTATCTGGTTGATCCCCTTCGTAGTTGTTCCTGGAAATCGGCGATTGTAACTCTAGAGGGCGTCCGTCTGGAGTTTAAGCCAAGAACAAGAAAATTTATTTGAAAAAATAATAAGATATAAAAGATATGATATCAAAGATAAATATTAAAGGTATGATACATGATTGATAAATGTCATAGAAAAGCATTCACACTTTGTGTGATCAAACATGTACATGAAATAATGCATCTGAGTCACGAGGGAAAAAGCGAAAACATGAATTGTTTTGATCTTACCCCGAGATCAAAACTGTTTTCGGTCTTTGTTTGACTAATTTCTGGATAAATACACAATTTCAGGTGGAACGTTTTAACAGTTTGCTTCTACCAGAACCATCTTCATATCCTGAAGGTTATACGTCAATCTGTGAACATTATTTTCTGTTTGGGTATGTTACCAATCATGTACTGTACCTTTAAAGATATTCAAGATATCCACCACAAAGCATTCATCCATTTTAACATCACTCTAAACTCACACAATGCAAACAAGTGTTTTGTTGTTATTGTGGTCGGTCTGTTTGTTTGTTTGTTTGTTTATTTGTTTATTCAAAACCCTTGGAGAACTTACTTGCTTGATCGGGTTGCACAGAGTCATCAGCAGTAGCACTGCAGAAAAACAAATATAAACAATTTGATAAATAAAACTAGAAATAATCCTTTGATATTTGCTCATACGAACTCAATTTCTTTAAGGAATACTAATAAATAGTAGGTTAGTTGTAATGAAATGACGAAGCCTGTGTACATACCTGGCTCTTCGTGCGCATGTCAGTTTATTTGTCCAGCACAAGACTAAGATGACCACAAGTACGACAACCAGTAAAGTCGACACGACACTTCCAATGATCGCAGCCTCGATGTTAATCTGCTGACCAGCGGGTCGGACGGTGACTGGTGGAGGTGTCGACATATCATGTGTCGATACCTCGTATATCGACATACTAAGTGTCGACATACTAAGTGTCGACATCACTGGTGTCGTAGCCCCGCCTGTTTCTTCATTGCAGCTATATAAAGAGATGTCGATTCAAATAGTTTATTCGACTGGTACGAAAACAACGGTGAAATTATCTTTACTTGGGTTGACAAAAAAAGCTGTTACTGTCGAACCACCAGGGGCCAATTTCACGGCCCTGCTTAGCACAAAAAAATAGCTGACCATGAAATTTTTGTCTTAATAAAAACAGGATTAACAACCAAACGTCTATGTGTCGTGTAACACTTGTGATTGTACTTTGATTATTGTTCGCTGACCATGGATATCAAATGGAATTTTGAATGGTTGGTTGTTTTATATATTAAGCAAGATAATTTGTGCTAAGCAATTTTGTGTGCTTAGCAGCTCGATCAAATTGGCCCTGGAATTATTTAACCGATATGTTTCGGAACCATAATGATACACCAGACTTGTAACCCATACTATCAGGCTAGATTTTGTTTTAATGACGAATTGTACCTTTTTTTCAACAAAACTGACATAATTTTTCGTTTTGGCTAAATTTTATTTTTTATTTTTTTGCTGGAGATGCAGGGGATGGTATTACGAACCCTGTGTAACGATTTCCGCCAGAACAGACGCAGAACTTCAGCACTGTGGCGCGTCTGGTACGATAGTACATGCAGTCGTAATCTGCGTCAGTATCGTAACGACAGATATCCGCATCGTAATAGGAGCAGTATTTGTACTGGCCATCATCATCACATAGCGAGTTCGAATCTGGTCGGGGAAGAACAAATAACAAACTTCTATCACAATTTAACTCAGGCCGTGTCCCAATTATCTGGCTGCGACCTCAAATAACACACAAATCTATGGAAATGGCTGCAGTCACTGGCTAGTGGCTGCCGTAGGTACATGCGTAATTTGCAGCTGCAGCCAGAGAATTGGGACACGGCCTCAGTCGGTAGTTAACGTAAAAGTGAAGAATTTGAATTTCGTGTTGAGCAAAGTGTTAAGTCGGTTGCGAACGAGCCATATTTCTGGCCTAATGGGGGCGCCCTTTTGAAGCAATTTTAGGGATATTCCTGACATTAATTTATGAAAGATTCCGAAATGTAATAATAATGTATTGCATATTCGTATGTTGATGTCATTTCAATCAACTTGAATGCACTAAGTCTGAACATTAGCTACTTTACAAGTTTATTCATAGGATTATGTCTCTGACGCATATATGGCGTTCAAACCAAATACGGTGCCCTCTCGTGGCCATAACATCTGTTAAGATAACTTGTTAAGATGAACACCAAAAATAAAGAGATGCTTTTAAAGAGGCAAAAACGACCAAACAACTTACTGCAGGGAAGGCCAGTCGACAACAACAACAACAACAACAACAACAACAACAACAACAACAACAACAGCAATAACAACAACAGGAACAACAACATCAGCAGCAGCAGTAGCAGCAACAACAACAACAGCAACAACAACAACAGTAGCAGCAACAACAACAACAATAATGAGCAGCAGTAGCAGCAACAACAACAACAACAGCAACAACAGCAACAACAACAACAGTAGCAGCATCAACAACAACAATAATGAGCAGCAGTAGCAGCAACAACAACAACAACAGCAACAACAGCAACAACAACAACAGTAGCAGCAACAACAACAACATCGGCAGCAACAACAACAGCAGCAGCAGCAGCAACAACAAATGTCAACAAACAGACGAGCAGACAAACAAGCAATCACAAACAAGACCAACACAAACAAAAAATGGACTTACTGGAATCAGATCCATCGCATTCATCTTCTGCGTGTTTGGGACCCACATCATTTCCTGCCCGTTCTGACCAAGCGCAGACTCCATCATCTGAATTACTCCAACTTTCCCTAAAAAAAGAATTCATGAGAAAACGAGCGTGAAAAGATACTTGTTTACAAGAATAAAATATGTTCTGTGGCCCGGTTTCATAAAGTGACATGTAAATGAGTCCACGTTTGCTTTGTGACACTACATTATGTTTTTTACTTTGTGTCATTATGAGCATGAAGTTAACTACTGGAAAATCGGTACTTTGTGAAATCAGACAAGAACGAGGCCACTCAGAAAAGTGGCATTCCTAATAGGCCATTTTAAAGGAATACATGATTGGTAAAGGCCACAGAACAGCACTGACACTTTGTCTGATACAACATGTACATATAATGGAAAACCTGTGAAAATTTGAGCTCAATCAGACATCTTAAAGTCACGAGAAAATAGCAATAACCCACTCAATTCTACTTATAAAACATAAAGAATGGTTTTGATCTTACCCCGAGATCAAAACTGTTTTCGGTCGTTGTTTTGCAAATTTCGGGATAAATACACCATTTCAGCCGGAAATATTTGAACGGTATGTTTCTAACAGCACCATCTTCATACCCTGAAAGTTATACGTAAATACACGTGAACATTTCTGTTTGGGTATTTTACCAGTCCTGTACTGTACCTTTAAAGTCAATAAAGCCTGCATGGTATATAACTTGGCATAAAGGTAGATATTTTAGAAAACAATTCAAAATCACCATACCAGCCATCGCAGAAGTACTTCCTTATGCTTGCGAGGTTTTCATGTAAGTTAGCAGGGAGAGAAATTGGAGTTCCCGCTGGGCAAACATCCCGTGAAAGTCCAGCGAGAAGCAGGAAAAGGAACGCCGCGTGTACGGGGGAGAGCAGCATGCTGGCCCGCTGGCTGTGCCTCGTTGTTCGCGGTGGAAAATCACGATGGTGTTATCCAACTCGCGCAGGTACGATCAGTCTAGCTTGTTCGTGTAGTTCAGCGGTTTCTCTACGTACACTGACTAAAAACGGAAATTCGCAGTTTTGTAGAGGCCTCTCAAACTGGATTTTTCCAGAAAATGACAACAGATATACTGATAACTTGTCACAACAAACCTGTACCACGTCCTACCAGTGTATATCGGATACCAAAGTTATTTTAAGGGTTGGTGTTAGAGTTGAGCACACCTCTTCACGGAAGTGATACACATATCCTTGAACTAAGCGTTTTCCCATGACCACTAACACACCTCAAAATCGGTGCACATTTCACCCATGAGATTCTATGGATTAATTAGGCAGGCCAACATACTGCAGAAGTTAAAGGCAATATCATACTTTTTATCAAAGAAATACAGATTCATGGGCAAAAATATCAAGACAGATACAGTAACAGTCATCTGTGACAATTTCAGTCCCATACGTTGCCCACTTTATGAGAAAACAGTGAAAAACTGCCACAGTATTTCTTACGTTTTTTCTCTTTTATTTTTGATCTTTTAAAAGATCAAAAAGATTTTCGGTCGTTGTTTGACTAATTTCTGGATAAATACACCATCTTCATACCTTGTAAGTTATACGTAAATCTGTGAACATTTCTGTTTTGGTTTCTTACCAAAGTATGATACTACCTTTAATACAAAATACCTTCTCGAGCCATGCTTGTGGCACTTTAGATGTCTGGGGTCGATTTCACCAAACTCATCGCAACTTACTATCAATCGTAAGACTTATGATGCATTGCAGCCCTACATGGAATATGCCTCCTACGATGGGTTATCGTAACTCGAGTTACGATTGATCGTAGGGCTTCGTGAAATCGACCCCATGTCTATTACCAAAGTTCTCGCTTTTACATTCTATACAGGTAATGACACAGCTGGGTTTGTTCTCATTTTGTCAATCAGATTAGAAAAAACACATTTCCTTCCTTAACTTCACAGGAAAATGTATTACATGGCATTTTGTCGACCCACGTCCTGATAACAGACCTATACAGGGATAGACCAGACTATATCAGAACAAAAAAGCTATCCACCAGCATAAAGGTAATATCATACTTCAGTTTTTGTAAAAAATCTGTGAAATGTTCAGTCCCATGCGATGCATACTTTTTGAGAATTGAGAAAGCAGTGAAAATTACGCTCACAGTATTTATGAAATATTCATTCGCCGTTATTTGTTTTTATCTTTTAAAGTTCAAAGTTGCTTTTGGTAATTGGTTTTACTCTTTTCTTGATAGACAGCATTTTAGGCAGAAATATTATATTATATATTTTCATACTTGAACGGTATGTTTCTACCATCACCATCTTCATACCCTGTAAGTTATAGGTAAATCTGTGAAGATTTCTGTGTCGGTATACTATTTAAGTATGATAGTTCCTTTCCTTCAAATGTAATTGAGGTATTACATTACAGGTCTATTCTTGGCAATTTTTGGATGCAAAAAAGTCAGGGATATACCGCACCCAGCAAGCTAGCATCGTGAGTTTTTGCCAAGTATACCGTGAACAATTATTACGCAAACATGAATCATTGTAGGCCTACTACGTCATGCGGTGCGTGACGTGACATCATCAAACCATGGACTCTTTTTACATTTACTCCGATTCATTCTGTTTATGTTCCGAAGTCCAACACAATACGTGACGCAGAGAACAACATAGGAAATGACGAAGTGCCCTTGAAATTTGCCCAAACCCAGTACCAGGCAGTCGAGATCATAAATGCAGTGGCCGGAAAAGATAAACCTGATTGGTTTCAAAATAAATTTTGATTTTATACGACTCATGGATTAGTTGTTATTAATTTTGTCTTTACTAACTCGCCTTGCGCTATCGCACTTCGATAAGCAATACACGAGTTTACACTTCGGCGGCCATCTTAGCTTTTGATTGCAACTTCAAAACGAGGCACTTTCATGCATGCGCACTTTTCGAAGTGTGTATTCTAGATTGTTTAGCCTAGCTTGGGGGAAATAACGCTTAGGGGCCAATTTCATAGAGCTGCTTAAGCATCCAAATTTGCTTAAGCACTAAAAAGACATGGTAAGCAAAATCAGTATGCCAGCCAAAACTCCTTGTGAATGTTATGCTCGGCAAACAATGGCCGAATACAAGTCAAAAGCAGTAAACATTACCTGAACATTTGGTTGGCAATCCTGTTTGATCAAAAAAATACAGATTCATGGGCACAGATATCAAGGAAGATACAGTAACAGACATCTGTGACAATTTCAGTCCCATACGGTGCCCACTTTTTGAGAAAACAGTGAAAAATAGCCACAGTATTTCTTAAGTCTTTCTTCTTTTATTTTTGATCTTCAAGTTAAAAGATCAAAAAGAATTTCGGTCGTTGTTTTACTAATTTCTGGATAAATACACGATTTGAGGTGGAAAAATGTTAACAGTTATACGTTAATCTGTGAACATTTCTGTTTTGGTTTCTTACCAAAGTACTACCTTTAAGCAAATTTTGTGCTTAAGCAGCTCTATGAAATTGGCCACACACAGACCTGCACATTACTAGTCTCAATCTTTGAATCCCATACCTAAATTAGTGCCAAAACTTTGACGGGAATTTGGTCAGTTGCTTAAAGAAAAATTAAACATTGTAGAGCTTCACAATAAGCCTTTTTCTCGTGAAGATCTATAAAAAAAAGGCGCGAAAATCATGTTTAACATAGCACTGAATTTATGTACGAGAAAGAAATAACAAATAACTAAACGCAATTAATATTAAATCATTCATATACATTCTATAATATGTACATTTCACCTCTTAAATATAACAAACTATTAAAAAAAACTAGGACAAATTTAGCATGTAACCCACAAAAAGACAGCAGTACAATCAATGAACATTTGGAAGGCTTTTCAATAAATATTATGTACAATGAAAACGATCTGTCCATTCTGAGCAATACTTACTAAAGAGGAATGACGATTAACGAGTATGTATTAAACATACACAAACATTACCTAAAACCACGAGATTGCTTCCACGTATTTATCTGTTGGAATGCGATCCATGAACTTGACTAATACCATAGAACTATATTAAAATTTTAATATAGCTCTATGACTAATACATTAAAACATGTAGATACTACAGCTCGAAGTCAAGGAACTGAACTAGCCTGTTTGGACTTCCGCATTTGATAAATATAAATTGTTAAGTTTTGCTACTCCGAACTGACAAGTCTTGAAGCAATCCTAATCATTATCATGTAGGTGTTGTCTGTTTGAAATGGCGCTATAATGGACGATCGTTATGTAGATTTGCAGTTAGGCTAATTGCAGCTGTTTTCTTCTAATTTAGCACACAGAGCGTCGCTGTTCATACAAAGACGCCCTCTGGCGACGCTCAGTCGAAATTCCTTTTCATTGACTCAACTTTAAACTAAAAAAAAACGTGTTTGGGGTGCGCTGAAGTTGAAGCTCTGTTTTGTTGGTTAAAACAGACTGTCTACTTCCGGAACCTTGAGTGAAAGACGCTCGGTTGAGACAATATTTTACAATGGAATGGATGTGTGATATGGATCTGAGGCCAAAGACGTATGCTCAAGCAAAGGATTCGAAAAGAAGGGGTCCTAATAATTAATGTTTGTGACATCCTGTACATGCCGCAGCGCCCTCACCCGTATTTTCAAGGACAGGGCGCTTAAGATGATCGTATCCAGGAGACCCCACTGGTGTGACTTCCTCATACCCAGTGTAAGGGTCATTAGTGCTGTGTGTAGGTGGCTCGAATGTGAATATATTACGGTGTTTCCCTTCCTGTGTTTTGTTGGGAGCATTTGCAACCTCGTATCCAGAATTGTGGTTCATGATGACGTCAGCACGTCTTTTTTGAATCGCCGGCGAGAAATCACTGGGAAGAAAGACTCGCGCGACCTCATACCCAGAGTCCTGATTCGAAGAATCTTCGGGTCTTTGTAACTCCACGTACGGCGGCTGAGCTCCTTCATCCTGCTTCCAGTTGGGTTGCCCAGTTTCCGGACCGGTGAGTGGAGCTCCAGTATCGTCCAAGCCCTCTTGGGTCCCGTTGATCTCCAGGGATGAGTAGTACTGGTCCCGTTGCTGCTCGTCTAAGTCGGGACCGCCGTTCAGTAACTTGGTGTTGGAAGCCGGCGTGCGCAGCTTGTGGCCGTAGGCATAGGAATAGTCTGGCCGCCGCTGATCATCAGCATATGCGTTTCCATGAGCCCGAGTCTGCGCCTCGACCTCGCCATCAGAATCTAGTCAGACAGAATTAAAAGAAAGTTACCTACTTGTGTCTAAGGGGCGTGGTCAGTCCCCATCAATGGGAAGTCATTATCTATCACTAAGTGCGTTCGTTTAACTTCCACGGAGCAACCATAACCTTAAAATGGTCGTGTATACTGCGCAAAATAAGCGAGAGGGCGAGGACGAGGTCGACTCGTGGAAGCTAAACGAACGTACCATTGGTGGTCATCCATAAGTCCTACATTTCACTATTCGTATCACGGCCAGTGCTGCATCAAGTAATTGCACAAACCACATCAAGAGTTCTCTATACTTTATATTATCATTGCTAGTGCATTGAGTGGACTTCATACTAAGGTTTTGTGTGTAAGGATGTGATTTTGATGGGAGAACACTCAGAATAGCAGCAATAACCAAACCAGTAATCTGTCTGCCAATGTAAGAGCAAATCATACATGTAGTCGTGTTACATAAATCAAGAGAGCGGACCGAAATGGTCTTGCCATAATGCAAACAAAATGACGGACACATACATAGTTATAGAGTCATCTTGGTTTTCTATTTCAACCTCCATGATAGCTCAGAAAAAGGAAAAACCGGACTGCTCTCTTAGATGTTTAAAAAGCTTATATCAGTGTAATCGAGCTAAAAAAACTTCAAGTGGCATAGTATGTACTTCTTTAAGATGGTGGATGGAAGTGGGGGTTGAAAGGTAGTGTGGGGTGTAGGGGAAGATAAATACTTGAAGGAATTTGTGGAAAAAGTCAAATTATCTTTCACAAAATCAAAATGATGACTGCTGCTAGCAATACTCACCCAGAGAAACAGTTTCGTCCGGTTTGGAAAAAGCCCTGGGGATAAAAATGGAATCTTAGTGATATCAACTCCAACCATGAACAAGTTTTCACAATTCCATTAACTATTATGTATGCTCAAAACAATTTTTTGAGTGATATTCGGCCATAGGCGGGGTTCTATCGCCTCCATTTTGAGGTAAAGCATTGAATTTTATCCAAACTACCAAAATGACGAACAATTTTTCTTGCTTCTGAAAATATTTGAACTGATTTTGTCAATATGCAAATTAGGCTTGCCCTTGACTGACGTGGATGAGCATTGCATACTCAGTGCCTGTTGAGTGCATATGGAAACAAAACTTTACACTAAGGTCATCATCAATGGGAGTTTATTTAGTGTGGTGCACCCCTATCGCGTAAGAGCACATAATTTTTAAGGTCACATTGTACACTCACCGTGTCCTGATGTTCGTCCTCCTTTTTCTCCATAGACAACAGATGACAAGAATTAGGATAATGATAACGATGATAAATAGAGACAAGCAGCTCGCTACCACTAAACCTTGAACATCGAGTGGTTTATTGGTTACAACAGGGACCGCAAGACATCTGAAAAAAGATGAAAGTTTAAAAATAAAACTCACTTACTGGCAAAACCAAAATTCTTCCTTTATGTTTTAGGTTTTATAGGGAAAATTGAGTCGGGTTTTTGCTATTTTCTCGTGCCTCAATGTCCGATTGAGCTCAAATTAATGACCATAAAACAAAACAATTTTGATCTTGATTTTAAAAATACCCGTGGTCGTTTTCACTGTTTTCTCAAAAAGGGTGCACCCTATGGGACTGATATTTTCACAGATTACTGTTACTGTTTTTTCATGGATATGTCTGCCCATGAATCTGAATTTCTTTTGACACAAAAACAAAATATGAAACTACCTATAAGTGCGTCAAAATTTCCATCGTTAAAAGTCGAGTCAACATTCGAGTCGAGTTTTCGTATGAAGTGCGTCATGTTGGGTCAATATTCGAATAAATATTCGGGTCGAGTTTTATCACTGACTAATTAAGTGCGCCAGGTTAGGTCAGTATTGAAGTTGATTCAATTCAGGTCAGTATTCGACTTTAGTTGCCGTCAGGGTAAAATCCAGGTCGAGTCAGGTCGACGGTCAGTAACCTGCTTGCTCCATGTATGACTCACCTGCCTATGTAGTTACCGCGACTATTCTGACTGCCAGACGAACACACACAAAATGGTTCCTCTGCTCTAGCGCCCTCTGTGTTATAAACACACGTTCCCAGGGCATCCTGGCAGACTACAGCATCCTCGTACCCACACACAAGAGTCTGCGAGTTTGACCTGCACATGGATGTTTTATTTGGGGATAGGCCTGCAAAGCGAGAGAAATCAGAAATGTTACCTCGGTGATGTGAAAACAAGATGTATTGCATGGGACATTGATTATTTAAACATATTTAATAAATTTCCAAAGGTTAGGAGGTTTGGATAAATTCGACAACTCAATGCAATCGCAGCTGTTTATTGTAGAGGTTTTTTTTTAATGCCGAAGTTAGGAGGGCCTGACGCGTTTCGATCCTAGCAGGATCTTTATCCATGTATCGAAGGATATTTATTGAAGGCCTTTCAGATAAGGATCCTGCTAGGATCGAACCGCGTCGGAGGCCCTCCTTACTCCAAGGATTTTATAAATTTCAGATCATTATTTTGGCTGAAGAGCAATTTGCAGCAGTTTATCACTTAGAGCATTTTACATGAATATTTACCAATCTCTGTGCCGCTGAGCGTCAAAAGTCCCTATTCTGATAGCCGGTGCTTTACGGGTTTGAGGTTTCAAAACGAATCTTTGGGGGTAACGAAACTGAGGCTCAGGCTCCGGCTCCATTTCGTGAATCCATTCTTAAACGGGCATCAAATTAGAGGCTTTTGGCTACGGTTCGGAAGTAGATTCTCTGGTTTGAAAAGGAAAACATAGCTTCAGCTTCAATGAAAAACCACAACCTGTATCTTCAGCATTATGGATGACAAAGCTGGAGCAGCCTGAGCCTGAGCCAGAGCCTGAGCCAGAGCCTGAGCCTGAGCCTGAGCCTGAGCCTGAGCCTGAGCCTGAGCCTGAGCCAGAGCCAGAGCCAGAGCCAGAGCCAGAGCCAGAGCCCGAGCCCGAGCCTAGCCTGAGCCTGAGCCTGAGCCTGAGCCTGAGCCTGAGCCTGAGCCTGAGCCTGAGCCTGAGCCTGAGCCTGAGCCTGAGCCTGAGCCTGAGCCTGAGCCTGAGCCTGAGCCTTAACCTGAGCCTGAGCCTGAGCCTGAGCCTGAGCCTGAGCCTGAGCCTTAACCTGAGCCTGAGCCTGAGCCTGAGCCTGAGCCTGAGCCTGAGCCTGAGCCTGAGCCTCCGTTTAGTAAACACCCTTTGGTTTCACTCACCGTCTTTATCAAAGCAGGACATAATATCTACGGTGTCACAAAGTGGACATGCACGGCAAGGATGATCTTCAGAATCACACTCATGTTGAGAGCATTCCTCCTGGTCTCTTGTGTCAATCGAAGCAGCCAATCTGCTGGAATAAGAAGATTTAGAGGTGGAATTTATAACGGTGTCAACTTGGAACCAAGGTACATTCTGAGTTTTGTTTGTGTTTTTTCCAGTACAGAGTTTACACTTCAAAACCACACAGCAACACTTTCATGAGGTCACGAAACAAACAATATTTCTGTCTTTCTCAATAAAAGACAAGCTGCTTTCATACGCATAAAAGTAAAATCCAACCAAAAAATTTTGCGTCTTTCAGAAAAAACCCTCTAGCTTCTAATGTAATTGAAAACCATAATATTCAAGTAGTTCGGAAAAACAAAAACAATCATTTAAATTATTATCTGGGTCCGTAAAACGATATAAATGTTTATGTAGTGTATTTGTTCGCTTGCTAAGATGACATTTGTCCTTTGTGTTTTTTCCTAATTAATGTGTACGTTAATTTGAAGGGGAAAATGTTACACTTACAGCAATATTACTGCTTGATACGCTTACAGTTATATACTCTTGGGAAAGAATGGCTGGGCCTAGGGCTTTGTAGGTTTTCAATTTTACAGAAACCTAGCCCTACTGCCAACCGCCAAATTGTACTCGTGGGCGGGTTATAATGTCTGGAGCCAATTTCGTAGAGCTGCTTAGCACAAACAACTGCTTAGCACAAAAATAGCTTGCCCAATAAAACAAACCACCATTGAAAATTCCATTTGAAATTCATGGTCAGCGAACAAGAGCCAAAGAGCATGTGATACACATCACATGGAAATTTGGTTGTTAATCCTGTTTTTACTAAGACAGAAATGTCATGCTTAGCGAATGTTTGGTCATTTATAGTAAACTAGTGGTTGTTCCTGTCAAACATGTTTAGGACGTACATGATCTTTCTTGAAACAATTATGGGATAAGTTAGTAAGAGATTTACAACTGGATGACTAGATTCAAAACTTTACTAACAACTTTAATTTACCAGGGGTCGATTTCACGAAGCCCTGCGATCGATCATAACTCGCGTTACGAAGGATAAACCATCGTATCCTAAGTAGGGCAGCAATGCATCATAAGTCCTTCGATTGATAGTAAGTTACGATGAGTTTGGTGAAATCGGCCCCTGACTATTAGGCCTGTACAACAAACACTAAAGATAATGACATAGTATTTGATAGCAGTGTTTCATAGTTACCCGTTGAGCGTTTGGCAGAAGTAGTGGCGGAGTTGCCCGGAAACATCAGCAAGCCTCTCCGGAAGGTGGTGATAGTAACTATCAGCATGGCACGAGCCGACCATCAGGAACACCGCCACGACGATATGAATAACCAGGAAGATACGAAGCATGGTTGACCGTGTAGTAAACGAGACGAGACAGTCCTCCGTTGTTAAACATGTACTAGAATCGAGTCCGCTGTACATGTAGAGTTTACACTGCTAGAACATACATGCGTGACTTACATGTAGCTCGACAAGCACTCTTGTGAGTTCATGTCTTTACAATCATGTATGTGAATCTTATGACGCACATACTTGGTATGTGACCCACAGTTTATCATAAATATACCAGTCCTCTCACGTCAGTCACGGACACCAAAGAATAACTCCCTTTATTTTCCTTTCCTATATATTGTGCACACTTGCCATTCACAAAATACATATCCACCTCTACCATTGGTCGTCACGCACCAGTGGGTTTATATACCAAGGTTTCAAGGCGACAAAATGTAATAGCGTCAGCACTGACTGAAACCGACTCCTCAGTTGACAATGGTACATTCAGGTCATTTTCGGGCAATACTTTATGAATATTGTGACCCAACCGAGGCCAAGGATGTTCAATATTTTGTTTGGTGTGTGGGTTTTACTCCCCTGCTGTTTGCGGTTGGGTAAAAAAGGCGGCGTCTTCATTACCTCATCGTTTACGTCATAGTGTGCGTAATATTTCGACTCCACACCTTGAAATGACTCTAAATGGTAAGAAACAAAATTTGTGAGGCTCTAAAAATCCGAAGTAAGCAAAGACGTAAGTTCTATTTTAAGCTCGGTAAACAAATTTAATTTCAGCAAATGGTAAGGGTGCATATAACATAATAATTGAATAATAGTAATCACTTGGCAAACCAACATCTTAATAACAATTGTCATATTGTTAGGTTTCTGTACAGGAACTGATGGGAGGTTTTCAGTCTAAATACACCGCAACTGCAGCAAAGTTTTAAAGAATAGATTAGTTAAAGAATAGATCATATACTAGTACTGTATCAAACGGTATATAGCAGCAATGAGTTTTGTACATGTGTTAACGAGCATATGCACTAGTATTATTTTGAGTATTACTCAATAGCAGTGTATTTTTGATATCGCGTTTAATACTCATTAATGTTCATTTACTTAATGTACATTTATATATCAAACTACCACATTGTAGATAACATTATTATGTTCTTGCTTTAATACATGTTCAAAAATATCTGTAAATGTTTAAATCTGCCGCCAAACGAGCACATTAGTCCTATTTTGTTTGATACTCAAGAAAGGCTTCCCACAATGACATAATTATTTAATAAGCAAGCTGCACTATGTTTATAACATAGAGCTATTAATTTTAATATAGCTCTATGATTTATAATCATTTTAATCAATGATTGATAAAAAAAAAATAATTACACTATCATTAATATCAGTAAAAGAGAACAGATACATGTTTCTATTTCTAATCAATTTATATCTCGCAGACTCCAAGAGCTGTGAATGTTTCAACAGAAGTTGTTGACAAATAATGATGTCATAGAAAAGTGAACAAAGAAAAATTGACTGGAGCGGGGTTCAAACAAGTGACCTTCCGAATACCATACCGTTGCTTTTACCAGCTGAGCTTTTCAGCCCTACGTTGGTGGTGTCCATAATAGTCAATTATCTTTGTTCATTTGGCAGTCAGAAGCCATGAAACCACGCACACGGCCATATCCCAAGGATCATTTCATTGATACGTGCAGCAATGGTGCAACCTGGGAACGGTACATGGGGGATCACTCAAAGAGGATACGGCTTTTTGATAAATATAATCATCAAATAACCACAAGGGAAACTGGCTGAAATAATCATGTGTTAGTATTTTGTAGATGTTCAAATCAGAGTAGCCATTTCCAACTTTTTCCAAGCCGTAGCCAATGGTATCGATTCGATACTTGTTACTGCCCATTAAAACGAGCCTAAGCCACAGCGAGAGCCAAATCCGAGGTTTCGGTGAGGCTTGAAGCCTACCTTTAATATTATGATGCATAATGCTATTTACATAGGCAATGCAAATTTAACTGCTTACTTTTTATCTCCTATTGAATATACGTAATGTCTATACCATTAGTGTGTCTTCACACAGATCATAGTGGTTTAACTTGTCAGTATGTTTCGTCTAACTGCTATCTGTAGCCGCCAAATGGTGGTAATCATCACTGTCGTTGCTATGGAGTAAGGCGCCCCAGTCGCCTTATTGCGACCAACTCTCTCGAGGTGATTGTATTCTTCATCGGGGGTCAAGGTTGGTAACTTTGCAGTCTCGTACCCAGAGTTGTCGTCTTTTCCAGGCGGCTGCTGGTTGGGTTTCAGTAGTGGGAAGTAGGTGTTGTCATTTCCCCCTGGGTGGGGCAGGTTGGCGCCCTCGGTTCCAGGCTCTCCCATCTCGCTATCTTCGTTCTGGGTTTCCTGAATGTCGTCTGGATTTTCCAAGACAAAGTATTCGATGTCATCTCGGGCCTCCGTACTTAAAGAGACATCGATGACGTCATCGCCAGTCATGTCTACGTACCCGGAAGAGGGTTTCTCGCGTACAAGCTTCGGTTCCTGATGGTCACCTTTCCCAGGAGACGAGTTAGAAGCCTTGCTACCAAGCATGTCCGTTTTACCATTTGGATTTTCCAGTTTTGGTTGTTGAGGGTCGTCAGGGGCCACTGTAGAAGAGCCCTCTTGCGGCAGGGGGCTACCAGGTATGTCTGTGTAGCGTTCTGACCTCTCTCCATCCAGTACACTGTAGAAGTGACCTTCAATATCAGTCCGTTGTGCTACCTTGGCAATACCTGTGTCTGGCTGATTTTGGCCGTCTGGTCGCTGCCCGTACGCGTAGGAATATTCACGGCTGTCTAGAGCAGGTGGCTCGGAAACAGGAGGTCTATTAACTAAAATTGGAAGAAAAATGTAGAAGTAGAAAACCAACTTGCCTAGGCCGGAGTTTGTTGGGGAGTCAGGTTGGCGTAGCGGTTCTTTCATTGCCTTTCACCTCTGTTGGACTGGGTTCAAGTCCGGCTCGGTCCACAAGTGGATTGGATTTTCAGTCCCTACCTGATTCTGTGGGTTTCACTCAGAATATTACACTGGGGTTTTCCTCCCACCTCTAAAACTGTATCTTCTTCTCATCATCTTTTCCATAAAAGGTTTCATCGGGCTTTCGAGCTACAGTGCCTATGGCGCTTTTGAGGAATCCTTGGTTTCATAACCAGAAATAGATTATTCAATAAAACTTGTTTCATGTTTCATACAGGAAATGCCCCGACCATTGTATAGTGCTATACTATCAACGGACTGTAGTGGTAAACATATCACAAAAACAGATTTATCGGTCGCAATTAACACTTAAGAATCGGATATGACCAATCTACATGAAGTGTGGAATTTTTCAAAGCTCAGTTGACTTTCCTGTTCACTGACATATGATTTGAAGTGAGAAATTCAAATTTCTTCTTGTAAACTTACATGAAACGTCCTGGTTATCTCCTGTGCTTGTTTCTGCTGTTCGCTTCCTGTGACGAAAAATGGAAGGATTTTGTCAATTATCTCTGAAAATTTATCCGCTGTATCTTATTCAGAATATTTGGGGCTTAATAAATAACTTCACCCGACTGTACCGGTTTGTTGGTACCAATCTGCCGGTTGCTGCTCCGGCTTGATGCTACCGTTCCGCCGGTCGGTGTACCGAATTGATGCTACCGATCCGCCGGTCGGTGTACCGAATTGATGCTACCGATCCGCCGGTCGGTGTACCGAATTGATGCTACCGATCCGCCGGTCGGTGTACCGAATTGATGCTACCGATCCGCCGGTCGGTGTACCGAATTGATGCTACCGATCCGCCGGTCGGTGTACCGAATTGATGCTACCGATCCGCCGGTCGGTGTACAGGCTTACCGGTACCGATTGCTGGAGCCGACCAACAACCGACAGATCGGTACCGAGGGTGACTACCGACCCACCGACAAACCGACGTAATGATATTCCCCGACTGCCTCAGCAAACCTACCGGTAGTTACCGACCGGCACAATACACAGCAAAACCAGCATTCAACTTCAAGAACAAACATACTCCTGGTGATGACTAGACCAGGCTAGTCGAAACGTTGAGACCTTACGAGAAGTGCGAACGAAATAGAAGTGCGAAATTACTAACGATTCTTACATGGTGTTTCCGCAAGCCGATCCACAAACCAACATACTCATTGGACTATTCTAATCCAAAAAAATGACCATAAACCCACCGATCCTATGAAATCATGCTGAAAACTTATGTGGACACAAGGACTGACCGAATGACCAAACGGACTGGACATAGCCGACCGAGAAATCAGAGGCGAAGACAGGCTTATACGAACCGATTTCTGTTCCTGCAGCGCAGTAGTCCTCTCCGTTGGAGGTACCAGAACAGGATTACTAGTAGCAGTACGAGAGCCAGGATGCAGGCAATAGACACTGCTGCCTTGTTGATCCTGGCTGAATCATCACCAGGTCCTACGGTGTCGCCTCCTGGTGACGTCGGTGGCATCGTGGTGTCGCCTCCTAGTGACGTCGGTGGCATCGTGGTAAACGAACCTGCAGTACTGCTAACAAGTCTGCATCATGAGTAAAGGTACAGTGCAGGATTTAGTAACATACCCAAACAGAAATGTTCACAGATTTACGTATAACTTACAGGGTATGAAAATGGCGCTGGTAGAAACATACCGTTAATATATTTCCACATGAAATGGTGTATTTATCCAGAAATTAGTCAAACAAAGACCGAAAACAGTTTTGATTTCGGGGTAAGATAAAAAACATTCTTTATGATTTATAAGAAATATTGAGTCGGGTTTCCGCTACTTTTTTGAAACTCAGATGTCCGATTGAGCTCAAATTTTCACAGGTTTATTATTTCATGTACATGTTTGATCAGACAAAGTGTGAGTGCAGTCCTGTGACCTTTACCAATCATACCTTCAAGGGAAATGACTACAATGTGGCAATTCAGTTATGGTTTGCCGATATCATGGCCGGGATTGAGTGAATATTTACCTGTCGTCTGTGCAGAATTCTTTGTAATTAGAATAGAAGTAGACACAAAAAGATCCAGACCGTGTCTCATGTTGACACACGTATGCGTCGCTATATAGGCAATACGTAGAATACGTTTCACGGTCACATAGTCCATCTGCCGTAGAAGAAATCAATGTTGGGTATTATTGTTCATTATTTGTATGAAATATTCCAATAGTATTTAGCGACATATTGAGCATAAACGGTAAATTCGTACAAAATGTGAAGGCACTTTAATATTCGAGGTTAATATTCTTCAATGGCCAGCTTTACCCAGACCCGCCCTGTCGCGCCCTGCCCCGCCCAGCACCGCCCCTGCTAGCAACATTATGAGGCAAATATTGCTCACCAGTATCATCTTTCCAGCACATTGGATTTGGACAGTTTCTACAGATTTCTAAACACAAGGAACCTGGACTCGATTGTCGGCCGCATGGATATTGTACATCGGAGCAGCTGCCAAAAAATAGACATTTGTTGTAAATGTTTACTTGACACAATATCAGAGACACAGCTATGTAGCTGTGGACCTTCTCCTATATAATGTGGTTTCGTATCCAGTGCAAAATGCGGTGGTCGCCATGACACATGACACATAGGGCGCGCATTACACTACTCACAGTGTGAAATTAACTATGAATATCTTACGCAAGACGGCAAAAAATGGTGGCGCAGGAGGAACATCGACCATCAGAAATATCTTCGCACATATTTGTGATGTTTGGTACATCGTACATCACAAATTCACAAATATCTGCGCAGTTTCGTTATGCGATGGTTGCACGTGCATTATAATGACGTATAACAATACATCGTACAACACAAATCTGCGCACATTTTTATATGCGTGTTTTAATAGTGCCATGATTTTTTCTGAAAAATCTGTTCTTGCTTTAATTTACGATAATTAGAAATCAAGTGATATGTATAAAAAAAGTTATTTAAACAGCGGTCAACTGCCACGAACAGCGCAATAACGGCAGAGCCTGTAACCAAGTCAAGTCGCAAGTCAAATTTTCTCAAGTCAAGTCAAGTCACAAGTCAAATTTCCTCAAGTCAAGTCAAGTCACAAGTCAAATTTTCTCAAGTCAAGTCAAGTCTCGAGTCATTTCGAGATTGGTGACTCGAGTCGTACTCGAGTCCAAGTCACCGACTCGAATCAACAACTCTGAATAACGGTATGCAGTTTAGCTTGTGATTCACCCATAATGTCATGTTGTCATGGCGGACACAAAAATGCGTAAGGACACTAAAGCGTATTATATGCAAATAATATTTTTCAAACTTCGGCCGTTTGAATAATGCAGCCATTGGGTAAATTCTCGACCGAATGTCGTTAAAATTTCCCATTTTGTGACCAGTGCGCCGAATAAATAAGAAAATGTGTAGGGACAGTCGTTGCTATAATAGGTCTGTAATGTAATAGCATATATACCTGCAGTTTTCGACGCGCTGTTGTAGATAAGCGATAAACTCCGGTGGCAATGATACACTCTCTGCAGCGCACAACATTCCCTGCGCTGCCAGAAACACCACGATGAAAGCACCGAGTCTACCAGCACCAGCCAGGCGGTATGAACGCGTCGTTTCACCCATCGTCACCAATAATGCTCCCGCTGCTGCTAGTAGCTTTATGTAGTCTCCACGACAAACAGTAAACTGGGTTAAGCTTCCTCTAAACATTTGTCTGACTAGTCAACTCAATGTTAAAATATATGAACCAGGACTGATGATGACTTTCAACTTGAACAAGGAACAAACATCCTTCTTCCGTTATAGGTAGCAAAGGGGAAATAGTAGTAGCAACCACAGACAATACGTCACGTGCAATTTCATCAGTCCCAAGTTACTGCACACAATAAATCGACCAGGAAAATAAATCATTGTTCGTTTTTCTAGGTATTTATGCGGTGAAAGGGGCCATTATATTTAAAGAAATTGCTATCGGGACTGGTAATATTGTAATCCAGTGTTGGAGTAGAGTCTTCAACTCCGAGTAGGGCCTGCAGAGTACTCCGAGTACTTTGGGGCCGAGTACTGGGTCGAGTCCGAGTACATTGCTGACGAGTCCGAGTCCAGGGTATCGAGTACGAGTACATTATTTTAAGGTTGAGTACAGGGCCGAGTCCGAGTACCAAAGTCTGAGTCCACATCCAAGTGCATACACAGTACCAACGCACAGTGCCAAAAAATGCACGTACGGTATAGTTTCACATAGATGTTTATAAATGGACGTTGTGCCACTCTTCTCAGAAATGCTTGTTTTACAAACCTTGCAAATGACACGGCTGTGCTGCTTACTCCATTTGAGACTAAACTCCCAATGATATTCATACTCCCATTGTATAAATTATCGAAAATCACGAACATAATCAACCGTAAGTATAACGAAAATGAAATTTGCACTAAATGGTCGAGTACTCCCAAAATTCGAGTACATAGAATCAAGTACGGATCAAGTACATTTTATTTTCGAGTACTTTTAATCGAGTACGGGCCGAGTATTTGACTGTACTCGAGTTGTACTCGAGTACGAGTACGAGTACTCCAATACAGTTGCAACACAGATCAACTTATAGCTATTATTATCTAAATAAGCATGGTGACATGGCCAAATACAAGCCTATGCTTCCTGCCAGCCACAGCCATTCTTCCTCCTTTAATAATTGTAATAAAATTGCAACTTTGTCAAAGAAATACACATTCATGGGCACAAATATCAAGAAAGATGCAGTAACAGTCATCTGTGAAAATGTCAGTCCCATACGGTGCCAACTTTTTGAGAAAACAGTGGAAAACGGCCTCGGTATTTTTTAAGTCTTTTCTCTTTTATTTTTGACCTTTAAAGGATCAAAATATTATTTTGGGCACTAGTTTTACTCTTTTCTGGATAAATACAGCATTTCAGGCAGAACAATTTTAACGGCATGTTTCTACCATAACCTTCTTTATACCCTGTAATGTATAGGTAAATCTGTGAAGATTTCTGTTTCGGTATGATACCAAAGTATGATACTAACTTTAAGGGAAATGTGTTTGTCAGTTTCGTTGTTTTTTGTCACCTTTTGTTCGTTAAGTCCTTTTTGTAGTAAGTATAGTCCTTGTATTTACATATTTTTTTCTTAATTAATTATCCACTTATTGCCTTTTGTTTACGGCACTTCCAATACAAGCCACAGCTTCTGAAAGTGCCCATTCTCTCTCTTATAATTATCATAGTTCATTTTGCCTTTAAATAATTTTTTCTTACTAACTCTAACTTTTACATACTCGTTAATAGTGATGTTACTTTACAGAGTTGGAAATAAGTGTGATATTGTATTGAAATGGTTATTTTGTAAGATTAAAAGTCACTACAGTGTTTTTAAATTCTAAGACCCATGCGTTACTGTGAATTAGACTTATTTTACACATTATGCTAGTATAAATGCTACTCTTCGGTGTAAAATAAAACATCAATATTATGTACATACATTATAAGCATTCAACCAACGACCATGAAATAAGATATGTAAATATTGTGTGGTAATACCAATCTTGAAATGAAAACCAATCTGTGTCCTTTGTGGTATAGGTTGCATGTAAATACATATAATTGATCTAAATTGCATATTAGGGAGACACTTTAGCGTCTAAAATTGAACATTTGGGAGACATCTGCAAATAGGGAGACCGTTTTCGGTGTGTCCCTATTATACCAGCTACCTTTTAAAGACATATTTTTACCGTCCATATTTTAATAGAAGACAGAGAATGCGCTCAATATGAACATATGTCAATTTCAAGTTCATTGGTTTGGAAGATGTTAAGAAAATAGGTAAGTAAAGTTTGTGTACGGCTCAATGAGAAAGTCTCCCTAATGACCCATTCCCTGTAATGTTAATATCCAAAAAATAAAATAACTGATTCATTTCCTTGACAGGATAATATCGGTTTCTCTGATTTGTGAAAAACTAAACAAAAATCATCAAAAATGAAACGGCTTCCAAAGGTACACGTCTTCCATTTCCTTGTGTGTATCACGTATCGTATATTTCACCATTAGGTCAATGTAAAATTTCATTGACTGGCAGTTGGCTTATGTGGTCGTAGATACCCAGTCGAGGTTCCGTCTCCTTCCTCACCTGGCATGCCTACTTCCTCGTAAGCCAGACTAGCTGTATGAGATGGAGTGTCCATACTTGGTGATACTTCGGTGTAAGCTGGATCAGAACTTTCATCTGGTGTGATATGCCAGCTATACAGGCCCTCTGGAGGCCGTCTATGATGCTCCGGTGAGATATACTCGTGGATGATGGAGGCCTCCGTATCGGGGACTCTGCCGTTGGGGGCGCTGTTTATTTTGTCGTTTACATATAACTGGTTCCCATCCTCCATGCTGAATCCACCTGTATTGGTAGAGTGGTTACCAGTATGTGGTATGACTGTACTAGTTCCCATTGTGGTTGGTGGTTCTTGCTGCCAGTGGCCATATGCGTAAGAGTACTCTTGGTTACCAGCTTCATCAGGCGCGGGTACCAGTGCTCTTGAATCTGAAACATAATCATAAGAATTATACATTAATATAAGACAAAGTCCACACAAAGTATATTGTTGCATCATTGATATAAACATTGTATTTCTTCTTATCATATCATTTTTCGAGGGAGGATCTGGCAAGAGTAAGCGGTTCAATTCCCGCCTTCCACCTCACCGGTTCCCGGTTCGAATCTCACCAAGGGCAATGGATTGGATTTTTAGTCCTTGCCTCACTGTTATCCATGGGGTTTTGAACCCACTTAGTCAGAATAGGTCACCATATAGCAAAATGATGCTTAAAGGTAGTATCATACTTTGGTAGCATACACAAACAGAAATCTTCACAGATTTACGTATAACTTACAGGGTATAAAGATGGTGATAGTAGAAACATACCGTTAACATTATTCTGCCTGAAATGCTGTATTTATTCGGAAAAGAGTCAAACCAATTAACAAAACCAATTTTGATCTTTTAAAGATAAAAAATAACGGTGAAAAGGTTTTTAAAATACTGTGGGCGTTTTTTACTGTTTTCTTAAAAAGTGGGCACCGTATGGGACTGTGAATTTTACAGATGACTGTTACTGTATCTTCCTTGACATTTTTGCGCATGAATCTGCATTTCTTTGACAAAAACCAAAGTATGATATTACCTTTAATGCCAAGATATGACAAAATAAAACGCATTTTATATCATATAAAACACCATGAAATGAAGGAAATCTTACCCAACACAGCACCCTGGGAGTCCGCCGAATTAGTCCTGAAATAAAAACACAGAATTTCATAGCGACTTAATTTTCAACAAAATACATTATTTGAAAGAAATAAAAAGGTGTGTTATCCAGCTATCGATGTGCACTCATACTAGTGGACCAAATTCAAACTTCTACATGTCGCCAATTTATGTATCGGTGACATTTATTCACAATATGTTTACTTGTCTTGTTTTGTTTGTTTGTTTGATTGTTTGTTTGTCTGTCAGGGTGTCTGTTTGTTTGTCTGATTACTACATACGGTGATTTGCTTGTAGCTGCTGGTCGTTTTCTTTGTCGCAGGAGAATCAGAACCACAATGAGCAGGATGATAACCAGAGACGAGGTGATCCCTAGAGCTATGGCTGTCACGTTGAGCGAACCGCCACTACCAGGATCTGTATTGCCGCCGGTCGTGCCACTAGGCGATGTTGCAGAGTGGCCACCACCAGCCAATGACGTAGGCTGGCCACCACCAGCCAATGACGTAGGCTGGCCACCACCAGCCGATGTAGAGGGGCCATTACTTGGACTCGACGGTATTGTCGTCAAAGGTTCCACTCCACCATCGGAGCAACTCCTAATAAATTTAAAGAACAATACAAGTAATAAACTGCTACAAACTGCTCATCAGCCAAAATAACGACCTGAAATTTACAAAAATGCTTGGAGTTTGGAGGACATGGCGAGTTTCATCCTAGCAACTATATCGAAGGCTAAATGTTGTTGTGTCGAAGGCTTTATTTAGCCTTCAGTAAAGATCCTGCTAGAATCGAAACACGTCAGGCCCTCCTAACTTCAAGCAAATTTAAAGAATATCTGAATATTACATAATTATAACATACTGTTTCTATGTATTTGTGACTAGTCTTTGCTCAAGACGTCAATGATCGATTAATGTTGTACGTCACGTCTGTGTTGTTCAAAACGTTATACTGTACACACTACACAGTCCCCCTTTGTCTCAAAATTGGACAACCAATAAGAGCTGTAGAAACAAATTAGTAAGCTTTTTGTTCAAATAAAAATGTTTTAAGGTTGTTTTTTAACATCTTCATACCCTTTTGGTTGAATAGTTGATGGAAACATTCCAGTAGTCTCATTTTTGCAGATGCAAAACGGTGCAATCGTTTCAGACGAGGAGTAAACGCATGATCCTCTTCCATCTTCATAGCGACAAACGATGGCATCGGTGTAACCACAGAAGGCATATTGCATATCAGGCTCTCTACATGTCAATGCAGGATCTGTGGGCACTGCAGCAAAATGAATTTCCATTTAATGGTACTATCATACTTTGGGAGCATACCGAAACAGAAATCTTCACAGATTTACGTATACACTGCAACTTACAGGGTATAAATATGGTGCTGGTAGAAACATGCCGTGAAATGTTTCTGCCTGAAATGCATCCATCACTCGAGGCGATGATTGCACAATGGAAACGAACAGAAATTCAAATTGTTCAAAGTTGGTGGATTCCTTACTCACACGTAAGTATCTTTTATCAGTGTATAGGTTTTAATTAAAAATTTTAATACATGATGGTTTGTGATTTTTTTTATAACAGTTCCAGTTCCAAAAAATATCACAGACAAAATGGTTTCTTTTAGTATTGAATTCTTGAAAAGTGAACAAAGAAAAAATTGACTGGAGCGGGATTCGAACCGGCGACCTCCTAAATACCGTACAGGCGCTCTACCAACTGAGCCATCCAGCCTATGTTGGTGGTGACTCCAATAGTCAACTATCTCTGTTCGTTTGGCAGTCAGAAGCCATGAAAACACGCACATACCGCCATACCCCAGGGATCGTTTCAATGATAAACGCAACAATGTTGCAACCTGGGAACGGTACATGGGGATCGCTCAAAGAGGATACGGCTTTTTAATTAATATAATCATCAAATAACCACAAGGGAAACTGACTGAATTTTAAAGACATTGAAAAGTGAACAAAGAAAAATATTAGTATTTAGTATTTAATATTTAGTATTAAATTCTGATAGATTATGTTAAGAGGAACTATGATATGAATGTATGTATAATGACACAAAGGTGAAAACATAACATAACGAACCTGATCCACACTCTACATTCCCACTGCAGATGTACCGACAAAGGTTCAAAGCTGGACGTGTGTACGTCAAACTACATGTTCCAGATGTACCGGTACTGTAAAAATGGAGATGTTATGCATCGTTTACTAATGTTTAATTTCAAAGCATCATTCTTTTCGACATAGGCTAATGAACACAGAAAAGGAAATGAAGTCTTGAGGAGACATTTTATCACATCATACTAAATGGATTAACATAGAGCAACTTCATTCCTTCTTGAAACCTTTCCCGTTCCCATAGCTGACCCGATTCGTAAACAAAATGGTGTCCGTTTATTGCAGCAAAAAACATACTGCACGGCGAGTTCATTAATGCACATTAATTCTGAACTGAAAAACCTTTTAAAGAGAATTTAAGGAATTAATGAGTACAGTATCGGTAGAGTCACTTCACTTTAATTTCAGGTGTTTTCATTTAATACGCATATTCCATTGACGTATGTACATGTATCTATTTGATTTAATAAATGGGTCAAGTGACCACGCTCGTCTTTGAAAAAAAAAATTCTTGTATGAAACAAAATACAAGTATTCAAATATACCTTGAACAGAAATGCATTTGTAGCATCGGTAGCACCGATAACTTAATTCCCTGTAATTCAGCCGGTAGAGATGTTTGTGCCGAACACACCGACATCAAGGCCCAGATGACTACGATGATGACGTATCCATTCACATCAACAGCTCTTATAGTCATACTTCTATAATGACTGGTTGATTCCTATATCAACTGACTAACTTCCTGCTCCAGTCTTAATAACGACTTTATATTCCAGACGATAAAGATTGATGATATTTCCAAACTCGTCCACCAAAGTCCATTACAAGTCAATCTCACTCATTATTTTGATGCTGCTTCCTTCAAGTATCTAGAACTGCAAGTATTTGTGGGGAACTAGTACCGTGTACCACAACCTACACCAAGCTATGAAATAATGACTCGCTACAGGAAATTACTATTCAAACAATAATCCCCTACCAATACATGTAACAGGCAGTACCTGTTCTCCAATGCTTCATTTGATGGCTGCAGTTCAAGGGTACGAACTCTTTTATGTTCATTGTCAGGGACAACATTGACAACATGTTATGAAAAGTTCTGGGGAAGTGTATGGGAAAGTACCTTTTAAAATCAATGGCCTTTTTTGTACATTTTGTTACGGGACACTGAACGTACACGAGGCTTAGGAAAAATTAAAGGTATAATGATAATAACCGAGGATGGGACCTTAGGGAGACTTTCCCATAGGGTCGTGCACAAACTTTACTTACCTAGTTCTAAACATCCTCCAAACCAATGAACTTGAAATTGACATATGTTCATATTGAGAGCATTCTCTGTCTTCTATTAAAATATGGACAGTAAAAATATCTTTAAAAGGTAGCTAGTACCTTAGGGAGACATCGAAAAGTCTCCCTAAGTCCCGATGTCTCCCTAATGTCCACTTTTAGACGCTAACGTGTCTCCCTAATACCCCATTTGTAATTATACATGACTGCCAAACGAAAAAAGATAACTGACTATCGGGGATACCACTAACATAGGGCTGGATAGCTCAGTTGATAAGAGTGCCGGTATGGTGTTCCGGAGGTCGATGGTTCGAATCCGACTCCAGTCAATTTTTCTTTGTTCACTTTTCAATGACTTAAATTTAATCCAGTCAGTTTCCCTTGTGGTTATTTCATGATCAATTTTATTGTGAGTAAACCCCATACACAAATTGAATAATGTTTGGTGGCCTTTACACATGCGTCATAGCAATAATGTGCAGCAACAAGTATCTGTGTATTAATTACAAACGTATATTTTGAATTGTTTAGGCTTAGACTTACTATCAATCGATATGACTTAATAATAATAATAATAAATTTATGCTTGTATAGCGCATTATATAAATCTCTATGCGCTTTACAGTCAATAAAACAACACAACACTTATGATACATCGCAGCCCAACGCAGAAGTTGAAGGATACGATGTGTTATCCTTCGTATCTCAACTTACGATCGATCGTAGGGCTTCGTGAAATTGACTTTTTGAAGTGAAATGATTATTTTGTAAGATTATAATACACTATAATGTCTTTGAATGGCTAAAGCCCATGCGTGCAGTGGATTAGGCTTATTTTACACACTAAAATAGAGTAGAATACATGCTATGGCATGCAATTCTGTGTACAATGCAATATCAATAAGTAAATACAAACATAAAGGCATTGAATCAACGTCCATATAAAATGAGATATCTAAATCATGTGCATTATTATGTTTTCCCAGTCATTTTCGGCAAATGAACGGCAAATTTCATTTCCACGCATATGTGTTGACGTGATTTTGCCTCCTCGGTTGAAACCGTCACTCGATTTCACTTTGATGCATCCGTATTTATATAGGATTGCATTCAATTAAATTCAACAGTCGTTCAGTTTTTTATAGCCATGCAAAATCGGCATTTAATTTAGCACGCTGCCAAAAGTCGTTGCGAATTTAAATGCTGTTCGAATGGAATTTTAAATAGAAAGCTTGTTTACATTTGTTTCCACATGAAGTGAAATCAAATGACTATTTTGAGGTGCCTTGCAGTTTCACGGGAAATGGAATGACTCAGCGTTGTAATTATTGTTCGCCCATTTACCGCAAATGACTGGAAAACCTATACAATATTACTCTTAGAATGAAAACAACCTGTGTCCTTTGTGGTATATAGGTTGGATGTAGACACACACACCCACAAATAAAATAACTGATTCATTTCCTTGATATAATATTATCGGGTTCTCTGAATTGTGCTAAACAAACAACTCAAATTGTCCATGTAAACCCAACTGAAAAATCATGTTATACTGATTATCATTATAAATCTACATTTAAATGGTTCTTAAAGGTGATATCATACTTTGATTTTTGTCAAGGAAATGCATTGTCATGGAAGATACAATAACAGTCATATGTGAAATCTTCAGTCCCATACGATGCCCACTGTTTTAGAAAACGGTGAAAAACTTCCGTAGTATTTTAAAAAAATGTAACCTTTATTTTTCATGTTTAAAATATCAAAACTCTTGTCTGGATAAATACAGCATTTCAGGCTGAACAAATTTAACGGTATGTTTCTGCCATCACCATCTCCATACTATGTAAGTTATAGGTAAATCAGTGGAGATTTCTGTTTCGATATGCTACCAAAGTTTGATAAACCTTCAAAGAGAATAGGATGGTAAGGTATCGTGCTTTTATTGTCTTTCCAAATTAGAGTGGTTTTCAGGTGTGCTTATCTCTGGAACCCAGACTGGAGATAAACAGTGGGAAAATATAAATTGAAGGTTGACAAGTTACAAATGGTTTTGTAAATGATACTCACATTAAAATGCATATTATTTTACAACGTAGCAATTTAAAACACTATATATAGTAAACAAAATTTTTTTAGGATAGCATAAAATCTAACTTATGAGTCCTTTTTGTTTCTTAGATATAGACAATAATCAATATTTGTTCATAAATGTGGAAATTCGTGTAATTATGCATAATTACAAACAAACCTTGCGAATATAGGAGGAAATATGAAAGTAGATAAAATCACTGGCATGCCTGAAACCGTGTTATTTATGCACGATATTTCCTGGTACTGATACCATGTAACAACAATTACTGAATTGGATTTGGAGTCCAGTGCGACATAATGGGCACATGACGTCACTCAAATCAAGGATGGTGTTGAACTTGTTGTGGTGCTATTTTGATGTTGTTTGGTGTTCAAGGTCAACCTATTGTCCAAATAAAATTCTGGTTTCCTTGTGGGATTACGGTTTACACTCGTTTTTTAAAGGTACATGATTGGTAAAGGTTACAAAACAGCACTCACACTTTGTCTGATCCAATAATTATGTACATGAAATGATAAACCTGTGAACATTTTAAGCTCAATCGGACATCTAAGCCACGAGGAAATAGTGAAAACCCGACTCAATTTGACTTATAATATATAAAGAATGGTTTTGATCTTAGCTCGAGATCAAAACTGTTTTCGATCTTTATTTTACTTATATCTGGATAAATACACCATTTCGAGAGGAAATATTTTAACGGTATGTTTCTACCAGCACCATCTTCATACCCTGAAAGTTATACGTAAATCTGTGAACATTTCAGTTTGGGTATGTTAGCAATCCTGTACCGTACCTTTAAGTACAAATATTTTGTAAAATCGAAAATGAAACGGCTTCCAACGTGTGCGTCTTTTCCTTTTGTATATCGCGTATTTTTTCACCATTAGGTCCACGCAATATTTATATATGGAAGAATTAAATGCATTTTCGGTGTATATACGTTTACAACGTTTATTTCCTCATTTCATCAGGGGTCGATTTCACCAAACTCATCGTAACTTACTATCAATCGTAGGACTTATGATGCATTGCAGCCCCTCGTAGAAGTCGAATTACGATGGGTTATCCTTCGTATTTCAAGATACGATCGATCGTAAGGCTTCGTGAAATCGACCCAATTGTTATTTTTACTGGCTTCCGTCCAGTTTGCTCTGACCTTAGTCACGTGGTTAGTGAAATGACCAATGAGGACCGTGAACATTGTTTGATAAGTTATACATATTCATGAGTTATCAATATTCAATATCAATTCACATACAAATCAAACCACTTAAATATTATTGCGCGAAGAACTTTCCCGCCAAAATTTGGATATCATAAGAAAAGAAGAAAGATCTAGGGCCAACTTCATAAAGCTGCTTAAGCACGTAAAAATTTGCTTAAGCGAGAAAAGTCTTCCTTGGTCAAACAGGATTACCAACCAAATTTTCATGTGATGTTTACTGCTTTTGACTTGTATTCGGCCATTGTTTGCTGAGAATAACATTCTTAAGGTGCAGTTTTGGCGGGAATACTGATTTCATGTAACAAGGTTTTTTCTGCTTAAGCATTTTTTTTGTGCTTAAGCAGCTCTATGAAACTGGTCCCAGCCTGGCTATAAAGAATTCTGTTAATCATCTGCAATTTGTTATAATTACAAAAGTATGTACAATTCGGCAAAGCAATGCGGCATAGCGCTGGCACTATGGTGAGAAAGGTATTTAGGCCTACTCCTAGCTGTAACACAGGCCGTGGATTTGGTGTGGTCTGCCATGAGTGTATTGTCTGATGCAACCCCCAATCTGCCCCAATGCCCAAAAGCGATTCAATAAATCGGCGTTTGATTTGGACACAGTGCTACGTGGCTGTGTATAATTCCAGTTGGGTTTCTGACGTCTTCTGTGAAATCGTGTCTCAATGATTTGAAGCCGCTTTGTTGCCATGGTGCTGAATGTGGTCATAATGTGAACCGCCCTCTACGTCCTCCTGTTCTTTGACTGGTCGTCGGCCTATGTGGTCGTACCCGGTCGAGCCTCCGTCTCCTTCCTCAGCATCTGGCATGCGTACTTCCTCGTATGCCAGACTACCAGCTGTATGAGATGGAGTCTCCCTACTTGGTGATACTTTGGCATAGGGGGTATCAGGACTTTTGTCTTGTGTGACATGCAACGGGGTGTATTTTTGGCCGGTCGAAGCTTCCGTAGGCTGTAATGTGCTGTACTCGCCCTCTGGAGGTCGTGAGGGGGGCTCCAGAGAAAAATATTCGTGGCTACCGGGGGCCTCCATATCGGGCCCCTTATCGATGAGGCCGTTCGAAGCCTCCGTAGGCTGTAATGTGCTGTACTCGCCATCTGGAGGTCGTGTAGGGGGTTCCAGTGCAAAATATTCGTGGCTGTCGGGGGCTTCCGTATCGGGGCCTTTGTCGGAGAGGGCCAGAGCGGTCTTGGATTTGTCGATTACATATCGCTGGCTCCCATCACCCTTACCAGATTGTGTACCTGAATTGGTAGAGTGGTTACCAGTATGGGGTATGGCTGCACTGGTTCCCATTTTGGTTGGTGGTCCTTGCAACCAATGGTCATATGCGTAAGAGTACTCTTGGTTACCAGCTTCATCAGGCGCGGGTACCTGTGCTCTTGAATCTGAAACAGAATTATAAATCAATATAATAATTACCGATAAAGGGTACATAGGGGGATATTTCCATAGGGACGTGCACACGACTTAACTAACCGTGTTCTAAACATCCTCCAAACCAATGAACTTGAAATTGAAATATGTTCATACTGAGAGCATTCTCTGTCTTCTATTAAAATATGGACGGTAAAAATATGTCTGTAAGATGTAGATTTGTTTTGGGGGCGACAACAAAATATCTCCCTATTGACCGATGTCTCCCAAATGTTAACTTTCAGATGCTAACCTGTCTCCCTATTATGCAATTGAGAAAAATAAGACAAAGTACACACAAAGAATCTGTGATATTGTTTCATCATTCATTGATATCAACAAATTGTATTTCTTCTTATCGTATCATTTTGAGGGAAGATCAGGCTAGTGTAAGCGGTTGAATTCCCGCCTTCCATATGGTCACTGGTTCAAATCCCTCCAAGAGCACTTAGTGGATTGGGTTTCCCTGCCTGATCTCATGAGTTTGGTAATCATTACCGTGGATTTGCACCCACAAAAGTTCCAAGTTTCGTTCAGTCTTCCGCTTGAAATAATTCAAAGGACTCATTTAGGCCTATTTAATCCCGAGAAGCAAATGATGCTTAAAGGTAGTATCATACTTTGGTTTTTATCAAAGAAATACAGATTCATGGGCAAAAATATCAAGGAAGATACAGTCACAGTCATCTGTAAAAATTTCAGTCCCATACGGTGCCCACTTTTTGAGAAAATCGTGAAAAACGGCCACAATATTTCTGAAGTCTTTTCTCTTTTATTTTTGACCTTTTAAAAGATCAAAAAGATCATTTCGGTCGTTGTTTTACTGATTTCTGGATAAATACACCATTTCAGGCGGAACCATTTTAACGGTATGTTTTTACCACCACCATCTTCATACCTTGTAAGTTATACGTAAATCTATGAATATTTCTGTTTTGGGTTCTTACCAAAGTATGATACTACCTTTAATACAATTAATAAAACGATGAAGGAAATCTTACCCAGCACGACACCTCTGGAGTCCGTGGAAGTTCTAGAATAAAAACACAGAATGTCGCGGAGACTTAAAGGTAACATCAAATTTTTTGTCAAAGAAATGCAGATTCATGGGCAGAAATATCAAGGAAAATACAGTAACAGTCATCTGTGAAAATTTCAGTCCCATACGGTGCCCACTTTTTGAGAAACAGTGAAAAACTCTACTTACGGTGGCTTGCTTGTAGCTGCTGGTCGTTTTCTTCGTCGCACGAGAATCAGAACCACAATGAGCAGGATGATAACCAGAGACAATGAGACTCCTAGAGTTATGGTTGTTACGTTGAGCGAACCAACACTACCAAGCTTATTGCCGCCGGTCGGGCCACTAGACGATGTCGAAGAGTGGCCACTAGACGATGTCGAAGAGTGGCCACTAGGCGATGGCGAAGAGTGGCCACTGGGTGATGTCGAAATGTGGCCACCACCATCCGATGGAGTAGTGTGGCCATCACCAGCCAATGACGTAGGCTGGCCACCACCAGCCAATGACGTAGGCTGGCCACCACTAGCCGATGTATAGTGGCCATTACTGGGGTTGGACGGCATTGTTGTCATAATTTCCACTCCACCATCTGAGCAACTCCTGGTTTAATTAGAGAACATCTAACATTTGAATATAACATAATAATGACACCGTTTCTATGTATTTGCGACTAGTCTTTGCCCAAAACGTTAGTGACCAATAGTGGATGGTGTACGTACCACCGACAAATACATGAATATAAGTCTACGTATTTGGTGTGCAACACATAATTTCTACAAACACGGTAGATTCAATGCATCATTTCCAAATCTATCAGGCAAAATAACTTATTTGTCATTTCTCAAAGATGTCACGACGTAACTCAACAAAGAGGGCAGATGCACAAATCTGCACTTACGTCTCCAGCCGAGACTAATTCACCGTATGGGGCCTTGTCAAATTTATGTCACAGCGATTTAGCCATTTGGTGATTAGTCTTGTTTCAAGGGGCATAACCAATCAAGACTGTATTTTTATTTAGCTTTTTGTTTGAATAGAAATGTTTTAAGATTTTTTTTAAGATCTTCATACCCTTTTGGTTGAATCGTTGATGAGAAATCACCAGTAGTCTTATTTCTGCAGATGCAAAACGGATACATCGTTTCCGAGGAGTACACGCACGATCCTGTTCCGTTTAAATAGCTACAAACGATGGCATCGGAGTAACCACAGTGGGCATATTGCATATCAGGCTCTCCACATGTCACTGCAGGCAGAACTTTGTCCACTGCAAATTTAAGTCACATACTTAATATGGAATGGTGAAGTTCAATCTACATTGTTATGTAACATAAGGAAACAAATTAAAGCAAATTAAAGGAATACATTACATGCATCACTCTGGTCTGTCAATCCAACTGTGCGCATTGACCAATTAGAATCATTGTCATCCATTACCTCTATCAAACATGCGGTATGTAAAACACAGTGCCATTGCTAAGGTCGGCGGGGCCATTCAACTCGGACAATAATTGGTGGATTCCTTTCGTGGGCGTAGATCACGGGGGGTTAGGAGGGTTGCAACCCCCCCCCCCCCCCAGGTTTTCACTTTTTGTATATATAAAAAATGAGTTTGTCCACAAACGTATATGGAAGTATGACCCAGCTACAAGATCACCCCCCCCCCCCCCCCCCCACAGGTCTGAGGACTTGTCTACACTATTGATTCGTTTTAAAGACGGAGTCAGAGTATTGTTTCCAGGGAATATTTTGGGAACGTTTTGATACCCTTGTTCGTTTGGTAAATGTTGGGGGGGGGGGGTTCTATGCAGTTCTAAATAAATTCTAATTTGGTTAAGTGTTTTGAACATATTTTAAAATACTTGGCTCGAAACTAAAGACATTCTTCAAAATGTTTCCTCTGTGTGTTAAATTCCGATCGATTATGTTGAGCGAGGGTATTGGTGTACGAATCATGACAAAAAGGTAAGACATAACATAACGAACCTGCTTCACACTGTATGTGTCGATTATTACTGCAGATGTACCAACACAGAGAATGACCTGTGGATGTTGCCGACATACTGCAAAGAAGAACAATGTATATTTTATGCATAATTATTTTGTTATCTTATGCAGTGCAGATTGACTCAAGAGATCAATGTAATGTGAGGCCAACTTTCAATGGGAAGACGTTTTATCATAATGATATCATCATGATATTATCATACTGAATGGAGTAGAGACCAAGTTAATTCCATTCCTTCTTGAAACAAACTTTCCCGTTCCCACAGCACAACCGATCCGTCAAAATTATGGTGTCCATTTTGCAGCAAAAACCATAATGCTTCACGGCGACTAATATTTATAAACATGATTTAAAGGCATTGCATACGTTTGGTAATGACTCTGAACATTTATGGCAATAAAAACTTACTTGGTGAGAAGTACAGCTGCTTTGGATAGTATAATGCATATTGAGAAACGTTCAATTCGAAGTACCGCGGTTATGGAAAAAATGTCACTTTTTATCTCCAAAAATTATGAATCTGAGAAGCGTTATGGCCGTAACGCTTCTCAGCTATTGACTTACTGTTCTCTGGCGTGAAATAACCGCTCTAGTTTGTCGCCAAAATCTCAAAAACGCTACCACCTTTTGAATGGAAACTTTCACAGGTTAGTTTTATGGTATATATAAACAATTATATTGGTTTGAAACAAACAATAGGCTCAAATTACCAAACGTATGCAATCCCTTTAAAGGTAATATCATACTAGTCATCTGTGAAAATGCCAGTCCCATACGGTGCCCACTTTTTGAGAAAACAGTGAAAACGGCCAGAGTATTTCTGAAGTCTTTTCTCTTTTATTTTTGATCTTTTAAAAGATCAAAAATATTTTCGGTCGTTGTTTTACTAATTTCTGGATAATACACAATTTCAGGCGGAACAATTTTAACGGTATGTTTCTGTTTTGGGTTCTTACCAAAGTATGATACTACCTTTAAGAGTATATATTTTACCGGAATACAATAACGGCAAAGTCACTAAGCGGTTTTCGCTTAAAGGTAAATATCATACTTTGTTTTTAACAAAGAAATAAAGATACCATATAGGCGTTTTTCACTGTTTTCTCAAAAAGTGGGCACCGTATGGGACTACGGAGGGGAATTTCACAGATGACTGTCAATGTATCTTTCTTGACTATTTTTGCCCATGAATCTGCATTCCTTTGACAAAAACCCAAGTATGATATTACCTGTAATATTATATTGACGTATGTATCTATTTGATTAAATAAATCGGTATACTGATAGCAGTTGTTTTGGATCTAAAACTAATTCTGGTATGGAAAATTAAAAAGAAAAATCAATTATACCTTGAACAGAAATGCATTTTCAGCTTCGGTAGCACAATCAAATCAGGTCCGTGTATTTCAGGCGGTAATGTCTCTGCCGAACACACTGACATCAAGGCCCAGATGACTACGATGATGACGTATCCACTCATATCAACAGCTCTTATAGTCATACTTCTATAATAACTGGTTGATTCCTATAGATCAACTGACTAACTTCCTATACTCCAGTCCAAATATCGACTTTATAATTTCCAGTCGATAAAGGTTGATGACTATTTCCAAACTCGTCCACCAAAGTCCATTACAAGTCAATCTCGCTCATATTTGATGCTGTTTCAACTTTCTCCAAGTATTTAGAACTGCATAATCACAAGAAGTTGTTCAGATTTATGAGAATCATACTGTGTGTAGATCACAGCCTACATCAAGCAATGGAATAGTGTATCGCTGTACATAGACCAGGAAACTACTATACTCGAGCAGTGCAAAGCCTTGCAACAATAATCCCCTATAGCAATACTTGTAACAGGCAATAATTATACCTGTTCTGTCATGCTTGACTGACTGTCTGGAGTTCAAGCGTATGAACCTTTTATGTTCATTGTCAGGGACAACAATGAAAAAATGGTAGGATTGAACTCTGAAGGAGGAAACATAACCAATACATGAGTATAAAAAATTTGGGAAAGTAATATTTTAAAAGGAATGGCATTTATGTTTATTTTGCTATGGGAACTGAACTTACGTGAAGGTTTGGGAACAGTAGTAAACACCACTGACAATTCCAGTTCTATATTTAGAGCGGCATCATGAGAATCCAGTCTACTTAAAATTGTTATGACATCATTTGACCAAAATAAATATAACATAACAAGCGAAATTCATGTTAAGGTGGCTCGATCATGCCACATTGGCGTGACATACTTCAAATAATTATTGTGCAGAGTTATATCTGAAACTACAACGTTACACGGCATGTTTTATGCATAATGCCGTTGCCCTGTGATTTGCATTCAAAATACACTGCGTGCTCCGATTGTCCTTAAATTCTTGAAGTAAAAATTGCCTACAGCAATTGAGTTCAAGATAAACCGTATCCGATGTGTGGACTGCTACAGAAAGACAGGAAATAAAATGGCATCTCAAAATCGAATAGTCGTTCGCAATCAAAGCGAGTCGTTCAGAATCGAATAGAGTCATTCGGAAGCGAATCGACTCGTTCAAATGTTGGCATCAACATTAGGAATCGAATCCAATACCGTCCTTTGAGATCGGACAGAGTCAATTGGACTTGGATATCAGAGCGCATGAGATGGGTTAGACGTTATCTCGTCATTAATTGGTTGCTAAGTGTCCTCCTTTGTTGTTTGCCTCCAAACGCCCCCTCTAATAATATAAGTATTTGATCACGTGACTACAGAGATGGGAAGAAAGTAAAACAATAACCATCTTTGTTATTCTCCCTCCAAGTTTGTGAGAGTTCGTCACATCGATTATTCTCATTTTGAATTAAGCTTATTTTACACACTGCAATAGGCCAGTATATAAATGCTACGGCACTTCTGTGTAAAATTAATGGAGTATCAATAGCAGTACATACATTATTGGCATTAAATAAACGTCCATAACATGAGATCTCTAAATCTTATGTGTGTTAATACTATTCTTGGAATGAAAACCAATCTGTGTCCTTTGTTGTGTAGGGAGTTAATGTAAACACACATAATATCCAAAAATAAAATATCTGGATCTTTATTTTCCTCAATATAGTATTATCGGTTTTTCTGAATTATGCTGAACCACAAAAACCAAAATTGTCCAAACCCAACTGAAAAATCATGTTACTGATTATTATTATAAATCATTAATTTCAACAACTTTTAAATGGTTTTTAAAGAGAATAAGATGCTTTGGCTTTCAATGTCTTCGCATATAAAGAGTGGTTTTCGGGTGTGCTTATCTCTGAAACCCAGACTGGAGATAAAAATAGTGGGAAACATAATTATGCATATCACAAACACAGCGTGCGCAAAAAGCCTGAAAGAGATTTGAAAGTGGATAAAATCACTGCCACGCAAGAAACCTTGTTATTTATGCGCCATATTTCCTGCTACTGCATCTATATAAAAACTATTACTGAACAGGATTCATAGTCCAGTGCGACATTATCGGCACATGACGTCACTCAAATCAAGGATGTTGTTGAACTTGTTGTTGTGTTGTTTTGTTGTTGTTTGGTGTTCAAGTTCTGTCCATTGTCCAAATAAAATTCTGGTTTCCTTGTGGGAATGCGGTTACACTTATTGTTTAAAGTATAATACGTGATTGGTAAAGGTCACAGAACAGCACTCACACTTTGTCTGATCCAACATGTACATGAAAAAATAAACCTGTGAAAATTTGAGCTCAATCGGACATCTGAGTCACGAGAAAATAGCGAAAACTCAACTCAATTTGTCTTTTAAAACATAAAGAATGGTTTTGATCTTAACCCGAGATCAAAACTGTTTTCGGTCTTTTTTTGACTATATCAATCTGGATAAATACACCATTTCAGACGGAAATATTTTAATTGTATGTTTCTACCACCACCATCTTCATAACCTGAAAGTTATACGTAAATATGTGAACAATTCTGTTTGGGTGTGTTACCAATCCCTGTACTGTACCTTTAGGGAATGTTACATATAAAATATTTTAAAAAATCGAATATGATTAACTATGCATTTTGCACGGAGAATATTCCCGCCAAAATTGGGATATCATAAGAAGAGAAGAAGAAAGATCTGGGGCCAATTTCATAGAGCTGCTTAAGCACGAAAAATTTGCTTAAGCATGAAAAGTCTTCCTTGATCAAACGGGATTCCCAACCAAATTTCCATTGTGATGTTTACTGCTTTTGACTTGTATTCGGCCATTGTATACTGAGCATATAACATTCACAAGGAGTTTTGGCTGGCATACTGATTTTGATTTTTATGTACCAAGGTTTTTGCTGCTTAAGCAATTTTTGTGTGCTAAAGCAGCTCTATGAAACTGGCCCCTGGCTATAATAAAAATTCTGTTCATCATCTACAATTTGTAATTACTATTAAAGTATGTACAATTCGGTAAAGCAAGGCGGCCCGCGCTGGTACTTGCAAAATTGAGAAAGGTATCTACTCCTAGATGTGACATACACCATGAATTTGATGCAGTCTGCCATGTGACTGCAAGCTGTTGTCATGAAGTCAACAAGCTGATTGGTAGGGCTTGTGGGGTGAAGGACTCACTGGACCAATATGTATGGCGTTCGCGATATCTATGCAAGAGGACAAAGATTCGGGTCTTCAGGTCCCTGGTCTTGCCTGTCTTAGTCTACGGTTTTTAAAGACATGGACCTTGACGGGGGCCTGGGGAAACGACTCAATGTCTTCGGTACAGGGTCTCTGAGGAGGATCCTTGGGTACCGCTGGTCGGACCCTTTGTCTAACGAGAGGTTACTCAGGGAGAGTCAGATGAGACCTATTACCTGCATGGTACGTAGTAGTGTCAGATGGATCGTTATTTTGCTGAGATGGGGATGGGTCGCGTGGCTGCCTGGGAGATGGCTATCAGAAGACCGAAGGAGTACCACTCAAAGGTAGATGCGGCAACGCCCTGTCGCGGCGCATGCTTCCACTGATGGATTGATTGATCCATTTTGAGACCCCGCCCTTCGGTTCCCCTGATGCAACCCCAAGTACCCCCGTCTGCAAGAGATATGCCCCAACCAGCCCAACTGCTCAACAGTGATTCAATAAATCTGCGTTTGCTTATTTTGTACAGAGTGATGCGTTAATTCTGTGTAATATTTCCAGTTCGGTTTCTATTGTCTACTGTGACGTCGTTCCTTAGTGACTTGAAGCCGCTTTGTTGCCATGGTGCTGAATGTGGTCATAATGTGCACCGCCCTCTACGTCCTCCAGTTCTTTGACTGGTCGTCGGCCTATGTGGTCGTACCCGGTCGAGCCTCCGTCTCCTTCCTCAGCATCTGGCATTCGTACTTCCTCGTATGCCAGACTACCAGCTGTATGAGATGGAGTCTCCCTACTTGGTGATACTTTGGCATAGGGGGTATCAGGACTTTTGTCTTGTGTGACATGCAACGGGGTGTATTTTTGGCCGGTCGAAGCTTCCGTAGGCTGTAATGTGCTGTATTCGCCATCTGGAGGCCGTGATGGGGGCTCCAATGAAAAATATTCGTGGCTGTCGGGGGCCTCCGTATCGGGGCCTTTGACGGAGAGGGCCAGGGCGGTCTTGGATTTGTCGATTACATATCGCTGGCTCCCATCACCCTTACCAGATTGTCTAACTGCATTGGTAGAGTGGTTACCAGTGTGGGGTATGGCTGCACTGATTCCCATTTTGGTTGGTGGTCCTTGCAGCCAATGGTCATATGCGTAAGAGTACTCTTGGTTACCAGCTTCATCAGGCGCGGGTACCTGTGCTCTTGAATCTAAAACATAATCATAAGAATTATGAATTAATATAAGACTAAGTACAAACGAAGAATATTGTTGCATCATTGATATAAACATTGTATTTCTTCTAATCGTATTTTGGGGGAGGACCAGGCGAGTATAAGCGGTTCGACTGGTCACTGGTTCGACTCGCACCAAGGGCACTATTTAAAGAGGGTAAGATTTTTAGACCGTACCTAATCTTGTGGGTATTGTCACCGCTACCGTAGTTTTGTACCCACTTGTAAGTACGGTAAGTTCGTTCTTCTTTAGGGGCACCACTGGAGATAATTCAGAAGACTTCCTTGGGTTATCCCGGTGTGTCAGGTCTCAGCTGTCCGGCCCCCCTGACGTAGCCGGACATTGCACGCTACTTAAACAGACGACTTTGCCATTGTTGCGCGCAGAGATGGCATGACGTATTTTACCATATTTGATAAGGGGGGATAGCTGAGATCGGGAGACAGCTGAGACCGCCACACCGCAAAGCAAATGGTGCTCAATGTCAAGAAATGAATCATTAAAACATAAGCCTATGTTATTTCAAACACACTGGAAATGACATAAACTCTTATGGAAGAGATGGAAACTTACCCAACACAGCACCATGGCAGTCCGTGGAAGTCCTGAAATAAAAACACAGAATTTCGTAACGACAAAGGGCCTAATATTCAACAAACTAGCTTTCCCTAAAAGATTGTGGTGTAACTGCAAACATATTACTTTATGTACGTCCATCATGCATAGCTTTAAATCTAAGTTATCTTTTCCTACCTCCATGAACTTAACACAACATGCACTTTACATTCAAAAGAAAAGGTGTGCTGGCCAGCTATCCGTATGCACTCTTACACAATGGGCCATACTGTGAAACTTCTTCGTGTTGCCAATCTCTCTATCGACGAACTTTGTTGATGTTGTAGAGTTAACAAGCACCGCATTGTCTTGTCTGTTTGCCTGTGTTGTTTTGTTTGTTTGATTGTTTGTTTATTTGTTCGTTGGGTGTCTGTTTGTTTGTCTGATCACTAGGGCCTACTCACGGTGGCTTGCTTGTAGCTGCTGGTCGTTTTCTTCGCCGCACGAGAATCAGAACCACAATGAGCAGGATGATAACCAGAGACAATGAGACTCCTAGAGTTATGGTAGTTACGTTGAGCGAACCGCCACTACTAAATTTATTGCCGCTGGTCGGGCCACTAGGCGATGTCGAAGAGTGGCCACTTGGCGATGGCGAAGTGCGGCCACTAGCCGATGTTGAAGAGTGGCCACTAGGTGATGTTGAAGTGCGGCCTTTAGCCGATGTTGAAGAGTGGCCACCAGCCAATGTAGAGTGGCCTTTACTGGGGTTGGACGGCATTGTCGTAAAAAGTTCCACTCCACCATCTGAGCAACTCCTAGTTGAATTAAAGAACATCTAACGTCTGAATATAACATAATAATGACACACTGTTTCCATCTATTTGCGACAAGTCTTTGCCCAAGACGTTAGTGACCAATAATGGATGGTGTACATAATCACATACAATAACGGGTGTATATTAAGTGTCTTTGGTATACAATACATAATTTCTCCAAACACGGTATATTCAATTCGTTAGTTTCAAATCTATTACGCATAATAACGTATTTGTTATTTCTCAAAGATGTCCCACGACGTAACTCAACAAAGAGGGCAGATGCAAAATTTCTGTACTAACGTCTCCAGCCGAGACTAATTCGCCGTATGGTGCATGTCACATTATGTCACAGCGATCTGGCCATTTGGTGATTAGTCTTGTTTCAAGGGGCATATTAAACCAATCAAGGCTGTATTTTTATTTAGCTTTTTGTTTGAATAGATATGTTTTAAGATTTTTTTTAACATCTTCATACCCTTTTGGTTGAATCGGGGATGGAAACATTCCAGTAGTCTTATTTCTGCAGATGCAAAACGGTTCAATCGTTCCCGACGAGGAGTACACGCATGATCCTCTTCCATCAAGATAGCTACAAACGATGGCATCGGAGTAATCACAGTGGGCTTCTTGCATATCAGGCTCTCTACATGTCAATGCAGAATCTGTGGGCACTGCAGCAAAATGAAGTGCCACTTAACATGGATGTGGATAAATTCAATCTTCACTTGCTATGTGATATACAGAAACTCATGAAAGACTAGTAATGACGATTGCAATACTCGGATAAAAACCAAAAACATGCTTCAAATGTTTATTTTTTTCGTGTTTCGATTTATTATATTATATAATCATTTATCAGAATTATGATATTTATATGAATGTATGAATCATGGAAAGTCGAACAGATAGAATTTAACTAACCAGCGTCACACTCTTTGCTTTTTCCAACATTCATATGGCAGATGTACCAACACAGAGAGGGGTTTGCGTACCTCATATTTCCACAAGTTTCCATAGGCGCACTGAAAAAACAATAATGACGAAGTAGATTTTATGCATCGCTTCGTACTCGAAAATTATGCCAACTTACTCATACGATTAAAAAAAAACCGGCAATTTTGGGTTTGTTTATCCCTGCATAGAGTAAGGATTTCCGCAATACACAATTTACAAACAGTAAATTTCAATCGATTTAAATTTTTGTTCGTATACAAGAAATTTGGTGAGAAATGAAGACTTATGAACAATGGAGTTTCCTGGAAACTGATTCACAGATCATACTGAATGGACTGAAAACCAAGGTCATGTTTGTTCTGATACTCAGTAGCATAGACACGTCCTAAGACCTGGTGGGTATGATCTTGTAGCTGGGTCTACGACCCGGTGTACTGATACTTCTCATAACATAATTATGACCCAGTTCCCAGTGTAGATCCAAAGGCAGGATTGATATGGTGTCAGTCAATGTCACCTCAGCAACAACGATTCCCATACTGGCCATTGGTTTTTGTATTAATGGCATAATTTATGGATTGATTTCTTATCATCTGAGGAAACCGCCTGTGACCGAATCTGGTGAAATGATCAGTTTTGGCCTGCTTTCATGTTGAACTGCAATCTTTTTGAATTTGTTTTATAACGGATTGAAATGTGAAATTAAACTTTATCCGGTGGTCTTCATTATTGTTATATTCCATAGATATTATTCAAATTTGTTAAATATTCGAATCACGGTCGTTTCAGATCAAAAACCAGTTCATGAATGAAAATTACAAATATTTAAGTACCTCGGACAGAAACGCATTCGCAGCCCCCGTAACACCGAAGAATCCGTAGATTCGCCCTGTAATTCAGGCGGTAATACCTCTGCCGAGCACACTAACACCAGGGCCCAGATGACTACGATGATGACGTATCCACTCATATCAACAGCTCTTATAGTCATACTTCTATAATAACTGGTTGATTCCTGGATCAACTGACTTACTTCCTGCTCCAGTCTAAATATCGACTTTATAATTTCCAGTCAGCAAAGATTGATATTTCCGAACTCATCCGGCAAAGTCCATTACAAATCAATCTCTCTCATATTACATGCTGTTTAAACTTCATTTAAGTATTTAGAACTGCATGTCACAAGAAGTTGTTTAGATTTATGAGAATCATACTGTGTGTAGATCCCAGCCTACATCAAGCAATGGAATAGTGTATTGCTGTACCTAAACAAGGAAACCACTATACTCGAGCAGTGCAAAGCCTTACAACAATAATCCCCTATAGCAATACTTGTAACAGGCAATAATTATACCTGTTCTGTCATGCTTGACTGACTGTCTGGAGTTCAAGCGTATGAACCTTTTATGTTCATTGTCAGGGACAACAATGAAAAAATGGTACGATTGAACTCTGAAGGAGGAAAAATAACCAATACATGAATAAAAAATAATTTGGGAAAGTACCATTTTAAAGGTATAATACATGATTTTGTAAAAGTCACAGAGCAGTACTCACACTTCGTCTGATCCAGCATGTACATGACATGATAAACCTGTGAAAATTATAGCTCAATCGGACATCTGAGTCACGAGAAAATAGCAAAAACCCGACTCAAGTTGTCTTATAAAACATAAAGAATGGTTTTGATCTTACCCCGATATCAAAACTGTTGTCCGTCTTTGTTTTACTAATTTCTGTATAAATACACAATTTTCAAATATTTTAACGGTATGTTTCTACCAGCACCATCTTCATACCCTGTAAGTTATACGTAAATCTGTGAACATTCCTGCTTTTTACCAATCATGTAATATAGCTTTAAGCGGAATGGCCTTTATGTATATTTTCATTACATGTCATGGAACACGATATAGTAAAAACCATTGACAATCCCAGTTCTATATTTAGAGCGGCATCGTGGGAATCAAGTCTACTTTCCATTTAAAATGTTATGACAACATTTGACAAAAATAGATATGACGTAACAAACAAAATTGTTACGGTGGCTCAATTATGCCACATTGGTGTGATATGGTTCAAATATTGCGCAGACGCTGAATAATAAATCTGCAACTATACAATATAACACTGCATGCGTGATTTGTGCATAATGTCGTTTCCCTGTGATTTGCGTTCAAAATACACTGCGTGCTCTGACTGTCCCTGGCTTTTTGAAGTATAAAATTGGAATCAAAAAGAGTCGTTCTAAATCGAGTAGTTCGGAATCGAATAATCGTTCCAATTTTGGTATCAATTGGGAATCGAATCGAATAAAACCGACTGAAATCGAATAGAGTAATTTGCATTTCAAAATCAGAGCGCATCAAATGGGTAAGACGGCATCTCATTATTAATTGGTTGATTGGCGCCCTTCTTTTATTTTTGGCCTCGAAACGCCTCCACAGTCATACTTTGATCACAGGTCTACACACATGCATGGGGAGAAAGTATAACAATAATTATATCTCCCTCAAAGCTGATAAGAGCAAACAAAAGTTCATCGATTTTCGCACGACCTGTGGAACTGCTCTTCCCATAAACCTCATGGTCGCCTTGCTTTTCAGTCACGGATATGATCAATGTCCATTATGATGAGTAAGATCAAGGTTTGCCTTACGTCAAAATCTATACTAGAATATTGGTTTAAAGTGCAGCACAGGATTGGTAACATACCCAAACAGAAATGTTCACAGATTTACGTATATAACATTCAGGGTATGAAGATGGTGTTGGTAGAAACATACCGTTCAAATGTTTCCGCCTGAAATGGTGAATTTATCCAGAAATTACTCAAACAAAGACGGAAAACACTTATGATCTCGGAGTCAAATCAAAGCCACCTTTTATGTTGATACAAAAAAGTGAGTCGTTTTTGCTATGTTCTCGTGACTCAGATGTCCAATTGAGGTCAAATTTCCACAGGTTTATTTTTTCGTGTGCATGTTTGATCAGACGAAGTGTGAGTGCTGTTCTGTGACCTTTACCATTCATATATGATATCTTTAATATCAGGCCGTTACGTGTCAATATTGTAGCACAACCGTGTCCTAGTTTTAAAGAGTGGGCGGGCCTATCTTTTAAGAATTATAAAAAAAATACATGTATCTGACAGATTTACTGGCCTAATTTTTAAAGCCTTTTTAGAAATAGGGTTATTGAATATCGGATGAATTTGGACCGCGGAGTCGGTATACAACTCAAGGCTTAGCTAGTTTTCAATTGTCAACATATCTGCTTGCACTTGAAATAATTAGGACGATTGATTAATCTTCCTGAAGATATGGATTTCAACCAGGTCAAGTTCAGTATTATAACTACCAATGATCCTTCCACGCTTATAAGCGTATTTTTATAAAACAGAATCTTGACCTATAATTATTTGAAATGAATGTAATTAATTAAATGGTTGGAGTGCGTGGTTCCTTTATGCCAAATCGACCCAATTCCTTTAAATTGTTTAGTATTTTGGAGATGTCTTATTTTTGCTTTGTTTGTTTTTTAACTGGCGGTGCCTAATAGTTTGTAACTGTGCGCATGCGCGTGTGGGGTTTCATATTTGAAAAAGCATTGAGTTTGAAAGGTGCTGATTAGGCCGTGTCCGAAACGGGCTTCCAGAGCTACGGCTAGGTCTATTGTCTTGGTGTCTCCACGTAAATCCAATGGAGCGATGACCTAGACCTAGCTCTAGACAACAGATTCAGATGCAGTCTTAGTTTCTATGGTTACTTGTTATTAAATAGGAGCGTTTCGGGTATAAATGCCGCTGTCATTCTAAGTTGATATACATAAAACGGATAAGAAGTCAAGAGTTGCAGTGAACTAGCCTGTTTGGTTCTTAGACGATGCAGACCTCCAGTATAGCTCTGGTTGTTATCTTGCCACTTGGTTTAGCAGTCATGGTTTCTTTGCTACGAGTAAGAGGGGAATCTTGCGGCGTCATGACCCTTGCCGAACCGGGGGACGATCGCGCCTCGCTCCAGGCAAAGGCATTCGCCAATTTCAGGAAGGAATGCCCGGCCAAGAAAAAACGTAAGTGACAATTTCAATATCAAAAATCTTCTTGTATTGCTGTCTCAAACTTGAGATATTATTTAGCAATGACAAAGGAATATTGTTCATTTTCTACGTAAAACGGTAAGAGTTTATAAAGTTGATATCAACTGTAGAAATATTCCTTTTAAAAATGTCATTATCGACAAACTCTAGCATTAGAAAACCTCAAAATGCATTTAGCTGATTTTGACAACAGTAAATTAAAAAGAACACAATCATCTAATAACCACAAGGGAAATTGACTAGATATTTAAGTCATTGAAAAGTGAACAAAGAAAAATTGACTGGAGCGGGATTGGAATCAGTGACCCCCAGAATACTGTACAGGCGCTCTTACCGACTGAGCTATCCAACCTTAAGTTGGTGGTGTCCCTAATAGTTAATTATCTTTGTTCGTTTGGCAGTCAGAAGCCATGAAACCACTCACATAGGCTACCACTAATGCACAAATTCACGAATTGGGAAATTCAAATTTTGGGGAGTATAATATACCGCACCAACTGCCTAATTTTTGTGTTATGTTTTTAAATTAATTTTATTTATTTTGCAACAGGATTAAGCGGCGTTTCCGTTTTCACCGTTTTGTCGCAAAACAAGAGTAACTGGGAGACTTTTATATGATACGAATAATAATGATATTTTCCAAATGGAAAACAAAACATTTCTTGAAGAGATAATTAAAGGGTCTATGAAATAGGAATATTATGGTTTGAACATGTGCCAAAAATAAATTGTTACATGGGCCTTTGATTTTACCCTCTTCCTCACACTGTTTCAGGGTTAACAACAGGTTTTTTGGTTTATATGCTTATTACAGGTTCCATATTCATGAGAAAAACTGTGATGTTGCTTTGTGCACAAAAAGTTGGGGTTGTTTTATAGGTTTTCTGACAAACCTTTTCCCCTCAATGGGTTTTATTGTGCTGAGTATGTTCCTTTCACTCAACTGGTGGTGTAATTGTTTTGACCAACCATTTCTGTGGGTCATGTTTGCCTCTTCATTTGCAAAGCCATTCAAAGGAAAACCAAATGCTGGTTTGAAACCAAAATAAGACTTGCCATTCATTATCTGTCAGTATATTCTCTGTATGAAAGCAATAAAATAACCTAATTGAAAAAAAAACACTACATGAACCCTTTAAATGTATCAGGGCAACAATTTTGATAATGTTACAGATTGTACAATGTGGTCTACTGTGAAACAACTCCTTTACTTGACATTTTGTTCACCAAATATTTATTGCAATTGTGAGACGTTTGCGCGGAAGTGTATAGCCTAAAGAGGACATAGTAAAAATGGCACAATTTGTTGCATATGCAATAAAAACGACAAATCCTTCGTCAGATAAATGAGCGGTGTCAATATGGTACAGCTTGCTTCGGAAGTAATATTTTCCACGAATGTCCTTTATACGCTTCCGTACGTATACGCATGCATGGGCCACGTCTAATGTGTGCTGGAAATGGATTCGACCATAGAGCTATATTAAAATTAATTTTAAAAAGTAATTTTTATATAGCTCTATGGACTCTACTCAGTTTCAAGCAGACACTGTGTACTGAACTGGGCAAATAACGGTTTTACCCTTCACTACCACAACCTTTTTAAAGTAACAATCCGCTCAAATTTGTTTTTTAAACACATACACACTTTAATGAAGAGGATTTTGGTTTTTTCCGTAAAGTAACAATCCGCTCAATTTTTTTTAACACATACACACTTTAATGAAGAGGATTTGGGTTTTTTTTACGTCCGAAGTGTTTCATTAAGTTGTTGGGGTAGAGATGCCTACTGAAAAAAAGGAAAATTAATTTCTTTCTACGATGCATATTAAATAAAAGGAAAATGGTAAAAATCTGATATTTAGTTTAATTTCGCAGCATTACGACGCATATTTAACTTCACAGATTTACCTATAACTTACAGGGTATGAAGATGGTGATGGTAGAAACATACCGGTAAAATATGTCTGCCTGAAATGCTGTATTTATCCAGAAAAGAGTCAAACCAATGACCAAAAAAAAAAAAAACAATTTCGATCTTCGGGTGTTTTTCACTGTTTTCTCAAAAAGTTGGCACCGCATGGATGGGACTGGAAATTTCACAGATGACTCTAACTGTATCTTTCTTGAATTTTTTACCCATGAATTACCATTTCTTTCACAAAACTAGAAGCTTTATTAACCTTTAAGTCGATGATTCGTTTCAGCCGAACCGAGATGGCCGCGAGGAGTCTACGGCTTACCGATGCCAACCGGCGGTTGCCCGACAGGATGCGGCGTTACCTGGGAGACGGGTGCACGTTTCCAAGACACGGAGGACGCAGGACCGAGAAACAACTGGTCCAAAGGGCTGCATTTTAAGGGTCCGTACGCAAAGAATGACATGTGGCAGCACTTCTGCATGAAGACTGCAGAACGTGTAGTTGGTTGCGACGATAAGGAATGGCCGAACGGGCAATACTGCGTCTTCAAGTACGGAGACAACTGCCCGAACGGTAAGTAGGCCTATACAGGCGCCGATTCTCTAAAGGCTAAATCATTTGGGGTTGGGTTTCATGTTTTCCACATCGTGTCGACCACCGTGGGGGCACATCAGCTGTATTTCCATGAAAAACGGCGCCCGGGGGCGAGCGCTAAAATTACGCCCTTAATTCCAATTTCTGATGCCACTGGAAAAAAAACTAATTGGAATCTTTCTTTCTTTGTTCATTTGTTGATTTCCAATAACAGCTACTCTCCTCATTTCCCCCTTTTTGCGCGGGCCTAAAAAGTGGCTCCCTGGGAAAGCCCCCCTTGCTGATGATGACTAGAGCGGGCTAGTCGAAACGTTGAGACCTTACGAGAAGTGCGGACGAAATAAAAGTGCGGAAAGTACCAACGATTCTTACATGGTGTTTCCGCAAACCGATCCGGTTACGATGATTTTGATGAAATCGACCTTTCTTTGAATACTTCCATTGCTCTCATCCGTGATTTTCTTGTAGGTATGTCATCTGGATCGTTATTCTGGGATGACGAGAACACCAATAACACTAACACCGTCCAGGGCACCGTGCCATCGGGAGTGTACGACCAGGACACCCTCATCCACTACTGCTGCATGATAGACGGTGTGGCATCCCATCCGATCACCTTACCAACAAGCAGCCCGTTCTATCTCTTCGCCTACACCGCACAGTGCCAGGAGGTGGAGGGTATGAGTGTTACCCAGGAGTGGTTCAAATGGGACGTGCATGGCAGTGAAAACCAAACCTATCGAAGTGGAACCCATCCGCGGGTTACAGGCGCCGGTATGGAACACCAGCTGTTCTACTGTTTTTACCAAATAATTTAAAGGTATGATACATGATTGGTAAAGGTCACAGAACAGCACTCTCTAATGCAACATGAACATCAAATAAAACCTGTGAAAATTGAGCTCAGTTGGACATCCGAGTCACGAGATAATAGCGAAAACCTGACTCAATTTATCTTATAAAACATAAAGAATGTTTTTGATCTTACCCCAAGATCAAAACTGTTTTCTGTCTTTTTAAAAAATTAATTTCTGGATAAATACAGCATTTCAGGCGGAAATATTTGAACGGTATGTTTCTACCAGCACCATCTTCATATCCTGAATGTTATACATAAATCTGTGAACATTTCTGTTTGGATTACCAATCCTGTAATATACCTTTAAAGCGAGCTTATTGACAGGCATAAATACTATTTGTGTGTTTGCGCAGCACTACTACAGTAATAGAAGCAAATGAACCAAGTTAGTCAAACAATTTTCAACAGAAAATGTTATAACATTGATCCACCTCAGAAAAAAAAATTTGGTGAGGTCAGTCATGTCTTTTTATCAGTAATTAACAACCGGTAGTCATTTATTTCATTCACCATGATTTCAACTGATTTAAAGGTAGTATCAAACTTTGGTTTTAGTCAACGAAATGCAGATTCATGGGTAAAAATATCAAGAAAGATACAGTAACAGTCATCTGTGAAATTCACAGTCCCATAAGGAGCCCACTTTTTGAGAAAACAGTGAAAAAGGACCACAGTATTTTTAAAATCTTTTCACCAATCTTTTCACACTGTCACTAACATGTGTATTATGACCAATTGTATTTGATTGGGTACCTTGCTCTCAAAAATAAAATGGGTACAATTGGAAATATTTTTTAAGAAGAATACGAAGACCTAGTCAAAACATTCATGTTGCTCGCAAATTATGTGGTTTTTGCTTAAAATTGTGATAAAAATAAAGTGTTCTGCCATTTGGTCGAACCAATTGTAGATTCCTGTAATTATCGTGTCGCATTGTCTGATCATGTTTTCCTTTTCAGCTGGTTGCGGTACGGATGAGCAATTATTACGATTTCCGTGTAGCTTGTGGATGGTCTCAGGATTAACCATCTCCAAACATGTCACTGCCTTGCTGCCCCTGGAGTACGGTGTACTTCTCAGTGAGTCTAAAAAAAACGAAACATGGGGCCTTTCTCAAAGCTCGGCACCGGCTCCAGCTCCAGCTCCAGCTCCAGCTCCATTTGGTGAATCCATTCTAGAATTACAAGTATCAAAATTGTGGCCTTTGGCTGCAGATCGGAAGTAGATTCTCTGGTTTGAAAAGGACAACAGAGCTTCAGCTTCAATGAAGAACCACAATCCACAACCTATATTTTGAGCTTAGGATGTCAGAGCTGGAGCCTGAGCCTCCGGTTCGTAAACCATCTGTGTTGAGTGGTCATACCTGACTCATCGTGATCACTAGAGAGAGACAGATACTCAGGGTGTTTACGAAACGGAGGTTCAGGCTCCATCTCAGGCTTCGGCTCCATTTCGTGAAGCCATTTTAGAATAACAAGCATCAAAATAGAGACTTTTGGCTGCAGTTCGGAAGTAGATTCTCTGGTTTGAAAAGGAAAACACAGTTAAGCTTCAATGAAAATCCACAACCAAAGTACAGCAAATTATTGACAGAGACAAAGCCGCAGCCAGAGTCAGAGCCGAGCTTTGAGAAAGGCCACTGGCTTGTCAGTCTATCACCAAAATGTTCTTCGTCCCGAAGCATCCTTCATTCCAGCGGGGTTAATCGTCATCTTCAAAAAACATCTGCACCAGGTTGGCTTTTTGGCAGTCTTCTTCAATCAGTCGTTTTGGCTACAAAAACAAAAATAGGAAATTCAAGTTCATTTTACTACTGCGTCATGACGTCAAATATCATATTTAAATATGACATGCGTGCAGATTTCCTGATTAATTATGCAAGCCAACCCAACACTGACCTCTCTAAGATTTGGACCAATCAAGGGGCATCTACTATCGTAGCGTTTGGCAAGCGCATCTATCACGTAGATAGCTGCTGCCGCGCGGACATGCGAAATTGACCAATCAACATCCTCCGTCACGATCCTGACGGAAATGTTCTCAAAACAGATCTGATTGGCTGAAGTACTGAGTTGCATAAAATTTGCATGCATGCATGTATCAGACGTTCGTACATAGTGATACGGAGTAGAATGGGTGATACTAAGACTATGTCATTGCCTTGGTGCTCTTGCCTCCCTTTCACCCCAGACTCAACTACAGTATGCCCTTTCACCAGGGGCCAATTTCATAGAGCTGCTAAGCAAGAAAATTTGCTAAGCATGACATTTCTGTCTTAATCAAAACAGGGTTAACAACCAAATTGTCGTGTGTTGTGTATCACTTCTGATTGTTCTTTGGCTGTTGTTCGGTGACCATGAATATCAAATGGATTGTTCAATGGTGGTTTGTTTTATTGGGCGAGACATTTTTGTGCTAAGCAAATTTTGGTGCTTAGCAGCTCTATGAAATTGGCCAAAGGGACTTACCGTTCCCCATTTGTAGAGAGTAGGCACAGCAACAAGCTTAAACTTTTCATGAGTCCTGAAGATATTGACAGGGTCCTTCCAGCTGCAATGGCGGGATGCAAAAAAATATAACAGGGAGATACAAACATGCTAGTTTAGAAGACATAGTAAAGGATAATAGATGGTACAACTTCACTGATGCAACAGGGACACCGTCAAAAATCTTGCCGGAACTTTTTGGATGGACTCCGCGCAGAATGGGCCAATGAGCTACGTCTTTTTTGACCATTCACAGAGGGCACCATACTCAAACATCACGGTATGCATATAAGGTCTAGTCAAACCAACGCACAGACAGTTGGTCTACATCTTCAGAACCAAAAAAAGCAAGCACTGATCAGCTGTCTGAAGACGAGAAAGATGGATGACTTTCTGAAATTGTACTCACGATGCTCGGTCTCCCACGATGCAGTAGATGAATACTGAATCCTCTGGAGCCGATTTGAGACAAGACTCTACCACAGGCTCAGCTTCAAAATAAACAACAGAAGAGACAAAGTAGTTATTATCATTCCCGTCCATAAGACTCAGTAACTTGGGCGAGGCATTGAGTCCTTTTTTTTAAATTATGAGGGTCAAAGGTCGGTCTAGCCCTCAAGATTTTGTACACTTCATGGTACTTACTGAAGTGTCACAGGTTTTTAAAGAAAACCTGTGAGTGTGACTTGTGAGGCTGCGTCCAATATTTATAAGGGAAGAATTCCACTGACGGCCATCACTTGTCCTCAAACCTATGGAACCGACAGAGGGCATAACGAGAAAAATGGCTACCACTGCATCCAAAGCGTATCATTGTAGGTAAAAAACACTGAAAATCTCACTTTTCAGAAAGGCAGCGAATATTTTGCCAGCACCAGCAATCTTCCTACAAACGCTATTTTACCGTTCACATTGGCTAAATTGCAGTATTAGAACGTACCTCCGGCAAAATAACCTTTAGAGCAAGAAGGCCGGCATGACCAACGAGAAGAATGCATGACGGAACCGGCAAAATATACACTTCCTTGCAGATATGCTACCCCAGTGTTGTACACCGGAGATTGGAATTTATTATGACTTGCATCCAATACGATGACTCTATAGGCCTAACCCATTTTCCATGATAGCCGTCAGTGGAATTCTTTCCCAGTTGACAACTTACACAGGCGTCAAAATTGCACTCAACACCATAACGTTAGACTTAGTCAAAAACTGTGACACTGTCCATAGGCCTAGTTCCGAGTCTCTGCGAAAGTTTCCGTCGAAAACTGGATAAAAAATATCCAGTTTCGCAAGAACTAGGCCTACCACAGGGTCAGATGCTGCTCAAATAAATCGTACATAAAGTTAATGAGCTAGTAGGCCCTAGTACAAAGTGAAAAGGGGCGGTTTATTTATAATAATATAACCCTTACCGGCGACACAATCTGGACACCAGCTGGCCCCAGTAGTCGGATCTTTCTTCCCGCAAAATAAAACGAAAATTGCATTTTTCCCTTTGTGCTTTTCAACCACTGCTAGGCATTCATCTGCACCGTTTGCCGTCTCCTCGACAACCATTTTGGGCAAAATAGTCGGCTATTTTTGCTGAATTTAGGCCTAAACTCGAGCTCACAAACTGAACACTTTGCACAGATTTTCCTTCCTCCACAGATCAACAATGAACGATCCGAATGTCAAATGTAAATAGCGCCCTCTTACGTTTGGCTGCAGGATTGTTCTGACGGTTAGGGGGCGGGGTCGGTAGGGTGGAGCCTAATATTGAAATAATTTCCTACAGGCTGTCTGCCATACAAAAGTGCAAAACAAATCGACAAAAATAACCATAATTCTCCAAATTGTAACAAAATAAATCTGAGAACTTCATTTTTGAGTTTATTTTTTTATATTTATATATATATTTTTTCCTGCTAGGATGGAAACGCGCGTAACTCATTTATTGGATAAGTTTATTACTTGTATTGTTAATATATTTTTTTTATTTATCTAGTTTTTTGTCTAAATCTTCTGGGTTAAGAAAATAAGTTAACCCCTAAAAGGTAATGTCATACTTTGGTTTTTGTAAAAGAAATGCAAATTCATGAGCAGAAATATCGACAAATATACAGTAACAGTCATCTGTGAAGTGTGAAATTTCCAGTCCCATATTATGACCACTTCTTTAGAAAATAATGAAAACACCCACAGTATTTTCAAAATCTTTTCACCGTTATCTTTTATCCTCCGACGATCAAAATTGTTGTTGGTCATTAGCTTGACTCTTTTTTTTTTTTATTAATACAGCATTTCAGGCAAAACGATTTTAGCGGTATGTTTCTACCATCACCATCTTTATCCCCTGTATTTTAGGTAAATCTATGAAGATTTCTGTTTCGGTATGATACCAAAGTATCATAAGTATGATAGTTTGTTTAAACTACAAAATTAGCCACAATAAGATTTTAAAATGTTTGGCTCCATCACCTGGCCAAAAAGATAAATTTTCAAGCTTCATTTAAAAGAAAGCTCACAGCTTCAACTATCACATCCCAAACTTGCAACACCATCCAAGATAGTTCGGCACTTAATAATTATTTTTAACTGCGAAGACCACACACCCTTTAACTTTTTAATTAAAGATGTTTAAAATAACCAAAGTAGACACATAATTATTAAATACTTCAGATATATACATTATAAAATGTTATTTATTTGCAACAACTTCCCAATCAAGTCCATAAAACAGATATTCTTTTGGAATAGGCCTGTACCGTGATCACTGTCACAATGAAGTCATTTCCCAATCAGAAGTATTATAAAAACAAAAGCAAATTTGTATTTAAATAAATAGTATTATTCAGTCTTCACATAGAGAATGTGACCAAAAAGCATCATAAATTTGAGAATTTAACCCCTGTGATGGGACTGCCAAAACACAGACCATGTCCAGTAACTTTCCACTATTATGTTGACTACAGCAAGAAACTTGCAACACAAATACCGGTAAACCAAATAAGTTGAATCAATATTTAATCCCAAACTATATTTAATCCCAAATCCCGAACTTCACATGAATTTGGGGGCATAGGTGGCAAATGCGTTAGGCACTCGCCTCTCACCAATGTGGCCTGGGTTCGATCCCGGCTTGGGTCATATGTGAGTAGAGTTGTGCGTTGGTTCTCTCCTCTGCTACAAAGGTTTTTCTCCGGGTTCTCCAGTTTTCCTCCCTATACAAAAATCAAACACTTTCGATCTCAAGCTGTGCTCCGTGATCATTATGGGTTGATGTGGCTGGCAGCCAAAGGCGTCGCTGTCAACTCGATCATGTTGTAGCCGCATCCTTCGCAATTCAGCACCCAAGCTGCGAGAGTAAGGTAGTCTATGTGATAGATGCACTCGCCGTACAGCAAGCGAGTGTCTATCACATGTGTGCAGATTTCCTGATTAATTATGCAAACCAATCCAGCACTGACAGCTCTAAGTTTTGACCAATCGGGCTACAGCTCCAGCTTCAATGAAAACCCACAACCTATTTTTTCAGCATAATTGATCAGGTCATTTTTTCAGCATAATTGATCAGGTCAGAACGGGAGCCCGAGCCTGAGCCTGAGCCTGAGCCCGAGCCCGAGCCTGAGCCTGAGTTTCGTAAACCGCCTAGCTAGTTGCTGCACGACGCGTGGAATTGACCAATCAACATGTCTTCCGTCAAGATCCTGATGGAAATGTTCTCAAAAAAGATTTGATTAGCTGATGTGCCGCGTTGCATAAAATTTGCATGCACGCATGTTTCAGATGTTCATATGTAGTGCGGCACAGAGTAGAACGGGTGATAATCAGACTTCGCCGGATGATTAACCTCCAAAATCATTGTTACCTACATACTCAACTGAAAGCTTCCTTCAGGGAAAGAAAGTTGACAAAAAGAAACTTGTCGTAGGATATTAATCATGACTAAAAATATACATCAAAATGATCTAAGTGGTTTTTTCTTTCAATCAGAAGACCAATACTTTGCAAAGATGTCATCTTTGTCCTTAAATAGTCCTTTGGCCGGCTCAAATTCAACAGGTGCCGTCCTCATCTTTTTATGCGTCACCATGCCAATCATCTGTGGAAAAATGAAGGTAGTTTGGGAAAAAAACACAAATATTACTCATCAAATAACCACAAGGGAAACTGACAGGTTAATTCAAACAAAGAAAAATTGACTTCAGCGGAATTGACCTCCTGAATAGTGTACCGGCACTCTTACCAAATAAGCGATCCAACTCTACGTTGGTGGTGTCCCTAATAGTCAATTATCTTTGTTCATTCGATGACAAATACAGTGGAAAGTCACAATAACGAACACGCCGAGATGCACAGAAATAATTCGTTATAATGATAAAGAAAATTGGGGTAGCACTAACTAGGAGAAAGACTACATAAGCTTTCGTAGAAACAACGACTTCATCAGATGTAATGATGCCCAATGTTCAGCAGGCCTATACGTTGTACATAAAAATTGGGAGCCAAGAATCGTTTGGTATAGCCAAATTTGTGGTATAGCGGTTATCAATATAGTTTGTTATAATAGCATTCCACTTTATAACTCATTCTGTCCTAATCTGAACCAGCCTCGAAAAGAAGTGAATGAATTAAAGATGTATTTATCTTTTTAGAAAGAATAACATGGAAATGCTGAATTCATGATTTGGAAGAATTCTAAATATAGTAATAAAGCCCATCCCCATTTTGGAATGGTATGACCAACCTCTTCAGTAGACAACTCCAGATACTCTGAGATGTCCCATTCTTCTTTAGGGAGGGGTCGGTCGATGAATGCAGCTGATGTAGCCACTCCAGGATGGTAGTGTGATTTCAGGGTGTGTATCTCCCATAGTGAGCTATCCAACGCCCGACACTTAGCTGGGTCTGTTTCCTCCATAACGTAAGGGTCATCAGCTACTCCTGCAAGCCAGCAAAAAGACAACGACATGTCATAGCGCCCTCGCTTGATTAGGCACAACTTTTACATTAAATGCAATTTCAAAGAAATTCAGATTCATGGCCAAAAATATCAAGAAAGGTACAGCAAAAGTCATCTGTGAAATTCCCAATCCCATAACGGTGCCCACTTTTTGAGAAAACAGTGAAATACGGCTGCAGTTTAAACATTTTTCACCGTTATTTTTTATCTTTAAAAGATCAAAATTGCTTTTGGTCATTGGTTTTACTCTTTTCTGGATAAATACAGCATTTCAGGCAGAACAATTTTAACAGTATGTTACTACCATCACCAACCATCTTTACACACTGTAAGTTATAGGTAAATATGTGGAGATTTCGGTCTCAATTTTAGTATGCTACCAAAGTATGATACTAACTTTAAGCACAAAAATTGCTTACCACAAAATGTCTTGCTCAATAAAACAAACCACTATAAAAATTCCATAGTCAGTGAACAACAGCCAAAGAACAATCGCAAGCGATACACAACACATGAACATTTGGTTGCTAATCCTGTTTTTATTATTAAGACAGAAATTTCTGGTTAGCCAATATTTTGTGCTAAGCAGGGGCGTGAAATTGGCCCCTAGATCAGACGACAGTGTGGATTTGCGTACCTGATGATCCCTCTGGTCTGTGCACCATGGCTTGACAGGTTGGGTGTCTCACCAAGAGGTTACCGACAAACGGAATGACTAGCATCAGGGCACTAGGGGGCGCTGTGAGAGCCAGACGAGATAGCCGCTTGGCAAAGGCCGCTACAAGATATGCCGGTAGGTAACTATAAATAGAGCAAGAAAGCATTTACAATACAAGTAATTAACTGCTGCAAACTGCTCATCAGCCAAAATAATGACCTGAAATTCATTAAATGCTTGGCTGTAGGAGGGCCTGACGTGCTTCGATCCTACCAGGATCATCATCGAAGCCTTGATAAAGATCCTGGTAGGATAGGAGAGCCTGATGCGGTTCGGAGTAGATTCTCTAGTTAGAAAAAGGAAGACAGAGCTTCAGCTCCAATGAAAAACCATAACCTATATTTTCAGCAAATGGATGTCAGAGCTGGAGGCTGAGCCTGAGCCTCTGTTTCATAAACGCCTCCAAATGCACAAGATCAAAAGGAAAGCCTACAGTTGTTGGCTGGGAGGTGCGTCGGGGTTCATTTAGGGAGGAGGGGTTGGGGATCGGAACTACAGGCATGATGGACTTACGTTGAACTGAGGAAGAGATTGACCAAGTGGAAGAATCTTGCTCTGTACTTGACGTGGAAGATGCTGGGCTCAAACAACGCATACAGCTTCTTGTAGAACTCAGGATACTCTCTGAGTGAAAAATCAAACAAGTAAAGCAAATATAAACCTCAGATATTGCATGTCCTACTGCTGCAAAAGAGAATACTTGCAAAATTATACTCAAATTCAAAAGATCAAAGGTGTGGAAGTAATCATCAAATAACCACAAGGGAAATTGACTGGATTTTAAGTCATTGAAAGTGAACAAATAAAAATTGACTAGAGCGGGATTTGAACCACCGACCACCAGAATACCGTACCAGCACTCTTACCAACTGAGCTATCCAGCTCTAAGTTAATGGTGTCCCTAATAATCAACTATCTTTGTTCATTTAGCAATCAGAAGCAACAGAAACACTCACATACCGCTATAGAAGGAGTTAAATGTTAGATGTCAATTGCTTTGTAAGGATAGGACATTGTATCCTTCCGGTTTAATTCATATTGTGAAGAAACCATTGATGCCCTTTTCATGTGATAGAGTGTTTTGCCCATTTGTCTTTATGTCCATCAAATTCAAAGGACTAAACCAGCAAAAGAATAAAAGTAGGAATTTCAGCCTGAATTTTGATACTTACAAATTGTGTTGAGTGATGAGAAGAAATAGTCCATTCAGAGCCAACAGACTTATAGCACCACCTGGATCATTTTCAAAATAATGAAGAAAAATACAGTCAGGAATCTGCTCCTGTGGATGGTCTGATGTTTAAACAATTTCAGAAGCTTCTAAAGGCTTCAAAAGAAATCGTTGGAATCATGTTTGTGCTCGGAAAAATCAATTCTGACGTTTTTTCTAAGAACATTCCGAAAATATTGTTGTGGTACTTCCTCTTCAGATACATATAGTATCTGAGACAATCCATCTTGAAAGATTAGTCAATCAATCACATTCAATATCCATTTTTAAAACTCAAAGCCCATGAATAGCGACATGAGCGACGACTGTTTGTAATGGGGGCATTGCTTGATTAATTGAATGACTATTGACTTCAGTTTTGAAACATTGACAGATAAACTGTTATCCAAGTTTATTCAAAGTAATGGACAAATGCCCTTTGCAGCAAAAGACCTCAATTCAAAGCTGGCTGAGCGTGATTTCATACCCAGTGCGGGATGCAGCGGTCGCCATGACACATGATACTTGGGGAGCACATTACATTTTTCACACCATTCACATCATGAAATTAACTTTGCATATCGTGCGCAAGTCAACAAAGTATGGTGGCGCAGGAGAGACATCGCACATCACAACATATTTTAACCCCTTCCCCCAGGGAGCATCCATAGCAGCCCCACGTCATGGCATAAGAATATTCATGATTGCTTTGTTATTTCCATTAAAATGCATTGAATGGGGGTATTGTCTGGAACAAGAGGTTCTGGGAACCTTTATTGTCCACAAAAATCCGCTCATTGTGGTACATTCACCCAATAATTTGCATTTGAAAAGATCTGCATTTTCGAGTCCACCGCAATCTCTGAGTTCAGAACATCTGGGCATGAACGGATTAGAGTCCGCCTTGAATACGATCTTTTGTGCGGTGCTATTCAACCAATGCGTGCCTGCATAGTTTATGCCGAGCTCCCTGCACACGAAGCCCAGCCAGATGACCTCTATATGACCGGTGGCTGACAATGATGTCGGAAAATAAACCTGGGCTGGAGGGGTTAAGGAGGTTAGGACACTTATATCTTTACCTATGTTGTAGGAGACTGAGAGGAAGTCGGTGAGTAGCAGAGGATTCATCATATGAGGCATGACGGCATCGTGAAGTATCACCAGCGTCTTCTTATAGATGGCCAGAGGCAACGTCAGACTGAGAAACGCCAGCCAGGCATCGCCAAAGTTCCTCTTATGCTCCTTATAGGACACAAGAAATGAGAATTCAACACCTGCGTAAGGAAAGGCTTGTTATGTGGATCGGTTTGCGGTAACACCATGTAGGAATCGTTCGTACTTTCGCACTTCTATTTCGTTCGCACTTCTCCTAAGGTCTCAATGTTTGACTAGCCTGGTCTATTCATCATCGGGAGACTAAAGCAGGCTAGTCGAAGCGCTGAGACCTTACGAGAAGTGTGAATGAAATGAGAAGTGTGAAAGTATGAACGATTCTTACATGGTGTTTCTGAACTTTCTGCAAATCGATCCACAAACCAATTGTCACCATGCAAAGCCTCAAATCTTTCTTGAAAGACTTGTTCTTGAGTGATGGGTATAAGAAGTGATTATCAGAGCCTTTGAATCACCGTTTGTATCTGAAGTCAAATTTGGCTAAAACTGTATTTAAGAGACCAGGGGCCAATTTCACGGGCCTGCTTAGCACAAAAATTTGCTAAAATTTGTCTTAATAAAAACAACATTAACAACCAAATGTCCATGTGTCATGTATCACTTATGATTGTTCTTTGGCTGTTTTTCACCGACCATGAATTTCAAATGAAATTGTTAATGCTGTGGTCTGTTTTATGGAGCAAGACATTTTGTGCTAAGCAATTTCTTTTGTGCTTAACAGCTCCATGAAATTGGCAACTGTGTATTTGCTACTTTAGAGCACAAGTGAGAATTATGCTTCAAAGACAAAACGAAAAAACTATATTTGGAAAATGATGCTGATTTGAGTATGGGCTAATGGTGCTTGCGTACTTACTTGGGCAAGACGCTTTGTCACATATTGCTTCTCTTCACCCAGGTGTAAATGGGTACCTGTGAGGGTAGAGATGGCTTTGTTTGTTTGATTAGCCCTGCGCGCTTTGCAGGCAGCTGCGGCTATATACTCCCCGGGAGCTGAGATTGTTTCAGGAATGTAAATGGGCCCGATGACCAGGGACAATAATAATGTATAAAGCGTTGTGATACCCTTCTTGTGTGTAAGAACGCTATATAAATGCCCAAATTATTATTATAAATTATTATAATTACTTTTCATCATTTGGGTTGTAGACACATTTAGAGTCACATTTCATGAAAGATCCTCCAAATATTCAACTTAAGGGAGTGGGGAGGAACGGCCAAACCTACCTTGAGTGACATCATCTTGACATCATCGTCCGTCTGCGGCGGCCTGCAGAAGAAATTACCAATATCTGCCTCTGCCGTTGGCATGGTAACGAGCTCCAGAAGAGCGAAGACGTTACCGCAGAAAATAGTCAAATCCTGTTGAGGAATTTACAAGTGATTTGAACATTTGAATGAATAAGCGTTTTCAGCAACTTTCAGAAAATAAGTAAAGCACACAAAATATTGTCCACAAAAACCCTGAAAGTAAAGGTTATGATATCGTCCACCCATAAGTGGTTTAAAGGAATTCCAAAGAATGATTGGTAGGCCTAACTCAGCTCCCTGGGAAGTATACTGATCCGAGCTGCTACAATTAAACCACAAATAGTTGATTCCAATGTTATAACCCCACCTTCACTGTTAATGGTATAATACATGATTGGTAAAGCTCACAGAATAGGACTCGTACTTTGTGAATTGTCTGATCCAGCATGTACATGAAATGATAAACCTGTGGGAATTTGAGCTCAAATCCGAGTCACGAGAAAATGGCGAAAACCTGACTCAATAGATAAAAACCAAAAAAGTGGATTAAATACCCCAGATCAAAACTGTTTTTGGACTTTGTTTTACTAACTCTGGACAAATACACCATTTCAGGAGGGAATATTTTACGGTATGTTTCTACTAGCACCATCTTCTTATCCTGAAAGTTATACGTAAATCTGTGGCCATTTCTGTTTTGGCTTCTTACTTAAGGGAAGGGTTAGCAGTCCTGGCTGTATCCAATCCTGTTCTGGCTTTTTTTTCAATGTAAATAACCATCATAAGCCCACTTCATTGTCCCCGATACAAAAAATAAAATACTTACTGTCTTGCTGCTTGCTTTGCCTTTACTGGTGTTAATATGCTTCCTGATTTGGGACAATGTGTAATATCGGACGTCGTCAAATTCCAAATATTCTTGGAATTGTCCAATCAGCTCTTTCATGTCGATCTCCTTGGAGAGCAGCTTGGGGACAACGTGCTTTGGTAGAAAGATTGTAACATAAATGGATTTTAAATCATTGAAAAGCAAACGAAGACAAATTGAAATTTAAATACTGTACCAGGGGTTGATTTCACGAAGCCCTACAATCGATCGTAATTCAAGTTACCAAGGATAACCTATTGTATCCTATGTAGGGCTGCAATGCAGCATAAGCCCTACGACCCCGGCACTCTACCAACTGAGCTACCAACCATTTGTTGATGGTGTCCCTAGTAGTCAATTATCTTTGTTCGTTTGGCAGTCAGAAGCCATGAAACCACGCACACATACTGCTTTATCCCAGGGATCATTTCATCGATACGTGCAGCAATGCTGCAACCTGGGAACGGTGCATGGAGGATCACTAAAAGAGGATGCAGCTTTTAAATCATTATAATCATCAAATAACCACAAGGGAAACTGTCTGGATTTCAAGACATTGAAAAGTGAACAAAGAAAATTGACTGGAGCGGGATTCAAACCAGCGGCCTCTGGAATACCGCACAGGCGCTCTTACCAACTGAGCTACCCAGCCCTATGTTGGTGGTGCCCCTAATAGTCAATTGTCACGAAACCATGCACATCTTAAATGATACTTGGGATATAGAATTAGAGTTTTAGGTTTTTAGCTTGAAGGAGCCACAATCAAAAGTTCAGCTAGACTTTTTTAATAGGAAACATTATTCCAACTTTTCGTCCACTCTCAGAATCATCTTTTCTTTCAGACACAGGTCAGACTGATGTCATCGGAACGATAAGTTTTCAATGTGAATGAAGTAATTGTATGGCCAGCTTACGTTTAGTACACTGACTGGGAAGGTATAATCCTGGAGATCTTTCTTCCTCAGTGGGTGGTTGCTCTCAGCTTGCAGGAGTTTCATCGAGCTAGATAGGGACAGTTCCTGCACAAAAACAACAACATCAAAATTAATCCATTTGATAACAAATCTCATTTGAAGGAAGGTTTGCAGATGTACCCCAGTAACTATTTTCTAAAAGTGGGGTTCTGTCAGTAGCTGTCGGTAGTTGACGGTAGTTTTTGGTAATTGTTGACAGTCGGTCGGTAATTAGTATGACATTCAATTATGGCCATCTCCTGGGTATACCTACCTGTAGAATGGGTACATCTGTGAAGATTTCAATGACCCGAGCAAAACACTGCAGGCAATCCTGGTACCGCGCCTGCAGCCACGCCTTGTATTGTTCCTCTGGGTCAGCCGATGCCTTTGTTGTCTCCTTGCTTCCATGTTTGGACTTTATCTCCGGTCTGTTCATCGTCAGGGCATCTTTGCTCAACAACTGCATGAAGATTCTGTGTAGACTCTTGATGGCGGAAGATGTCACACTCTTATCATCAGACTAATGTAGGAAACATTTTAATATTGAATGAGTTAGATATCTTTATTGAATCTTAAAGATGTGTTGTTGGCCAAACAACTGAAGAGGAAAATGCTCAGAGTAAGGATGGCCCAAGGTTACAATCCTAGGAAGATCTTTTTAATAATTTATCCCTAACAGTGCAAAATGCTTTCCATTTCTAGGTACCATATACTAAATCTTACTATTTAGTATTTTGTAGTACTGTCAGAATGAGATTGTAAAGAGTACCCAGTACTACAAAGTACTATTTTTGTATGAAATCCAAATACCTCGAGTACCGATTACTACAGCATACTACTTGTAGTAATTTTTAGTATTTGGTGCTTTTAGGGTTTTAATTGGCTGAAAAGGGGAAAGAAATACAAAAGAGCGATCGTTCAGACATGGAGGTTGAACCCAAAAATGTTAAGTTAGGCCCATGTTGGAATGCTCCAGCCCAACTGTTTAAGCCTATGTTACACCAACTGGAGGATCTAGATTAGGGGCTAGGAGTTCAACCAAAAAGCGTGATTTAGAGAGTCTGCAAGCTTGCATAGGTTGTCAGAGTTGGCCAAGGATTTGTGTGATGAAAATCAATTACGTCGGCAATTTGCTTTTTTATTGTGTGACTGTGTGCATGCGCCACACACATGGCTGCGCCGATCGTGATCGTCTGAGTTTTGGTCAGAAAACATAGATTTTCGTCAAACAGAATGATTGTTAGTACAAATAAATAACTTAACCTGCGTTTCATCCCTGACAATCAGAGAAGAGATGGAGTAATTTTCAAGCTGATTTGTGACATACTGTATCTGTCTTTGTTGTCATTTGGGGACATTTTCAGCGCAAATACCGTCATGTACCGTGAAGTACAAAATCTTCTATTTTTTCTGTGTACACCCATGGAGAAATGTGATTCTCTGGGGTGCTAGACCAATCGTCAACCCCCCCCCCCCAAACAAAAAGGGAGTTCAGCGCCCCAGTTACTGGGTCTATAGCACAGCCACAGGGGACAGTCAACACACCACTAGCACAGTACAGTACATTAACACAGTCAGTGTCATTGTTGCAACGAATCTTGAAATCGTTGGATTTGCAAATCCCGTGCGACAAAACTAGGAATCCCAGTTTCGTTGACGGATTTTTCAAATCCGTTGTTGTGTTCAGAGATATTCGTGGTCAGGTTAAAAAGGCATTATTTCCAGTATATTGGTTTATTTAGTTGTTGTTTATTAGATTTGTGACAAAAAACAAATGGGGTTTAATCATTTAGGTGGACAGCGAGGCTAAAGACACGTCGGCCGGCACAACCCACGTTCATGACCGTTCACGATCATTCCGCTAATGTTCATTCTGCTGGCGCTAGCAGTAGCACCATCTTCAATAGACTGGGTCCCAGTCAAAGTGTGAGGTTTGGGAAACCGGTCATGGAGTTAAATATTTTTTGAAAATCTATGGGCACCGGTCGCGGTGGTGCACGTGCAGTGTGCTGCATTGGTCTAAACTTCTCGCTGCCACAGATCCAAGGCCGCTGGTCTTACTCTTAGTTTTTGTCTTCTTAACATCAAAAATGAAGAGACTGGCAACGAGTCCACTTAACAGATTTGCAAATTCGGTACCGAAAGTAGTAATCGGATGATAGAGGGCGTTTATGATCTAGTTTCGTCGAATTTGTAGATTCGTTGCAACAGCATCACTGCACTGATTGTTGATTCAAACTTAAAATAGAAAGTAATACTACTTACCTGGACGATTTCCAATAGCTCAACTAGGGCATTTGAATGTTCTCTACTTTCAAGGAACAATTTCTCTTTTGTTTTGATGTCAGAAATTACCATTTTCCTTTGATTTTTAGTAGTTTTTTGTGACTCCACGTGCACTTGTCCTTCCCTGGGCGCCGCCATCTTGAATATTGATCATTCGATTACGGTAATAGGGGTGAAGTATTATTTTGCAGCATTGGCGGCTAAATGCAGTATGAAAACCGTTTTCAAAACAAAATCAAAAGTAAACAAGAAGAGACAGAAGAGGCGAAAAGTCGTCTTTTTACTCGCAGGTTTACAAAGAAAATGCATAAATTGAATAATGGGTTCAATTTTCTAGTACATTAATCCCTACTGAAAAATGTACGCGACTTTAGACTTGCAACCAATCACTTTGCATTTTAATTTGCAAGCTTGTCCCGCAAGAGAGTGTTTTGAAAATATAGAGGGCGCTGTCGAAAAATATTTGTTTCGACAAAGTGTTCACAGTGAATAAGTAAGAAGTTTGGGACTCTGAATTTAGGATTTGGGTTTTGGTGTATAGGGTTGTTAAGGGTTTAGGCTTTGGTGTTATGAAATTGGGGTTTGGTATTTTGAATTTTGAATTTTGCATTTGGTGTTTGGGTTTTGGCCTTGTGGTTTGTGGTTTGGTGTTCTGAATTTGTGGTCTGGGTTCGATATTTAGGATCTGGAATTTGGGTTTGTGCTTTGTTGTTTGTGGGTTGGTATTTGTTGTTTGTCGTTTGGGGTTTGTAGTTTGGTGCTTGCGGAGTTGGGTATGGGGTTTTGGGTCTGTGGTTTTTTAACACCGAACAAAGAAAAAAATTGACTGGAGCGGGATTCGAACCGGCGACCTCCTGAATACCGTACAGACGCTCTACCAACTGAGCCATCCAGCCCTATGTTGGTGGTGACCCCAATAGTCAACTATCCTTGTTCGTTTGGCAGTCAGAAGCCACAACACATGGAAGCCACAAGCCATTATCAACCATTATAATGTATATTTCTATAGTAACAAAAATGTTCAATGAAGTTCAGCAAATATACAATCCCCTCCCTGCACTACAAGCCGAAAGTATGGCATAAAATAGGGACCAATTTCATGGAGCTGCTAAGCACAAAATATAATGCTTAGAAGACAGTGGACAATGATCAAAAGTGATGTGATACACAACTCATGGAAATTTGGTTGTTAATCCTGGGGCCAATTTCATAAAACTGTTAGGCACAAAAAATTGCTTAGCACAATTGTCTCGCCCAATAAAACAAACCACCATTGAAAATTCTATTTGATATTCATGGTCACCGAACAACAGCCAAAGAACAATCACAAGTGATACACAACACTTGGAAATTTGGTTGCTAACCCCGTTTTTATTAAGACAGAAATGTCATGCTTAGCCAATTTTTGTGCTTAACAGTTTTATGAAATTGGCCCCTGTTCTTATTATGACAGCAATTTCACGGTGAGCACATTTCTGTGCTAGGCCTAATAGCACAAGCCGATCATATTAAACACACTGTTAACCAAAGATTACATGCAGATTGGGTCTATTCATTAAAACCAGTTGGAACTGGTTCAAACCATTACGTCATCAAACTTTCCATGCAGTCCTTTCCCTCCGACACAAAAATGAGAATTTATGCAAATGAGGCAGAGCTCTATTTTGTGTCTGAACTGGCCAAATACGTCTGCTTGTCACTGTCATGACTTCTGGCCAATTAGAGCGGCCCAATATCATTACGTCATTATCAATAAGGTCTAATATATGAGCCAATTCGGGCAAACAAAATAGAACTATGTGAGCACGAACTTCACAAAATATTATACATTACTTGCCATGATACGGTATAACTAGTATTTTAAATGAGTTCTTGATATAAATTACTTTCAAAACTTGCGATTTAATAAGAGACATTTACAAGAATGTAACTCGCGGAGAAATATAATTTCAGTGGTCTCCAGAACTAGCTGGTCCCCTGAGCTCACTTAAGCGCATGGTGGATGCAGCCGCGTATAAAAGCATGGGTTAGTCACCTCAATGTCAGTCCGCAGTTAGAAATTGTTCGGAGACGGTGTTTACGGTGAGCTAAAAATAAAATCACGCACGTGCTTTTTATGTTGGCCGGGCAGGAAAGTCGCCCCCTGAATTTGTTTAAATTTCCCGCGTGCCGCTACCTCCAGGACTCCACGGCAGCCGTCAACACCGAGGCTTGGACAACAGGAAACCGCTGGACACTTTCACGGAGTGAACTGAAAATTGACTTTATCCGGAATTCTGTCATGTTTGCATGAAATGAGACAGGGGACTTTTCGTCTCGTTTCACCGACATGACCGAGGAAATTTGAAGGTGTGCGGCGCTGCCGCCACCTGCTGGAGCCGAGCCCCGCGGCTGGCAACGGCCTGGGCTTGGAATCCAAGAACTAGACAGTCGGACACTTGAGTGTGACATGTGGACTGAGGACAGCGAGGGGCATGAGGGTGAGTGAACTCCCCTAGCCCTTCTTGTATGAAACGAGACGGGAAGAACTGCTCGTTTTTACCGAGGGAATGTTGACAGACTCTGCTTGGAAAAGTAACATCACTTCTGTATTTTGCACGGAAAAGGAACCTCCAGTTTATATGAACTTTGGGGTAAGTTAGGAGGAAACCAAACCAAGAACTAAATTGTGCTTCAATGTTGTGAACTTATTTTGTCGCATGATCTGAATGACGAATTTGGGATTTCAAGACTCAAGTGCAAGGTTCGGTAAGTCAAACAAATTCCTTGATTTTTGCACCCATCACCAGTAATTTTCCACTGACGTTTTCGCCCGAAGTTCGGGTCGAAAACGCCACTGAAAGTTTGTATTTTCATGTTCAATTTACCTGAAATTGAACGCAGTTGAACACTTCAAAAATGAAAATGATTAACATTTTCATTTTTATCCCAATAATTTGGGTTTTAAAACCATGAAAATTGTTGCCTAGCTAAATTTTAAATCCCCTCTGTAAATCCATGGAGTCATTCCTTCATGGTAAAAATACCTGGGCACCGAGCGCGTGCCCTGACCATTGTCTATAAAGATTGGATAAATTTGCATATGAATAGCTTATTGCAGACACTTTTTGCAGCAAGTTGGAACTTGCCGCCTTTTACTTGGCAAACGTCTGACCTTTCGTCTGAGCCAATCAAGTTCCACCAAATAAGTTATGATGATTTGCATATGAATTGAAGTGGTACACACGCACGTGCGACTGCGCGCGTGTGTGGGCGTGGTTACACAAGTCACTGTCGGTGGATAACTTCAGTGCATGGTGGCCCCTATGTGGCTGTGTGAAGTTATTGTGATAATGTGAACCATGTGGACATATTTTATGGTTAGCATGGTTATGACTTACACTAGTTACTGTCAAAGCATAACTTCATTGCATGGTAGCCCCTATGAGGCTGTGTGAAGTTATTGTGAAAAGGTGAACCATTTTTTTTTTTCTATGGAATTTTTTTATACAATGGGAACTTCCTTGGATTTTTTTTGTGACTAAATTATTTTAAGGTTCCGTGTTATTCTGTCTTGAGATACAAGTTAGAGGCTGGTACTTCATTGTAGATTTTTTTTTAATTGCTCATGGAATTCAGAAGTATAACCTCTATCAGAGGCCCTTTTTTTTTAATTGCTCATGGAATGCGGAAGGTGTAACTCTCTTAGAGGCCCTTCTTTAGAGATAAAATTTGTTAGGTTAGGTCAAGATAATCTGCAAATCTGTGACAGGGCCTGGTGCCTTGCCACATTGAAGGTTGTCTCTCGGAGCATATTTGTAGCTCTGATTTTTAGAGGCCCTTCTCAGTAGATTGTGATGGAAACAATTAATGTGACAATAATAGTGAGACATGTTGGAAGGTGTAACTCTCTTAGAGGCCCTTCTTTAGAGATTTGTTCTGTTTATAACATTGTTTTTTTGAGGGGCATGCATACAGAAAAATGATCCACATCTTGTGTGTCATGCTTGGGAATAAAATAGGAAAATTGGGGGAAATGGAATGATGTCTATAGGAGCATCAGCATGAAAGTAGTGTTTTCAATTTCATTTCTTAATATTTCCATCAAAATAAATCATGGATGAAAAAATATGCATTTGTGTGTGTGTGTGTGTGTGTTTCTTTCTTTTAACTGAAAAAAAACAATTTCTTGCAAAAACTGTGAATAAACCATGAATGAAAATCGAAAGGATACAGCGTTTGTGTTTGCTTTGACAGTGAAAGCTTAAAAAGTATTTCGGATGAAAATTGTGAATAAACCATGATTGAAAACGAAATTGTGTGTGTTTTTCCTGTAGGAAAAAGTTAAGATGAAGTCTGAAAATTATTTAGAGAAGGCACGCATGACAGCGTAATGTTTAAGGAGTAATACAGACAAACTAAACAAAAAGGAGTCTTGAAAAATAAAGAATAAACCATGAACGAAAGGTAAAGGGTCTATGTGTGTTTTGTTTTAGTAAAATAGTACTTAAGACTACCACATGTATGAAGAAAAATTGTGAATAAACCACGATTGAAAATGAAATTGTGTGCATTTTTCCTTGAGGGAATAAGTAAAGACAAAGCGAGAACATTCTTGAGAAAAGAATAATGTTCAGTTAATTGAAACAAGATTGCATGTCTTATTTTTTCATTTGTTATTATTTTTAAAAAGTTTGAGCAGACCAAAGAAAAGTTTTTGAAAATGTTCATCTCTCTGACTGCATTTCACTGACTAATTAGATACTCTCTGGCCATGAAGGGCTGCTGAAACTATGATGCTTGCCTGACACCAAGGAACTTGGCTCAGAATTGCAGGTTGGGTTTCGGGGGTAATTGTTTTTTTTATTTGGGAGCAGGGCGGACTGCAGATGGAGTAACTTTCTTCGTTGTAGACTTTTTTTAGAAGGTGTAACTCTCTTAGAGGCCCTTCTTTAGAGATTAAATGTGTAAGGTTAGGTCATCATAATCTGCAAACCTGTGACAGGGCCTGGTGCCTTGCCACATTGAAGGTTGCCTCTCGGAGCATATTTGTAGCTCTGACTTTCAGAGGCCCTTCTCAGTAGATTGTGATGGAAACAATGTGACAATAATAGTGAGACATGTTGGAAGGTGTAACTCTCTTAGAGGCCCTTCTTTAGGGAGATAATTTGTTAGGTTAGGTCATCATAATCTGCCAACCTGTGACAGGGCCTGGTGCCTTGCCACATTGAAGGTTGCCTCTCGGAGCATATTTGTAGCTCTGATTTTCAGAGGCCCTTCTCAGTAGATTGTGATGGAAACAATTAATGTGACAATAATAGTGAGACGTGTTGGAAGGTGTAACTCTCTTAGAGGCCCTTCTTTGCAGATTACATTTGTTAGGTTAGGTCATCATAATCTGCCAACCTGTGACAGGGCCTCGTGCCTTGCCACATTAAAGGTTGCCTCTCGGAGCATATTTGTAGCTCTGACTTTCAGAGGCCCTTCTAAGTAGATTGTGATGGAAACAATTAATGTGACAATAATAGTGAGACGTGTTGGAAGGTGTAACTCTCTTAGAGGCCCTTCTTTGCAGATTACATTTGTTAGGTTAGGTCATCATAATCTGCCAACCTGTGACAGGGCCTCGTGCCTTGCCACATTAAAGGTTGCCTCTCGGAGCATATTTGTAGCTCTGACTTTCAGAGGCCCTTCTAAGTAGATTGTGATGGAAACAATTAATGTGACAATAATAGTGAGACATGTTGGAAGGTGGAACTCTCTTAGAGGCCCTTCTTTGCAGATTTGTTTCATTTAGAACATTGTTTTTTTTAGGGACATGCATACAGAAAAATGATCCACATCTTGTGTGTCATGCTTGGGAATAAAATATCAAAATTGGCAATACAATCTAGCATGAAAGTAGTGTTTTCAATTTCATTTCTTAATATTTCCTTCAAAATAAATCATGGATGAATAAATATGCATTTGTGTGTGTGTGTTTCTTTCAACAGGAGAAATATAGACAAACTGAAAAAAAAAAAATTCTTGTAAAACTGAATAAACCATGACTGAGAATCGAAAGGGTTCAGCCTTTTGTGTTTGTTTTTAGTATTGAAAGTAAAAGGTTAAAAAGTACTTTGGGTGAAAATTGTGAATAAAACATGAATGAAAAATAAAGAGTCTTTGTGTTTTTTAGTATGGTGAGAGTCTGACTACCTCATGTATGGAGAAAAATTGTGAATAAACCATGATTGAAAACGAAATTGTGTGTCTATTCCTGTAGGAAAAAGTTTACATTAAGTATGAAAATTATTTAGGAAAGGCGTTTTTAAGACAAACTTAAGAAAAAGGATTCTTGCAATTTAAGTGTGAGTAAACCATGAATGAAAAATGAAGGGTCTTTGTAGGTTTTTAGTACATTGTGATGTATGGCATGTGATGTATAAACCATGATTGAAAACGAAATTGTGTGTTTTTCCCATAGGAAAAAGTTAAGAAAACTATTGAGAAAAGGCAGCAGTGTAATGCTTAAGGAGTAATAAAAGGATTCTTGAAAAATGTAGAATAAACCATGAAGGAAAGGTTAAGGGTCTTGTGTGTTTTGTTTTAGGAAAATAAGACTTAAGACTATCATTGTTTGAGTGGAATAAAGTTTGATATAGGAAGCATAAAGCAGTGCTTGTCAGTTTTTGGAAAATAAACTATGGTTGGAAATGAAATTGCTTGTGTGTTTTTTTAAATAAAGCATAATGGATGAAGTATTTGTGAAGCAAGTTGTATTTGTCAGTTATTTTGATATTGAAAATAAAACATGGATGAAAATCATCTTGTTTGTGCGTATGTTTTTCAATTAAGGAAAAAGGAAAGAAAAGGCATCAATCAAAACTGAACTTGTTTTGTCAGTTATTTTGATATTGGAAATAAATGGTTGGAAATGAAATTGCTTGTGTGTTTTTTTTCTTTACCAGGAATGAAAAAGAGTTAAATGTATTGTGAAAAGTGAAGAAAATAAAACCATTTTTGAAAAATAAATGTTTGTGTGTTTGCTTCAATGGAGTGAAACAATTGAGACTGAATTGGGAGATCAAAATAAACCATGAATGGAAATAAAGTTTTCTTGTTCGTGTGTATGTTTTTAATTGAGGAAAACATAAGACACCAGTTTAAGAACAAAGCTTTAATGAAAACTGAACTTGTGTAAGAAAAGAGTGGAATAAAGTTTGATCAAGAAAGCATAAAGCAGTGATTGTCAGTTTTTTTGAAAATAAACCATTGTTGGTAATGACATTGCTTGTTTGTTTTTCTTTTGCAGGAATGAAAATGAGTAAAATGTGTTATGAAAGTGAAAAGACAATAAAACCATTTTTGGAAAATAAATGATGTTTGTGTGTTTGCTTCAGTGGAGTGAAACAATTGAGACTGACTTGGGAGAACATAATAAACCATGAATAAAAATCAATCTTGCTTGTTTGTGAGAATGTTTTTAAGAAAAGAAAAGGACATAAATGAAAACTGAACATATTTTTTAAAAAAAGTGTGAAATAAAGCAAAATGGATGAAGTATTTGTGTTTGTGAAGCAAGTTGTATTTGTCAGTTATTTTGATATTGGAAATAAACCATGGACGAACATTGAATTTCTTGTGTGTTGTTTTTCTTTTGCAGGAATGAAAATGAGTAAAATGTATTGTGAAAAAAAGTGAAGATAATAAAACCATTTTTGAAAAATAATTGATGTTTTGTGTGTTTGCTTCAGTGGAGTGAAACAATTGAGACTGACTTGGGAGATCAAAATAAACCATGAACGGAAATAAAGTTTTCTTGTTCGTGTTGACACCAGTCAAAGAAAAAAAAAGCATTAATGAAACCTTAACTTGTTTTAGAAAAGAGTGGAATAAAGTTTGATCAAAAAAGCATTATGCAGTGATTGTCAGTTTTTTTTAAAATAAACCATGGTTGGAAATGAAATTGCTTGTGTTTTTTTCTTTTGTAGGAATGAAATAAACCATGGATGAACATTGAATTTTGTGTGTGTTGTTTTGCTTTAGAGGGAATAAAATGAGTTATATGTATTGAGTGAAAAGATAAATAAAACAGAATATAAAAATGGCATATTACTTGTCTTCTATTTCTTTTTCTCAGAAACCAATAGTTAGGATTCTAACTTGTCCTTATCCCAGGATTTGTTTCACTCTTGTGTTGTAAGCCCTTCTGTTTTTGAACTGTTTCATTAATAAAACAAAATTTGAAATAACGGTGTATTGTTCATTTCCCCCCAGCTTTTTGTACCGTATTTCCAGTGTCTAAATTATGAACAATTTACTCGTTCAGTATCAACATTCAAGGGGAAATAATCATGGTTGTAAATCAATGGTTCTCTTGTATTAACCAGTCTTTCTCCCTGTAATAACATGTTTTAATCAATAACATAACTGAAAATCAAATGTACTAACTTGAACCTTTTCTTCCCTTTCTCTTTTTACCCTATTTCAATTGTTAAAACCTATAATAATTTGTTCATTTTGTTTGAGAAGGAAATCAAATTACTTTGGTGTAATTTAATGAACATGTATACTAATCTTTTCTCCCCCATGACTTTAATATTTGTGTTCCTTGTGTACTAATTTATTCATTTCCTCCCAACCCTTGTAAGTGAATTTGTTTGAAATGATCTATTGTGTATTTTTTATTTCTCCAGGTAATTAGAATTTGTAAATACTTTTCCATAATAATTTCTTTTTAATGGATATGTGTGTGTGTAATAAAAAATACAACAGATGTGACTCAAATTATAATATTGACATGTACTAATTCTCCTCTTCCCCTTGCTTTGATTTTTTTCAGACCACAGCCACCATGTACTAACCATTCTCTCTCTTTCTCTCTGATATGTTTTAAATCTTGTGGTTACATTCAATAATTGCACATTTTGTTTTGTTTTAAGCAGGAAAAAATTACTTGATGAATATGTAATATTTAAACAATGAACATTTACTAAATTTTATTCTCACCTTTCATTTTTTTTATTGTAATCTTGGTCTGTGATCTTTATTCATGAACATGATCTAATGGGAGACCTTTGGGAGAGTCGGTCTTGAGTCAACAGTGCACGCGAAAACCATTGTATTGCACGTGCGTGCGCTGTTGACTCAAGACTGACTCTCCCAAAAGTCTCCCATATATTTTTGATAACAATGAAAAGACCTGCATATATTGTGCTCCATAATTTGTCACTTGTTCACATGGAAACAAAATAAATGAACAGACTTGTTGAAATGAACAAGTACTTTAACTAACATTTATTTTTCCCGTTTATTCTTGGACATTTGAAACTGGTTTATGACATTGAATGCATTTTATAAGTTGAAACATGTCTGTGTACTAACCATTAACTTCTTTTCTCCCAATCTTTGCTTCCCCTTTTTGCAGTATTCTTTTAGTGAATGTATTTTGTGTCTAACAATGACCATGTACTAACTGTTTTACCCCCTACTCGTTTGTGTCATATTACAATTTTAAAGTGTACTGTTATGGGCATTGGTGTGTATAATAATGTGAACATTAACTCTTCTTTCCCCAATTTGTTCTTATTTATAGTACTTTTTACTGGAAATGTTTCTGTATAATAATCTTTTGTTTCTCCACATTACTTGTAGTTGTGCCAATTTTTAAGCAGGAAAACAATATTAAAGTGAATTCTGTTGAACATATGTACTAACTTCTTTTCTTTTTTTTTTCTTCCCTTTTCTTCCCATACCTGAATTACTCATATTTCCTTAGTCTTATTATTGCGATTTGATTGAATACCTTACTAACGTGATCTAGCTTTGCTAGGTCGAGTATTTTTCTGTTTTTCAAAATGTCCAGCTGTACAGAGGCATGTCTACTTGGATGCAAAATGGTGGGCAAGGATGGACAGCGAGAGAAGATGGATGCCAAGGAATCTGAAGATGGGAGGACAGATGTTTTCACTGATGACTCTGCTTGCTGAGCTTCCCATGTCTAATCTCGGAGGTGAGTATCGTTCAAAATAATAATGAAAAAATCAAGAACCAAACCAATCACAGGGTTAACATTTCCGCTCGGTGGCCTAGCGGTATATGGCATCTGTACTAGTAAGCAGGAGGTTGTGGGTTCGAATCCCACCTGATGAGCCAGCATGTGATTTGTTCACGTGCTCTCACAAGCACTGAGTATGCAGTGCTCATCCACGTCGGTGAAGGGCAAGCCTAATTTGCATATTATCTATTTCCCGACCAAAATCATTTAATATTATGAAACTGCGCTGTGAAGTGTTAGATTTAAAGGTAATATCATACTTTGTTTTTTGTCAAAGAAATACAGATTCATAGGCAAAAATATTAAAGGAAGATACAGTAACAGTCATCTGTGAAATTTTTGGTTAGAAAAATTCTAACAGTAAACCCTGTAAGTAAAATAAGTAAGTAAGGTAAATCTGTGAAGATTTCTGTTTGGTATGCTACCAAAGTATGATAGTACCTTTAAGGAACAAAGACTAGAGGATAAATTAATTGATTATTAACTTTTTTGTCTTCTTTTGTCTCGAAGGAATGGAGTGGATGTGCAACATTGCTGCTTGAAGGACGGACGTACAGTTTCTGGATTTCCTGTTTGAGGTAAATAAAGAGTTAAACCTGGAGCCACTTTCTTAGAGCTGCTTAAGCACAAAAGTTGCTAAAGCTTGAAAAGTTTTTCTTGATCAAACGGATTACCAACCAAATTTTCATGTGATGTTAACTGCTTTTGACTTGTATTCAGCCATTGTTAGCTGAGCATAATAACATTCACAAGTTTTGGCTGGCATACTGATTTTATTTACCAAGCAAATTTTGGTGCTTAAGCAGCTCTATGAAATTGGCCCCTGTTTAGAAATTTTCCCACTTGACCAATTTCGGGGGTGGCCTGTGGCGACGCAGGGGTGAACATAAGTCCTGATTCCCACTTGAAATGTTCACCCCGCCATCACCCCCTGAGCCACCCCTGAGATTGCCCTTTCTCCGGGACGATTTTAACCCTTCTGCAGACCATGGTTGAAACTCTTCACCCTGGGGCGGCTCCGAGGTGAGTTTGCTCCAGGGATGAGCGCACTTGTGGGAAAAGGCCTGTTGTCAACCTGTTACTCTCCGTCCTTTTTGTTTGGCCTTTCCTTTCAAGATCTGGTCATCTTTTTGATATTGAACTGCACATATCTCACAATTCATTGGTGAATCATCTCTGAGTTATTGATCAAAGGACCAGACAGTGCATATAACTTCCTGACGATCTCTTTGTCCATTTCTATTATTGCAACTTGCAAACTCGGAGTATTTCTAGCAACTGTATACTCGGTACATTTGAAAACCTGTCAGAAAAGGAATTAAAGTTGCACAAATGTTTTTACCAACTCGTTCCACAAGATTTCCATCGTCAACCGGCCAATTTGTCATCCTGCATTGCAACTGCCATTATAAAAATCACTATGTCAAAGTTATAGATGAGTAAGATTTATGTAAGGAGTTAATTATTTCAGTAAATATTACCTCACAGACCCGGCCACTCCTAAACAAGACTCAAAGTTGTCAGTTGACCACATAAGCTTTAAACTTTGTGTTCTGATTGGTAATTTGACTATCCATATTTTTTATTTTTACTGTCATGCCATTGGAAGCAATGGGTACCGGTATACAGTTGGTAGTAATGTGCTACATAGGGGAATCCTCATGGCGGAAATCTATTTGTTTACAATTGTTTTTCTTCTTTTATTTCAGGTTCACCGGCTGCACATGGAAAAGACATCTAGAGGCTTGAGACGCTGGTTTTTGGTACTCGGGACACTTCTACAAACCAACTGTGTCTAAATGTTTTATCATGCTGTAGCCATCATATGGTAGTACACAAAGATGGGAACAGCATGATAAAATTTATACACCGATCCGACGGTGCGACCATGGAAGTAGGAAGCACCCGCCATTACTGCAGTGTCCCCGCCCGCATTTTGTCCAGCAACAAACGAATTTACGTCTGCCACATTCTATACATGAAGGGTGTACATCCCCTGTCCAGGATGTATACACTCTGCATGTGTTATGTGCGGCGGACGTAAATTCTTTTGTGGCGGGGACACACCAGTAATGGCGGCCGTTTCCTACCTCCATAGTTGCGCCGTCGGATCGGTGTATGTGAGGGGATTGATCTGGATTGAGATGACGAATTCACAAGACCTCAAATTGGTCGGATAATCATCAAAAAAAATTTGGGACAAGGGCCTTTTACAAAAAATTTGAATATTTGTTTTCCCTTTGGTCTCCATCCAGATCCATCCTTAGCTTTATTGTGTTTGCTAAAATATATCTTATTATAGCCTTCGATTAAGATCCTGCTAGGATCGAAACGCGTCAGGCCCTCCCAAATCTAAGCATTTTATAAATGTCAGGTCATTTTGGCTGATGAGCAGTTTGCAGCAGTTTATTACTTATATAATAATCCTCACAATTAATAAATAGCTGCAAACTGCTCATCAGCCAAAATAAATGACTTGAAATTTAAAAAATGCTTGGAGTTAGGAGGGCCTGACGTGTTTCAAAACTAGCAGAATCTTTATCGAAGACTTTGAAAAAAATCCTGCTGGGATCGAAACGCGTCAGGCTCTCCTATCTCCAAGCATATAAAAATCATGATGAAAATACATTAAAACAAATTTTTATTTGCATTTCACATTTCATCATTTACTAAATACCTTTTGTACCACCAGTACAAAACCTAGGCCACCTACTGAAAAAAATGTATTCTGTTTTGGTAAATACTTTGATTTGATATTTAATAATTAAAAAAGTAATTTCACTACTTTGGTTTTTGTCAAAAGAAATGCAGATTCATTGGCAAAAATATCATGAAAGATAGTTAACAGTCATCTGTGAAATTCCAAATCCCATACGGTGCCCCCTTTTTGAGAAAACAGTGAAAAATGCCAACTGTAAAAGTCAAGATGTTTACCATCATTTCACAAAGCGTGGTCACAATTTTCACCAAAAAACTTGTAAAACTCAAGGACCCAATAATATAGCTATGAAATTCCGCTGTAAAACTTAACTTAACTTGATACAACCTTCGAAAAGTCCTTCACTCACTTTTTTTTTATTAAACTCGTATTTTTGGCTTTAGACCTCCATCCGTACAAGTTTTTTTTTTTAGGTTCTATTAAAACTGTATCTCAGTCAACATTTGAGTTTGGTAAAAATAAAGATTTTGAATGAATGAATTTGACATCATAAGACTCAATTGATGTTTTATTTTCGCTATCAGTTGTATTTAATAAAAATTGTCTTTTGTTTAGTCCAATTTTAAAGGTTTATTCTTATTGCATGATGTGCCCTTTAAAGGCAGCGTACAGGATTTGCAAGGCCTCTAAAAAAATTATTGAGTTTGAGACAGAAAATGGACTCAACAGTCCGTAAAAGTGCAAACAGTCACCATGGATAATCTTGGTTTATAAGATGCTGGGTTTTTCCAATGAATCAAGATCTAGTGTCTTTTAAAAAGATCGTTGGTCCGAACAATTTAGTTGCTTTTCGAAAGAGTGGTGTTATAACCGTGAAGGATTAGGAGGCGGGCATTATTATTTCGGTCGTATTTCTGCTATCCAGATGAACAAAAGTGTAAGGGTACATGAAACAACGTTGGTAATTAAGGAAGTTTAAGACATTCACTTCTGTTGAAGTATACTCAAAACGCTCATCTTTGCAAATCCTATATGCTCCCTTTAAAGGTAAAATCATACATTGGATTTTATCAAAGAAATACAAATTCATGGGCAAAAATAGACGGATACAGTAACAGTCATTTGTGAAAATTTCAGTCCCATACAGTGCCCACTTTTTGAGAAAACAGTGAAAAACAGCCACAGTATTTCTTAAGTCTTTTCTCTTTTATCTTTTAAAAATCAAAAAGATTTTTTGGTCGTTGTTTTACTAATTTCTGGATAAATACACCATTTCAGGCGGAAAAATTTTAACGGCATGTTTCTACCACCACCATCTTCATGCCCTGTAAGTTATACATAAATCTGTGAACATTTCTGTTTTGGTTCCTTACCAAAGTATGATACTAGCATAATGTACTTCGACCTTGACTGTTGTCATCGTATAAATTATACACAACCGTCATGACTGGCATTGTGGCTATCATAATTATGTTTTGTTTTTCAGTATTAGGCCTACCCCATTTTTGACTTTGCCTTCAAAATCATTAATGTTGTTTTTTGTATTCCTTGGCAAAGTTCTATTGAGAAGTGCACTCTATGACCGGCTGGCATCTTGTCCTTATTTCTATGCCAAAAAGTTTTATATTGTGGGATATCACTGCAGTTTACTGCTTATTTGCATATATTAACATAAATTTGCAATATCTGAAATGATTTCGCTCTGACGACGTTCTGAACAACCCAGACCGTCGATCTTTTGAGATAGGTGCACCCGATCGCTCCTAATTGTTTCAGATGTCGAACTTTCTATTAAAGATAATATCACACTTTAGTTTTTGTCAAATAAATGCAGATTCATTGGAACAAATATCAAGGAAGATACAGTAACAGTCATCTGTGAAAATTCCAGTTCCATACGGTGCCCACTTTTTGAGAAAACAGTGAAAAACGGCCACAGTATTTCCCAAGTCTTTTCTCTTTCATTTTTGATCTTGAAAATAATAGTTTTTGTCACTAGTTTGACACTTTTCTGGATAAATGAACCATTTCAGGCAAAAATATTTTAATGAAATGTTTCTACTATCACCATCCTTATACTCTGTAAGTTTGAGGTAAATCTGAGAAGATTTCTGTTTCGGTTTGTAACCAAAGTATGATACTACCTTTAATTCAAATCTTGCCTTTCAATTTGTTCGGCCTGCCTGTCTGAAATGGGGTAACATGTTCATTCTTATAAGCAGGAAAATGTTATATTAGCTTTGCCCTTTAATACTAACAAAGTTCCACTAAAATTGACAATAATGATGATAAAGACACAAAATTGTATTTTCAAGAATAAATACAGACATGAATGATTTTAATCCACAAATATGTACATGTAATCTGTTCAAGGATTTGAATCTAGTACAACAGACAATTTTACCAAAATTACATTTGTATGATAAAAATAATACCACGGACATGGATGAAAAAACATTTTTCTAAATTAAAAATTCAGTCTAGAATTGGTAAAGTTGAGGTAAAGTTGAGGTAAAGTTGAGGTTCATGCAGTGTTTTTTTTCAGTCGGGTTATTTTATTGCCTTCATACAGAGAATATACTGACAAATAATGAATGGCAAGTCTTATTTTGGTTTCAAACCAGCATTTGGTTTTCCTTTGAATGGCTTTGTAAAATGGGGCATTTTTACGCATACTCATGTAGGGAACCAACAGCAAAAATGTAATGAAAAACATAAAAAATGAAGAGGCAACTTGACCTACAGAAATGGCTTGGTAAAAAATAACACCGCCAGCTGAGTGAAAGGAACATATTTGGCAAAATAAAACCCATTGAGGAGGAAAAGGTCTGTCAGAAAACCTATAAAACAACTTTTTGTGCACAAATCACTGGTTACTGCTTTCAGTTCCCCAGATGACATCACAGTTTTGCTCATGAATATGGAAATAATAATTAGCATACAAAAAAACACCCCTGTTTTTAACCCTGAATCAGTGTGTGGAAGTGGGTAAAATCACAGTCCCCATGTACAGTTTTTTTATTGGCACATGTTCAAGCGATAATATTCCCACTGCAGAGACCCTTTAAAGGCAACATGATACTTTGGTAGGAAGCCAAAACAGAAATGTTCACAGATTTATGTAAAATTTACAGGGTATTAACTATAAAGATGGACCAGGTAAAAAAAATACTGTTTCAAATTTTCCGCCTGAAATGCTGTATTTATCCAGAAAATAGTGAAACAAAATACCAAAAACAGTTTTGATCTCCGAGATCAAAATGTCACTATAACAATTACTTTTTTTGTGTAACGATTGCAACAGTTTCTCACTGTTTTCCACTGTTTCCAATGATCAATTGAGCTGAAAATTTCACAGGATTGTTTTCATTGCATGACAAAGGGCTGGATAGCTCAGTTGGTAAGAGTGCCAGTACAGTATTCCGAAGATCACTGGTTCGAATCCCGCTCCAGTAAATTTTTCTTTGTTCATTATTCATGGCACATCAAATTATGAACAGACTGCAGCTGTTCTATCAACTTTACCAAAGTATGATAAAAGGTAGTATCACTCTTTGGCAGCATATTGAAACAGGAATCTTCACAGACTTACAGATAACTTTCAGGGTATGAAGATGATGATGGTAGAAACATACCGTTAAAATATTTCCAGCTGAAATGCTTCTTTTTTTTTCCAGAAATTAGTAAAACAACGACCGAAAACAGTTTTGATCTTGGGGTAAGATCAAAACCATTCTTTATGTTTTATAAGAAAACTTGAGTCAGGTTTTCGCTATTTTCTGATGACTCAGATATCCGATTGAGCTCAAATTTTTACAGATTTATTATTTCATACATGCTGGATCAGACAAAGTGTGAGAGCTGTTCTGTGACCTTTACCAATCATGTATTGTACCTTTAAATTTGGACATATAAAGGATTTGAAAAAAACCCAGCTGGGTCGTATGGAAACCAATATACATTAGATTGTTATTTGCTTGATAATGTTAATTTCCTCAGCTCTTCAGCGCCGTGGGCAAACTGGCACTCTGTGGACAACAGAGGGCAGCCATCGGGGTGGTTGTCGTGGAACCAGCACAGTTTTGTCTTGAGCGACTTGGTTTTCTGGTCAGTATCCTTCTTACGCTTTTTTGGATTTCTTTGTTGCTCTGAAGCATGTGCAGACCAGTCTCGAATCTGCACTCCATCGCTTGACACTGAAAACAACATACAAATTTTAAAAAATCAACTGATTTTTTATCTCCATCTGAATAAATTATTTTATTATATCACTGCTGCCTGTTGCTAAACTCAACGCAAGATGCAATGTTGCAATAGCGATCCGCACTTGCACTAAAAAAAGCACCGGACCTCAGACAAGCATTGCAACCATGCACGCGTGCGTGGGTGTGCGCGTGCATGTACACTACATGTGTGAGTCAATGTTTGTCTGACAGACGGGGATTTTGTGGCGTCATTAGTGCGGAGCGCTATTTTCAAGTGCATCTTTGCTCAACCAATGCAATAATTTGAGTGTAATAAATTTGACCATTTTCAAACACACTGATAGACTGATACCATCACATAACTTATAGTAAGTATGTTTTCATCACATTTGGTGCAGAACAGCAGTGGAAACGAGTAAAGAAGACTATTATATCGTCCACATTCTTCTTTGCACATTTTCCACCGCTGCTCTGTGCCAAATGAGATGACAAAATACCCACTACACGTCCCGTGATGGCATGTAAACACTGGTCGTGCAATCGGTGTATAGAGTGTAGAGTAGACATTCTCTAATTAAAGGTGATATCATACTTTGGTTTTTGGCAAATAAATACAGATTCATGGGCAAAAATATCAAGACAAATACAGCAACAGTCGTCTGTGAAAATTTCAGTCCAATTCGGTGCCCACTTTTTGAGAAAAAAGTGAAAAACTGCCACCGTATTTCTTAAGTCTTTTCTCTTTTACTTTTGATCTTTTAAAAGATCAAAAAGATTTTCGGTCGTTGTTTTACCAATTTCTGGATAAATACACCATTTCAGGCGGAAAATTTTAACGGTACGTTTCTACCACCACCATCTTCATACCCTGAAAGTTATACGTAAATCTGTGAACATTTCTGTTTTGGTCTCTTACCAAGTATGATACTACCTTTAAGAACATTGACTTGTGGTTGGCATGGGCCGCCAAATGTTGCAAATCAGTTTGTCTTCTCGAAAGACGGCGTTACCCAATTCAATATTTTTGCAAACTTTCCATAGCTGTACAAAATACATACCATCATTGCTGGTGTTTTCTCCATTACATCAGCAATATCTCTCAATGTTTTTGAATCATTGTGTACAAATTGTGTTGAAATTTTTCTTTACTTTTTATGCCCGGCTTTGATGGCTCTCCATAGTTTCCGCCATCTTGGTTGGCAAACAATTGGGCTGTGATGTTGCAAAAGAAAGGAATATTGTGCTAAAATTTTGCAAGTTTATGGCTGCAAGCAATGTTGCTTTGACGAGCTGGTAAACTGAGACACAGAATCTGTACCAAAGAGATTTCTTCCTATTTATTCTCTAATTGCTGCCTATCCTTTTTTCTGTCCATTCTCTTTTTTACGTGAAAATTCAACGTCTGGCCTATATTCTTACAAACCTTAGGGTGAACTGTTGACTGAACATAATTACCTCGGAAAACCTGGTTGTAGTTTTTGAGGAGAGTCTTCAAGCCTCCACATTCACTCTTCAGCTGTTTCATCGTGTCACTGTCAAAGAGTTGTACAATCGCAGCGAAGGACAGGGATCCTGTATTTTAAAGGATCCATAAAGAGTTGTTCAATTTTGTTGCCTGTGTCATTTCATGGGTTTATGCATAAAATGCCTTTTGACTGGCAACCCTAGTAAAGATTTTTGACAGCCCTGTCAGAGACCTGGGCCCAATTTCATGGAATCCATTACGCTTACGATCAACTTTTGTTTTTGCTTTAAAGGGAGCATATAGGATTTGCAAGGCCTCCAAAAAAAATGTATTGAGTTTGAGACAGAAAATGGACTCAACAGTTCGTAAGCTGTGCAAACAGTCACCATGGGAAATCTTGGTTCATCAGATCAAGATTTAGTGTCTTTTCCAAAGATCGTTTGTCCGAACGATTATTGGACCAAACATAAAGGACACCCTCACTTGAGTTGTTTTAGTTATCCCCTTTCACTCAAGGTATGAAGATGGTGCTGGTAGAAACAAGCCGTTAAATTATTTCCACCTGAAATGGTGTATTTATCCAAAAATTTGTAAAACAAAGACCGAAAACAGTTTTGATCTCGAGTCGGGTTTTTGCTATTTTTTCGTGACTCAGATGTCCGATTGAGCTCAACGTTTCACAGGTTTATCATTTCCTATACATGTTTGATCAGAAAAAGTATGAGTGCAGTCCTGTGACTTTTACAGCTCATGTATTGTACCTTTAATGTTAGTGTATTTCACGATAGAGTTTTCCTTTTGGTAACGGTATTAGTAAGGAATTTCTGCGGAATGCAAGTGACAGCGCATTAGCAGAAAATAATCAAGGTTACCCTAGAAATTCTTCACTAATTGAAATGTTGTTTACAGATTCCATGAAATAGATTTATGTAAGGCCATAACAGATTATACCTCATAAGAATAGAACGTATATAGACAAACAACACAACAAAGACAGGGGTTATGGGAACAAATATGATTTAAGTCGTTTCTGAAAAACAGTGACAGAGGGAGAATTCCTGATGTTGATAAGGACAGAGTTCCACAGTTTAGGACCAGCTATAGAAAATGATCTCCAAAAGAGTTTTGAGTAGGAATAGACAGAGGCAGATTATCATCAGAAGATCGGAGTCCCGATCAGCCTGGTTGATATGGAGTGAGTAATTGAGACAAGTAGGGAGGAGAAATACCATGTAAGCACTTGTAGACCATGAGAAGAAGTTTGAAAGACAGACGCTGTTTGATAGGTAGCCAATGAGGTTAAGAAATTAAGGATGCAGCATCCACGGAGCAGTCTTCAGTAAACTTAAAAATCAATTTTACACAGTTACGATTGAAAGGTTTACCTCCTCGTCTCCATAGTTTCTTCTCCTTTGACCTCTTCAAAGTGTCCTCCGATTCACCCCCGTCTTCATCAAGAATGGCACACGCCACCTCTTTGACAATTCTCTGCTTCAGGTCGTAGTCCAACTTTGCACAGTTCCGGACTGGTTCAATTTTATCACGGGGTTCAAAACGAGGGGCCCACTGTTCAGACAGCGCAGAGACACCCAATGATCCATCCTCACCTTCCCTGCAAGTACCGGCTCTGGCAATTTCATCATCAGTGTTGGGATCACATTCAGACGTTGAAGCTAAGTCTGTTGGATCCTTTTTAGAGATTTGATAGATCTTGCGTCTGCTTTCAATGTAGTCCGTGATTTGTTTGTGAATTTCCATGGATTGTTCAGGAGAGTAGGCTCTCTGGCTTCCTATCTGGCATATCTGCAGAGGAACGAGAGAATGGAAATGTGTCTTGAAACTAACACTTACACTTCACATGATGAGTGTCTGAAAAGTGTTATTACAGAGTTTCTACATTGTGTTATCGGCTTATCGCAAAGCAATCCAATGTTTCTACCTGCACCATCTTCATATCCTGAAAGTTCTACGTAAATCTGTGAACATTTCTGTTTGGGTATGTTACCAATCCTGTACTCTACCTATAAACAGTTCTATGAAATTGGACCTAGTTCAATTCACATACATCAACAGACTAGAACCCAAAGATTATGAAACGTCAAAGGCAGTTTCCAATATCATACCCAATGAAACCAAGTTTAGAGCTCCACTATGGTCAGAAGCAAAGATTATATAGCGCTACGCGCAAGATGGGGAACTCTCCCTGAAACACGTAATCCCCATGGGCGCCATTCTGGTATGAGGGCGGGCGCTCCACGTACGGAGTTTCCATAGCATAATATCAGCGACTTGCAAAAGTAGGTCCAGAAAACCACAAAAAATCGCCGTTTAAAAAAAAAAAGCTGCTTCACATCAATGTCAAATATTTCTACAAATTAGGTTTTAATCGAATCCGAGCCAAAATTTTGCCTTACACTCCTCTTTTCTTTGATAAAGCGTCCAGCCTCCATATGTCCCGTGTACAAACTACTCACCAGTTGCACACCAAAATGGCGGATCGTGTATAATCTGTATGGAGAATGGCGACCTCCATACCAATTACCACGTGCCCTATGGTCAGTTATCCATCTTGCACATAGCGCTATATAATCTTTGGTCAGAAGACACCCATTCCCATCCCAGTTTCAATGAAATCTGGGCAATGAAATTTGAGATGGACCAAGACTAAGGTGACCATATTTTGTTGAGATGATCCTAGGACAGTGATACGTGTCCTGGGGCCAATTTCATAAAACTGTTAAGCACAAAAATTTGCTTAGCACAAAAATGTCTTGGCCAATAAAACAAACCACCATTGAAAATTTCATTTGATATTCATGGTCAGCGAACAACAGCCAAAGAACAATCACAAGTGATACACAACACTTTGATATTTGGTTGTTAACCCTGTTTTCATTAAGACAGAAATGTCATGCTTAGCATATTTTTGTGCTTAACAGTTTTATGAAATTGGCCCCTGGGTGAGGGGTATAATTTTGAAATTTTTTTGAATCCAGATAGTGCCTACATGCAAAATGGTGGCATCTATGGACATCTTGTCCAGTTGACATGAGTGGGTTACAAACTTATATGTCTTAGGCGGTTGTCTTTGAATACTTCTCTGAAGAATGGATCTTCTTCAGCACAGCATTTGTGTTCAGTTATTGTTTTTTAGGACAATTAGAATTTTCGGGGGCATTTCGTCGAATCGGGGACATTTTCGGGGACAATTTTTCATTGGAGACGGCACTGTCAAATCGGGGACTGTCCCCGGAAATCGGGGATGTCTGGTCACCTTAACCAAGACTCACCCTCTTTGTAGATGGAATCCTCATCGTATCCTCCTCCACCTTGAAGCCACAGACCCTTCCGACCTCTGCTACAAAGTCCAAGTAGCCTCGGTACTGGGTCTTGGTTTGATCGCTGCGCATGAACTTCACATCAAAGTCATGGAAACAGCAAGGGAGAACAAAATAGCGGCAAGAGTAGGAGGACCTTAACAAGAAGAGAAAGTCTTCATCATTTAAAAACTAATTTCCAAAATGCTTCTGGTTCTTGCAGCAACCAATGTACCTCTAAACTCCTTAAAGGTAAAGTACAGGATTGGTAACATACCCAAACAGAAATGTTCACAGACTTACGTATAACTTTCAGGGTATGAAGATGGTGGTGGTAGAAACATACTGTAAAATTTTTTCCACTTGAAATGGTGTATTTATCCAAAAATTAGTAAAACAACGACCGAAAATCTTTTGATCTTTTAAAAGATCAAAAATAAAAGAGAAAAGACATAAGAAATACTGCGGCCGTTTTTCACTGTTTTCTCAAAAAATGGGCAACGTATTGGACTGAAATTTTCACAGATGACTGTTATTGTATCTGTCTTGATATTTTTGCACATGAATCTGTATTTCTTTGATAAAGACCAAAGTATCATACTACCTTTACAGGTACAGTACAGGATTGGTGACATACCCAAACAGAAATGTTCACAGATTGACGTATAACTTTCAGGGTATGAAGATGGTGCTGGTAGAAACATACTGTTCAAATATTTCCGCCTGAATTGCTGTATTTATCCAGAAATTAGTAAAACAGAGACTGAAAACAGTTTTGATCTTGGGGTATAAAGATAAGAACAATTGAGTTGTTTTTTCGCTATTTTCTCATGACTCAGATGTCCAATTGAGCTCACACTTTCACAGGTTTATCATTTCATGTACATGCTGGATCAGACAAAGTGTGAGTGCTGTTCAGTGACCTTTACCAATCCTGTATTATACCTTTAAAGGTAATATCATACTTTTTGTGAAAGAAATACAGATTCATGGGCAAATATATATATATACAGTAATACCGGTAGTCATCTGTGAAAATTTCAGTCCCATACGGTGCCCACTTTTTGAGAAAACAGTGAAAAACGGCCACAGTATTAAGTCTTTTCTCTTTTATTTTTGATCTTTTAAAAGATCAAAAAGATTTTCGGTCGTTGTTTTACTAATTTCTGGATAAATACAGCATTTCAGGCGGAACAATTTTAACGGTATGTTTCGTACATGTAAGTTATACGTAAATCTGTGAACATTTCTGTTTTGGTTTCTTACCAAAGTATGATACAACTTTCAAGGCTAAACAAAATCCGCTGAGGAAAGCAGCCCAAAAAACCAAGACAACACCAAAACCAAAGACACAAATCTCCTGACCTATCAGCCACAAAGAGAGAAGTTAAAAAATACCTTGCTGCCATGACAGGTATCCATGGCGTCAGCTCATCTGAATGGTTACCAATCAGCCAATCATGGTCGGCGAAAAGGAAATCATCCGACGGTGTTATGGAACACTCTTCCAGATTGGTTCCCGGTCCATACAGGTCCCAGATCTTCCGTCTACGCAGGTCAATGCCCTTTCCGGGATACTGTGGAAGATAGGGGAGCATTTCAAAAGTCCAGAATGTTCATTTTGTTCGTTTCTTTCTTCAAGAAACCACAAACTTTCTGTTGTTGGCAAATCAGCCCAAACACAAAGGGATATCTGAGAACTTAGCTCCATTTAGGGTGCATTCGTTTAGCTCCCCCGGGTCGACACCAGTCAACCTCGTCCCCATTCTCTAACTTGTTTTGTGCAGTATATAGCACGACCATTCCCAGTAAGGGCTGACCCGTATTAGCTAAACGAATGCACCCTTAGTTTACACTCTGGCCGATGCCAACAAAAGTGGGGCTCTTCAAATCTTACAATACCGCAGGTTTTTTTTCGAAACCAACTTTGCCGGTATTTTGGTATTTCAAAAAAGCTACGGTTCGGTTTCAATTTTTTGTTTTATACCGTCACTATTCGGTAATACCGAAAAAAATTCCCAAGCCTAGTACTGATGTGATGTATAAGTTACCCCTTCGCTGTTGAGTATGTGTACAAGGAGTCCATTTCCACAGCCAAGGTCAACGAACGACTGAAGACTTTCCAGTCCCTTCTGGGCTCGTTCCTGCTCCCAAAGCACGATGAGGTAGGTTGCTATGGCAACATCTTCATACACAAACTTCAAGGGGTCTGTGTTCTCAGGCCAAATCTGAAATAGGAAGATGCGAAATTCGGCGTGAGGTGGACTGCTTGTGACATATGTAGCCTAGTGGTCTGGTGTGTCGTACTCAAGATCTTGTGGTCAATCTATAGATTGTGGGTTCGAATCCAGCCATGGGCTAGTGGTGCTTGCATCCTTGGGCAAGACGCTTTGTTACATATTGCTCCTCTTCACCCAGGAGTATATAGGCCTTTTCTCACTATCCAAAATTTTGGGGTTGGAACCAGATTGAACCCCGAGATTTTTTCAACCCTTTTCACACTTGAACATTTTCAACCCCGAGCCAACCCGGGTAGGACGGTCTAGCCGGATCGAAATCAACCCTGGTAGGGAGCAGGGTTGAAAATCTCAACCAAACTGCATTTTGGGTTGTGTGACGCGTGATCTGTGTTGTATGAACCGGTTCACCATAAACATAGTGTGAATGTTGCGTCTCTTCGATCCGGTTCAAAAACTTGCAGGGCTGAACCGGGATGGATCCGGGTTGGTTTGAACATGGATCGAAAAGGAGATAGTGTGAAAAGGCCTTATGGGTACCTGTGAGGGTAGAGATGGCTTAGTGCTTGATAAGCCTTTGTGTGCTTATAGCAGACAGGGCTGTATACTCCCCAGGGAGTTGAGATGACATGGGTTAGCCATGGGTAAGTGATGCTTGCGTCCTTGGGCAAGACGCTTTGTCACATATTGCTTCTCTTCACCTAGGGCAAGCAGGAGTAAATGGTTAGGCCTACTTTTGAGAGGCTGTTGAGATGGCTAAATTTGTGCTTGATAAGCCGTTGTGTGCCTTACAGGCTATACTACCCAAGGAGTTGAGATTGTTTCTGGAATTGTAGCCCAAAGATCAATGACCAGGGACAATTGTAGTACGTTCATAGAGACATCATATGTTGATTGTGAAATGCGCTTTAGGGCAATTCCACGATAAAGTGGACATGACCATCAAATTTTCAAACTTGTCAGATCTTAAAAGTAGTATCATACTTTGGTAAGAAACCAAAACAGTTCTGTTCACAGATTTAAGTATAACTTACAGGGTATGAAGATGGTGGTGGTAGAAACATACCGTTAAAAATTTTCCGTCTGAAATGGTGTATTTATCAAGAAATTTGTAAAACAATGACCGAAAATCTTTTTGATCTTTTAAAAGATAAAAAATAAAAGAGAAATGACTTAAGAAATACTGTGGCTGTTTTTCAGTGTTTTCTCAAAAAGAGGGCAACGTGTTGGGACTGAAAGTTTCACTGTTACTGTATCTGTTTTGGTATTTTTGCCCATGAATCTGTATTTCTTTGATAAAAACCAAAATATGATACTACCTTTAATGGTTTTGGTATAAAAGCAGTTATTAGTATTATTATGATCAATATTCAGATGTCGTTTGCTGTGAATGAAATGCATGAAACTTTGGGAGTCAACCCAAATGAAGTGAATCGCACCTTGACAAACTTTGCTCCATATTTCTTCTTCAGTTGGCCATAGAGGGCGCTGTATCGCTCCATTGAGATGAGAGCCTGGGAATTCCTCACTGGTCCATCGGCACTGACCTCAGATGCCCATTTGGCTAGCTTGGGTAGCAAGCTGTCTTGAAGCCAGGCTATCGTGGGGCAGAAGATGGCTAGGATTGGGGATGATGGCTCCTGGTAATTCTCTGACACATGAAGGCTAATCCTGATCATAAAAATTGTAAAAATAAAAGATTTTCAAAATCAAACATTTCAAAGATTAAACAATTCAAGTAATGAAATGATGAAAACTGCTCATTAGCCAAAATAATGACCTGTAAAAAATGCTTGGAGTTAGGAGGGCCTGACGCGTTTCAATCCTAGCATAATCCGGGGCCAATTTCAATTAGCTGTTAAGCACAAAATAATTGCTTAGCACAAAATGTCTTGCTCAATATAACAAACCTCCATTACAATTTCCATTTAATATTCATGGTCAGCGAACAACAGCCAAAGAACAATCGTAAGTGATACAGTGCACAACACATGGACATTTGGTTGTTAATCCTGTTTTTATTAAGACAGAAATGTCATGGTTAGCAAATTTGTGTGCTGGGCCGTGAAATTGGCCCCTGCTAGGATCGAAATGCGCCAGGCACTCCTAATTAACTCCAAGCAAGATTAAACAAGATATGTCTCAATATAATTTTGTTGTCAAAGCATCTAGTGACTTTGTGTGTCTCAAAAGAACTTTTTAGCTCAAAATTTTTTCCAAGTTTCCATTTACGAACATTTACGTACCTTGAGGTCTGAGAGTGGAAACTTATCCTGTAGGCAGTAAGTATACTGCTGTCTTTGCATTCTTCATCCACATCTGCAGTTGCTAAGTCTCTGTTCCCTGCAACATCTTGCAGAAGAGCAAATGTTGCTGTAGTCTCTTGATGATCTGATGGAATATAAAAATAAAACAAATAATTTGATGGTTAAGATGACAGGGTCAACAATTTTGATAGTTGCGATTATCGTAACCCTAGGTCTGACATGGGGACTGGGACCTTAGACCTAGGGTTACAATCATCGCAACTACAATTTAGAAAGCAGTTTGTATCACACTATATGGCCTACTTCCTGCAAGAGTAAGGCTGTGGTTGAAACTCTGCCCATAATTGTGGCATTTGGAAAGCATTTTGATCGACGATCACTAATATGGAAAAAGGGACCGGGTACAAGTTAACAAGTTATGATGAACTTCAATCTCACAGTAATCTCATGTGTAAAACGTATAAGCAAGGATGGAGCGGCTTAAGCGAAAATTTGTGCCACACTGTCACTAGTGGGTTTATCTGAAAAGTGACATTTAGGTGTTTCTTTTACCTACAATGACACACTTTGAAAACACCCTCTATCAGTCCCATAGGGTTTGTGTAGTCTGAGTATCAACTAGAAGTAGGACATAGACTCGGATTAGGGTTTGGGCACAAGTGATGGCCATCATTCAGCGCAATTAATATTTGGCTCAAAAGTTTTCAAATAATTAGAATACTGAAAAATAACACTAAAAGAAAATAATTTATTCACCAATTATGATGATTTCATTCATGGTTTCTTCAGTTGTAACTTTCCCACTTTGTCGAGGGATAAGTTTTCTGACACAAAGTTCAAAGCGTGACCTTTCTCCAGAAGACCCACAGACAGTATCCCCTGTTGTTTTAAGTTTTGAAACTTCATCACTATTCTGCTCTGATGTAGTTTCCTCAGGCTCAGCAGTGCTTCTTTGACACGTTGCGGATTCATCCAACACATCTCCCTCTTTTGAGTTTGAACTTTGACATTCTGCGGTGAAATTTGACAGCTGTTCTAGACGGACACGATCTGTGTGTGATCTGTGTACCACCACAGCACCAGACAGCCTACGGTTCACAACGTGCGGTTTGACAAGCCAGATCTCGACGGCTTTCAAGAACGTTTTCTCCGAGCACACCGCACCGATTTCTCTCAACTCTCGCCATTTGATACCTTCCATGATGAATAAATATTCCACAACTGAAATAAATTCTATAAATTCTCCCAAATGATGAAATTCTTCAATGTTTTACAAGCAGTGCAACACGTTTATTTTGACTGTGTACGCCGCCATTTTGTTTTTTAGTAAACATTATACTGCATGCTGGGATAGAAAAACACGTGATTCTGGGAAATTCGAACAGTGATGTCGTCTGCCACTCCAAGTCCAAGAAACTCGACCAATTTCCCCCGAAAAGAGTCGAATTTTGACGGATTTCAGGACCTGACACACCGTGTTGACCGGCAGTGAATGACCAGCAGTTGTCAGGATGTGTATTCCGGGGGAATGTTTGTCCATAGTGCCTTTAATTTGGCTGATAACGATGCCGGTGTTTGGGTCATTTTGTGGGCCTGAAGTGGTGCTTCGTCTATCACTTCTTATGATGTTACACACGTTGATTGGGGCGGCTTTGCCCAGAGTTTTGGTGAGTGCTGGGAAAATTGTCATTTTCTTATTTCAATATTTGCCATAAAGTTCGTCACAACATGGAGAATTAAAAGCACACATAGTGGCCGAGAATAAGCCAATTAGTGTAGCTGTGAGCCTGTGACACACAACTTCGTTCTACTTCTTTTAATTTTAGTTTTTCCTGACATTTACCAGGGGCCAATTTCATAAAACTGTTAAGCACAAAAATTTGCTTAGCACAAAACTGTCTCGCCCAATAAAACAAACCACCATTGTAAATCCCATTTGATATTCATGGTCAGCAAAAAACAGCCAAAGAACAATCACAAGTGATACACAACACGTGGAAATTTGGTTGTTAACCCTGCTTTTATTAAGACAGAAATTTCATGCTTAGCAAATTTTTGTGCTTAACAGTTTTATGAAATTGGCCCCAGAACAAGGTTGAACTTGTACGTTATATATAGCCTAGGTTGCAATGTTTGATTTTCTAGCAAAAGATCGGCGCGGCATCCGGGTACTTTCATTCATTCTCATGAACTTGACAACCCATGATTGAATGATCGGACCAACATGGCGCAAGCCACAGACAAATCACATAAAAAAAATTAGCACACATAGAGTCAAAATTCAGAAGTTTTTCCCAAGTAATTGAACTTTTTGTCAAGAAGCAGCTAGATCGTGTTCTGTACGACTGCCATTGTCGAATCGTTTGTTCTCAGAAAACAAATAATTCTTCTTTGAAGTATGGAATGATTAAACAATCATGGCAGCTAAACCATACAGCTTGCCGCTTTGTTTTCATCGCTCTAAGGTCGGAGAGTGTTACTGTTAGCAATAGATCAGCGCGGAGTGTTGTCATTCCAACTTGCCGACCTTGGAGCCGATGAAAACAAAGCATCAATTTGTACGGGTTTTAAGACAAAAAGCTGCCAGAATTGTTTCATCTTATTACAGGGTACTTCAAAGAAGGATATTGTCCTTGTGCAAATTGCACTCAACTGTCAACATGCATTAGCTTAATACAAGACTTTGCACTCAATGATAATGTACATTCCTTGTGAACCATACAGTTTGTTGTGAAATTTTCAAGTTTAAGCTTTAACGGTACTATCATACTTTGGTAGCATACTGAAACAGAAATCTTCACAGATTTACCTATTACTTACAGTGTATAAAGATGGTGATGGTAGAAATATACCGTGTCAATTTTTCTGTCTGAAATGCTGTATTTATCAAGAAAAGAGAAAAACCAGTGATCAAAAACAATTTTGATCTTTCAACAATCAAAAATAAAAGAGAAAAGACTTGAGAAATACTGTGGCTGGTTTTCACTGTTTTCTCAAAAAGTGGGCACCGTATGGGACCGAAACTTTCACAGATGACTGTTACTGCATCTCCCTTGATATTTGTGCCCATGAATCTGTATTTCTTTGACAAAAACCAAAATATGATATATCCTTTAATAGTCTAACATACATGTATGTAACAACAGATAACAAAAGATAAAGGGGTCAAGAGGACCACAGAAGGAATGTAAACACTATTTGGGGTATTTTGAAAAGCATTTACTTCAAACAGTCTCCTGGCTGCAGCTGTTAATATTTACTCAATTTAGACATAACCTCATGGGGCCAATTTCATAGACCCTGCTTAGCACAAAAATATGCGAACCATGAATTTTCCATTTTAATAAACAAGATTAACAAACAAATGTCCATGTATCACTTGTGATTGTTCTTTGGCTGTTGTTCGCTGACCATGAATATCAAATAGAATTTTTAATGATGGTTTGTTTTTAATATCAAGCAGGCATTTTGTGCTAAGCATTTTTTTTTTGTGCTTAACAGCTCCATGCAATTGGCCTGTTTGATTGACATGGCCACTTGTGTGGTTTGAGGTCACTTCTTGTTTAAGAGGCACATCCAGTACAAAATCATTCACATTTGGGGCCTTTTCAAAACCTCGGCTCCGGCTCAGGCTCCGGCTTCGGCTCCATTTCGTGACTCCATTTTTGAATAACAGGTATCAAAATAGAGGCTTTTGGTTACGGATTGGAAGTAGATACTCTATTTTAAACAAGAAAACAGAGATTCAGCTTCAATGAAAAGCCACAACCTACGTTTTCAGCATTATGACAGCGCCGGAGCCTGAGCCGGAGCCGAGGTTTGGAAAAGGGCCTAGGTCAAGACAAGGACTCTGACAGTGGACTCAAGTGGAGGTTATAGTCTTCCTGGTTGTCTAGGGGTTGAATTCACAAAGTCCTACTATCAATCTTAAAGGCAGCCTACAGGATTTGCAAGGCCTCCAAAAAAAGTATTGAGTTTGAGACAGAAAATGGTCTCAATAGTTCGTAAACAGTGCAAACAGTCACCATGTTAAATCTTGGTTCATCAGATGCTGGGTTTTTCAAAGAAATCAAGATTCAGTGTCTTTTGAAAAGATTGTTCGTCCGAACGATTTAGTAGCATTTCGAAAGCGTGGTGTAACCGTGAAGGATTCGGAAGGGGGGGGGGGGGGGGGCAAGATTATATCGGCCGTATTTCTGCTATCCAGATGAACAAAGCGTAAAAAGGTACATGAATCAACATATGTTAGGAAGTTTTAAGTACCAAATACAGCCAAAGCGCAAATCTTTGCAAATCCTATGCTCCCTTTAAAAGGAGTTACAACTTAGGATAACCCATCGTATGTACGTAGGGCTGTAATGCATCATACGTCCTACGATTGATGGTAAGTTGCGATGGGTTTGATGAAATCGACCCTTGACGTGTTTATTGATTTGGTTGCTTGTGATGTTTACCTGACCGTGGGTTCATTTTGTAGCAATCTGTGAAAATTCTTCATGAAATCAGCGTCATTGCATTTTAATTTTGATTTTCTACACTTTACCCACAGGTGGCCTTCATTCCATTCTTCCAAACGGCCCTGTTCTGTGTCCTACTAGCCCTGCCTATCACCGTGGTTCCTTACCTCTTCCTATGGGTCTATGACAAGTTCATCTGGCTCTCAGAGCCTGTCTTCCTCACCATTGAGGCAGTGGAGGTGGTCAGGGTGTCCGTTCGGACGAGTAGCCGAGTGTCCGAGCAGATCGATGAGCAACCACTGCTCATGAAGGTAGCTAGATTATCTTCATTGCTTAACCCTAACCCAACTCCATACCACAATCTACCACACACAAGGGTTTACCACAATACACCACAGTGTAGTTTGTGTGGTAATGCTTGATTTATGATCTTCCTTTTGTGAAGGCTGTGTGCTGGTAATGTGTGGTAAGCAGCTCTTGTCTTGTATGATAGGTGCAGAGGGTTCTAGGGTTAACCCTAACCCACATTAATACAACAGTCTACCACACATGGTATTTCCTGTGGTAAGTGTGGTATCCTGAATACCACAATACACCGTAATGTAGTTTAAGTAACTGGTGATGCATGGTCTATGTAGTGTAAGAGTCACGCCTGGGGTCAATTTCATGGCCCTGCTTAGAACAAAAATTTGCTAACCACAAAATGTATGTCTTAAAGGTAGTATCATACTTTGGTTTTTGTCAAAGAAATAGAGACATGGGCAAAAATATCAAGGAAGATACAGTAAAAGTAATCTGAAAATTTAAGTCCCATACGGTGCCAACTTTTTGAGAAAACAGTGAAAAACGGCCAAAGAATTTCTTAAGCATTTTCTCTTTTATTTTTGATCTTTTAAAAGATCAAAAAGATTTTCGGTCGTTGTTTGACTAATTTCTGGATAAATACACCATTTCAGGCGGAAATATTTTAACGGTAGGTTTCCACCAGCATCATCTTTATACCCTGAAAGTTATATGTAAATCTGTGAACATTTCTGTTTTGGTCTCTTACCAAAGTATAATACTACCTTTAATAACCCTAACCCAGCTTCATACCACAATCTATCACGCACAAGGGTTAACCACAATATACCACAGTGTAGATTGTGTAGTAATGCTTGGTTTCTGATCTTCCTTTTGTGAAGGCTGTGTGTTGGTAATGTGTGGTAAACAGCTCTTGTCTTGGTAGGTGCAGAGGGTTAGGGTTAACCCTAACCCTCATGAAAACAACAGTCTACCACACATGTTTTTTTTCCTGTGGTAAGTGTGGTATCCAGAATACCACAATACACCGCAATGTAGTTTAAGTGGTGATGCATGGTGTATGTAGGTAAGGGTCACTCCTGGGGCCAATTTCATGGCCCTGCTTAGCACAAAAATGTGCTAACCATGAAATGTCAGTCTTAATCAAAACAAGATTTACTACCAAATGTCCATGTGTTGTGTGTCTTTTGTGATAGTTCTTTGGCTGTTGTTCGCTGACCATGAATAGGCAGGCGTGCAACTTTTCCTCGGATCAGCTGATTTCCTCTTTTTTCACTTCACTCTTATGCCATTGAAAATTGGAAAACACTGTACAAAATATGGTAAAGATTGGAATTTCCTCTTTTTTTTGGAAAGTCAAAGTTGTATGCCTGAATAGGGCCTATCAGATTGAATTTTGAATGGCGGTTGGTTTTCATGAGGAAGACATTTTGTGCTTAGCAATTTTTTGTGTTTAACAGCTCCATGATATTGGCCCCTGACCCCATTGCCACTGTGACTGTCATCAAGCCCAGCTTCATGAATCTGCAGAGACTGATTTCATTTGATTTGCAATCTTTGTTCCCGACAGTCGTTGATACTTGGTGCTGCTGGAATTTGTTACTCCATGTCCGTCATCCTTGGTTACTTCTTTTTAGCCACCGGTTCACCCGCTGTGAAATGGTGAGTTGAAACCAACTGAGAGTCAGGGAAGCATTTCGTCTGGGAAGAAATGAAGATTTAATTCCCTAAATAATTATGGTATTCAGTGGTTAGGCCTTAAAATTCACACTATGTCCCTTTCGATCCATGACATTTGTAATGTCCATATTTTGATAGAAGACAGAGAATGCTCTCAATATCAACATACACTGTATGTCAATTTCAAGTTCATTGGTTTGGAGGATGTTTAGAAATAGGAACGGGTAAGTAAAGTTTGTGCACGACCCTATGGGAAAGTCTCCCTAAGTACCCATTATCGTCAAATGCCAAATCCACTTGAAGCATTGTTGCATGTATCATTGAAACGATCCCTGGGGTGTGACAGTGTGTGCATGGTTTCATGGCTTCTGACTGCCAAACGAACAAAGATAGTTGACTATTGGGGTCACCACCAACATAGGGCTGGATCTGGCTCAGTTGGTAGAGCGCCTGTACGGTAATCAGGAGGTCGCCGGTTCGAATCCCGCTCCAGTCAATTTTTCTTTATTCACTTTTCAATGAATAATAACTACATATGTCTCTTTAGCCTTCACAATGTTTGAAGTGTTCTTTGTTTAACAGGATCCTGGTTGCTCTGGTAATAATCTCGCTTGTGCTACTGGTGCTGACTCTTCTCAAGGACGAAGGTAATTACTTTGAATTTCCTTGATTTTCCAGTTTCAACAGGCAAATATACAAACAAGTTTTTGCATTTTACTTGTAGAATATAGTAAGAATCGTTAATAATGTGTGAGTGAGATTCGGACACAAACATAAAGAAGGTTTTTGCAGTGTAGTACTAATTTTGCCATTGTTCAGGGGCCGATCAGCAGCTTAAGCACAAAATTTGCTTTTAAGCATGAAAAGTCTTCCTTGATCAAATATGATTACCCACCAAATGTTCATATATGATGTTTACTGATTTTGACTTGTATTCAGCCAATTGTTTGCTGAGCATAACATTCACAAGGAGTTTTGGCTTGCATACTGATTTCATTTACTGTACCAAGGTTTTTGGTGCTTATAAGCAGCTCTATAGGCCTTTTCCCACTTGACCAATCTCTATAAAAAACACATAAAGAAAAATGTGCGCAGATTTGTGATGTACATGTACGATCGTTATACGTTATTATAATGCATGATGTGCAAACATCGCATAATAAAACTGCGCAAATATTTGTGAATTTGTGATGTACGATAGACCTATATCAAACATCACAAATATGTGGGAAGATATTTCTGATGTTCGATGTTCCTCCTGCGCCACCATTCTTTGCCATCTTGCGCATGATATACACAGTTAATTTCACACTGCGAATAATGTAATGTGCGCCCCAAGTGTCATGTGTCATGGCAACCACCACATCTCTCACTGGGTACGAAACTGTTCCATAAGTTTCCATCTGCCAATAAGTTTGTTTGTGTTTTAATATTGGTTACATGAATGTCATAAACTGAAAAAGTTCAAGGTACTGTTGCAGAGTTCACAGAGATCAAGTTCCTTAAATTCCAAACTTTGGCTGGAGATGTGGCCCCAGCTTGGGCTCCATTTACCATACTATCAATTTTTTGTAAATATTCAGTATCAAAATATACTCTTATTTTGAATAAGAAGGCTGATCTTTGTCTTCTTTGAGTAAAGAGTCAATACCCGAGCTATTTTCATCTTGAATTAGATTATGAGAGAGACATATCCTTGGCCTCATCCATCGTAGGTTCAGGAAAATGGCCCAATTGTATGATCTGTGTTCATGCTCTGCTGCCCTCTGTAGTTCACATTCTACAATGTTTATCTTGGATTCATGATAATGCTCTGCAAATTTAGAGCACTGCCACTTTAAACAAATCGAAATTCCTTTTACCTGAAATATGACAGAACAGGCTAAGAATCTGTCTTAATTGATTAGTCATGGAAAATCATTTTACTTGTTTTAATATGTTTTTATCATTTATTCAGTGATCAGTCAAACGTGGACCTTGCTATTTATTTTTAAATGAGGGCGCTGTTTATATTTGTCATGAGAGGGAGTTCATGCAGAATTACAAAAAAGCGAACTAAAACTATGATTTAGCAACTGGAGAGGTCAAATTTGATTCCATATTTGGTGTTGTTACTAATTTTATGATCAGTAATTAAAAGGAAGGAAGCTCGTTTATTCAGAGAACTGATTGACTTCATTCATGAGTAATCTGAAAGTTCCAGCAACTTCTGATGTCACACTTTACCATATTAGATCACCGCCTGGGCTGAAATATAAAAACTGAAATTAGCATTAAACATCAAAGCAGGTCCAATTTACACCCTGATGTTGACCTTTGGCCTTTTTTTACTCAGGGGCCTTTTCCAAACCTCGCTCCGGCTCAGGCTTCGTCTCTGTCATCCATGCTGAAAATATAGGCTGTGGTTTTTCATTGAAGCTGAAGCTCTGTTTTCTTTTTCAAACCAGAGAATCTACTTCCGAACCTCAGCCAAAATAGAGCTATTTGTAGAATGGAGTCAGTAGCCGGAGCAAGAGCCGAAGCCAGAGCCGAGAATTGTAAAATGTCCAAGGGCTGTAAATTATAATGTACTGAGTACAATGGTTGAGGTGCAGAGGGCTATTACCGTGATCCTAAGTTGTAGATCCAGTCACACTCAAGTGACTGAATGCATTTTGATTGACGAAAAGTTGGAACATGCCGTGATAGCTGTTTACACGTTTATGTTGACTGTCAAAGGCCTTATAAATGTCTATAATGTCCTAAAAGCCCCATGCATCAAAGCAGACTATAGATTGAAGTCATAACATTTCAATTTTATTGTGAATTTTTGGGGGATTTGAGGTTGTTGACTTGCAACCAGTGTCTGATGTTTCTTTTATACATCCTGCCATTTGCTTGAGAATGTACCGTGCATGCTGCTATTGTCGCGGCGGTTTATTCCAATCCTTTCTTTGTGCACGTGCTGTCGTGCTCCCGTGCTTTTTACGCGAGGGTGTTATCCCCGTTGTCAAGGTGTTCCGCCATTGTTTGGCCATGTTCATTGTTGATTGCTATTTCTACATGTTGTCAACACTCAATTGTCCTCAAATACTGAATTTGATGATGTGGCACAGATGCAGTTGGCAAGCCTATTTTATAATTTTTCTTTTTACCCGTCAGCCCTGTGTTAATAATCTGTCTGTCGTATTTTCTGTTCTCGTGTCTTTTCATCTGTGAAGGTCTTTGCATTGATTCTGTGTTGTTTCTTTTTTTGAATATAGTACTTACTGCTATGGTTATTTTGTTCGTGCCGCACAGATGTAAAAATGAAAAAAAAAAACCAGTCATGTCTGAGAAGGCTCTAAATATTGAATATTTAATTTCAAAGACAGCCAATAGGTTGTTAGACTTAATAATTTAAAATATCAACCAATTCGTTTGGTTCAAAATGGCAACCAGCTATTTATACTTTTTTCCCCTCTCCCCACACCCACTTAATAATAATAATAATAACAGAGCATTAATAATGCACACAGTATCTGGAAAGTTCCATTCAAAGGCGCAGATTATTATTATCCCCTGGTCATTGGGCTACATTATTAAACATTCCTGAAACCATCTCAACTCCCTAGCCATTTAGGCCAAAGATGTAATACATGATTGGTAAAGATCACAGAACAGTACACACTTTGTCTTATCCAGCATGTACATGAAATGATAAACCTTTTGAAATTTGAGCTCAATCGGACATCTAAGTCACGCAAAAATAGCGACAACCCACTCAATTTACAAGAAATATTAAACTTAGGCTCAATCGGACATTGGAATCACAAGGAAATAGCAAAAACCTATTACTCAAGTTTTCTTATAAAACATAAAGAATGGTTTTGATCTTATCCCAATATCAAAACTGTTTTCGGTCTTTATTTGACTAATTTCTGGATAAATACACCATTCGATCCAGGTGGAAATATTTTAACTATATTTTTCTACCAGCACCATCTTCATACCCTGAAAGTTATACATAAATCTGTGATCATTTCTGTTTGGGTATGTTTATGTTACCAATCCTGTTCTGTACCTTAAAGGTAGTATCATACTTTGGTAAGAGACCAAAACAGAAATGTTCATTGATTTACGTATAACTTACAGGGTATGAAGATGGTGGTGGTAGAAACCTACCGTTAAAATGTTTCCGCCTGAAATGCTGTATTTATCCAGAAATTAGTAAAACAACGACCGAAAAACTTTTTGATCTTTTAAAAGATCAAAAATAAAAGAGAAAAGACTTAAGAAATACTGTGGCCTGTTTTCTCAAAAAGTGGGCACCGTATGGGACTGAAATTTTCACAGATGGCTGTGACTGTATCTTCCTTGATATTTTTGCCCATGAATCTGTATACTTTGACAAAAACCAAAGTATGATATTACCTTTAAAGTATTGACCTAGCTATGAATTTTCTTGATAATGCAGGCATCATATCGGACTGTGCCATCGTGACCCTGGCTATGTTTGCAATCCTATTGGCAATGCAGCAAGAGGCGAGCATGATGGCCCATCCCATGAGAGTACCTGAAGAATGGATCAAGTAAGTCAATCAATGTTAGGAAGTGTCCTCCGTGTTTGTCCATAAACCTCACTACGTTGTCCTATCGCATCTGCATAATCAGCGAGGTTCAGTGACTTTATATACAGGTTTTCTCACCTCACAGACCTTCCCGGTACCTCTGATTTTTTCGAGTGGCTGATGATTATTTTTGAGAACCTCTCAGATGATTTTTTTAATTTTTTTTCTCAAGTGCCTCACAGATTTGTCTTGAGCGTCTTGTAGATTTTCTTGAGTACCTTGAGATTTCACACATTTCATCAGTACCTCACACATTTCATCAGCGCCTCACACATTTCATCAGTGCCTCACATATTTCATCAGCACCTCACACATTTCATCAGTGCCTCACACATTTCATCAGTACCTCACACATTTCAACAGTACCTCACACATTTCATCAGCACCTCACACATTTCATCAGCACCTCACACATTTCATCAGTACCTCACACATTTCATCAGCACCTCACACATTTCATCAGCACCTCACACATTTCATCAGCACCTCACACATTTCATCAGCACCTCACACATTCCATCAGTACCTCACAGATTTCATGAACACCTCGTAGAGATACATATTTCATCAGTACCTCACACATTTCATCAGCACCTCACACATTTCATCAGCACCTCACACATTTCATCAGCACCTCACACATTTCATCAGCACCTCACACATTTCATCAGCACCTCACACATTTCATCAGTACCTCACAGATTTCATGAACACCTCGTAGAGGTACACATTTCATCAGTGCCTCACACATTTCATCAGTACCTCACACATTTCAACAGTACCTCACACATTTCATCAGCACCTCACACATTTCATCAGCACCTCACACATTTCATCAGTACCTCACACATTTCATCAGCACCTCACACATTTCATCAGCACCTCACACATTTCATCAGCACCTCACACATTTCATCAGTGCCTCACACATTTCATCAGTACCTCACACATTTCATGAACACTTCGCAGATTTCATGAACATCACTCATTTTAACAGTGCCTCACACATTTCATCAGCACCTCGCACATTTCATCAGTGCCTCACATATTTCATCAGTACCTCACAGATTTCATGAACACTTCGCAGATTTCATGAACATCACTCATTTTAACAGCACCTCACACATTTCATCAGCACCTCGCACATTTCATCAGTGCCTCACAGATTTCATCAGCACCTCCCACATTTCATCAGTACCTCACACATTTCATCAGTACCTCACACATTTCATCAGTACCTCACACATTTCATCAGCACCTCCCACATTTCATCAGTACCTCACACATTTCATCAGTACCTCACACATTTCATCAGTACCTCACACATTTCATCAGTACCTCCCACATTTCATCAGCACCTCCCACATTTCATCAGTACCTCACACATTTCATCAGTACCTCACACATTTCATCAGTACCTCACACATTTCATCAGTACCTCACACATTTCATCAGTACCTCACACATTTCATCAGCACCTCCCACATTTCATCAGTACCTCACACATTTCATCAGTACCTCACACATTTCATCAGCACCTCCCACATTTCATCAGTACCTCCCACATTTCATCAGCACCTCCCACATTTCATCAGTACCTCACACATTTCATCAGTACCTCACACATTTCATCAGTACCTCACACATTTCATCAGTACCTCCCACATTTCATCAGTACCTCACACATTTCATCAGTACCTCCCACATTTCATCAGTACCTCACACATTTCATCAGTACCTCACACATTTCATCAGCACCTCCCACATTTCATCAGCACCTCCCACATTTCATCAGTACCTCACACATTTCATCAGTACCTCACACATTTCATCAGTACCTCACACATTTCATCAGTACCTCACACATTTCATCAGTACCTCCCACATTTCATCAGTACCTCACACATTTCATCAGTACCTCACACATTTCATGAGCACCTCCCACATTTCATCAGTACCTCACACATTTCATCAGCACCTCACACATTTCATCAGTACCTCACAGATTTCATCAGTACCTCACACATTTCATCAGTACCTCCCACATTTCATCAGTACCTCACACATTTCATCAGTACCTCACACATTTCATTAGTACCTCCCACATTTCATCAGCACCTCCCACATTTCATCAGTACCTCACACATTTCATCAGTACCTCACACATTTCATCAGTACCTCACTCATTTCATCAGTACCTCACAATTGTTTATTTTTGCTCAGGTACCTCACGTAGAGAACAGAGGTTTTTGTTGTATAGCACACGTTTAACCTTTATTTGTGTTTTCCTCAAAACAAGCCACATTTTCATTGATTTTTGACTTTCAGAATTAATGGGAAAGCTAGAGTTGCCTTCCCACTTGATACCAATCATTGAATTTTTTTTTTATGTTTAGGGCCTAATTTTCGGCATTTGTCATATCCAACAGATTGTATGCAAAGAACATTAAAGGGTTCCTGCGGTGCTTTTTTCAGTCAGGTTATTTTATTGCCTTCATACAGAGAATATACTGACAGATAATGAATGGCAAGTCTTATTTTGGTTTCAAACCACCATTTGGTTTTCGTTTTAATGGCTTTGTAAAACGTGGGATTTTCACGCATACTCATGTAGGGAACCAACAGCAAAAATATAATGAAAAAACATAACAAAATTAAGAGGCAAACTTGACCAACATAAATGGTTTGGTAAAAAAAATAATACCTCCAGTTGAGTGAAAGGAACATATTTGGCAAAATAAAACCCGTTGAGGAGGAAAAGGTTTGTCAGAAAACCTATAAAACAACCGCAACTTTTTGTGCACAAATCAATTGGGTTACTGCTCTCAGTTCCCCAGATGACATCACAGTTTTGCTCATGAATATGGAAATGGTAATGAGCATACAAACCAAAAAACCTGTTTTAAACCCTGAATCAGTGTGAGGAAGTGGGTAAAATCACAGTCCCCATGTACAGTTTTGTTATTGGCACATGTTCAAGCCATAATATTCCCATTGCAGACACACTTTATTGCTATACAAATAACTAGTATTGCATCCCCATTTTGCACTAAATTATCAAAGCCCGTTACTGTGTTTATTTCCATTTTAATAATGAAAAATCACATTATTTAACCTTGCCGTGGGTTTAGACACAACATAAAGCATCTGTCTGCATTTTATTCAAATTTGTGATGATTTTTGAAGATTGAAATGGATTTGGCTATTATCCCTGTGGCAACTGAAATTCTTTCATTGATGAACAACACTTGTTTCTGTGTAATTCAGATGATGTTGTGATGCCCGTGGCCCATTTTTTTTGTTGAGATGTGGCGAACATCTGTGTCGTAACACAGGGTTCTTATATAAGTGTTGCTACCTATAAATTCCCCTTTCCGCACAGGCTACGAATCCCACAAATTGAAACATTTCAGCATTCGTATCTGAATCGTAATCAGTTCTTGAAGCTCTTAACTATTTCGCATACGTATTCAGTTCTTTTAATTCTTGATCGATCGGCGGTTCGGGAATTCATGGCAAACGTTTTGAGCTGTTCAAAGTATAAAGTAAAAAAAAATTGTAGTTAAGGCATTTTTGGACATCATAACTGAATCGTGGTTGATTCGATTGAGAATAAAACTCAGCTTTGTAGTAAAAGAATTGCCTTGTACATATAACACAAAAGTAAACTCAACAAAAAGTGATCAAAAATAAAAGAGAAAAACGGACTTAAGAAATATTGTGGCAATTTTTCACTTTTTTCTCAAAAAAGGTCAATGTATGGAACTGAAATTTTCACAGATGACTTACTGTATCTTCCTTGATATGCGTGGCCATGAATCTGCATTTCTTTGACAAAAAACAAAGTATGATAGTACCTTTAAGCCGAATGGAGCCGAATCCTCACGAATCCTAAAATGTGTCAATTTGTGACAATTTGTGGGATCATGGCCTTTTGTCTGGTTATGATTATGGAGGCCTTGTTAGTTTCGCAGTCAAAAACAAAAATGTAGGTCTAAAGAGTCTCCCATTGCAATGACTGCTTGCCTTCACATGAGCCATTTCAGAGCGCTGTTGTATGTACACCCAGTGTGCTGTAATACCACAAACGCTGGACTTGGTTTCGGAGCGGAGCACATATACGATTTCTGAGCTTGTTAGCATTGCAGCTCAATTACTGTAATCTGATTGCCGTCATCCGTGGTATTTCTTGCCAAAGCTTGATCGAATCTGTTATGCTGAAGGCGGCTTGATTTCCAGGGATCATTTTCACACATTTTCTCCACAAATGCCACCTATCTGAAATTTAATCAAGTGGATTTTTTTTTTTCCGTCACTCTAATTCAACTTTCTTTGGGGGGTTTAGGACGGAAGATTTGAATGAGAAGATAAATAAGAACATAATATATTTCTTAATGTAAGGTCTATAATCATGATAATGAAAATATCAGCTGCATTGATCACTGGACGAGTATGGCTTTGTTCAATATTCAGTATTCCTAATGAAGAACAAGTTTAAACATTTCAACAGCGTGCTCTGTTTGTCTTCAGGAGTTAACCCTTGACGTTCCGAACAGTGTGCTTTGTTCGTCTGTTTGTCATCCTCCTGAAGACGAACAGAGCACACTGCTCAGAACGTTGAGTGTAAAACCAGAACCAAACTCTTACAAAAGAGATTACATAGTAATGTAAACAATTTATTGCCCTTCAACGATGTAGATTTATAACCACTTCACTAAGCGCCTTTTGGGCACTCGTGAAAAAATCATACACTGGCTCAGGTGGGATTCAAACCCATGACCTCCTGCTTACTAGTGCAGTTGCCATACCGCTAGGCTAGAGATTACATGGTGTACATGTTACTGCAAACCTACCTAAATATAGGATGATTAACCGAAATGTTTTCAGTTGTATTTCTCAAGCATGAAAATTGCTTCATCACCGGTTCTCTGTGGCTTGAAAGATTTGTGAGGTTTTTTTTCTGATTGGTAAAAAGCATGTCTGCCAAGGGAGGCAATCCCCCCTACTCCCCCCCTCCCCCCTCCCCTCTCCTCTCCCAATGGGCCCGAATCACACCCATAGGCTCTTGTCCCTGATAATTGCTAGATCCTCTGATAATGCACAGCCCAGGCAGGCAGCGCTAGGGAACATTCAAAGGCTCCCAGCTTCAGAGAGATTTCTGTCCATAATTACTAGAGCCATGGGCTAGCCCGGCCACATATCATAAGAACTAGTCTCCGTGCTTGTTTTTTCATTTTGCTCCGTTATTTCCTCGACTCCCCCCTCCTGCTTCTGTGGGGAGTTTTGATTTCTGAATGTGAGTTTAAATTCCTCCTTAACGAGGCATCTCGATGCATCTTGTTAGCCAAAGGGTAACATGTATCCTAAGACACGACACATTTTTTAAGTCGGGTTGTTTCGGGTCATGCTTTGTATTAATAATGATTCCCGAGGTCGCTGATTCAAACCCTCTCAAGTAAATTTGTCTTTGTTCATTTTTGTATAACTTAAAATTAACCCGTCAATTTCCCTTATTTGATGATTTCCTAAAAATAATTAAAAATTGCTCTAAAATTTCAAATACAAGTAATAAACTGCTGCAAACTGCTCATCAGCCAAAATGACTAGAAATGTATCAAATGCTTGGAGTTGGGAGGGCCTGACGTTTGGATCCTATAGCAGGATCTTTCTCAAAGGCTGCTCAGAGTTAGGAGGGCCTGACGTTTGGATCCTAGCAGGATCTTTGTCAAAGGCTAAAGAGAAATCTGCTAGGATCGAAATGCGTCAGGCCCTCCTAAATCCACAAATTTCAAATATTCAGACCCGTTTAGTGCTTTCCAAATATGAATATATGTTGTAATTTTGGCCTATCTTTGCAAACCACCTTTTTTGCCACGTAGCCATACTCATTAAGTTTAGAATTGTGAACAGCAAACCAATTTTTTTTGTTGCATTTTAAATTAAAATTGATCTTTCTACGAGATTATTTGTCCTTTATTATGATCAGCCTTCAGGCCATGTTCATCTATAATTAGATCTTATCACCAGATGTGTTTTTGTGTCAAAAAATCCATCCTTCAAAAAGAAACAGATTTGCGTGGGTATTGTTGCTAAAGGTTGCGCATAATTTGCTATTGCATGAACGACCGGAACAATACAGAAACTGATCTGGAATGAATGGTTCAAACATTTGGCCATCTGACAGACACAGTCTATTCTAGAAGATTTGAATAATATGGAAATCAATTTCTATCAACCTGGCAACTGTACTTTAGATTTTATTTATCATTGATTTCTCAGTTTATATAAAAAAAAATTCCCCCGTAAAGGTTTTAATTCAGCAGGTTTTTTTTTTCCAGGGTTTGCATAGAAAGCACATGAATTTCATCTCATATCTGATATACACTACAAAATAAGTCAAACCTTTCGGACAAAAAAAATTGCAAAAGATCACGTAATTTCTAATGTGTATTATTATTGCCACATTGCCATTTGCCGTTAGCATTTCTGGTTGGAGCAGAGGGTGGGTGCAATTTTTTTTTATGTTTCTGTGCGAAAACAAAAAAATCAATGAATGTAGGGAAATTAAATTGGAGCATAATAGAAGGAGTAATTGGTTTGGAAATGTCAGAGTCCCGGCGCTATTGAACGCCGGTTATGATAAAGTGTCCACTTCGCATCAAAATAAGCCGGCAACAAAAGATGGAAAATTAGAGGTAAATGTGAAATTGCAAATCTATAATGATTTCACTAAAGCTGCTCAGTTTTTAATGCTACACTTTCATACTTCGGTTGGAAACACAAATTATACATTTTCACAGATTGACCTATAACTTCATTGAACTTACAGGGTTTGTTTAAAGATAGACCTTTACAAACATTCAATTAGAATTTTTCTGCCTGAAATGCTGTATTTATCCAGAATTGAGTAAAACAAAATACTGAAAACTGTTTTGATCACCAAGATCAAAACCTCACAATTACAATTATCACACAATTTTGCTTAACAATTGCAATGTTTGTCACTGTTTTCAACTGTTTCTAATGATCAGTTGAGCTGAAAATTTCACACATGTTTGAATTAATCAAATTATGAACGGACTGCAGCTGTTCTATCAACTTTACCAAAGAATGAAAGTTAAAGTTTGACTTTGTGGGAAAAATTGCAACTCATTTGTCAGAGTCCCTGAATTGTTCTAGATTTCCACCGTGCTTGTTGTAATATTCCCATCTTTAAAGGTACAATACATGATTGGTAAAGGTCACAGGACATCACTCATACTTTGTCTGATCAAACATGTACATGAAATAAAAAACTTGTGAAAATGTGAGCTCAATCGGACATCTGAGTCACGAGAAAAAAAGCGAAAACCCAACTCGATTTTTCTAATAATACATGAAGAATAGTTTACTTTATGTTTGTTCCAAAAGTCGTTCGGATGAACGATCTTTGGAAAAAGACACTAAATCTTGATTTCCTTGGAAAACCCAGCATCTGATGAACCAAGATTTCCCATGGTGACTGTTTGCACTGTTTACGAACTGTTGAGTCCATTTTTAGTCCAACTAGTTTTTTGGAGGCCTCGCAAATCCTATATGATCCCTTTAATGCTATAATTGAGACATTTAAACTTCCCCTCTTTTTGTGTGTACTTTTCCTCTCAGTCTGAAATTAACCTCTTAAACTAATTCCCCATGATAATTGCTTTTTTCCCGGGGGGTGCGAGGGTTAGACGAGGTGCTATATAGTTTCCAGTCTGGAAATGGGCACAATTACTAGTCAAAGACTCCTGAATAAAAGACCCAGAGGTATTCAATGGTAACAGAATATCACTGAATGTTGCCATGGAAACATATCGATCCCATGACGGAGATTTTAAACTACATACTCCAAATCCAATAAGTATTGTTGGGATAGGGTATATAAGGGAATAAATTCCAGGCGCTGTGAATAAAACTCATAAACATTCCTCTAGAATCATTTTTTTTTAATGAAACCTTTACTGCGTTTATTATTTTTTTTATTTTGGCAATACTTTCCTTTCCTGTTTTCCCAATAGCGTCTACAAATTAATAATACACGAGTGAGTTGCCTAATGAAGTGTATTTTAAATTGATTAAAGAAGAAAGCAGCGAGATAAGTGGTCATTGTGGAACTCTGCAATTACCCACGACGTGATCCGACTCCGATTGAAAAATCGTTTTGGAGATTTAGCTGGTATTGTGTCTGCCACGACAGCAGAAGAATTGAAAGAAAAAAACGAATTCTATTTTTTTAATGTGGGGGATAATTTAATTATGAGTCTCTTCATAGTGGCTGGAAGATTTCAAATTAGGAATTTGTTGTGATAATTCCTTTTTATAAGCATGAGGGGGAAACATTATGTGTAGTTCTTTCCTTAAAGGTAATATCATACTTGGGTTTTTGTTAAAGAAATGCAGATTCATGGGCAAAAATATCAAGGAAGATACAGTAACAGTCATCTGTGAAAATGTCAGTCCCATGCGGTGCCCACTTTTTGAGAAAAACGGCCACAGTATTTCTTAAGTCTTTTCACCGTTATTTTTTATCTTTAAAAGATCAAAATTGTTTTTGGTCATAAATTGTTTTTACTCTATTCTGGATAAGTACAGCATTTCAGGCAGAAACAATTTAATGGTATGTTTCTGCCATCACCGTCTTCATTCATACCCTGTAAATTATAGGTGATTCTGTGAAACTTCCTGTTTTGGTATGCTACCAAAGTATGATACTACCTTTAAAGGAAAGCATACCAAAACAGACAGATTTTATACCTATAACTTACATGGTATAAAGATGATGATGGTAGAAACATACTGTTAAAATTGTTCTGGCTATATACTGACCCAAAATCCTGTAAAAAGGTTTTAAAATTCTTGCGTGTACTGTATCTTTCTTGGTATTTTTGCCCATGAATCTGCATTTATTTGACAAAGATGAATTTATCTTTAAGCATGTTTCAAAGTCATTCCCTCAGCTGAAGAAACTGCCAGAAATTTGGGGCAAAGATTCATAGGATCAGAAAATGTAGTTTATACGAAAGTGATTTAAATATTCATGCAGTTTCAAAGCATGCAAGATTATGGGTCGCGTCAGTACTAGATTTTGATTTCTTTTTTTTTTGCGGGGTTTTTGGCACACTTTAGCAGCCTTGCGGATTCTCAGCACAACATTACAATGGTAACTTCATTAGAAAAAAGCAGGGTTAGTCATCGAGGGTTTTTATGGGTAAGAGGGGGGCAAGTCAGCATTCTTGCAAATTTAAGCAGCGAATCTGGGTTAAATATGATGGCCGTTCTGCCCATGGTGCGTGATTTGTTAACCGAGCACTTAGGGAAAGTCTCACAAGACTCACATATTGAGGTTCATAGTACCTTTAATCTGTAAAGAGCTTCAGTACGTTCGATTCCCCCTTTCAAAGGTATACTCTTTTTTATTTTGTGGAAATCCTGAATTCCGACGTCCATCCGGCCAAATTCTACAGTTTGTAACATATTCATCTTTTAGAAATTATTGATAAAACTCTTATAAGGTTTGTGCACAACATCCATTTCATTGATCATGCATGAGGCCTAGATGTTACTCACCATTTTCCCTTTAATGTTCTAAGTTCTAACCTAAAAGGGGTTTAACACAGGGCACTTGAACACACCCGAATAATTTGCGAAAGGTGCAAGTGTCGGAAAAATTGCAACATCCAACAGTCGCATTTTATGCTGGAAAAGTTTGCCAAACCATCACAAGGGGATAACTGTCCTGTCAACCAGTCCTATTTTGGAGGAATCATTCCCCTCTTTTTGGTAACAAATTATCACCTTTTACAAGCTCTTGACAACAGATTCAGATTTTTGGCTTGGAAATACGCATGTAGTTTGCTCTGTGATTCCTCTGTTTTAGCAGAAGTATTCCTTTTTTCCTAACCCTAACCCACCTCAATCCTCCAAAATCCTTCTGGTAGTTTTGGAGGATTTCGGAGGATTCAGGATATAATGTCATTTTCAAGTGAGGACCACTGGAGGAGTGGCAAGTATTCAGGATAAACACATTTTTTGAGGTAGGGCCAATGAAGGACTCTGACGGATTCAGGAATCAGGTACATTGTACCTCTCATTTTGAGTATAAGTAAGATCACTGGAGGACTGTGCAGGATTCAGGATGAACGTAGTTTTTAAAGTGTGACCATTGGAGGATTATGGAGGATTCAGGATGGTACACAGTAAAATGCCCCCAGGGGGTTAGGGCTAGGTTGGCAGCTATGCAAGGGTTCTGAAGCGTTTTCAATTTTTCCTGGGTGTTGTTTTTTGTTCGGCAGGAATTTCAAGAAAGTTGTTAATATCTTGCAAATGTTTCCCGCATACTGGGGCGTGTTTAAGTTTTGATTTGTTCTCAAAAATGTCTTCAAAGCTTCGTCATATGTGCAGGACCTGCTCAAGATGTGTACGATGTTCGCAAAATCTTTTGTAGAATCCTCATAAATCCCCAATCTTGACAGTTTGACGAATATCTCGCGCCAGCTGTGAAGTTCGCGTGGTTATTAAATGCGCTGTTCGCATTTGAGTCGCGTGTTCTTCGTCTATGTTGACTAGGCGAGTTCAGCCATGGTACACATGACATTCACACATATGTTGTGAGAATTTTGCACAAACTGCGCAAGAATGTTGCTGGACATTTGGAGAAAAATCTTCTGCGACTTTTGAACTTTCGACAAATGTGTCCTTCGCAGATCGTTCTTGTGCTCCGTGTAAACATCATGAAGATGCTTCTCTGAAAATGTGCAGATGCCAGTAGTAATGTATAGATTTTTGAATGCGATATTTCTTTCAATGTGCCTTTTAATGATAAAACCGTCCAAATATGAAGTGGAACAGCAAACATTTAAAGGTACAGTACAGGATTGGTAACATACCCAAACAGAAATGTTCACAGATTTACATATAACTTTCAGGATATGAAGATGGTGCTGGTAGAAATGTACCGTTACAAATATATCTGCCTGAAATGGCATATTTTTCAAGAAATGAGTAAATCAAAGACCTAAAACAGTTTTGATCTCGGGGTAAAATTAAAACCATTATTTATGTTTCATAAGAACTGAAAAATTGAGTCGTTTTTTTTTTTTTTTTGCTTTGTTGTTGTGACGTACAGCTTTATTATTTCATACACATATTGGATCAGACAAAGTGTGGGTGCTGTTCTGTGACTTTTACCAATCATGTATAATACCTTTAATGATCAAACTGTCCGAATATGAAATGGAAGCAGAAACCGGAACGGCACTAATGTAACGGATTTCTGTCAGAGTATTATGTGCACTTAATAATCAAGAGACAACCTACATGTGTAATACAGACTATTCCATCAATACAGGGTAATTTGAAACCATTTCTGAATGGCGTGGATAATAAATCTGTATACAACTGTTAAAGGGCAGTAATGTGCGATATAGTGTATTTGATATGGTAGTATTCGTGCTGTGACTTTTAGAGTCATTTACAGGAGATTGCAGCTCAAGTCAGGCTCGAGTCCTATCATTGATTTGAGCCAGTACCATACTCGATGTATTTACTAGTGTGTGTTAAGCAATTGATCAGTTTATCATGTAGGACTGCCCTGACACCTTAGGATATGGCTAGAGCACGGACAAGTACGTCTTTAAGTGTTTCCCGTCCCCGATTTCCGTCTGCCAGACTCTTTGACTCGTTGTCGGTTTGGATAGCATGTGATTGGCCAATCCCACCAGGGAAAAAAAAAGAAAGAAAAAAAAAACGGTGTTAATAAGTCTCATCTGTCCCGCAAACGACGAAAACCAAATTTGTGGAAAGTGTTATAAAAGGAAATTCGCTTATTGATATTCCAGTGCCAGCGCGGAGGAGGAATCATTCTTGCAGCTGCTGCTATCGATGGCGACCATGGGCCTAGGTAAGTACCGGTACTCACCCCCCCCTACTAAACAACAACCCCCTCCAGTTTGTCAACTAAACCCCAGGGAATTTTTCCGGCTAGATGCGGGGAACAAAATCAATCCCCTCGGATGAGTTGAATAATACAATCGCTAAAACTATCACAAGAAGAGGCTGGATGTTTCAGGGGGGAAGGGGGAGGGTATAGGGAGTGGGTTGAAGAATCTACGTAATCAGACTTGATTAAGAGATACCGTACAGGTCGTTGTGTTTGTTATCTTGACAAATCAATACTTAGCCAGTGGGTTACGTGGTATAGGACAAAATAACAGATACACAATTTACCAGTATGGTCTGTCGGGTTGGGTGAATAACATTTGCCTTCCTTTCATTGAGAGAAGGGGAGGGGACTTGCCGGGAACACGACGGATTTATTGGAAGAGACTGGAATATCTTTGGGGCAAAACACATCTCATTCACCATTCATAGTCGCTGAAAAGAGACTCCAGCATACGACCAGCAGGTTAAACTGGAGATGTCTTAGACTACTTTTTCACAAACGCCCTCAGAAAACCTTCCCACGTTTTCCTTCAAAATCTGAACAATTGTATGAATCCCATACTGTCATACCAAGCAGTTAAACATTTGACGAAAAAAATTATTTTCAGCAAACAAATTGCAATGGAGTATAGTAATCCAGATGTCTAAGGTACAGTGAAACGCCACTATAGGCCTTATTCATGCCGGACTCCATTTTGTCACCTTCCTTGTATACCCGTTGGAAAAGATAACACCAATTCTAAAAAGAAAACAGGTACCAGACTATTTTGAATTCAAGCCTCGGTTTGATTTCACTGCTTTAAATGAAGGATGAATGCACTGTGAATAAGGCTTATAACGAACACGCCCGGATGCACAGAAACTGTTTCATTTGTTTAGTGAACAATGTTCAGCATGCCTATACATTGTGCATGGAAATTGGGAGCCAAGAATGATGTTCACTTTGTTTAGTATAGCCAAATGTTCGGTATATGGTTTTCATTTTGTGGCATTCCACTTTACTGTCATACTTTGGTAGCATACCGAAACAGAAATCTTCACAGGGTACCTATAATTTACAGGGTATACAGATGGTGATGGTAGAAACATACTGTAATAACAATTTTGTGCCTGAAATGCTGTATTTATCCTGAAAAGTATGGGACTGGGAATTTCACAGATGACTGTTACTGTATCTTTCTTGATAATTGTTCCGATAAATTTGCATTTCCTCGACAAAAACCAAAATATGAAACCACCTTTAAAAGTTTGAAATCCTGTTCATAAAATTTTCATTTCGGCCACAGAATGATTTTAAAAACCCTTTTCACAATATAATATTTTTTTTTTTGATGGAGTACTTAAAGGTACAGTACAGGATTGGTAACATACCCAAACAGAAATGTTCACAGATTTATGTATAACTTTCAGGATATAAACATGGTGCTGGTAGAAACATACCATTTAAATATTTTTGCCTGAAATGGTGTATTTATCCAGAAATTAGTCAAACAAAGTCCCAAAACAGCCTTGATCTCGGGGTAAGATCAGAACTTTATACCTTTAAGCTAGATATTCCAGTGCGTTGAACTTGAGATATTTGTAGTGTATTCTACAGGTTATGGGTTCAATCCCATTGACAGGAACACACTGCCAGTCTCCTTAAGCCAAACCATTTGTCAATAATTGCCTCTCCCCACCAAGCAGTAATTGGCTACCTCTGAGGGTAGAGTCGGTTTGTGTGCTTAAATCAATCCCTTTGTACATAATTAGCTACATCTTGGCTTGTACATGTACAGGTATGTATGTTCTTAGGGAGCTAAGATACTCATAAGGAATATTGTGAAAGGTAATATCATACTTTGGTTGTTTTATTTTAAGAAATGCAGATTCATGGGCAAAAATATCAAGAAAGATACAGTAAATGTCATAAGTGAAATTCCCAGTCCCATATGTGCCCACTTTTTAAGAAAACTGAAAAACACCCACAGAATTTCTTTAATCTTTTCACCATTATTTTTTATCTTTTAAAGATCAAATATATTTTTGGTCGTTGCTTTTACTAATTTCTTGATAAATACAGCATTTCAGGCAGAAACAGTTTAACGGTGTGTTTCTACTATCGCCATCCTTACTGTACAAGTCATATCCTTTTTGCACTTAAATTGGATTTCTCATCAAAATCTGTAAATATATTTTAGCCTCTCCCTTTTTGATATGATGGAAGTAGAAGGGGATGCAGTCTTAAACCTGGCTGACATGGGTGGGCCGTGGGCGGGGTCATTGTGGGCAGGGTCATTGAGGGCTGGTCATGGGCAGGGTCATTGTGGGAAGGGTAATTGTGGGCGGGGTCATTGACATACAAAAATTATACGATGCAGTTTCTGTGGAGCTACAGATTGAATTATCACAGAGAATCTTCCCGATTTTGACTTGGTGTTCCCTTGAAGAGCTACCCTGAGTGTCTTAAAAATCATCTACAGATGATCAGTGTACACATGTACACATACTCAACGTTTAGCTAGAGGTAAACTCTACATCTTAAGGGCATCCTGTTTGCTTTTTTTCAATGTGTACATGTAAAATTTAGTGCAAATCAATTTTGAAACCTGTGATTTAGCCAGAGTTTTGCAACTAGAGCATCCAAATATCCACGTGCACTTCCAAACTTCCTGCTCAATTCTTCAATTTGCAGCACCTTTACATATAAATTGTCAAACAGGAAACAGGTTGTCCAAACGAGATGTCCAACAGACGACGCTCCGATTCCCTGAGGCTAAAACATGACTCCACAGGTGTATGTCCTTTTAAAACTCTTGCAATACAAGGATAAGATGTTGAAGGCAAACATGGGATGGTTTGTAGAACATGTAATAATGATGGAAATTGCACGTCGTGTCGGATGTTTGTCGTTGTCTGATGATTTATGCAAATATTTTTACGTGTGTCTTCGTTATTTTTCCTAGCCCGTGTGACCCAAGCCTTCGCATTCCTCCGTAACCTGTTCTCGGCCTCTTTTCTGCTCCTTGTCGCAATCCGTGTTCTGAGCGTCATCCACGTCACGTCGCTAGTGGCCAAAAGATTCGCAGAGCAAGTAAGTGTTGTTGTTTTTTTTTGGCTGTTTTTTAACCTCTACCTCGTACAAATACCTCCTTGGTAGAGTCTGTTTGTAGAGTCTGTTAGTTTATGAATGTCAAATCACGTTGAGACTGTGCTGTTTACAGGACCTGGGGTTGATTTTACCAAACTCATTGTAACTTACTATCAATTGTAGGACTTATGATGCATTGGACTTATGATGCATTGCAGTCCTACGTAGGATACGGTGGGTTATCCTTCGTAACTGGAGTTATGATCGATCCCGGGGCTTTGTCAAATCGACCGTATTAGGACAGGTATATAACCTGGGGTTCATTTCACCAAACTCATCGTAGCTTACTATCAATCGTAGGACTTACGATGCAATTGCAGCCCTGCGTAGGATACAATGGGTTATCCTTCATAACTCGAGTTACTATCAATCGTAAGGCTCATGAAATAGACCCCTGCACTAACTTTTTTTACTAAAGTAGTTTCCTACACTAAATTACATTTCTGACTAGGCCTTATAATTTTCAGCAGCCCAAGCATTTATGCTCTACAAAAATCACTATTAATTGATGCTATTCTTTGGCTATACTGCAGGAGAAATTTTTCCTAAGACGGAGACATATTTCACCTTTTTGCTTACATGCTTAGTAGTGTAATGATGAGTACTCTTTAATACTGTACGTACATGCTGCAGAACTGAAATGAACATTGAATATTAAGCACAAAATCAGGGGCCAATTAATTTCATAGAGCTGCTTAAGCACCAAAATTTGCTTAAGCACCAAAAACCTTGGTATTTAAATTAAATCAGTATACCTGCTTTAAATTCCTTGTGAATGTTTATGCTTAGCAAACAATGGCCGAAAACAAGTCAAAAAGCAGTAAACATCACATGAAAATTTGGTTGGTCATCCTGTTTGATCAAGGAAGACTTCATGCTTAAGCAAATTTTGTGCTGACGCAGCTCTATGAAATAGGGCTCCGCGCTTGTGACGTCACATTCAGATGTTCGGACAAGCAAGTCGCACTTTGCCCAATTATTACTTACACATAAATGTTGTGAAATTTGTCCAAACATCCGGGTAACTATAGCTGTCGATATAAAGGGTGTATTCTATAAATAGCTCGAGCGCTGAGCCCTATTGGCCCAAGGTCATGGAGGAAAATTCCGATTTGAAAAGAATGACACTGAATTGCCTTGGTAATTATAAGACCTGTTTCTTTCTTCCGGAGTTTTGTCCCGGACAAAAGAGATGAACCCCTCTGGTTGTTTGGTCTAAATGGCCTCAGAAAGAGACGTGACACCTTCTTCTGTTTGGATGCAAGTCTGTACAAGCTGGCTTTCAAGGAAGGCTGTTTCAAGCTGTGACTTCTCACCTTATTTGCTTGGTCTTGGGAGTCCAGGATGCACCTGCATCAATATCCTTGCATCTCTCCACGTCCCAGGCCTCATGGAACCATCACAGAGATTGTGGAATGTACCTGTCATGTTGCCCATAAAGGCACAGTGCAGGATTGGTAACATACCCAAACAGAAACGTTCACAAATCTACGTATAACTTTCAGGGTATGATGGAGATGGTGCAGGTAGAAACATACCTTTGAAATATTTCTGCCTGAAATGCTGTATTTATTCATAAATTAGTAAATGAAAGACCGAAAACAGTTTTTGATCTCCAAGATCAAAACCTCACAATTTCCCCTGTACCACTTCAACAATGGTTTGACTGTTCCGTGGGCATTTTGACTGGTATTTGGCCACCGGACCAGTGTAATGTTCGAACTGACCGTACACCCCCTGCTCCAGATCCGCCCCTTCAACCTTCCATGGCATAGATTATATAGCGCTACGCGCAAGATGGGGAACTCTCCCTGAAACGCGTTATCGCCATGGGCGCCGGGGCGCGCGCTCCACGTACGGAGATGATATGAGCGATGTGTGCGATACTTGCAAAAGTAGGTCCAGAAAACCACCCAAAAATCGCTGTTTTCATATTCAGCTGCTTCACATCAAATATTTCTGTTTACAATAAACAATTAGTTTCAATCGAATTTGGGCCAAAATCTTACCTAACACTCCCCTTTTTTTTATTAATCTCCCAGCTCCCATATGTCCCGTGTACAAACTACTCGCTATTTGCACACCAAAATGGCGGATTGTGTATAATTTGTATGAAGAATGGCGGCCTCCATGCCGATTACCACGCGCCCTATGGTCAGTTCTCCATCTTGCACGTAGCGCTATATAATCTTTGTTCCACAGCACTCCCAATCTCCTACACCCTTATTCAGGGCTTCTCAGTGCCCACCGAGGGCATCACATTGCTGCCCCTGGTCATTGCTTTAATAGCATCCCTGGTCATCGTATTGATGGCTCTGATTGTTTCTCTATGCCCTTGGTTTGTTTATCCTTGCTGTTCCTTGGGTCATTTCCTTAATGTATCCTTGGTCATTGCTCTTGACCTACTTATCAAGATAAATCAATCAAATGGAGTGCATAAAGCAGAATTTATCAAGTGCAATCTTTAGATATGTGTTCGGCAAATTGCATATATTTTCCAACTTCCTGTTTTTATAGATTTCCAGCCCTATGTATTAAAGGTACATGTATGATGAATATATAGCATATATGTTCACTATTAATGAGCTACATGTTATGTGTTGGTAAATAGCGCTCCAAACTAATGACGTCACAAAATCCTCGGATGTCAGACAAACATTGTCTCACATACGTAGTGTACATGCACACGCACGCACACACGGTTGCATGGTTGCAATGTTTGTCTGAGATCAGGTGCTATTTTTAGCACAAGTGCGGCACGCTATTGCTTAAGATTGGGATTATTTTGGGATTTAATTCATATGGTTTATCCCAGCTAGCCTGATCCAGGGTCGATTTCATCAAACTCATCGTAACTTACTATCAATCGTAGGAATTATGATGCATTGCATCCCCATGTAGAATCACAGTATACGTTATCGTTCGTAACTTGAGTTACGATCGATCGTAGGGTTTCGTGAAATCAACCCCGGGTCACTAACAGGTTTGACGGAATCCCTCCCAATCCAGGACATAAGTGGTGCTGTGGCCTAGTGGTCTGGCATGTCATACTCAAGATCTTGTGGTCAATGTACAGATTGTGGATTCGAATCCAGCCATGGGCTAGTGGTGCTTGCGTCCTTGGGCAAGACGCTTTGTCACATATTGCTCCTCTTCACCCAGGTGTAAATGGGTACCTGTGAGGGTAGAGATGGCTTTGTGGTTTGATTATAGCCTCTGTGCACTGAATACAGTATCATGGGCTGTATACAACCCAGGGAGGTGAGATGGTTTCAGGAATGTAAATCATGGCCTGATGACCAAGAATAATAATAGATGTGTAATGCGCAGTAGAGTATATTAATGTAGTAGCTGCGCAATATAAATGCCCAATATTAATATAAGTTTGCTTTTTTTTTCATGGGCACTCAAAGTCACTGCGTACAGGTATATTGTCAAACCTTCATTCATTTCTTTGGTTCGTTTCCAAGCCATTTCAGCAGATGATATGATTACATAAAGATCATTAAAAGATGACTTTGGGAATATCAAGCCAGCCTAGCTATCCAAAGTGCACTATGGGCATTTGAGGCTCAGGCTCCGTTTCAGGCTCCGGCTCCATTTCTTGAATCCATTCTAAAATAACGGGCATCAAAATAGAGGCCTTTGGCTGCGGTTCTAAAGTAGATTCTCTACTATGAAAAGGAAAACAGAGCTTCAGCTTCAATGAAAAACCACAACCTATATTTTCAGCACATGGATGTCAGAGCTGGAGCCTACATGTAAGCCTGAGCCTAAGCCTCCGTTTCGAAAACGCCCTATGTTTCCTGTTATAGCGCCCTCGTTGGCAGGTGCCGGTACAACATCAAAGCCAATAAACCCTAATTGATTTTGTCCTTTGTAGTGATTTAGCCAGCACCTATCACATATAACTCATAAGGACACACACCCCGCATACACGGTATTGATAATCAATGGCCAACATTGTGTACAGTTTCCTGAAGTGGATATCTTGCCGTCCTCCATTACCGATTGGCATCCCATCACCTCATCATGTTGTCAACTTGAAGTGTTTAACACCCATCAGAGCGTTTGAAACGAACCCTTGTATATATCAGCTTCATTCCAATTACTATGTGCAAGGGTCTGCGCTTGCTCGACATGTTTCAATCACATACCGGTATCCGTTATTCATTTGTGTTTATTTGTCCTATAGATACCAGTGATGGTTAAATTCCGATTGGTTGTCATATGAAGATGATGTAGAGTGAGATTTGAGGACATTTCAAGATGTCGGCGTACTTTAATTAATTGGGGAATGGAGCAGGTTGAATCAGCCGATACACTTGTCCCTAACTCCATGCCTTTGGTCATTAATGATTTGTATGTGTAATAGGAAACCATTATTAAGTAGACGGCTCATGTCTGCGAGTCTTATGCAGGGGAGGCATCCTGCAGAAGAAAAGGAGAGAAAAAAAATCCATTCATGTCGTCCGCTTACAGCCCCGCCCCGTCAATTTTCAATCACTCGGCAAACCCGTTTTCATAGGGCATAGACATTAGGAGTGCCGTCCAATTATTAGTAATGTTTCATTGGAATGTAGGTAATGTAACTGCTCTACCTTAGAGAAAAAAAACCTTTTAATGCAGTAGTATGCCGAGATGGGTTTATTTGAGTGAATGTTAACATTAAAGGTAGTATCATACTTTGGTAAGAAACTAAAACAGAAATGTTCACAGATTTACGTATAAACTTACATAGTATGAACATGGTGGTGGTAGAAACATACCGTTAAAATGTTTACGTCTGAAATGCTGTATTTATCCAGAAATTAGTAAAACAATGACTGAAAAACTGTTTGATCTTTTAAAAGATCAAAAATAAAAGAGAAAAGACTTAAGAAATACTGTGGCTGTTTTTCACTGTTTTCTCAAAAAGTGGGCAACATATGGGACTGAAATTTTCACAGATGACTGTTACTGTATCTGTCTTGGTATTTTTGCCCATGAATCTGTATTTCTTTGATAAAAATCAAAGTATGATACTACCTTTAAAGGGTGTGTACAACGTTGATAAATGTCATAGAACAGCACTCATAGTTTGTCTAATATAATAAACCTGTGAACATTTGAGCTCAATTGGACATCCGAGTCACGAAGAAATAGCAAAAACTCAGCTCGGTTTTTCTTATGAAATATAAAGAAGGATTTTTGATCTTGCTAAGATCAAAAATGTTTTTTGGTGTGTGGTTTTACTCTTTCTGGATAAATACACCATTTCAGACAAGAATATTTTAATGGTATGTTTCTACCAGTACCATCCTCATACATTGAAATTTATAATTATACGTAAATCTGTGAACATTTCTGTTTGGATATGTTACCAATCCTGTACTGTACCTTTAAAGTATGATTGAACCAGATTGGTTCATGATGTCTTCTTTATGGTCGTTTTTTTATTATGTAGCTTAATGCATCATCCATCATCGACCATTAAAACTCCAAATTGTTATCGTAATAAAATCCTACAACCGTTGAGATTGGTAATATCATTTCGGTTTCAATTCTTATGAATGTACTCATAATAGTGGATACAAAATATATCTGCTCGTATCACTGGGGACGTTTGTGACAAATGATCCCTAGTCCCGATAGAATGACCCTACTTATGTGCTCCCATACTAAGGGGTAATAGATGGTATATCTACCCACGTCATCTGGGATCGCATGCATCAAATCTTTCCCCAATCTGGTGGAATGACCCACTAGTGTAGCATTAAAAGAACATAATTTTTCAGGTGCCAGCAGCCACATGGTGTTAGGAGAATTGAATATTATGAGAAAAGATGATTGAACAGTTATTTTGGGCAGAATTAAAGTTTCATCTTTAAAGACAAGTTTCTCCTGATGAGGACTAGAGCAGGCTAGTCGAAACATTGAGACCTTATGAAAAGTGCGAACGAAATAGAAGTGCGAAAGTACAAACATTTCTTACATGGTGTTTCTGCAAACCGATCCACATAACATGTTTCTGACTTGTTTACTTCTTTCTTTCTTTTTTGGGTGGGGGGGGGGGGGTGAGGATTACACAAAAATAATTTTATAAAGTAATCCATGTTTTTGAGTGGCGTCCTCTTTTGATTAAAATGGAAACTGTGCTGGTGTCTTTTGTTTTACTTGTGCTACAACTCCAGCTCGGTACGTGGTGCGCGATTTATTCCTAAAAGGAACGCACGGAGTTAGAATAATATTCAACATGGACATTATCTCCCAGATTTCCCCACCAGTCTTTTGCTCATGATTAGCTTTCCAGCTTCCCAGATTTCAATAAAAGATGATTGGCGGTGTACAAAATGATAAACTGACACCACCGCCTTTTTTTGTTTTAATCAAAACTTGTGTTGGGATTACTGTATGTAACCTTCCTAAATAATATGTTTATTGTGTCCAGAAAATGAATTTTGTTCCAATCTTGTTGACCCAGTCAGGGTCAATGCACTTTCTATTGTCAAGGTCGTTAGTTGAGTTTATTTACTCCACTTAATTATTGCTATACCCTAGTAACCAAGGTCACACAGGCACTTGTTATTGATGAAATGTTTGCCACGACTACATACAGCAGCTCAGTCGTCCCTTACCTTTTTTCAGCTCATACTTATCCCAATCAATTCTTATGAATAATAAATGCAGTAGTTTATCTGTTGACACCCTCTTCATCGGGGAGTCAGGATTTCGAGGGACTGGCCGAAAGACCCAAGAGAATAGCACCGTGGAGGATCAATAGGCATTGATCCGTTTCTGAGCTCCCAGACTTGGGAATGATTTAACGTGATGTAACGCCAGCCGTATATGATTGGAAGGGACATAACTCATGAAATATTCATTAATTGGGTGTAAATACATTCCAGTTCGTCGCCTTGTGCTCAATTTCCCAATCACTTAAAGATCATTAAGAAATAATGACTGCTCTGTCTGATAGGAAAAAAAGAGAAAGATTTGTGCTCTGTTGCGCAGGGTACTGGCAGTGTTGGAGTAGAGTCCTCAAATCCAAGTACAGAGTTCTCCGAGTAATTCAAGGTCCAAGTACTGGGCCAAGTTTGAGTACACTGCTAACGAGTCCGAGTCCAGGGCATCGATTATGTGTATATTTAACTTGAGGTCGAGTACAGGGGCCGATTTCATAAAACTGTTAAGCACAACAATTTGCTTAGCACAAAAATGTCTCGCCCAATAAAACAAACCACCATTGAAAATTCCATTTGATATTCATGGTCAGCGAACAACAGCCAAAGAACAATCACAAGTGATACACAACACGTGGACATTTGGTTGTTAACCCTGTTTTTATAATAAGACAGAAATGTCATGCTTAGCAAATTTTTGTGCTTAACAGTTTTATGAAATTGGCCCCTGGGCCGAGTCCAAGTACCAAAGTCCGAGTCCACGTCCAAGTACATGCACAGCATTAACGCATAGTGCCAAAAATGCATTATGTTTCACATGTTTAAAGTTTGGACGTTGCGCCACTTTTCTCAAAAATTCTTGTTTTACAAACCTTGCAAATGACACTGTGCTGCTTACTCCATTTGATACTAAACTCCCGATGATCTTCATACTCCCATTGTATAATTTATCTTAAATTGCCAACATAATCACCTGTGAAAATGTAAAAAAAAAATTAAATTTGCACAAATGGTCAAGTACTCCCAGAATTTGAGTACATGGAACAAAGTGCGGACCAAGTACATTTTATTTTTGAGTACTTTTAATCAAGTACATGCCGAGTATTTGCATGTATTAGAGTTGTCCTCGAGTACGAGTACTCCAACGCTATGTACTGTCTACAATCACAATTAATTGAGTCAGAATGCGTCATAGCAGAGCGGTGCCCTTAAAATGAGGGTAACGATGTCTCTAAATAGCCGTATCAACAAGCTTGAGAATCAAGGAGCATGAGTATAAGAATTCCAAGGCTAAGATGTATGTTCTAGCATCACAGGAACGTACGTTCATCTCTCATCTTGACAGCGCGGCATCCACTCGATGCCCGGTCATGTCTCGGAACATTTCCTCGGTCCAACTCACTCCAACTCTCACGATAATAGCGCAGACTGTAATCATTTTCCTGAAAACGATCACCTCGAAATCTTTCAATTGATAGCCGCGTCATTAATAACCCCAACAAAGTGGATCTGAATGGAGAATTAATCAAAGACAAGCTTCTCTCCGAAGCATCTCAACCCTCCCCCCTCCCAACCTTCCCGTCGCCAAAAAGGGTAGGAAAAATATACACTCCTAGTATGTATTCCCTGGCTGTGTATTTTCTTTGGCTGCCAGAATTCCTAGAGGCCCTCCGAAAAAGCGTAAATATTATGAGTTTGACTGATGGCTTGTTTATAGCGAGGGGTATACATGAAGTCCCGGTGTCATCATATTCCGCGAGTCGCCATGGTCATCCCGAAAGAGATCCACGATTCTGCCACTTCTAAATAAAGACAAGACAACTCTAAGCCTTCCACACACAATCTCTCTCTGATTCAGAGCTCCTGGCAGTGCCAAGACATCCGACAAGCCAACTTTCTTTCGGGGCAAGGACTAGAATATTATTGCATTGATAATATTTTCCTATTCATCTGGTAGATCATCTTTCTGTTTTAACGTCCCCCTCCCCTCCCCTCTTCTTTGTAGACCCTGATATTTTGCTTGTCAACTCGTTATCCCACCCCCACAACCCCCTGCCTTAAAAGCCCGGCCCACCTTGGGCGACAGCTTCCATCCTCTCCCCCTCCTGCGTCCTCCCGTTTATTTGGAATAACAATCCTTAACTGAATCACAGTGAAAACAACACTCTGAAACTGCAAACCGATTACATGAATGTGAGCGGGTTCCATTCCACCGTTTAAGAAGTTTCAGATGCTGCCAATGCCTTGATAAACTCAGATTAATTAAATATGAACCGACGGCTTCATATTAATTGGATAATTGTCAAATAGCCGCTAGGGAAACTGACTGAATTTTAAGTCATTGAAAGGTGGACAAAGAAAAATTTACTAGAGCGGGATTCGAACCGCCGACCTCCTGAATACCGACAAGTGGCTTGTGGTATGCATCTTTTCTTGACAGAATTTTGTTTTTAGATTTAGGCATGCTTGGCTCTTAAAGGTACAGTCCAGTGGCTGATTTCATAAAGCTCTGCGAAGCGTCGCAACTCGATTTGCGACGCGTCCTAGCTGCGACACGTCGCATCTATGCGGTGAGTCCATAGAGAAAGGATGCGTCTTAACTCTGCGACGCGTCGTAAGTTTTATGAAATCAGCCCCAGGATTATTAACATACCCAAATATAAATGGTCATGGATTTATGTATAACTTTCAGGGTATGAAGATTGTGATGGTAGAAACATACCGTTATAATATTTCTGCCTGATATGCTGCATTTATCCAGAAATTAGTCAAACAAAGTCCGAAAACAGTTTTGATCTTGGGGTAAGATCAAAACCATTCTTGATGTTTTATAAGAAAATTTTCTTGTGACTCAGATGTCTGATTGAGCTCAAATATTTACAGTTTTGTAAATTCATGATTAGACAAAGTGTGAGTGCTGCTCTGTGACCATTACCAATCATGTATTATACCTTTAAGCTGGGGTAAAGTCACAGAGCTAAAATCGTTGGAATTGCAAGGAATCATTAATTTCCTTGGTGAGGATTCTGAGTTACTTTCAATGCAGCATACAATTTGACTTTGTGTGCCCTCTTAAACTTCTTCCAAACATTTTGCGGCTTACTTAACTCAAGAGAAAACACAGTCCTAGGCCGTTGAAAAACACAACCCCTGTGATCTTTACGACTTTTCATCATGTCCTCACAACGAAAACAGAAAAAAACTGAAAAATAATCCTCCAATACCCCCTGGGGTATTGGAGGTGAGAATTCTCCTTTTTCATTTCTCCAAATATTTGCTCAAAAGATTAAAGTAGAAAAGCCAAAGGATAAAAGATCTCAGCCCTTTCTTTTTCCCTATCCAACCTCACCAACACCACACAGTCATGTCACTGTATTCCACAACGAAAAGAGAGAAGAAAAAAACCCAATCAAATTTGGTGTGCAGGAGGGCGCATTAATGCATGTATGCACTATGCATTACAGCGTTAATCTCGTTCCCAATCCGTTGTAACTTGGGGCTTGTTATTGTTGCACAGTCTACATTGACAGTTGTGATCAAGGGTTAACATTGTTGGAGCTATGCTCTCAGACACCATCGGTGCTTTGCAGATGCACTTAGCATAAAGTTTTTTTGGGGGGGCATTGAGAATGCATCGCTGAAAATCCCCGTCTAATCCAAGGAAATGAGATTTAAAGGCTTGTTGGGGCTCAAATTTCTGGCTCGAATCTCTTACTAGACAACGTGGTTAGTAATATAAACATTGAGCAGGAGGCATTTTACAAGACCAGTATGAAACATATGAAAAGCGCATGCATCGTCACCCTAAAGTGATGTCATTTGAACTAGGTTCAGCAAGATTGTACTTTAGGTAATTCTGGTGATGACCAGTAAAGGGAAAAAAATCACAAGTTTTGTTTTCTATCATACTTTGGTAGCATACCGAAACAGAAATCTTCACAGATTGACCTATAACTTGCAGGGTATAAAGGTAATGGTAGAAACATATCATTATAATTGTTTTGCATGAAATGCTGTTTTTATCCAGAAAAGAGTATAAAAACCAGTGACCAGAATTATTTTTGATCTTTTAAAGATCAAAAATAAAAGAGCAAAGACTTAAGAAATACTGTGGCAATTTTTTTTTACTGTTTTCTCAAAAAAAAGGGCAGCATATGGGACTCAAATTTTCACAAATGACTGTTACTGTATCTTCCTTGATATTTTTGCTCATGAATCTTCAGCAAACACCTCCTCTACACTGTTAGGTTTGTTAGGCGAACGTTGTGTGCGTTTTTGGCAAACAGCGCGTTCCGGTTTGATGTGCGCCGTGCACATAGTTAGCTGGAGTGGAACACACCCCAGTGACCTACCAACTGAGCTATCCGGCCCTAAGTTGATAGTGTCCCTAATAGTCAGTCATCATTGTTCGTCAGAAGCCATGAAACCACTCACATACCGCTATATCCCAAGGATCATTTAAAAGATACGGGCAACATTAGCAATGCTGCAACCTGAGAAACATGCTAGATTTGTCAGACTATTCCTAAAAACAAGCTGGCTAATATTTCTCCTTGGGAATGTGTCTTTAAAGGTAATTTCATACTTTGGTCTTTGTCAAAGAAATACAGATTCATGGGCAAAATATCAAGGAAGATACTAGTTACAGTCATCTGTAAAATTTCCAGTCCCATACAGTGCACACTTTTTGAGAAAACACTGAAAAACTGCCACTGTATTTCTAAAATCTTTTTGTCATTATTTTTATCAAGATCAAAATTGTTTTGGTCATTGGTTTTACTAATTTCTGGATAAATACAGCATTTCAGGCAGAAAAATGTTAACGGTATGTTTCAACCATGACCATCAATATACCCTGTAAATCTGTGAAAATTTCTGTTTCGGTGTGCTAGCAAAGTATGATTCGTACCTTTAACAGGCCTGAGTGGAAAGTATAACTTTCTAGCACTCTCCTAGATTCCTGAGAGTTCTGTCCATAAATCAATGCACGTTATACCTCTGCTATACAGTTTCCAGCACACATGGCCCAAATGCATACATGTCCCGTGTCTGCGTTACGTTACAGGCCAAGCCAGCCCAGACGGTTTGCCATATGAAAATGTTACCCGAATCGATACACATATTTGGAATTGGAAGCGTGCGCATGTTCGTACTTAGGCTTTAAACAAACCCATATATCACTTGTGCAAAGAGAGGCAACATGCCTGGACAAGCACGTAGATGTTGAGAGTTTTTTTTTTCTTCTTCGTCACCACAAGTCATGAATCAAAACAGCTAAGCTTCCGCAAACACCGTGAATCACTATTTTTATCTCCTTTACACTCACATTCTTCTTTTACAGACGGTCAGTCTATCACTTGTGATTGATTTTTTCTTGTTTAAAGGTACTATCATACTTTGGTCGCATACTGAAACAGAAATATTCACAGATTTACATATAACTTACAGGGTATAAAGATGGTGATGATAGAAACATATTTTTTAAAATTATCTGACTGAAATTATGTATTTATCCAGAAAAGAGTTAATGACCAAAAGCAATTTTGATCTTCAGAAGATCAAAAATCCTATGAAAAGATTTTAAAATTACCGTGGACGTTTTTCACCGTTTTCTCAAAAAGTGGGCGACGTATGGGACTGAAATTTTCACAGATTACTGTTACTGTATCTTCCTTGATATTTTTGCCCATGAATCTGTATTTCTTTGACAAAAACTAAAGTATGATATTACCTTTAAGTCGGCCAGTCACCCAAACTTGTGCTGCGTTCAAAATGTAGCTTTATGCCTTGTTTGTAGTTGAGGTGGCTACTTCACATTCCGACTCTGGTTTATTTTGAAGTCACAACCAAGTATGAAACTTGGAGTCAGCATTTTAGAAGGTTTGAAAACTTCCCGGTCAAGTCGGTCCGCTGGCTTTTGCATGCACAGTGGCTGTGGAGATTCAGTGTGTGACTCTCTTAATAATCAGTACCGGGTAACTGGATTCTTGAGTGACCAATCAGAGTGGCTATTTGTGATCAGTATGGACTGGTCAGTTGAGTATAGTTGGTCACTTAGAACGGCTGGAGACAGGGATCACACTTTCCTGTACCATCCAAATTCCACCTTAAGAGAGCACCAGTGGCAAGATCAACTAATGGAACATACCCACACGGCCACATTTTCATGTCAAAATGAGAAGGATTGTCTGGGTGATCGGAAAGTCTCGTGATGTCATATGGGTCTTTGCAGATTTTTGGAAAATTTAGGCAAGGAAAATCTTTCTAGAGTGATGGAATATCCCCTAGATTTGGGATCATTCCCAGATTTGTATGGTGTCTCTGCAGTATGTGAGCAGACTTGAATACAAATCATGTCTTCAAATTTAGAATGAAATTAATTTCACATCATAAATTTTAAGATACAATATTGTTCATTGGAAATCACTATAGACTGAGAATTATAGGGTGTTTACGAAACCGAGGTTCAGGCTCTGTCTCATGTTATGGCTCCATTTCGTGAATCCATTCTGAAATAACGGGTATCAAAATAGAGGCTTTTGGCTGGGGTCGGAAATAGATTTTCTAGTTAGAAAAAGAAAAACAGAGCTTCAGCTTCAATGAAAAACCACTAGCTATATTTTCAGCATATGGATTTCAGAGCTGGAGCCTGAGCCTCCGTTTCATAAACATCCATTGAATGGTAACAGTTTGCTGCTAGTACATTACATGTACATGTAGCAACAAATAAACAACTTTCTCCCCTAACGTGGCGGAAAAACCTGAATTAATTTTCCCGTTTAGACCATTGTTTTGCAACAGGATTCGTCTATCACTAATGTTGTCTCTAAAGAAACAAGGGCGTAGGGATGAAAAACGCAACATGACGAATGCCAGCCGTAAGTAAATTTACAATGGGACATAATACGCAGGAAGTAGTTCAATCAATTGTCAATCTGCTACTCGCAGCGACGGCCGTTGCCCAAGCACCTAACGACATTATCGTCATTTCCACAACGGAAAAGATACCCCTTGACTTCACCCTTCCCTAAGGGCACGTCACTGTCACCGCACCCTCATACAGTCCCCCCTCCCTATCCCCCCCCCTCCCCCACTAGAAAATAAACCCTGAATATCAGCCCATCAATCCTAACACCTAGAAACGTCATTCATGTTTTGGAGTTTCACTTTTTTCCTCTCAGCAGAAATTTGTCTCAAGTTTTTTCGGGAAGATGGAAGAACACTTCAATGGAATTGAAGTTTGACAGGACGTAGAGCCATTGATTCAAGTTCAGATTCTTTGTCAAAGCTCATTGTTTATTAAAGGTATAATACAAGAATAGGACACAAAACTGCACCAACACTTTGTCTGATCCAACATGTACATAAAAGCCTGCGAAAATATGAGCTCAGTCGGACATCTGAGTCACAAGAAAATAGCGAAAACCCAACTCATTTTTTTGTTATGAAACATAAAGAATGGTTTCGATCTTACCCCGTGATTGAAACTGTTTTTGGTCTTTGTTTGACAAATATCTGGATAAATACAGCATTTCAGGTGGAAATATTTTAATGGTATGTTTCTACCATCACCATCTTCATACCCTGAAAGTTATACGTAAATCTGTGAACATTTCTGTTTGGGTATGTTACCAATCCTGTACTGTACCTTTATTAAAAGGTAGTATCAACTTAAATCGTAGGACTTATGATGCATTGCAGCCCTACGTAGGATACGATGGGTTATCCTTCGTAACTCATATTACGATCGATCATAGGGCTTCGTGGAATACCGTGAGTTAAATAGAGACAGCAGCTGTCCTGTATTGTCAATGGGTATCTCTTCATTCATTCATTCATTATTTCAGGACATATTCACAAGTTTTGGCTTGCATACATTTACATATTCATGAGCACAAATTTAATATTATCAAAGTAAGAAACTGTTATTGATTGGTGCTCAGAACTTGAGGCAATTTGGTGGGTTTCTGATAGGCTTTTCTCCTATTGTTAATTTTGTTTCCTCGCTAAATGTTCATCAGGCGTGAGCGATTCCATGTTAGAATCGATGAGAATCGATTCCAAATTTGGAATCGGAATCGCGATTCCACTTTGTTGAGGAATCGATTCTGTGAATTGATCGATTTTGAGTTTTGAGTTTCGAGTTTCGATTCCAAAATGTACTGAGCCATTTTGTTGGACTGAAAAAATTCTGACATTCTTCAAAGAAATGAAGCCTGGCTAATTTGTAGGCATCAAAGAACTTAACCATGTGCAGCACTGTCTGTGTTTTGTCTGCAAAACCACAAATAGTGCTGTTTCGATATGAACGTCACCTCCCAAAGTTTGCCATTATTTCAATGTTGTTGTTTTTTTGCCGGCGAAAATTGGAATCGATTCCGGCCTGGAATCGGAAGCAATTCTGAAAATGCTGGAATCGCCCAAGCCTAATGTTCATGTGTTTCTTTTTATATTCAACCAATGTAGCATCCCTTTTATCAAACCATTTTTGGGAGGTCAAGTTGGCACAATTTTGCACTGTGAATGGTTTGTTTTTCTTATGGGGTCTTTCGTTTTAACCGTTTGGCCTGTGGATGAACATACATACATGATGTTAAAGGTGGTATCATACATTGTGTTTTGTCAAAGAAATACAGATTCATGAGCATAAATATCAAGGAAGATACAGAAATAGTCATCTGTGAAAATTTCAGTCCCATACGGTGCCCACTTTTTGAGAAAACAGTGAAAAACGGCCACAGTATTTCTTAAGTCTTTTCTCTTTTATTTTTTATCTTAAATTTAAAAGATCAAAAAGATTTTCGGTCGTTGTTTTACTAATTTCTGGATAAATACACCATTTCAGACGGAAGAATTTTAACGGTATGTTTCTATCACCACCATCTTCATACCCTGAAAGTTATACGTAAATCTGTGAACATTTCTGTTTTGGTTTCTTACCAAAGTATGATACTACCTTTAATAGTGCCTTTTTCTACGCAATTGCTGTGTTGATTGGTTTTAAAGGGTGTGTACAATCATGTATATTAAATGATTGTGTACAATGTTGGGAAAGTTGATAGAACAGCTGCAGTCTGTTTATACTTTTATTTGTCATGGAATAAAAAGAAACCTGAGAAATGTCCAGCTCAATTGATCATTGGAAACAGTAGAAAGCAGCAAAAAAACTGTTTTAATTGTTGCATTTTTTTTTTTTTTTTAATTTCATTGAACGGTTGTAGTGCCACTTGGTGTCATGTCCGTTATGGCACAAGAAGTGCATTTTCTCTACAACCATTCAATGAAATTACATAAAATTTACTACATATGTCACTGATAGTTAAATGTGTCTGATAAGCCTTATTAAAATTGTTTGCAAACTGCCAATCCTACTTTGTGATCCTCTGAAAATGGCAAAAACTGTGTGATTGTCATGTCCGTTATGCTGGAATTGCCCAGTCACAGCCTTAGCCAATATCTTGAATCCAGCCATAGATCATCTTTGAAATCTATCACAAAACATAGTCCCTGAAAGAATATAGACCGCAGGGGGGCTGGGCAGAATCAGTATCATGAAGGCTGGTAATTACTCGGCAAATGATGTTTTATTTTCATGAGTGCCAAAGCAAAAGCAAAGGAATTTGATGTGGTTGAATACAACTCTAGTATATTATACATTTATTCATGGATGTTTTGGCAGTCATTGATTAGTATCATTCATCATTATGTCCCTTTATGACAGACATAACAATACCATTCAAATGAAATGAAATATGTCAACAATTTTTTTTGTGAGGGGTACCTTGAATGCATGCATTCAATCCTTTTATCGTTTTCGTGTTTATTTTGTAGCTTATGATGGTACACGTACATGCATTGAATCGACATGTATGCACAGCAATGTAGAATAAGCCTAGGGTCTTTTGGGCGACAATTAAACCACTAATCCATCGAAACATGCCCGAGGGGCAGGAAAAGTTTAATAGCAAACTCTGTCACAATATGATGCTTTTTGTGTCGTTAAAAGCTCCTTGTAATGACTTCACTTTCCATAGACCACCACGATTTCCCTTCAACTTGACGAATCACCCAGCCAGCCTTGGCATTTTAGTTATTTCATAGGTGGAAAGAAAAAACATCGACCAAAAGACCTATTTGAACGACTAGCGAATAAAAAAAAAATGGCACGTGACAATGCAGTAGCTCTTCCAATGACACGGTACATCTAATGGTGGTGTTTATCATCTATTGAGTTTCCACTCAAAATAATGTGATTTGCTGGGCTTTCAAGCTAACCTTTTGACTTCGCCAGCGAGCCAGTCCAGTTCGCTGAACTCATGTTCACTAAAAGCAAGTTATTGTTTTCTCTTCACCGTTTTTTTCCCCCAGTTTTTTTTCTACCTGGGATGGGTTTAATGGTTGTTTGCAGATTGCTTTTCATTTTGCTGCGCTTTTCTCGGTGGTTGACCCGTTCCACGGAGATTTGAGACTCGACAGAATGATTGTCAAATTCCTAGACATTGGTACAAGCACGTTACCTTTGGACCAACATAATGGCCTTTTGGATTCTTTTCATTATTATTATTATTGGCTTTTCCGGGTATTAAAGGGAAAAGCCTTTATTTTTGTTCTGTTGTTTTTTCTTCTTCCTCCTCTTCTTCTCATTTGGATTCCCATAGACTTTACACAGGGGCATTTTAGACCCCACTTTGGTCAATTTTAAAGGTAATATCATACTTTGGTTTTTATCAAAGAAATACAGATTCATGGGCAAAAATATCAAGGAAGATACAGTAACAGTTATTTGTGAAAATTTCAGTCCCATACGGTGCCCACTTTTTGAGAAAACAGTGAAAAACAGCCACAGTTTTTCTTAAGTCTTTTCTCTTTTATTTTTGATCTTTTAAAAGATCAAAAAGATTTTCGGTCGTTGTTTTACTAATTTCTGGATAAATACCACATTTCAGGCGGAAAAATGTTAACGGTATGTTTCTACCACCACCATCTTCATACTCTGTAAGTTATATGTAAATCTGTGAACATTTCTGTTTTGGTTTTTTACTAAAGTATGATACTACCTTTAAAGATCCATATCTCCTCATAATTTAACCCCAATCAAATTTTCACCGTTGAAATTATGCCTTTTTTTCTGAGTTAAGATTTGAAAGATTAATTACCCAAGTTCAAGTACCAGCGAAAACATAACAATAAAACACAAAGAAGACGCACAAAAAAAAACACAATTTAATTTTATGACCCATTTCTTTTCTTTAGGGAGCAAAATGAACAATTTTGATAATAGCCAGGACTATGCATATACACAGTAGGCCTACCCGCACAAAAACCTTGGAAACTGGAGCCGTTTCACAATTTAGCAGATTGTTTTCATAGGTCTATTGGGAATTCTTGTTGTGTCATTGTGTCGTGCTTGTTAGCCTTAAGGCAGAGTAGTTATCTGAATGCGTTGCGCTCTTTACAAGCCGGGAAAATATCCGGCTTCGCAGCGTCCGCATACATCATATCATGTATTCAGCCAAAGAAAGTGAAAAAGATGAATACAAAAAATTAATAAATATTTAGATATGCTGATGTTATGCTGAAAAAAGCTCCCAAATTATACTGCGTTTGAAAGGTTTTGTGGCATTGTGAATCGTCTTTGTAATTTGTTTTTGGGGGCGGAGCCGGGTACTGTAATCATATGCTGTTTTGGGGGATGAAAGGTAGATATATCCTGTGAATGGCCATATGATGTTACAACTTTACAAAAGCCATCAGTTATAGGCTATTATACACTATTGGTAAAGGTGACAGAACAGCTGTGGTCTGTTTCATAATTTGATTTGTCATAACGTTTTAAAACTAACCTGTGAAATTTTCAGCTCGATTGATCATTACAAACGCTTGAAAAACAACGAAAATCTGAAATGTTTCATGAGATTGTGAGGTACATGTAATTGTAATTGTGAGGTTTTGATCAATAGATAGGTCCATCTTTCATGAATCCATTCTCAAATAACTGGTATCAAAATAGAGGCTTTTGGCTGCGGTTCGGAAGTAGATTTTTAGGGACCTTTCTCAGAGCTCGGCTCCAGCTCCGGCTCCGGCTCCGGCTCCGGCTCCGGCTCCGGCTCCGGCTCCGGCTCCGGCTCCGGCTCCGGCTCCGGCTCCGGCTCCGGCTCCGGCTCCGGCTCCATTTCGTGAATCCATTCTAAAATAACTGGTATCAAAATAGAGGCTTTTGGATATGGTTCGTAAGTTGATTCTCTAGTTTGAAAAGGAAAACAGAGCTTCAGCTTCAATGAAAAACCACAACCTATATTTTCAGCATATGGATGACAGAGCCTGAGCCTGAGCCTGAGCCTGAGCCAGAGCCTGAGCCTGAGCCTCTGCCTCTAATTTGTAAATGCCCCTAGAGTCTGCTGTTTGGGACAATCTACAGTACATCAGTCTTGCATGTCAGGTTCGATACCCTAGACGCATTGCTTTAACATGCTGATAATTCCGGGAACAAGACAAGCCTTAACATCATATTCTCCATTCCAGTGTGTTTGATTTACCACTGTGGGGACTTTAGTCCCTGATGTTCCGTTCGGTTGTAACATGGAGGAAGGCTTCCTTCATGGTTGTAATTGGACCTGAGGAGCTCAGATATGAAGCTGATATTAAGACAAGAGTTGTGCCGTGCATTGCTCTCTCAATGAAACACGGCTTGGAAATCTCTGGACCAACCAACCCATGACATCTAAAAGTGCTTCATCGTTATTAAAGTGCTTCAGTGGTCCATACAGCCAGCTAGCTCTACTGCAAACTTTACTGGTACATGAAGCTATTAAAGGTACAATACATGATTGGTAAAGGTCATACAGGACTGCACTGACTTTGTCTGATCAAAGATGTACATGAAATAATAAACCTGTGAAATTTTGTCGCTGATGCCCTACAGATGTGCTACCCTTCTTACCGATGTACTACATGTACCATTTTTACCAATGTGAAACCGTTCTTACCGATGTGAAACCATAGTACTACCGTACTAGTACCGATCCCCGAAAAACGACAAATTGTGCTCCGGTATCACTCCAGTGAGTCAGATCGGCTAGGTATAACAGGGCTTTTAGCAGCTTGTGTGAACATACATACCCTTTGTCCACCATGTTTTGCAAAGGGCGGGATTCTATACAACATACACGAGTCTCAAGTCCAATGCTTTACAGTATTATTTCATGATACCGCTTAAGGCTCACCCCGAACCATAGGTTTATTTCATTTACCTCTAGCCTGATGCAGTAATTGGCAAGCATGTCTATTCACTAAATACTCCCCTCGCTTGGTAAACTGCAATGAATATAGTCGTTGCAATTCCGAAAATGATTTACAATAATTGAGCCATAAGTTGATTATCAGCACTTAGCAATGTGCTGGAATGTGTATAGGCCCAGACACTGTCAATTTATGGTGTCTTTATCGGCTGCCTAAAAGCTTTCCCCTTAGAAATTCTGTCTGATAAAAGCCGTGTATTTTAGTCAGTTTTAACCCATTATAACCAAGTGGTGGTTAAAGTGCTGTTGTATTACACCTTTATCTTCATTTCTTTATCTCTTTTTGATGAAGTCAGCGTCACTTAAGATCTACTTCGATTCCTGTAAGATCATTGACTGCTCTTGATCTTTACTCTATAGTCATTGTAACAGCCAAAGCCGTATTGTTATTTTCAAAGTTGTCAGCTAAAAAAGCCATGGCCTAGCCAATACATCTTTGCACGGCAAATAACTTGGCTCAGGCTCACAGTGATATAGTGTTATATTGTACAGAAAAGCCACATCTGTCATTATGATGTCTAGCTGTGACTGGGGCTACCACTTCCGTACACCCACCATTATGGCACATATGGGATGAGATCACTTTATAATAATTTCTTGGTGTCCACTTTTGATCTTAATACTCACCCTCCCTAAACCCCCTTTTGTCCTGATCCTCTCATCCATTTATGTGTATCTTTACTTGCATGTTCTTGTCCTCTTGTCATTAAGCCTTTGAGAAAGATCCTGCTTGGATCGAAACACGTCAGGCCCTCCTACATGTAACTCCAAGCATTTTATATATTTCAGGTCATTATTTTGGCTGATGAGCAGTTAGCAGCAGTTTATTACTTGTATTGATGATTTATATAGAGGAAAATTGGGAGATGTGTTGGTCATGTTGAAATTAGTGGAATTTCAACTCTGACCAACAACTCTTCCCACAAGACAAAATCCCTCCAGTATACCATATTTTGTATCTGTACACCCAAAGCTGTGCAACTCAGAAGTTAAATATCTTAGTTCCAATTCCCAGTTTTGTCAAGATTGTCCTCACTTTTATCCAAAGGCAGAAAGTGCTTTTAAACGGCTCGGCAACAATCATTTAGTGGTAGTTTTTTCATATAATCAGAAATTTGTTCAATTTAAAGGTATAATACATGATTTGTAAAGGTCTTATCCAGCATGTACATAACATTTTTAGATTGTGAAAATTTGAGCTCAAACGGCCATCTGAGTCACGAGAAAATAGCGAAAGCCCAACTCAATTTTTCTTATAAGTAAAACATAAAGAATGGTTTTGATCTTACCCAAAGATCAGAATTGTTTTCGGTCTTTGTTTGGCTAACTTTTTGATAAATACAGCATTTCAGCCAGAAATATTTTAATGGTATATTTCTACCATCACCATCTTCATACCCTGAACGTTATACGTAAATCTGTGAACATTTCTGTTTGGGTATGTTACCAATCCTGTACTGTACCTCTAAGTCAATACATGTATAGTTTGTTCAGTTGTGATGTCATTTATGTATCCATTTTGGTCTTGTGAGCCAAGATGGATGCTTTGGTGAGTTCATCTCTTGCTGAACCTCCTACCAACTTAAAAACCATTTTTATTTGCCATGATTTCTTGTAGTCGGATGATTACGGTGACAGCGATGACTACCAGTCACAGTCAGCTTGGCACTCACCCTGCATGGTCAAACTAGCCCTGATCTTCGTCTATACCCAACTAGTGGTCTACAACATAGAAGTGTCTACCAAGCCTCTCTCCTACACGGCCAGCGGACCCATCATGGAGGTAGCCACCAAGGGTCTAGTGCAGAAGGTAGGGGTGTCTAGGCTGGTGCAGCTCTGCGTGCTAATCGGTACTTACGTCTACCGTCTCTACCATACCGATGAGTTTGTCTTTGATTATTAACTTTCTGACACCCTTCGGCTGGAAGCTTCTTGAATCAGACGTCCAGCGCTGTGCAGTGGCACTATTTTGGACCAAAGTTTGGATCAGCAGACCTTGTCGAAGGTGGGGACAGTGACGCAGTTCTGAAAGTGGTTTATCTACGATTTTAACAGAAAAGGGTCTACCTACTACTTGTGTCTGAACGTCTACGATAGACTGTTTTGGGTGTAAAAACGGTCAAATCAGTGGATAGAATGGAATTATCAGGGGCTCAATGCTAGTGCAATTGTGCATCCTGATATACATGTATGAGTATTACACAGCTGTACCAAGCTGGACTATGCCAATGAGTGTTGATTGATTCAACTCATTATTTAGTGGATTCATTTGTTGATTTATAAAATGGTTTGGTGTTTGTGCAGGTTCGTGCAATTGTATCCCAGTATATATTACATAATAGGTGCTTTCAAGTACGTCATGTAGGTCGCACCAAGTCAGCCATCGTACCGTTCAATTAGGTGATGTCATTCTCTGAGTTCACCCAGGGCAGCCACCAGTGACCCTGCTCGCGAGCAGAGTCAGTGGTGGGAATCACGTCACACAAATTCAAGATGGCAGAAAGGTAAGTAGGCGTTCGATTAAGCACAGCTGTGGTGGCTGATCCGGGTGACGTGACCCATATTGACCGAGGGAAGCTACTCGAACGTACCTAATATGTGCATCTGCATATAAAGGCTGTGCCGTGCTGATGTTTGTCTGTGTTGAATTCAAAATTGGTTGATTCAACTCATTTTAGTGGATTCATTTGTTGATGTACCACTTTATCTTGGTGTGGATAGTGCATCTGTGCAGGCCAGTGCAGTTGTAGTTCCTGATATTAAATGCACATCAGTTGACCATGCTGATATGTTTGTCATTGTTTATCAACTTTGTTGATTCAACTCATTTAGTGGATTCATTTGTTGATTTTATACCGATAACTTGATATAAAAAGAAATCCATCCGCACATGATAGTGCAAATGTACCTCCTGATGTATAGTGTATATATCCACTACCTGTGATGTTTCATTAGCTTGTTGTTTCAACTAAGTTATAGTGGATCATTTTGTTGATATGCCATATTGGTACGTGTGGATAGTTCTTCTGTCCAAGCAAATGCTGTTGTGTATTTTGATGTATAGTGTATATTTCACAAAGTGCTCATCTGCTAATTGTGCCATGCCTTTGAAATTATGATTGTGTTTTTTGTTAGTTGATTCAACTCAGTTTATTAGTGGATGTATTTGTTGATTGTGTCATTGACTTGGTGTCTGTGCAGGTCATATCGCGTCAGTGCAACTACAATATCCTGATAACTGAAAATGTTCATCAGTAATCTCCTAGCTATATATACCACGCCCATGAGTTTCTCATCGTTTGGTTGATTCAACTCAGTTAGTGGATTCAGTTGTTGATTTGCCAGTGGATTGGTGTGGATAGTGCATCTGTGTAGGCCAGTGCAATTACACATCAGAAAAAAACTCTCCTAGCTTTACCACATCCATGAGTTTCTCATCGTTTCTTAGCATTGTTGATTCAACTCAGTTAGTGGATTCAGTTATTGATTTGCCAGTGGATTAGTGTGGATATAGTGCATCTGTGTAGGCTAGTGCAATTACACATCAGAAAAAATCTCCTAGCTTTACCACATCCATGAGTTTCTCATCGTTGCTTAGCATTGTTGATTCAACTCAGTTAGTGGATTCAGTTGTTGATTTGCCAGTGGATTAGTGTGGATATAGTGTCTCTGTGTAGGCTAGTGCAATTACACATCAGAAAAAATCTCCTAGCTTTACCACATCCATGAGTTTCTCATCGTTGCTTAGCATTGTTGATTCAACTCAGTTAGTGGATTCAGTTGTTGATTTGCCAGTGGATTGGTGTGGATATAGTGCATCTGTGTAGGCTAGTGCAATTACACATCAGAAAAAAATCTCCTAGCTTTACCACATCCATGAGTTTCTCATCGTTTCTTAGCATTATTGATTCAGCTCAGTTTGTGGATTCAGTTGTTGATTTGCCAGTGGATTGGTGTCGATAGTGCATCTGTCCAGACTTATGCAATTGTTTCATGATCTTGAATCAGAAGGCATTTGTAGACTGTACATTTCTGACAAGTTTGCCTGTGGTCAATCTTTTAACTTGATCAATAATTTGATTAATATTTGTTGATTTACCAAAAGGTTATTTCTTAAGGTCCAAAGCACCTACATTTCAAATGCTGTCTCTAAAAAAAAATGAGAGAATCCAGTATTTGTGGTTTGATATAAATACCCGTAGAAAAATTTCATTACATGATGGTCAGTTGCGTTCATAAACACTTTATGTTGTAGATTTAGATGTTTAGAATACCAAGATTGGTGATAGGTTTTTAGTAAAATAAGTCCTTTAAAGGTAGTATCATACTTTGGTTTTTGTCAAAGAAGTACTGAGTCATGGTCAAAATACCAAGTAAGATACAGTCACAGTTATCTGTGAAAATTTCAGTCCCATACGGTGCGCACTTTTTGAGAAAATTCGTGAAAAACGGCCGCAGTATTTCTTAAGTCTTTTCTCTTTCATTTGTAATCTTTTAAAAGATCAAAAAGATTTGCGGTCGTTGTTTGACTAATTTCTGGATAAATTCGCCATTTCAGGCAGAAAATTTTTTTAACTGTATGTTTCTACCAGCACCATCTTCATACCCTGTAAGTTATACGTAAATCTGTGAACATTTCTGTTTCGGTCCCTTACCAAAGTATGATACTACCTGTAACAGTAATGTCTGTTAATGTCTTATTTTGCCAAAAGCTTAAGCCCAATCCTACCATGTTAAACATTTTACCTGGGAGGCGCTAATAGCAGGAACATTAGCAAATATAAACCTTAGTTCTTATTGGTTAAATGTTGCATAAATGTGGGATTTAAATGAGTTTGTTTGTCAGTATTTTGCTTCCATTTCCATAAGTTCGTTCATGTAGCCAAGTAGTTCACATTTCACATAGCCAAACTATCATTGCCTTGTTCCTTCTTTTTTGTTCATATTAAAAGTTACTGAAATCATCGTTTCAACTTAAAAAGTTATTTTTTTTTTTTTACCTTAACCAATATTTAAGTTCCTTTGCAGGCAGAATGTTAAGAGTATAGATTCCCTGTGAGTGATCCTACCAGGGGCCAATTTCATAAAACTGTTAAGCACAAAAATTAGCTTAGCACAAAAATGTCTCGCCCAATAAAATAAACCACCATTGAACATTCCATTTGATATTCATGGTCAGTGAACAACAGCCGAAGAACAATCACAAGTGATACACAACACGTGGAAATTTTAGTTGTTAACCCTGGTTTTATAAAGACAGAAATGTCATGCTTAGCAAATGTTTGTGCTTAATTACAGTTTTATGAAATTGGCCCCTGGTGGATTCTCTCTATAAGAGAACCTACTGGTAGGACTCGCCCAGTAGGGCGTCCACATGTCGTGGTTGAATCAGATGGATTGTTATTTTGCTGAGATGGGGATGGGTCGCGTGGCTGCCTGGGGTGGCTATCAGAAGACCGAAGGAGTACCGCTCGAAGGTAGATGCGGCAATGCACTGCCACAGCGCATACTCCCACTGATTGATTGATTGATTGATTGTTAAAGTGATTGTCAAGTATTGGTTGGTTGTTTGTTAATTTCACGGACACTGCCAACATAGGGATGGATAGCTCAGTTGGTAGAGCGCTGGTACGGTATTCACAAACTATTTACTTTTGTGAACGGAACTTATACCAGCACAATAAGGTACTATAACCGAAAAGGTTACAGTAGTCATTTGTTTTGAACCAAAATGTGACTACTATTATTTTGTATTGGAATATGTGTTATAGGAATTTGAAGATTTTTAATAATATTTTGCACAAAAGATGAAGTTTATTAATTAAAATGACTATCATTCTTTATAATGTGTTCCGTTGTAACTTTTCCAGTGTTAAGGTTTGTTAAGAACAATCTCTTATTGTTTTCCAAATACTTTCATGTAATTATATTGTTTCATAAACAATGTACACATTCACAAATATTATACATGTATATCTATATTTATTTGACATTCTTGATTTGAATTGTGTAAATATCATTTTATTTTCTATAATGATAATTTGGATGACAATTGAATGAATGTTGCCAGTTTTGTACGGTTAAGTTGAATTTGTCACTTTTTTTGTCAAGATTGGAGTTTTGGATCGATCGGATTGGAATCCGGTGATAATGGTCACTTACGTTGCAGGATGAAAATCAGCCTTTTTAATGGACAAGGCGAAGCTTATGTCCATTAACTCTTACCCTACTGCACTCAATGCAAGGTCAGTAGGAATCGTTATGGACGGAACCTTGCTGTGAGCCTCTTAATGGCAAGCCCTACCCTTTTACCCCGGGAAAGGGGTTATTAAAAGGATCAGACTTTTTCAATTTAGCATCCCCTTTCAAGTCGACTTTGTATATTGCGTGGATATATGATCATGAGTTGCTGCCAATTTCACATCCCTGCTTAGCACAACAATTTGATAACCATGAAAATTTTGATTAAGCTGCATATCATAATGGTGCCTTATTTTATCTGGTATGACCCAGATCTGCTAAGGCATATTAGCCTATTTTTCGTTAAGCAGACAGGGTTAACATAAAGACAATTAAAGGGTTCATGCAGTGCTTTTTTCAGTCAGGTTATTTTATTGCCTTCAGAGAATATACTGACAGACAATGAATGGCAAGTCTTATTTTGGTTTCAAACCAGCATTTGGTTTTCTTTTGAACAGCTTTGCAAAATGGGGGATTTTCATACATACTCATGTAGGGAACCACCAGCCAAAATATAATGAAGAAACAAACAAATGAAGAGGCAAACATGACCCACAGAAATGGTTGGTCAAAAAAATTACACCACCAGTTGAGTGAAAGGAACATATTCAACACAATAAAACCCATTGAGGGGGAAAGGTTTGTCAGAAAAGCTATAAAACAACCCAGATGACGTCACAGTTTTGCTCATGAATATGGAAATTCTAATTAGCATACAAACCAAAAACCTGTTGTTAACCCTGAAACAGTGTGAGTAAGTGGGTAAAATCAAAGGCCCATGTAACAATTTATTTTTGGGACATGTTCAAGACATAATAATCCTATTGCATAGACCCTTTAAGTGAGAACCAGCTCAGCGACATGCAGTACACTTAGCACTGTATGTTTGCTTGGTAACCGGCGTTAGCTAAGCTCAACTTAATTGTGCATAGCACATAATTTCTTTGCCTAACAGCTCTTTAAAATGAGATCCTTTGGCCATCATATGCATTCTTTGGTTTTTGTCAAAGAAATACAGATTCATGGGCAAAAATATCAAGGAAGATACAGTAACAGTCATCTGTGAAAGTCCCAGTCTCATACGATGCCTGCCCACATTTTTGAGAAAATATTGGAAAACGCCCACGGTATTTTTTTTTTTTTATTTAACAGGATTTTTTATCTTCCGGAGATCAAAATTGTTTTTTGGTCAATTGGTTTTACTTTTTTTCTGGATAAATGCAACATTTTAGGCATAACCATGTTAACGGGTATGTTTCTACCACCACCATTTTTATACCCTGTAACTCGTAGGTAAATCTGTGAATATTTCTGTTTCAGTATGCTACCATAGTATGATAGTACCTTTAAACACACCTAGACCATCTCAACGTTCACTGTTTCATCATATTTGTTTCAGTTGCTTTATTCTTCATAACAAAAAAATGAAATTATTGTACCAAAAAAAATATTAACGTAATTGTGAAAGTTGTTTTTTTATTCCACCAAAATGTTTTCAATTGATAACAGAAGTTGTTATCATGTATTAATTTTACAGTTAATTAAATTATATTTTGGATTAACATATTTTTACCGTGTCTTTTTGTTTGAAATCCTTAGAGTGGTGTGATATCAAGAAAGATGTTACCTGGGGCCAATTCATAGAGCTGCTTAAGCACCAAAATTTGCTTAAGCACCGAAAACCTTGGTAAATAAAATCAGTATGCCACCCAAAACTCCCTGTGAATATTATGCTCAGCAAACAATGGCCAAATACAAGTCAAAAGCAGTAAACACCACATGAACATTTGGTTGGTAATCCTGTTTGATCAAGGAAGACTTTTCATGCTTAAGCACATTTTGTATCATAGCAGGTCTGTGAAAATGGTCCCTGGAATGTAGGCCCAAAGGTCCCATTAACGTTGAATTTGTTCTAATAGGTATAGACGAGTCGTCACTGAATATGGCAAATTCAAATCGATTATCCCTTTCTCTTCTTTTCCCCCTCCTTTTCACCGTTTTTTTATTCTCCAAATTCGGACACTTTAGTGCGAAGACCATCATATTAAAGGAAAGATATGACTCGAAGTTTCGCCGGTGAGAGGTAGTATCATACTTTGGTTTTTGTCAAAGAAATACAGATTCATGGGCAAAAACCATCATAATATGCATAATTTCGAGAAATAACCATTTTCAATGATAGTTTACTGTCTTTAATAATCCCTGAAAAATTCATGAATATTAGGCCTATTTGGTGTCACGCCTTCTAAAAAAAGGGTCAAGGCCAGTAATTTCCTTTACAAATCCATCTCTAAACTATTTTAATGTCCAATCATAATAGTGTACGGCAGAGTCCCCCATTGAAGGATTTGTTCTTGTTTTTTCCCCTGTTTGAAAAGAAATCCTGAATCTTACATGTCAAAAACATATGTACACATTGTAATGTAAATGAGATTATTGACAGCCATGGACCTATTTCATGGAGCTGCTAAGCACAAAAAAATGCTTAGCACAATAAAACAATAAAACAAACCACCTTTATAAATTCCCTTTGATATTCATGGTCAGCGAACATCAGCCAAAGAACAATCGCTAGCGATACTCAACACATGGAAATTTTGTTGTTAATCCTGTTTTTAAGACAGGAATTTCATGGTTAGCAAATTTTATGCTAAGCAGGACCTTGAAATTGGCCCCTGATCTTTACGTGTACGTGCAACGTTTTGAATTTTCCGTGACGACTTTGGTCAATCACGTGACCGTGGGTCAGCCATAGCTATGTTAACATTGTTCCAAAGCTGGTGTGTATATGCAAACGTCTGCCCAAATCACGTGATGTGAGCATTGTTCATATTGGTCGGGGAGGGAAATTCAAATATCGAATGTGCACGTGCTCAAATTTGAAAAACGGGTCCACCAGAGACAACATACTTATTCCTCATTGTCTTGGAGCGATATTATGAGCTATTCATGGTTATCCAATAGGCCTTATTCACGGTACTTCCATCCTACATTCGAAGCAGTCAATCAAACCGAGGCTTGGATTCCAAATAGTCTGGTACCCGTTTTTTTTAGGAATTGGTGTTACCTTTTCCGAAGGGTATAAAAGGAAGGTGACAAAAGGCCTGTTAGTACATTCCCCTCACACACTGGTTTTGATGTAGTTCATTCGCCACTACCAACAACCCAACACTAACTTACCCAATCCTCTCACATTGTATAAAATGATAACACAGGTTTTCGCTTTGTGTTCACAACTAAATAGGCTACACACTTTGCCTGAAATTGACACTTGTTACGTTATAAATTATTTAGGCCTATAATCCTTCTATGCAACACGAATTGCGGGGAGCATTTCACGCCGTGAAGCGGAGAGGGTGCTAATTGCGCCGATAAATTTCATCGGCGCCAAGTAATTAGTTTGCGAGAGCGATCAAGTTGAGCCACGGCCGTTTTGTAGCTCTATGGAAAGATCAATCGCCTCTTGCGTTTTATAGAAACCATTCTAGTTGATGAAGGCCTCTATAAGTGTCTTAAAGTAGGTACAATTTCCAGGGGTAATTTTTTTGTAGTGGAATTAAGTTGTCTCGTCGCGAATAGCATTAAAGTTAATGCATTAATTTGTCTGTGGAATTATTAATGCATGTTGCTATATAATAGGGCGTTTACGATACGGAGGCTCAGGCTCAAGCTCTGTCATCCATATGCTGAACATTTAGGTTTTGGTTCTTCATTGAACCTGAAGCTCTGTTTTCCTTTTCAAACCGGAGAATCTACTTCCGAACCGCAGCAAAAAGCCCGCTATTTTGATACTCATTATTTTAGAATGGAGCCTTAGCCGGAGCATTAGCCGGAGCCTGAGCCATCTCGTGAATCCATTCTACAATATCGGGTATTAAAATAGAGGCTTTTGGCTGCGGTTCGGAGGTAGATTCCCTGGTTTGAAAAGGAAAACTGAGCTTCAGCTTCAATGACAAACCACAACCTAAATTTTCAGCATAATAACACTGGAGACGAAGCCGGAGCCGAGGTTTGGCAAAATGCCCCTGACAATGTCCGAGAATTGGACTCAGAGGTCATTAAGGGCTCTGTTTAAGAGCTCTCAACTTTGGTCTAAAAAACATGGCTCTGCCTTTACATGTTACGGTGTCCATCTGTTGTACCTATTTATAACTCAGCACTCGCACCATGTCCAAAAAGTCATCCATTTAATCAGTTGAAAGTGTCCCTAATGCCTTTTGCTAGCTGTAACCTGTGTCACTGCACTTTAAATATACGTGTATACACTCGATATAATTCCTAATGTATAGTCAGTTGGAATGCTTTCGTCTGAAATGTCGAAATAAATGTCTCACTTTCTGTACATTCTGCAGAGATTTAAAATTTGAGGCGACGGCTTGACTTAGCATTAACACTTGAGGCATGGGTGTTCTTTTAAGGCTGTCATTTTGGTTTTTATTTTGCGATGATATGCACAAAATTTTCAAGATTTTCGCAGTCAGTTTTGATTTGATGGGTCGTTGGTTTTGTGAATCGGCTGCCCTGCCATCGCATGTTTTTAGAATGAATGTGCTAAATGTTTTTTTCTTTCGTTGTTCTTGAATATTAAATGATTTTGATCGGGAAATAGGTAAGTTATGCAAATTAGGCTTGACTTTCACCGACGTTGTTCTTGCTGTTTGTTTGTTGGGGTGTTTGTTTGTTTTGTTGGTTAGTTTCTTAGCTTCTTAGCTGTGTGACGGGTTGGTCAGCTGCTTGCTTGCATGCCTCTTTCAAGTTGGCGCGCGTTTTTTGTCTGCCGTTTCTCTCCCTTTCTCGTCATTTCACGATCCATCAGTTTCTGAAATCGCCAAGGTCTTTTACATCTTCTTCGCGCCGCTCGGCAAATATTTTCCAGTTAAGCATATTGCACTTTGAGGGCTTAAACCTCCCCCTACTCCACGTACATGGACATTTTATTTTACAATCAAATTCAAATCATGCGTCGTCATGCTCGACCCTTTAACCTTACTCAAGCTCCGGGAGGGCGGTTTGGATGAAGACGCATCGGGGTGTCATGAGCTGTGCTCGGCACGATCTATCCTCCCTGTCTACTGAGCGAGTATAGACCTGCTCCCTGATCGGCTGCTCTTAAATGGGTTTGGACTGTGAGACGTGGTGGAGTGGTCAATGCCGTATAGATAGACTCTTTGTGAGGTCTCTCTACGATGTTAGCGTCGGGGTATTCCCTCGGGAGGTGTTGTGGATCACTGCGGTATATATGAGGCGCTGAGCCTTTCCTAGCTTTGATGGTGAAGATGGTTAATAAGGATTGTCACTGATGAATGGTCAGTGCCAAGCTTGTTAACATCGTCATCTTGGTTGCTGAGGCAACGGGATGCGTTCCATCGCCATGATCACAGCTCCTCGCCTCCTCCTCGTCATCTCCACTATCATCCCCCACATCTCTCACAGATTCTATCTGATCACTCGTCTTATCGATCACCATCCTGGTTGCCGTCATGCATAAATGTCTTCGTTACAAAATTATTCATCCAGTGTAGGCCTACACAAGCTCTGTCCAAAACTGACATTTCAGTTTGCCTCGTTGACATATTATTTGTACTGTGGTGTAACGCTATCATCACAAACTGTCACCATTGTATTCACCACCATTCCTGGGCCATCACCACCAACCATAGAACTTGGGCCTCTTTCAAACCTCGGCTCAGGCTCCGGCTTCGTCTCTGTCATCCGTTATGTTGTTGAAGCTCTGTTTTCTTTTTCTGAACCAAATCTAATCCGAACCGCAGCCGAGAGCCTCTATTTTAATACCCAATATTTTAGAATAGATTTACGGAGCCTGAGCCTGGCCGAGGTTTGGGAAAGGCCCTTGCTTAAGCACCACAAATCTTGGCAAAAAAAAAAATCAGTATGCCTGCCAAAACTCCTTGTGAATCTTATGCTTAGCAAACAATGGCCGAATACAAGTCAAAAGCAGTAAACATCACATGAACATTGGTTGGCAATCATGTTTGATCAAAGAAGACTTTTCATGCTGAAGCAAATTTTGTGCTTAAGCAGCTCTGTGAAATTGGTCCCTGGTGTGTGCAACTGTCATCCCCATAATGTTCATTTCCCTGTCCAAGATGACTCAGGGATATTGCAATCAACACCGCATCGCCCCACGTGTAATATGAATTCCATTATAGAATATAACTTCAAGTATAAAATTATCAACGTCCCTGGCTCCGGCTTCAATAACATTACTAAAAACAACAACAAACTTAATCCTTGAAACGTTTCTGATCATTATTTGCAATAGTGAAACGGACAGAAAACTTATCACCGTGGTTTTTTTCTTCAATATCTTCATCCCCACCCCTTTCCTGCTCCTGAGAGCAGACCGACGGGAGAGGGGGAGGGGTGCCCCCTTCCGATTTCGTCGCCAGAACGGCTCGGTCAAGCCGTGCCGGAGCGCCGCGCTGCGTTCTCCGGGGATACAAGCCCAGCCGGATGAATATTTGTCTTACCCTCTCCGGGTATCACGGGGCGCTAAGGGAAGGGAATAGAAAGACAGCCAAGTCGCCAACCCGAGTCTTCTTCCAACTTTATCTCTCTCTATCGCTTGTTATTCCTTATGAATCCTGTCTAGGAGTGGAATAATTTAAGGGGGAGCTAGGGTTGTACATACTGACGCAGCCGTCGGGCCGAGTGAAGTAATGCAAAGATGTTGATGTTGTTGCTGGTTAGTTAAGTGACTGTCGCGTTCATTGGACTCTTATGATGGCTTTGGTCTCGTTGACTGGGCGGCATGTCTGTCTGTTCATTCTAGACCTTGTGCCCCCTCCCCCACCTCCCCACCCCCGCCCCTTCTCCAGCCGTTCAATAAAGATCAAAGAACTTCATCGTCATTTTTCGAGACAGCACAATCCAAACAGTATGATACCACCATTGAATATTCCTGCATGGATCTTGCTTTGGCCGGAATGGCAAACAGTGCAACGCCCTAACAAAGTGTATACATAATGGATTTGGTGAAGAAGAAAAAGTGGTCTTTGTTGACCCGTTGGTATCGGGCACGCTATCAAATAATGTCGTCACATTATTTGGACACAACATGCCAACGATTATGGAAATAAAGGTTTGCAATATTGGTTTCAGTATACTGCTTGCTCTCAACCTGAAACTAACATGGACTTATTCGAGATAGAGAACACAACTTAAGTGGTCATTTTTTTTTATGCATTTGCAAGCATTTTGCTTAAATCATCTAGCTTGCAAAAAGCATAAGCTGTGAAAATGTCAGCAAAACATAGTATGTTTTCCAGAACAAACGAAAATTTCTGTTTTGGTTTCTTACCAAAGTATGATACTACCTTTAAGAAATACTGTTTTTCACGATTTTCTCAAAAAGTGGGCACCGTATTGTACTGGAATTTTCAAAGATGACTGCATGTGATTGTATCTTCCTTGATATTTTGCCCATGCATGAATCTGTACTTCTTTGACAAAAACCAATATATGATAATGATATTACCTTTAACGTTCACGTCTAGGTTGTCAGTCCATATAATGTCTAAGCAACACAATGTGTTTTGAATTAAGCCTGTCATCGAGGTACCACACAATGTGAAATTTATGCATCCGATGCATCGCTTTATTTTGATTTTTTCGTTTTCTCGGCAAGATTTCTAGTGTGAAATTTCTAGTGAGTCATCAATGGAGCGGCGTCTTTTGACAGTCTTCTGTAATCTTCATCAAAACTAAAGACTTGTACCGTGACAAGAGGTCCTTGACTTTGTCTCAACTTAAATCCAATCTGGGAGTTTCAGATCCTAAGAGTTTCTTGAAGCTCACTTAGACCATCGATTGACTTTGACACAGTTAGTCTCAATGTCGGAGTGTCTATTCGGTGCCTAACTCATGTTGAAAGCTTCCTCCACTTTTGGGAATGTTTTTAGAGAGAACTTTCCTCGAGTGTCAAACTCCATCTAAAGACACATATTTTCAATATTGCTTTCCATCTTTAACCATCACAGACCTGCGCCTTTGAATGGTATTATCCAGATACTATGCGCATTATAAATGCTCTATTATTATTATTATCATTATTATTAAAGATCGGGCATGGGCTTTTCACGGCCCTAGCTGCTTAGCACAACAATTTGCTAACCATGAAATTTCTGTCTTTATAAAAACATGATTAACAACTAAATGTCCACGTGTTGTGTAACACTTGTGATTGTTCTTTGGCTGTTGTTTGCTGACTATGAATATTATATGAAATTTTTAACGGTGGTTTGTTTGATTCAGCAAGACTTTTGTGCTAAGCGGAGTTAATTTGTGCTTAACAGCTCCACAAAAAATGGCTTAAGACCATCTTAAACGGGCTCAGATCTCGATGGTCAAAATACAGATCTCGCTCCGGTCAGTTTTCTGTGTCCGTTCAAATGTTCGAAAGCATATAATAGTTGAGACTGCGATAAAACAACGTTAAATGTATCAAATGAATGATTTTAAAGGTGAACAAAGAACAATTGACTGGAGCGGGATTCGAACCAGGATCTCCAGAATACCGTAACGGCGCTCTACCAACTGAGCTACCCAGCATAGTGGTGACCACAATAGTCAATTATCTGTGTTCGTTTGGCAGTCAGAAGCCATGAAACCACTCACATACCGCTATATATCCCACCATTTAAGATATAAAATACTGCAACCCGAGAAACAGTACATGGGGGATCACTCAAAGAGGATGCAGCTTTTCAATCAATATAATCATCAAATAACCACAAGGGAAACTGACTGAATTGATTTATGAATCAAGTTAGTTTCCCTTGTGGTTATTTGATGATTAAATAAATGATTTTGTTTGATATATGATCATGTGTATAGACGAAAAATGTTGAGCCCACTAACCTGAGAAAATGGAACCCCTTACCCTTACATTTTACTGTGATTTACCTGTGTATTACATCAGTACGGTGCATGGACTTAAGATGGCGCTATCCTGTGGTCCATAAAACACACCTGAAAGAATTGAGACAATTAACATGTGCAGAGGGCCGCCAACTTCATAGAGCTGTAAGCACCAAAATATGCTTAAGCACCAAAAACCTTGGTAAATAAAATCAGTATACCAGCTAAAACTCCTTGTGAATGTTATGCTCAGGAAACAATGGTCGAATACAAGTCAAAAGCAGTAAACATCACATGGAAATTTGGTTGGTAATCGTGTTTGATCAAGGAAGACTTTTCAAGCTTAAGCAAATTTTATACTTAAAGGGATGGTGCAGAACTTTTTTTTGCGACAAAACCGTTGCTGACAGTTTTAGCACATTATGTTATCCATCATATACCTTAACTGACAATCATGTACGAGTTTGAGGTCAATCAGCCATCTGGTTCACGAGAAAATAGTGAAAACCCGTTTACTCATTTCAATAAATGAATAAAACGCTTCGAAGCGATTTATTCCAATCTGAAAATAGTTTCATTTAATTCTCAACAAATTTGGCATTTCAGACAAAAACATTTCATGGGATGTTTTCTCCTATCATCACCATTATACTGTGTAAGTTTTATGTGAATCTGTGATCTTGAAGTGTATTTTGTCTTACAAATTCTGTATCATCCCTTTAAGCAGCTCTATGAAATTGGCCTCGCAGGCCGGTCGATCCCACGGGCACCATGCAGAACTCTTGACCAATGACCAGACAGGACAATTCAGTTATGATTTACTAATGAAGATGACCATCATGTGATGGATCACATGTCAGCCATTTTCTGTCACTTACTGACCCAAAGCACTGGTCATCTTGTAAAATAGCAATAAAATATCTCAAGAATTATTACAACTCTTAGTCTGCATAGAGCTAGGTCTAGGTCTTCGCTCGAGTTGGAAATACGCGGAGACACCAAGTCAGTAGACCCAGCCGTAGCTCTGGAAGCCTGTTTTGGACACGGCCTGAATCTGCTGTCTAGAGCTAGGTCTTCGCTCCATTGGAAATACGCGGAGACACCAAGTCAATAGACCTAGCCGTAGCTCTGGAAGCCTGTTTTGGACACGGCCTGAATCTGTTGTCTAGAGCTAGGTCTTCGCTCCATTGGAAATACGCGGAGACACCAAGTCACTAGACCCAGCCGTAGCCCTGGAAGCCTGTTTTGGACACGTTTTGGATCAGCGGTTGAGGCTGGTACGTCACCAATTCCCAATTAAATTAATACGGACCATGTTGACATCTATTCCTACGGCTAATCACCCGTAATTATAAAGCAAAACCGTAGGGGACATTGAATATCATTTGCAATTTATTAGACCTCTTTTTTTCTCTAACCAATCAAGAGAATATAAGTACACATTGGCTTAAAAGGGAAGGCAAATGATTACTTTGCTTAAACATGCTACACAACGGTAAACAGACTGACGCCCGTGGGTGGGGATTCATGTGGCAAGCGATGCCGTTAGCAGCATAGCGTCATGTAGACGAGATTTAGCCCTACACTTGGTAACAGAAAAAAAAACGAATTAAAAACTACGGTAGGGGGAAGCTTCCTAATAATTATTTCCATTTGTGAAACGATCATGACACGGCTTTAAACCATAATCACGATTTTTTTCCAAGACGACGTCATTTGTGATTAGTCCCTACCCTCCTCCGTCTGTAAGGAGGTCATTAATGTTTGCTAGAGAGTGACTTGGATCGGAGATGATGCCTTCTGTCTCCCCGTAGCTAGGGTCCTTGCCCCCGCATACTCTGCATCTCTCAGCCCTGGACATTGCACTCCCAGCATCTTCAATTTTCATGCTCCAATTTTCAGATGAACTTCTTAATGGACCACCCTTTTTACTACAACACACAAGCGTTATCAAATGGGGCAGCTACCAGATCATGATGAAAAACAAGTGTTGGAACATAGAATAAGTTAGTAGATATTCAGAGGGAAGGGGCGGGGCTTCTCTGGTTTTCTAGAGGGCGTTAGATTGTAACATGATATCCGTACGGTTGATATTTTTATTATCGTTATTTAGTCTGGTTCCCTGCTCAAAGATTCCCTGACGACTCTTATTAAAAAATCTTAGAATTGACAGACAATAGTCGGTGATTCTTGATCTGGGAACCAGTCTAGATAAGCATAATTATGATATGCTGCATCATAGGGATAATATGTCAGTCGTGGGTGGTTCTAGATTTGGGTGTGATATAATTCTGTATAAGTATTCCCGTGGTTTATTATCGCTAACATAACCGCAAAAACCACAACTGGCTTATAGCTAATAAGTAGCACAAACATGATGTCATTAATTTCCATTAAATATAAGGACAGTATAACTATTGGTTTGTCTCCTTTTTGCCCAAAGCAGAAAACATACAACATCAATATTAATCAAACTTTATTTCTAAAGAATAGCCACGCTTTGGGAATTCACACATTTCGAATATTAAAGGTAGTACACTACATGTATCATACTTTGGTAGCATACCGAAACAGAAATCTCCACAGATTTATAACTTACAGGGTAAAATGATGGTGATGGTAGAAACAAAACCCTACTGTTCAATTTTTTTCTGCCTCAAATCCTGCAGTTGTATTTATTCAGAAAATAGTCAAACCAATCACCCAAAATAATGTTTGTCTTTTTATAGACCAAAAATAACTGTGACTATAAAATCATACTGTGGGCGTTTTTCTCTGTTTTCTTAATAGGTGGGCATCGTACGGGACTGGGAATTTCACAAATGGCTGTTGCTGTATCTTTTTTTTTATATTTATGCCCACGAATCTGCATTTCTTTAACAAAAAACAAAGTATGATATTACCTCAAAAAATATTTTCATCGATTTTGAGAACTCTACAACATCGCTTGGGCTATGATTATACCTCATACATGCAACTATCAGGCGAAATCAGTACGTGCATGTCAAAGGTGATTGAATGTTTATTATCGTATTATTCAAAAAATGAGCAAGATTTTATTGAACTTTATAATTGGTTATCATTATCAGAACAATGTGCGTTGTTAAGCCTTAGTTAAACGGGGAAAGGGAACATTTTATGAAAGTGAAATACTTCAAGGATAAAACAGCTTTTTTAGGGTTATTCCCCGATGTAAGTTAACTCTTTTAAGTAAATCCTTTAACATGTATATAAGAATTACAATTGGTACAAATGAAATTGAATTGAATTAATCGAATTGGCCGTATTTTTTAATAAATTCATGTCGATGCGTCAGAAGCCATATTTGATCTCGTGACTCAGATTTGAGCAAGATTATTAATGTATTTAAAAACAAATTAATTTACAAATTAAGATTATTATATAAAAGCAATCCGACTTCGAGAATGCAATAAATCATTCTGATAATCTACTTTTGGGGGCACAAATTAAATGGGCCTTAAATATGGCGTCTATATAGCGCCCTCTTGTGGTCAAAAGTAGCCAACTGAAAATCAATAATGCACTTTAATTTATAGTACGTCGTGTACAGGTAATGAAAATTAGGTTCACAGTACTAAAACGTTTCACTGGAGTAAATGGATGATGGTAATAATCAAATAATGATGCAATTTGACATCAATCAACTAAGAGTTTAGGTAAAATGATTGCAACAAACAACAATGTCATTAAAATAGACTGTATAAAAGCAGATATTTGTCGGCAGACATCTTTAGAAAATGGAGCCCAGAAGTCTGGTTCTACAATGCAAAATTCACGTGTTTCATAAATACCTTGATGTATTGTAACCTTGTATTACATTCTATCAATAATTGAATTAGCACAGATGAATGCAAGTTGCACGTTTAATAGTGTGCTTGACTGAACCAATATGACTGAGATGCGTCCCTAAGGTTTATACTGCACCGTGCAATTATTCGGAACGTGCAGTGCACTTTACCAAATTTCAGTGTGCAGTTGGTAATTGGGTTTCTATACGTGAGTCTGATTAAAGGTGTAATACATGATTGGTAAAGGTCACAGAACAGCATTCGCACTTTGTAATCCAGCATGTACATGAAATAATAAACCTGTGAAAATTTGAGCTCAATCGGACATCTGAGTCACGAGAAAATAGGAAAAACCCGACTCCAAACATAAAGAATAGTTTTGATCTTACCCCGAGATCAAAACTGTATTCGGTCTTTGCTTGACTAATTTCTGGATAAATACAGCATCTCAGGCAATAATATTTCAACGGTATGTTGCTACCAGCACCATCTTCATACCCTGTAAATGAATACGTAAATCTGTAAACATTTCTGTTTGGGTATGTTACCAATGTTGTACTGTACCTCATTAGCAATGAACGGGAATTTGGTGAGATGTGATACCGTCAGCTGAAAGAGCTTTTCCCGGTTGTTTTGGAGGCATACAAACTAGAATTTAACTCATAATGCCGTTTAATAGAACATATCCATCCTTACTTTACAGTCATTTTGCTATTGTAATTTTGTTTAACACTATGATCCTATTTTATTGTATTGGGTTGATGAAAATGATAACGTTACATCCGTGTACCACACACACAAACCTTTGCCTATCAGCTTTTGAGTGTTTCTATGTACACACTTTACGATAAGGATATCTTTTCAATATTTGATCTTTTCCCTTTACATGTTCTATATGGAGACAATTGTGTTGACTTTTCTTTCTTTTTAAACTAGAAAAACAGGCACAAGGCGTATCCTAATGTAAAGTAAACGAAAAGGCAACATCGATAATAATGAGGGTTAGAAATACATATAGGCAATTTGAATAATAATGAAATGACAATGTCAACAAATTGCTTAACAACGGAGGGGGTTGAAAACTGAAAAGCACACAAAAAGAAGGTGTGCCCGTATTTATGCATTATTTAATATCAACATTGACGTGTGTGACGTCATTGGAACGCAGTGACCGCTATGTGACCGGTTGGTTGGGAAACGTGTGGACCAATCAGATGGCCGGACTGGCTGTCACTCACCAATCAGAAACCATTCATCATTCATTGAATGAAGAGATGGTGTTTACTGAAGGGTGATAGCGCCCCCAGTGTTGGATATATGCCAGGCCACGCTGTATATACAACCTATATGCAATGTGTATTGCCTATGTACTAATGCATACTCTACACACGTGTGCATGGGATATATTGGCGCGGTTGCAGGTGTACAGTGTTGTCCTCTATTATTACTACCGTAGTCGCCTAGCTCAATCGCACGGACATTATATCCACTAAAAACCATCCAAAATAACCGCAGCGTATATGTGTGTGTACTAAGTGTGTGTGTTCCACACTACTCGTAGTATTACCATCAATAATCCTTTTAGTTTCAGTTCTTTGTAGCGTAGATTTTAACCTCCCCCTAAAATTAAAACAACCAAACCCCTTTGAAAAGCAACAACACAGCACTGGACAAAATGGACGCTGGAAACAACCAAAATGCCACCGTACATGGTACTGAAATTGCCAACGACCCTGGGTGAGTATTTAAGCTTAAAAATCTGACATGATTGGTGCCGTGGTGAGATGTGTTTTGTTGTTGTGTGGAGATTGGCAAGATCGGAGTCAGCTTATGAGAGAAATGAACGGGACATTTTTGGCCATGGAACTAGGCCTACGAAGGATGATCAGCTGTGGTTTACTGCATTGCATTGTACTGGGCAGGATATCTCTCTCTGTGTCATGTGTGTGTATTTATCATTCAACTGTATTCAATGGAATGGATCCATCACTACACAAAATATCTATGGACCGAATTTGCTGAAAATAGGAACTACCTTTGAACAGGTCACGTCCAGAGCAACTACGGCCAGGCCAGGGGTCGATTTCAGTCACCATTTCACCAAACTCATCGTAAAAAATATCAATCGTAGGATTTATCATGCATTGCAGCCCTATGTAGGATACGATGGGTTATCGTTCGTGACTCGAGTTACGATCGATCGTAGGGCTTCGTGAAATCGACCCCTGTTCCGATTTCACTGTGAACTGATTGTTTTTGTGGTATTTCCTTGTTTTTTTGTCATGTGTGTGTAAAACTGTTTCCGTGCTGACTTTGTACGTTTGTGGTTTTGGAAGAAATAGATCTATGGACTGCCTTGTGGTTTTTCTACATGTAACTCAAAAGGACAACGCAGTGATACTGCACACGTCGAAAATTCCTGTACTTCATCTTGTGCTGATCCGTGAAAATTCCTTCAAACGTGGACCCGATATTTTTGGAACTCGAATTGGAAGATGAAATCTGTGAACTATTTCTGCGTCAGAAATGGTTCGGCCCGTCGGTCGGAATTCTTGTTGTGTTGTCTTTTTTGACAGATTGGTATCAACCCTTTTTCTTTTTCACCGACAGAAAAATGTTTATAGGCGGGCTGAGTTGGCAAACGGAAACAGGTAAGATGCTGCATTTGCTTTAAATATTTATTGTAGATTTTTTTTAAGTCAATTTTTCCCGACATTTTGTGAAAAATGAAATAATCTTTAGGCGTACGTGTACATGTAGGTTATTTATTATTTGCTAGGGACCTTCTGTCGTGATGTTTTAAAATAATATAAAACTAATTAATAAAATAGGTCATTGACATTATGATTACAGTTACGTGAAAAAAAATATCTGAGCCGAAAAATAATGTAAATCAGTAAATATTTGTATAGTTCAGTGACCATTCTCTCACATGCGAAAGGTCAAAGGTCATACTATAAGGTCAAATGTACAAGGAGAAAAACATTTTTTTTCCTGTATATACTCATTTTACTGCGCAGTTGATATTTAGGTGTAATTTTCTGGTAGGACTGAATCACGCAAATCTCCGCAACAAAATCTAACCGTTTCACTTGACCACAAAATCGGATAAAATATCGGATTTTATTTAATGTGTTAGAAAAGCACCCTAAATTGTCATATAATTCATCTTGAATTTCAGGTAATAAAGAAAAAAAAATTGGAATTTTTTTTTTTTTGGAAAGAAATAATTTTGGCCAGTGCACGTTGAGAAAATAAGTCGGAGGTTCGGCTTGGAGTCTAGGAGCAAGCTTTGTCGTCAGTGATATTGGCGCCTATACACTTAAAATGTCAAGCGGATTGAGGTAGTGCTGCTCTATTGCCTAGGGCCGGCCTATATTCCTACTTAGTGCAGCCCGCTACGATATTGCGCTTCTTTTTTTTTCTCGAGCTACCCGCACACCTAAACCCAATATGCAGCCCGTGCATACACAGCCTTGATTTAAAAATCCATTCCCACACACGGACGGGCGGACTCAGAGTCTCGCTACTTCTTTTTTTCTTTTTTTTTTTAGCCAGTGGTTATAATATTCAGGTCAGTTGGTTTAATTAATAAAATGTCTCATCGAGGTGGAGGTTATTGGTTGAGGGGGAAGGAGGATGGGTTTGAAGTATAATGTCGTTAAAACAGGACCGAACTAGCTCTATACCTATGGTACATGTTTTAGGATGTTTAAATTGTTCAGAAGCGGACGGATATTTTCAGAACCTTTCCATTTTCTGCATGGCTTGGTGCCTTGCCTTGGTTAAGTTTCTACCTTTCCAGACTTGAACTTGAAGCAAACATGTCCAAACCAGTAATGATATGAAGCTTGCTTGTTATGCTCGGTCTCTGTTTTAAATAACTCCTTTGAGTGAGGTTACTAGGCCTATATATTGTCTCTCTCCCACGACACTAATTCCCATACACACACACACACACACACCGGTACCCAGCTTAGAAACAGCAGTAAATCTATGGCGTCCTTGATCTATTTCGTTGGCCGAGGTATTACCGTATGTAGCCCCTGGCTCTCCCTTGCTAGTACAGTAGGCCTATGGCTGATTTTCCAGTGTGCTTACAGTGTGCGGTCGGATTTGTGCACGGACTATAGGCAAGCAGTGAAGGGATTTGCTTTGTGCATAAGTACCACGCATACATTCTTCACCATGGGATGATTACATCGTCCATTCTGACGTCCCATGAGTCTTCACTGCTGATATTAATTGGGGTGTGCAATTATCAAAGGCCAGGCATGACCGGGAATATCATTACAAAAATTAAAAAAAACAACGTAATATCGTAAATGTATCTCTTCTAATGGCCGCACGCTGTACTTTTTTTTTCCCTTGTGGAAATAACAAAAGGATTTCTCTAAATTTAGCTGATGTGTAATTGGAGTATTGGACACAGGCAATGACCTTAGGTATTTTTGTGTTTTATTTTTACTGAGAGAAAAAATGTAATGTTTCAAAATTGGAAAATATGACCTTCATCTTCATGCATGATGGCATTTTACATGTAGTCGTGCATGTACATGTGTTTGATATTGGTTTACACGTACACAGCATGCTATGTTGTGTAAAATTTTGCAGACATGTCCTTTTGCACTAAAATGCACCCTCCAAAAAAAAAATTATAATAACAATAATAATCAACCAAAATTTAGAAGTATAATTCTTTAAGAATCATTCCAAACTTCTATCCTAAAAGAATTTAGGATAGAAGTTCTAGGTTCATATTGAAAAATACACAACATTTGAAAAAAATTATTTATTAAAATGAAATAATTATCAATTGCTGAAATTTAATTTCATTTAATTATGTCCGAGATTTACAAGGTACACGTAGCACATGTAATTGGTCGAGATTTGTTAGAAAATCCGAAGTAATAACAAAAACATCTGATATCTTTATAATTTAGTTAGTAGAAGTATTCAAAATGGCCTTAGCTACATATTGAAAAGGCACAAAGGGTGTTATGTAACCCTCCAAATGACTTTAACATATGAAATAATTTGGCTAATGCATTGTAAAGCGATGGATATCTGAACCATACAACGTATTGGAAATCCTATCCTTCAATATATGCTTTTAACATGTTACAAGAAATATACTGCAATGCTGCATAACATACATATAGGGCCTATATTGAAAGTAACCCTCATTTTTCAACACTACCCATGTAGGGGTAGGTTAAAATGCCAGTACTGTGAAAATGTAAGCATGCTGGTTGTGATACATGTACAAGTGAACTGTACGAAGTACGAGGCTTAGAGGAAGAATTGGTTAGGACCTTTTTAAGCAGGTACACCTGCAATTCATGTGTCTGGTACTCTGGTTCGAATCCCACCTACTCACCTAGACAGCTATTATTGATGTATTTTATGGTAAACCGTTAAATGTGCTTTTTTTTGTTCAGAAAATATTTAATTTTTCAGAAAATAATTTGCAGAAATTTGTTGTTATACTTCCACCTAAAAAGAATAATTTTCACTTTGTTTTAATAATTCACAAGTTATAGTACAATTTAACCGGAATATTCAGTCAAAATGTCAAGCATATTCACGTATCGTGATAGAATATTTTGAAGAAAGATTTATAACTACCTTTATCTGTTGGTGTTGACAATTTTCCATTTCCATTTTCAAATGTCCAAAATTATTCACAACAAAACCATAAATTGTCACTGTAAAAATTAAAAAGTATTTTGCGTTTATTCGCTCTAGAATAATATTATATTATATATATTATTGGAAAAAAATATTACATACATAATGCAAAGTGATGCATAAACAGATCGAAATTAGCACTCACCTTTTCAAAGTACAGACTAGTAAAAAACAAAATTTTGGTTGGAATAATAATGACTATTATTGTTATTAATATTTGTTTCCTTTAAACTGGTAAATTGTGACCGTTGGCGCCGTATATATGACTGGGTAACATCTGCTATATACTGCAGCTTGCCTTGGGCAAAACTGCTCCATTGTCCCCCGAGTTATTCAAGCAATAAAAATAATTCATTTCAATGAGTTTCCAGTTTTGATTAAAAAGGTTAAAGTGTTGTACTTCGTAACAGGATTAGGCAGTTTTTCTATTATTATTGTTTTTCTTGTTCCTCTAGCACTTTGAATCTTAGATTTGATTTGTTGGTAAGAAAGAAATCGGTCAATATTGAGTCTTGTGCTCTGTGTGGAGTTTTCATGTGAAAATCAAACTTGATTACCTTCAGGCTTATTTATTAGTTTTCGAGTTGCTTACAAAATTACAAGTACATGTAGAAGAATCAAACATTATTGTGTTAATTACTCAAGACACGATGTCTTCGGGTGGTATGCAAGTCATAGGAATGAAAACAACACCCCAAATTAACGAGAAATCCTTTGGAAGGGAAGTGCAGAAAGTACAGTAAGGTTTTCAGGGTCCACTCTAAGTTACCGTCTTCTTGTCTAGTATTGAACGGAAGCCGTGCTTCTCCGGCATTCACTGTCCTCAACGGACTGAGCTTGCTCCTCACTACTTAGTCACTAGACTATTCTGGATCCCTGAAGAACAGAAGCCCAGGATTACAGTGTATCTTGCATCGATCAGCTGCAGTCATTACTCCCGATAAAAAAAAGTACATCTGCCGTTCTATGTCTTGTCTTTTTCAGATGGCCTTAGGGACTACTTCCGCAAGTACGGAGATATCAAGGAATGTGTGATCATGCGGGATCCTACCTCTAAGAAATCAAGGTATGTGGACTTCATGGCGTGCACCTCTTAAGTAGGGCTGCTGCCATCTTTCGGAGGGCGGGCTTCATCGTTAAGTTTCTTAGACATTTGTGGGGTTCTGATGGTCCGCTTCAAGCCATATAGAAGATGAGGCAATGCCAGGATGATTTTAAGATGATTACCGTGCTAGTTAGCTCTATGGAGGACTCTAAGTACCCTTGGGTCGCTTTCACCAAACTCTTCGTAACTTACTATCAATCGTAGGACTTTTGATGCATTGCAGCCCTACGTAGGATAGGCCCCTACGATGGGTTATTCTTCGTAACTCGAGTTATGATCGATCGTAGGGCCGAATTCGTCGTAACTTACTAACAATCATTGGACTTATGATGCATTGCAGCCCTACGTGGGATAGGATTCCCTACTATGGGTTATCCTTCATAACTCTAGTTACAATCGTAAGCTTCGTGAAATCGTCCCCTAATTGACACACAGTGCTATCTCTTAAATTGTACTGGTGTCTGACATCTTTCAGTCAAATTTCTTTATGGTTTCAAATCTGAATTTGTAACAAAAGCCTGAATGTCGTTTGGTTGAAAACTTTCAGCATGAAATTGTCTTCAAAACCATAAATGTCCCTCATTCCCAAAACACTAACTTTTTATGCTTCAATAAATACTGACAGAAATATTGAAATATTTGTTTTTTCATTACAGAGAGTACGGAACCTGTAAAAAAATGATGTTCTCTTTTTTTTTTAGTAATTTTGAAAAAATGGTGTTCGTTTTCACCTTTAAAAAGAAAAATATGCTACGCTCTAATTTCGATTCATTTTAAATGCAGTTCAACATACTGAACTTGTGATGAATTTACCGATTAATTATTGAATTGTTGTTGTGTTTTGTCTTCGTATAGGGGATTTGGGTTCGTCACATTCGGAGATCCTAAGTGTGTAGAGAAAGTGCTTAAAACAGAACGGCACGAGGTAGACAGTAAAAAGGTAAGCTTGAAAGTACCAGCAGAAATACTCAAGTACCTAAACCTAGACATGCATTGCTCATGTTTCTCTTTTTTCAATCAGTATTTTAATGTTAAAATAATTTTGATAAAGTAACATTTTGAAAATAGATTTTTAAAGGGCGTGTACAACGTTGGTGAAGGTCACAGAACAGCACTAACACTGTGTCTAATTCAGCATGTACATGAAATAATAAACCTGTGAACATTTGAGCTCAATCAGACATCAGATCTGATTCATGAGAAAATAGGGGAAACCGACTTAATTTTTCTTATAAAACATGAAGAAGGGTTTTGATTTTACCCCGAGATCAAAACTGTCTTTGTTTTGAAATTTCTGGATAATATTTTAACGGTAAGTTTCTACCAGCACCATATTCATACCCTGAAAGTTATAAAATCTGTTAACATTTCTGTTTGGGTATGTTACCAATCCTGGACTGTACCTTTAACACTTACGATTTGACTTTGAATATTAATTTTGCACTAGGGAAGCCAGTGCATACATACTCTTCGAGATCTTTATTTGTTTTGAAACAGTGGTGAAACGGTTTGTGGTGAAACTGTTTCATTCAACAGCACTGTGACCCAGTGTCCATTAAGTTCCTTTGTCATGGGTTGCTATCATATCGTATTCGTAGTTTCATTTACAAAATGAAGTACGGTTATAAAGCTTGGGATACATAAAACGTCACTTTTGTAAAATTAAGTAAAATCTAGAAACGCTTTGGCAAAATAACACGGGCAACTTCTTGCTAGTTCACTGTTTCCCACAGACTTGTCGTTCACGGAAGAGTGTCTGGAAATCAGGCAAACATTGAATGCATCTTAGGTGTGAAAACTTTGGCGCCCCTATACCGAACGGGACCAAGGCCCTCTCGACGAAAGAACAACATGTCCTGTCCTCAACGAACAAATCGTTCGCCATGTTTTTGCTTGTTTGGGTTTTTTTTTACATTGGGTGCTGGGGTTACGTACTTGTTTTGCCCCCCCTTTCCCCCTCTAGACCTTCTTATTGTTCAATTGTCTCCAGTTTTTCTACTTCAAGGGGTTCGTGTAAATACTGATTCCATTACTGGTCTATGTCTGACACGGCCTGGGTTTAACTTTCCGTAGACAGGGCTGAACAATGCAGCATGGGTACTGTCCCTCGTCTGTAGTCTATAGCACCCACTACGTGTATACCATACACTGTTGTATTGTGCTGTGTACGTGGGTACTAGTCAAGCCTTGTTGTATGTATGTGTCAGTGGCTGGTAGAGGTCTTTTCCCATGCCCTGCTATTGTACTTCCATTCCCTTTGTAGTACATCATGAGTACAGGGCTTTCAATTGGAAACTGTAAACTGAATAATACCATGAGAAAAAAAAATCTGCCATTGTCGAAAATCTTTATGATTTAAGCTCACTTTCACCAAGGTTGTGAGAAACGTTCTTGGAGGGTGTGGCTTGTTGGCCTTTGATTATTATTAAAGGGACAGTCCCATTGCAGTGTTCCACGGTGATTGTTAACGTGTGATTGATGCTCTGTGGACGGAGGGTTCCCTTTAAATACCGCAGCGTCTTCTTGCGGGAACTGCGTGGATTACGGATTCCAGTGAAGGTCAATTGAGATTGTGACAAATTGCAAGTGGTCATTTCATTCAAGGATTTTCACAGGGTATGAATGCTGGGTCATTTTGCGCTTGTTAATCTGGCTGTGGTGTAGCTTACCGAGCGTCTCGCAATACAGGCCCGAGAAAGGATTTCTAGGCCCTTTATGGTGCCAAGGGAAAAAAAGAAAAAAAAAAGAAAAACCTGGCATTCAAAACGCAACAGTCAAACAATCAAACAAGTAAACAGCAACACCAAAAACCCATTTTAATTATTATCGAAATCATGTTAACAATGAAATTTGCGTTTATTTGTTATTAGTTATTAACTCCAGTTCCTCTGGTTCACTTTCCATTCGTGAGCCTGGTTTGGTGTTTTGCCTAAAATTCATCCCAATACAAGTAATAAACTGGTTGCAGTTCTTAATCGGATTGTTGTTACAATTGCAGGGATGTGATTTTTCAGGCAAAATCCTTATTTCAGGTTTTTTAGCCTCACTTTGCCTTTTCAAAAGTAAAGGAAATGTGTGATTTTCAGTTTTATAGGCTATGGTTTCAGTTTTTTTTTATGTTACTTCAGTCACAGCCCTGCAAATGGCACTGTTGTTGTTGTTGTTGTTGTTGTTGTTGTTGTTGTTGGCTTGTCAGTCCAAGAGGGGTTGATAATCAATGGCAATTCAGTTTGCTAAGCCGATTGTGATGAGCAGGAAGTTGTGGTTGGAACCAGTGAAGAATAACCGGTACTCTGAATGGATCCTGGTCACGCTCTGCCGATAACATGCACCGACTTCCATTGGGCGTCAGTTGATTTACATGGATGATTATGTAAATGAGACGATATATATATATTTATATATATATAGCAAGGCCATACTTGACAATGGTTCACATTGTGACCATTTCCGTTTGCCCCCCCCCCTTCCCCTTATCAAAGAGTTGATTTGTAAAGGCCAAGACCAATTAACTATCCATAAAAGTTGGAAATGTAAAAAATTGACGACTCGAACACTGCGTTGATATTCCTAAACTTCGCATTGTTCATTGCCAGTTTTACCAGCCCTAAGGGCCTAATAAGCCGAGTTAAATCTAAATAAATATCTGGTACGCAGACTTTTTTCTTCTCTTATTAACACCTCAGTTTGAATTTCCCAGACTAAAGACTCTGTTGCGATATCATTATCACATTATTTGGGGCAAGCTTTTGCTTTGTTACGTAACAGACGTCTTGCACACATGCACTGTTCATAGTGGATAAGAATGGCACAAAGGAACCAGTCCATTCCAGAGATGGGCATCGCAATGGAAAAGCTTGCCCCAAATCATGTGATATAGCAACAGAGTCTTTAGTCTGGGAAATTCAAACTGGGGTGTTTATATGCAATGAAAGAAGTCTGTGTACCAGATACTATTCAGATTTAACCCGCAAAAGGCTTATTTCCATCCATGGACTGAGAATTGCATTGACATTAAAAAAATCCAAAACTAAGAATCAGAGTTTTAACTCTGTGCACTGTTTGTGTTCTCTCATTGGCATAACTCCAGGGGCCAATTTCATGGCGCTGCTAAACACAACAATTTGCTTAGCACAAAAATGTCTTGCCCAATAAAACAAACCAACATTAAAAATTTCATTTTATGTTCATGGTCAACAGCCAAAGAACAATCACAAGCGATACACAACACATGGACATTTTTTTGTAAACCCTGTTTTTATTAAGACATAATTGTCATGCTTAGCAAATGTGCTAAGCGGCGCCGTAAAATTGACCCCAGATATTTCCAACCCGTTTATCGTGAGTGCACTTTGCCTTTTAAAATTAGCGCTAGAAATTACAAATATAAATGCAAATGAGCAGTCTATTTTTAGGCACTGATCAGTACCACAGCCTACTAGCCACTCATTATTAATAAGCAATTTTTTCTCTAATTTATTCGAGGTCCCTATTTCAAGCCTCGGTCGGTTCCCTGTTAGCAAATACCATTACAACATTTGTCACTCCGCTGGCGGTTTTCAAAATGTGTTATAAATACCACTATAAATTTACACAGTCTTACACGGTGTGCTCAAGTGCGGGACGACGGATAAGAAGGTTAAACGCGGAGAATAAAATTACAGAAAAATACTCTGTAAATGCTCCTGGGTGTTGAATAATGCAAGTGTTAGTGGAGACAAATTAAATGTCAAGATTGATATTCTGTTCTTTGGATTTTCTTTTTCTTTTTTTTTCTTTAAAGAACCTGAAGTGTTTTGCACATTTTAATGTGGAAATGGAGTTGTGCTTTTTATTTTTCATAAAATCTTTCGATTGAACTCGTGTCCTTTTAAGTAAACTGATTCTTAAATGTGACGTGCTGTTTTTGATTTGTGCGTCCATCCTTTGACAAAAGATAACCTTTAATTTTAAACAACTAGTCATGGATATCGATATGTACACCAACTCATTTACTGTTATAATTTACAGATTGATAATGACTAATACGTGTAATTCCATATTAAACATTTGAATGATATGAACAGTATGAAGACTTGTGTGTCAGCCGGTTACATTTTTGAAAAGTGAACGAAGAAAAGTTGACTGGAGCAGGATTCGAACCAGCGATCTCCAGAATACTGTACTGGCGCTCTTACCAACTGAGCTATCCAGCCCTACGTTGGTGGTGACCCCAAATAGTAAATTATCTTTGTTCGTTTGGCAGTCAGAAGCCATGAAACCACGCACACAACCCAGTCAAATTTAAGCCGATTGGTGGATTTTCGGCATTTGTTTCAGTGCTACTGAAAACTGTAAAGCACAGACATATTTTACTTCATGTACACATGTATATCCCTGATTTTAACGTCGTCAAACACTAAGTCATGATTCTGCCTCCTTCTTATATTTCCAAATTCTTTGAAGTTGAATTGAAGGTAATAAATACCTATCTCAGGCTGAAAGTACAGCGTACTCTCAGTGGAGATCTCAGTTTGATTCCGGACAGAAATGGGAGAATCAACTTTGGCTTAACATTCCAGCAAGAATGTGCCGGACATCTGGAAGATGAATTTTCTTAAAAGCAGTCTCTCTTCCACAGAAGAATTTGACCAACTTGGTTCATTGGTAGTATGCCCCTGTCATGCCAAAATGTCCAATCTTATTATTTATTCATTTCTGAAAAGTATTTTCTTCCCCTGCCGTGCTCAGTCTGTAATAATATCTATCACCTTGTGTGCTGACAAACACCTATCATGATAAATAATTGCGTACTCTGAAACCAAAACTAAAACTGAGACTGGTTCCCAGTCATTAATTTTACTGGGAAATCATTAAAACTAACAATAGTAACCAGGGAACTCCCGAAGTATGTAGAAGGCCGTTATTGAATGAACTAAGCTACGAAACTAAATATTAGGTTCAGAAACTTGCACACAATGCATATGTCCATCACGTTCCTTGAATAAACAACTGTAAAAAATTATCAAAAACGTTACGAGTTCGTGTTTCCAAGCCTAAACCTGTATAGCTATTGCAGTGTTGCTGTGTAGTTTCTGTACATGGAAGGCATTGGATTATGTTAAAGACACAGTACAGGACTGGTAACATACCCAAACAGAAATGTTCACAGATTTACCTATAACTTTCAGGGTATGAAGATGGTGCTGGTAGAAACGTACCGTTCAAATATTTCTGCCTGAAATGGTGTATTTAGAAATTAGTCAAACAAAGACCGAAAACATTTTTGATCTCGGGTAAGATCAAAACCTTCATTTATGTTTTATAAGAAAAAATTGAGTCGTTTTTTCGTTATTTTCTTGTGACTCAGATGTCCGATTGAGCTTCAATTTTCACAGGTTTATTATTTCATGTACATGCTGGATCAGACAAAGTGTGAGTGCTGTTCTGTGACCTTTACCAATCATGTATTATAAGCAAGCGACATACATGATGACCCAAGCCCTTATGACATGAGGTAAATTACGTTTTTAATAATTTACCCTCTTATTATAATTCCTAATTAGAAATTCTGTTTAAAATTTCCCGTTTTATGACCCTCACACTGATTGTTAATTTCGTGTTAATTATAAAAAAAAAAAAATGAGATGATATGTCACTCATCACGAACCTGGTAGGCGCTTTAGTATCGCAGGATTCTGTTACATGCGTGTCCACGTACGCTGTTCAAGTCTTGACACGTCTGAGCACATTTTTCTGTGAAACGGAGAAAAGTCCTTGTCAGTTTTTTTTTTCTAGTTTCCGATGCTAAACCTAACCAAGAAATGGGCAAACCTTTCTAGAAATGTCACGGTTTTTAAAATATTTTATTCTGGTATGTAAAATTGTTCTCCTCATGCCTGCTGAAGATCGATTTTTCCTTATTTTTGATTTAATATTTCTTTGTCAGTTTTGGATTTGGCCTCGGACTTTTTAATGGAAAGTTCCTTAAAGGTACTATCATACTTTTGGAGCATACCGAAACAGAAAACTTCACAGATTTTCCAATAACTTACAGGGTGTAGAGATGGTGGTGGTAGAAACATACCGTTAAAATGTTTCTGCCTGATATGCTGTATTTATCCATAAAAAGGTAAAATCAGTAACCAAAATTAAAGATAACTCTGATCTATGGAAGATAAAAAACCTGTGGAAAGATTTTTGAAATACCGTGGTCGGTTTTCATTGTTTTCTAAAAAAGTGGGCACTGTATGGGACTGAGAATTTCACAGATGACTGTTACTGTATCTGTCTTGATATTTCTGCCCATGAATCTGCATTTCTTTGACAAAAACCAAAGTATGATACTACCTTTAAGTCGTCCCCTGATTTCACAGTGGGCTCTTTGGCAGATTATGCAGGCAGTTACATGTTGCTAAAGACTTGGAGCTTTGGGCATGGGGGATGTCGCGATATGAATTATCCCGACGCCGTTTACTGACATCTCGAAAATTGCTTTTGCACTCTTTTCACCCTGGGAATGTGCTCTCCTTTTGTGCTGCTTCGGACAGAGTTTGTAATTGTCTGGCGTAGTGGCGGCATACTTCCTTGCTGGAATCCAGACGCATTTTTTTTTAATACCTAGAGCATTATAAAATAAAGTGGGCAGAAAATCATGCAAAAAGTACTCGAGTGGGTGTTGAACTTCAGCCCCCCCCCCCCCCCCCCACAAAAAAAAAAAATTGAAGAAGAAAAATTTAAAATTGAAAAAAAAAAGAGTGCATGCAATGTTTTTAAAGGTACAGTACAGGATTGGTAAGAAACCAAAACAGAAATGTTCACTGATTTACGTATAACTTTCAGGATATGAAGATGGTGCTGGTAGAAACATACACGTTAAAATATTTCTGCCTGAAATGGTGTATTTATCCATAAATTAGTAAAAACAAAGACCAAATACAGTTTAGATCTCGGGGTAAGATCAGAAATCCTTCTTTATGTTTTATAAGAAAAACTGAGTCGGTTTTTTGCTATTTTCTCGTGACTCAGATGTCCAATTGAGCTCAAATTTTCACAGGTTTATTATTTCATGTACATGTTTGATCAGACAAAGTGTGAGTGTTGTTCTGTGACCTTTACCAATCATGTATTATACCTTTAAAGGAAGACACTTTTAACCAACAGGCAGAATTGCTGAATCATGCTGCTTTTTAAAACAATTTTAACTGACCAAAGAAAGTTATGGAGATGGTACTGGCAGGACGGCTGGCAGCATGTTGGCTGTTGTTTAACACCTTGGGGCAATTGTCTTAGTCTTATGTAACAGAATTATCTTACTTCATACACTACACAGTACACATGGCTGTGATGTTGTCGTAACAAGGAAGCAGTACCATTGCATGGGATTCTGGTATATTATCCTATGCCCCAAGTATTCCTTTTCCAAGGAAAAGACTTGCTGTTACGACAATGGGACAACCCTGCTTAGCACACAAATTTGCTAGCCATGGAATGTACAATACATACAAGACAGGATTAACAATAACATCCTTTGGCTGTTGTTCGCTGACGACGAATATCAAATTGAATTTTTAATGGTGATTTGTTTTATTGAGCAAGACACATTTGTGCTTAGCAATTTGTTTGTGCTTAAACAGCTCCATGAAATTGGCTTGTGAAAACAAAGGCCCTTTTGTTTTCACCATACCGGGTATAGGGCCTACAGTGTACACAAGTACATGTACATCTACATGATATGTATGTGTACATGTATGGGGTAGGCCTACATGTTACATTATATAGCATCATGGATTGTTTTACAGGCCTGAGTACTGGTATATGTACAGGAACATGTTGTCTGCATAGGAACCCAATACATGTACACGTGTATACTCCATGGTCAGACAAGGTCATATTATCATAATAATCAACTATACAGTAATATACCCTTACTCCAAATCTCTGTTTTCATAAGCCGTCAAGTTTCCTTTCTCCTACAAATGTCTACACGCTTGTTGACACAATGCTTCTTTTGTTCTATTATTATCACCACTCACCTCTTTGTTTTCTTGTCTCACCAGATTGACCCCAAGGTCGCGTTCCCTAAAAGGTCGCCGCCCAAGGTAAGACCCATAATTCTGAATTTTACATTTTTGAAATTTGATCGCTTTGCATAGTTATTGTTGAGTTCTTAGAAAAAATTGCTGTTTGGTTAACAATGGTTAAACATTGTACATTGTAATGCTAAATTTGTACTTTTTATATTGATATTCATGTGTTTGTGTACATAAGGGCATGTGGTTAAGTCATGTTACATTGGGTTATAGAAATAAAAAACGAGAGTTATGAGAGTAGACACTACAGGGCTCGAATTTCGTGAAAAAAAAAGCACTGGACAGCAGGTCTAGTAACTGAAGCATTTTACTAGACCTGAACTTTTTTCACTAGACCAGTGGCATTTATGTACATAGGAAAGCCATAACTGCATGCAATATTGTGTCAAAAATCATCAATTTTAGGCACCATTTTGATTGTACAATTAGGAATTTAACAAAATCTCTAGACAGCCGGACACACTTTACTAGACTGACACTGAAATCACTAGACTCGGTCCACGGTCTAGTGGGTATTTCGAGCCCTGCACTGTGTTCTCTTTTGGAGTTGAAAGGCGAAACCAGAGATATGTTTGTAGTTTTCCTTTTCACGTTCTTATGCAAGAAGTAATTCCATATGTACGCATGCCTGGTGTCCTGGCAATCGGAACCCTTGTTTAGAGATTGGTTGGTTGGCTTGCACAGCTTATCGTCATAATCATTCTCAGTGAAAGCTAGGCAGTGCCTTATTGGGAAAGCAGCAGCTCTATGAAGCCAGTTAGTTCCCAATTGCTGCACTTAAACCACGGTGTCCCGATGAAATCTTACCGGGATCTACTTTATTTATGGCGCATGAGTGTTCTTTTTGGCAGCTCCCAAGAATTTGTCGTGGGAGATAGAAAATCAAGAAGCTTGGGAGAAAGATAATTTATGCTCCCCTAAAAAAAGAAAGAAAAACAGACGAAAGTTGCCTGTTGAGCTGCGTTAGCAAGCTCGGCCGAAATTAAAAATGGATAAAAAAAAATACGAAAAACAAGAAACATGAGTCATTGGTAAGGTTTGTTCTTATATGGAGATGTTTTTAAATGCGCTTCTTGTGCTGTGAGGTTTTTGCATGTTATAACTGGAATGTGGAGACTTTTTCTTTGATTCATGTTTTTGGCGGATGGCTGTTACGAAGATGTAAAATAGGTGCAGTTCGCTTGAAGTATATAACCAGTGTAATCAAATTTGGGTCCTCTGACGGGGTTTCTGTTACTTCCATACATCAAAATAAAATTGCATCCTGAAAATAGTACGATAGAAAACGTGAAGACAAATCGTAGATCCAGTAATGCCATTTGTCGGCGACATCAAATTTCGAAGGAAAAAAAAAATTGAAATACATGACAGCTGTTTGTAGCAGATCATCCATCCCAATTCTTTTTTTGGGGGGAGGGGGGTACTAGCTAGAGAATGAGTGTCATTTTTTACTGTAGCGGGGATTTAAGTGTCTTCAGTAAGAGTGCATGTAATCATTATCACTGAAATGTCCCCTGCGCTTGGAGATGGTGTAATTTAATACTCGTCCAAATGGTGTGGCAACGCCAAGCAGATCCGACAGGCCTGGACTGATTTTTTTCCCCCGTCTCTCCGAGTCCTCGCTCGTCATTCCCCCGTCTTGCTTGCTTGTACTCTCTTTCTGTCTTGCACGTGGCAAAGAAGATTCAAATGTCAAGATCTTTGGAGAAAATCACATTGCGTATCATGTTTATTCCTCAGATGTGGCTTCATCGTTGGCAAATTGTCCTGTATTTCGATTATCCCATTCCTGGATGTTTGCATCTCGTCCCCATCAACTCCCCCCTCCCCCTCCGTTCCCCTCCGCCCCCTTCCCTTGTTTTGATGGTTTCTCTAAGCATGTAAAGGGTTTGGTGGGTGGGGATTTTGGATTAGGTCGTCCAAATTTGCCGCGAAGTGAAAAACAGGTGTCTCATTTGTCGTCAAGAGAGTGATGGACCTGGCCGGCCTAAAACCGTACATCATGTTTAATGTTCCTTTCCTTTCAGAGATGTGCAACTGAAGACCCAGTGTTAAAAACTGAAACACAATCCTGCCAAAAACCGTTGACTGTATTAATCCCAATATGTGTAAACCTCAAATCCTTTGTATTCATTTGCCACATTTAGTCTGGACATTAGGTAGGCCTACTGGACTGTAAATGAAAATTACGTTACAAATATTTTTTTTTCTAAATTTCCCCCCAAAATGTACATACTTCCTTTCTTTGGCATAATGAAAAGATTACCTAAACTTACAGGGTATAAAGATGGTGATGGTAGAAACATACTGTTGAAATATTTCTGCCTGAAATGCTGTATTTATCCACAAAAGAGTAAAACCAGTGACCAAAAACATTTTTGATCTTTTAAAGATGAAAATAACTGTGGAAAGATTTTTAAAAATACTGCGGCCGTTTTTCATTGTTTTCTCAAAAAGTGGGCACCGTATGGGACTGAAATTTTCACTGATGACTGTTACTGTATCTTCCTTGATATTTTTTGCCCATGAATCTGCATTTCTTTTACAAAAACCTGATATTACCTTTATGGTAGCCCATCTTCTTGGTATGAGGAGGCTTTATTTAGAGAGAACTGTTACAGTACATGTACAGGTCCCCCTCCTGTGAGCTACATGTACGTAGGCGTACTTGGCATATTCGTACATAAGCAGTTTCTGTCAAGGTCATTTTGTTATAAACCTGGTAACTTGACACCCGAAGAATGCGCATCTGGAATTTGGTTCTTTGCAAATCAATCTGCGGGGATGGATCTTCGGCAGTAACGCACATGTGTACATTGGAGTACAGTGCGTCAATGGATAAAACAAACAAACAAAATTTATTTTGGTTGAGAATCTCAAAGCTAAAATGTAGGCCCCTATAATATTGGCAAGATTTTATGGTGTTTATATTTTTTTTCAAGGAGATTTTTCCCTGACCAAATAACGAACTGTCGTCTTTCGAGCTTCATTTCAGTTTTGGTAATTTCATACTTTGGTTTTTGAAGAAGAAATGCAGATTTGTGGGCCCAAAAAATCAAGACAGATACAGTAACAGTCATCTGTGAAATTTCCAGTCCCATACGGTGCCCACTTTTTAGAAAACTGAAAAATCCTACGGTATTAAAAAAAAAAATTCACAAGATTTTTGATCTTCCAAAGATCAAAATTGTTTTTGGTTTATTGGTTTGACTCTTTTCTGGATAAATACAGCATTTCAGGCGGCAAAATGTTAATGGTACATGTATGTCCCTACCATCTTTATACCCTGTAAGTTGTAAATCTGTGAAGATTTCTGTTTTGGTACATGTTACCAAAGTATGATACTACCTATATTTACTGTAGTTTTTTATGGGGTGTGGGAAACTGTGGATTGTGATGGTACATGTAAACTTCAAGCAGTGAGCTTTTAGACTAGTCCATTTCTTGCATGGATACTTGTAGCTGGTAGCCGGTAGCCGAAAAATGTTCCCAGACCAATCATGGTCAATATTGATACCCATAGTAATGAGTATAGTACACAGTATAATATATTATATCTCAAGTAGTTTATATGAGCGCCAATGGACAAGTCCCGATGCATATTCATTAGGTACTAGAAGACTGTTCTCTTTTCATTAAGCGATCCGTCCTTCCTTGGCAGCGTTCTAGTTAGATTTGAACCGAGCCTGTACTTCACCAGTCACTACCCATTAGGGCTATTAGCCTATACGACCAGTATTGAGTACACGTGTACTTCTGCAGTCTCAGTGCTGTGGCCCTAATGTATGTGCATATTATGTGCAGTAGTATAGTATTGGCCTATATCACTAGGATGGTGGGACTTAGGTTCATTTGTTAACCATGCTTGATTGCTTCACGCAGGGTCGTTGTCCTTTACCAACTTGAATGGTTAGACGATGATGTCATGCATTGTGAGTTATCAACTCACTGGTGCCCACACACGTATACCGGTACATGTGCAATGCTAATCATATACTTTGCCACAGTTGACACAGTACATTATCATTACTGTGTGGTTTTCATTGGGGATTTTCTTTGGGGGTTTTTATCGTCATGTTTTTTCCGTGAACCGGGGTTGAAATTGTCGGATTTTTGAGTGGAACAAAAGCTGTGTAGTTTATGACGTTGGTCTGGATACACTGCACGCACCTCACATCACATACAAATGGTGTTTTTATTGGGGGGATTACAATAAAATAACCACATAGAAATAGTAGGGTTTTTAACACTTCTCTGGGTTTTTTTAAAATTTTATTTCATTTTTGATAGGAAATAATCACTTTATTGTAATTCTTGAGTCAATTTAGTTGTTGTACAATGTAGTTCATTTAAACAGGATTTATGAACAAAAAAGATGAAATTGCGATCTATAATTTAAACAAATCAAGCCATTTGTGATATTGTTTGTTTATTTTTGTTTGTTTGTTTTATTATTTGCTTGTTTGTTGTTGTTGTTAGTTCAATCTTGATATATTTGATATATTTCAGGTCATGTTGGCTGATGAGCAGTTTGCAGCAGTTTATTACTTGTATTGATATTATTTAGGTGTTCAGGTTCCAGCCAAACACCTATTTGTTTATTTTGTGTTTGTCAGATTGTTCGTTTGTTCGTTTTGTTTTTATTTATTTTTGAGGGATGAGCGGAGATGAAAGTGTTCATATTTCGTCTGCTGGTCAATTACTCACAAGCATTAATTATTCGAGCAATGCCATATACCCAGCCATCTCTGAAAGTGCACACGAGCTTTAAGGAGCAGCCCAGTCGATCCAGGGACTAGCATAATTTTAAAAACACAAATTGCACGTTGTCCTTGGCTGGCGTCCCCGTCTTCAAAGGACATGTCTCCTCCGTGATGGATCATCCAGGATCCAATTAATATGATGAAGGTTTCCACAAGATGTGCCAATGTGGAAGAAAAAGAGCAGCATCGCTTAGCCTGGTATAACGTGCGTCTCAATCTCTACACCTTGTGTTTATGTAATCGGTGGCTTTCTCAGGCTAGATAATAGGTTTTAATAGTCGATCATATTTGTAACACTCACGACTTTTAATGCAGTCTTTGCATTGCATTTGTCTGTGCACGGTTAAGAAGTATCATCCTTTGCTCTTAAGTACATCTGTTATCAGAATTATCATCGTCAGTTTTTTTCATTTGCATTTTTTTTAATCGTAGGTAATGTCTTGTACATTTATTTGACCGTAGGTGCAAAAATGAAAAGGGACGCTGTAGTCAATATTTTAATTTTTGCCCGAACTCTGGTGTTTTTGTGTTTTCTTTGTATTATAGCCAAATGAAACAAAAATGTCAAACGTTGCAAATTGCTAATCAGCTTTTCCAAAATGTGAAAATGTTGTAATCAAATATTCTATTATGTTATCTTTTTTCCCAACCCTCCCCCCCCCCCATTAAAAATGCCAGATTTTTAAATTTAAATTCACCGTACATGTATCAATGGCAGATTGTAGTATGGACTACATTGCATTTTACCTTTTGGGCTGTTTGTTTGACGCAGAGGATCTCAGATTTGCGGATCCACGTCCTATGCAGGGTACGCTAAAATGGGATCTGGATCAGCAGGATTTGTGATCTTGTGCGTTATAAAACAAACAGGCCCTCATTTCATTGCTCCATAGTCATTTGGGCTCGCCCCTTACTTAACGGCTATGACGGTGGTTATGGTTGTTGCTAAGCATGTTTCTAATGTGCAGCCGTACAGTCAGACCTGCTGTTGTCCGATTTATGCATCTGTAACCAAACTCCATTTTTCATATTGCTTCTCGTCCCCCCAAAAATTTCATTTCTGCAAATCAATACGACCCATGGTATAATCACACTCTCTCCTCACCCACACCAAATATACGGTATAGGTTACAAAATTTCATCACAGAGTTGGAGGGTGTGAAACATGACTAGGGGGCATGTCACACCGTAGAGACGACAGTGGTGTGCAAGGGCCAGACTTGGAGACTTCTAACCCTAGTCAGGGTCTGCGATAGACTCTGTGCACTCTCACCAAAGCTCTGTGATCATATACAGTACCCAGGCGTTCTGGTGTTCAAGCCAGCTCTCTCTCAGTCCTTACTCAATGCCTTGAGTTTTGCGGTCACCAGCCCGGAACAATAGACTCCTTTGTTCGCTAAGGAAGGTAGATTTTGACAGACCAGGGCTTTCGTTTCCTTTGGAGGCTAAGCAATCCCTATTGTACATGGTCTTGCGCTATTATTAGTGAGGTGATCGGGCTGTAGGCCTTTATTCTCCAGTATGTGTGTTTAATTTTCACATGGTCTTTGGATGTTCAATAATGCAAATGCATTGAACCAGCCGTGTGTTAAATTCTGAACTCTGCGCTGAATAAATATATCATTAAGCTTAGTCATCCTTAATTTGCCCTCCAAAAGTATTTAAAGCCTTAGCCTATATGATAAGGTTAATATTCTATTTCGTTCACACTTCTCTTAAGGTCTCAACATTTCGACTAGCCTGCTCTAGTCCTCATCAGGATAGATATATTCTTTGCTATAAAAGATGTTGGGGCCTAAATCTAAGACAAAGTCAAGTACATACATCTGTCATACACTTACACTGTACATGAAAGTCACTTGAAAATGTCCATTGGCGTCAAATCGGAACCAAAAATGCTGATTTGAATTTATATTATTACTGAAAAAAAAAAACTTCTGCAATTATGTTAAGATCCGAACTAAAAGTGCTAATTTATATTCTTACTGGACAAAAAAATGTTTGTGGATTAGATGCAAACTAATGGATATCGATATAAGTGAATTTGCATAAAGTACTACTTCGATGTGGTTTGAGTACGTACTGTACATTTAATTAAATGTGAACTGGATTACCACGAGTAGTTTACACCGTATGTTGCTTGATTATACAAAATGATGATTGGTAATCTTTTCCAGTTTTAATTAAAATGAGGAGAGAAAAATAAGTTGGTCTGTGTACAGAGAGTTTTTTTTTTTTATAGAGGCTAGGGAAATTGGTTTTGAAGAGATTGCGTGGAGTAGAGACTGAAGTCGGCCCAGCTGTTGTTCCCTTGGGTTTATTTTGGTTAGGCCGATAATCAATTAAACAGAATTTCCCTGAGCAGGGACGGTCGGGAGTTTGCGGAAAATTACCGCTGGGGAGTAGTGTACGTCACACGCGATGCTGATTCTTTGATGCTTTGATGCTGCGCTCGTGCAACGACATTTACCGCCCACAACATTTCTGTTTGTTTTGCTCGGTGCGTTTTCTACATGTTCTGTCGCTCCCGTGGTTCAAACTCAGGAACTGTACCTCTGAAGCCGAACCTATGTGCCCCAGTCCGATGTCAGAATCATCAAATATCAGCCATGGTTTCCTGCTGTGCGGGATTACATTCCTATCATGCCAGAGAGCGTCTTATAGTCAAATCCGCAGGCTTTTATCGTCCCTGCTGTATTTTGTTCCCGCCCTCCCTGTTTTGTTTCGGTGAATCTAGATCCGCATTGGTTTGATATTTGTTGATTTGCCATTTTAGTAAGACATTCCATTGGTTGTTTATCCCTGAGATGGGAATGACACAAGCTCGATCCACTCTGTGCTACATACGCACGCCGAGCCTACCCAATGCCCACACAATAAAAACCCCAAGGTGTACCTCATCCCTCTTAATTACAAACCGAGCTGACCCCTCGCCATTCCATACCTGTCCGTTGCCTTAACGACCGTCGCTGCGGCAACGGTCGCTAGGGTAAATTCAATGCATTAGACACAGCTGCTCTCAATGTTGAAGAATTTGATCTTTTGGTTTTATTTTCTAGCTCATTCTGTTGTTGTTTTGTTGCGTGGTATGTTTGATTTCCAGCACATCTGTCCTTAATTTAATTGTTGGGGATGAGGATATAAAAGACCAAAACCGATTTTAGATAAAATTCCTGGCCCTATGCCAACAATTAGCATTTATTAAAAACATTTGAATAATGCTGTCAGGTATTTTGGTCTGCAGATGCATTTTTCAAATATTGATAAAATTTTATCATTGAGTTTATGTGCAGGCAGACAAAAATGAAAACAATAGAATGATAACAATCTTGAAATATTTACTTTTGGGGAATTCAACATGAAAGTACACATCACCTTGGTTTTATCACCTTTTGATTGCAAACTGGTCTTTCAGATTTTTTTTTGGTCTGTAAGACGGATATCAAATTGAAATAATAATGCGATCTATTTAATTTTTCGAAACCATTTACAAAGAAAGGCTAATTTTCTTTATGATTTAAGATCATTCTCAGAAAATGGATGGATGTTATGAGTTTCATATTTGAATGAATAATGAATTACAGTAATCAAATCTTGATTAATAATAATCTTTGAATGTTTGTTCCGTCATCATGCAAATAATAATCACACTATCACAGCCGTATTTAGAACTTGTTCCAAATACACATTTCGGCCAAGTGATAGCATGGGAGTTATGGCTATAGGATTGGCAAGAAAATGAAACGCTATGAGCAGGATTCTCTAATGGTTGCCTAGTCGTCAGCCGAAACATTTTGATCAGCGGATCTTCACGTACATGTAGATAAATCAATGCATTATCTGTTTGCGCACGACATTGTGCTAGTTTTATTACCATCGCTGTGTAGGCCTATATCACAGGTTGCACTGATAGTAATATAGTGACTGTGTCATAGCTATATTGTGGTATGTTCCATTATGTAGTCTAATGGACCAGTTTGTAATATAAGCACAGCCACTTGAAATTCCTCACCCAAAATGAAGCCAAACATGATATCCTTCGCCTTAAAGGTACAGTACAGGATTGGTAACATCCCTAAACAGAAATGTTCACAGATTTATGTATAACATTCAGGATATGAAAATGGTGCTGGTAGAAACCTACCGTTCAAGTATTTCTGCCTGAAATGGTGTATTTATCCTAACATTAATCAAACAAAGTCAGTTTTGATCTTGGGGTAAGATCAAACCAATGTTTTGTAAGAAAAATTGATGCGGTTTTTCGCTGTTTTCTTGTGACTCAGATGTCCGATTGAGCTCAAATTTTCACAGGCTTATCATTTCATGTACATGCTGGATCAGACAAAGTGTGAGTGCTGTTCTGTCGCCTTTACCAATCATGTATTGTACCTTTGAAGGAAGGAATCGTTTCAAGAAAAAGGTGGTAGACTATTACCAATTGGTACACTCTTTGACAAGGCTAGGTTTGCATTAGCATTTGGCCATCCACATTGCAACCAGCAGGATCAGTGTACATTATGTATTACAGCTCAGCAACAAAAATAAGACATTGTGTTTAGTCCTATTTTGTTTGGTGTGTCTTTCATGTTTGCCCTTCGTGGCAAAAGCAAGTGTCCCTCAGTGAGTTTTTTTTTTGGCAAGGGACTCCAATTTAGGCTGTAGCTCTTTGTGTTTGTGCATTTGACTTAGACATTTCACAGTGAACAGGCTTGTTTTCATCCACGAGTTTAAGCTTTGGTCACTCTGTTTTGAATAATTTTCCCCTTGTTTATTGTTTTATATTTGTCATCTTTCTAAGGTTACATGGGCTTAATTTTATTAGTGAGGTCGTAAAAATTTAGCTTGTGCTGAAAACATTTTGCATTGGTGCCATAATTTTTGAGAGAGATGGGTCTCCTGATGATGACTAGAGTAGGCTAGTGGAAACGTTGAGACCTTACATGAAGTGCGAACGATATAGAAGTGTGAAAGAACGAACGATTCTTACATGGTGTTTCCGCAAACTGATCCACATACCAATTGTCACCATGCAAGGCCTCAAATCCTTCTGGAAAAGGGGTGAACAGATACATGCATCTCAGAGGACAAGCTTGAGTAATTTGCTGTCGGTATTTAGGAGGTACCGGAGTTGTATACCAGCCCCACTGTCCAACCTTCCCACCTTAACTGGTTAATTTTCCCCAGTGAACTGCCATGACAGTTTCTGGGTCACAGAATCCTAGTCAGACAAGGGTGAAAGTTCCCCCACCCCAATCCAATAACTTGCCTTGTGCAATGGTGGTGTGAGAGAACTGTGAGTTCCAAATAAGGAAGAATAAAGCCAATTAGATGTAACAAACCCCTAGGGGGTCATGCCACCCCCCCTCTCCCCCCCCCCCAATGACTGGAATGGTTGTCCTTAGTCTGAGGTCATTTAGAGGGATGGAGGTCAAGTCTTATCACAACAAATGGGGCAGCAGCTCAGGTGCCTGCTGTTAGCTCCCTAGGCAATGCTGCACACTCACTACCTAGTCCCTATTAGTATTAATGCTCTACACTAGGTAGGTGGGATGGTGAATTACTGGTATAAAGCATGAACCTTTGGGACCAGTGTAGGAATCTGGATTGTAATATTGTGCCTTGCCCATTCCAAATTAATAGTTGGATATCAGACCTGTCTAGTGTCTTCTCACACAGTGTATTTGTACTATTTAAGTTTCAGGGCTGGGGAAAGGGTTTAGACATCTGGGCCCAATTTCATGGAATCCGTTACAGCCTATTTTTGTGCTTACGGGCACTGCTACGCGTGAAATCTATTTCATGGAATCCGTAAGCAAGACTTTCGGTTAGCGAAGAATTTCTAGGGTAACCGTGATCATTTTCTGCTAACGCGCTGTCGTATGCATTCTGCACAAATTCTTGCTTACCGTTACCAAAAAGGCAACTCTTCCGTGAAATACGTTAACCGTAACCAAAAAATTATGCTACCGTAAGCGAAGAATTTTTGCTAACGGTAACGGATTCCATGAAATTGGGCCCTGCTCTATCGGAGCATGGCAATTTTCCCCCTTGGTTCACAAGTGTGGGTAGGCATGCAAGAGTGACATGTTCCTATTGTTGTGAAACTAAAAACTGATTTCAGAATGCGTGGCAGAAATTATACTAGGTACAATTGTCCGCTCAGTGTGGGTCATGTGACTACCGCCATGGTAACGATCCAGCCACAGAGGCCGTTATTGCTCTTACTTATCAGAAGAGAAAATTGCCGTCGCTGGAATTATTACTTGCGCCACGATATTAACCGGACGAACGTGTGATATACAGTTCAGGTCGATCTCCGGCCTTGATATGTATGAATTATTGGTACAGTAACTCATGGTCTTTACTTCAAACCGTTGGGAATGTACGCTACTCCTCAATAAGCTTTCTGCTTTTTGTAAGATGATAATTTTTTCCTTTTGGGGTGCGTTCCACTGGGTCTAATTGTTGATTTCTCAAGGTGATACTCTGCATGTACCTTATGCATTTCTAAATTTTCTGAATGGACTTTGTAAATACTGGCTTACACAACCAAACATTTCCCATCTCTTTAATTCCTAGTCGTACACATCTCATGTCGTAGCCTATAATTCGAGGCTTTTGCAATTTGACATGTATGCATTCTGAGAGGACCATTTGGTTGTGAAACTCCGATGGGTCTGCGGTTGGCCGTTCTTTTTTTAGAAATTTGTCCGGGATGGGGAATTCTGAGAACTGTCGTGCTGTCTGTTTGCTGTTTGTGGTCCGTGTGTTGGGATATTTATGATGTTAAGGGGAGAGGTTAGAGCAGGAACTAGAAAGTGTCTGGCATCGTGTCGGTATTCTTCGATTTTTTACCAACAAATCATGGCAAAATCTTCCTCACTTGAGAAGCAGCTGCAACTGCTTACTTGGTGGTGGCAGTGTTACTTAGTTGCTACAGTTTACTAGCGACTGTTTGATACCACGTTGTAGATCCTGTGTGTTATCATCCCACCAGGATTGGGTTGGATCCGTTGCACCTGCTCGAAGGATTCCGATGGAATGGTTTTAAATCCACAAACTTGAGCTTTCTCTAGAATGTGCTGTATGTAATGGCTTTATTCCCTGGCTTTCTACAGCGGGAAAAATGGCTCTCCTACATGTATTTCGTCAAACTTGGTGAAATTCTTCACCTAAAAACCATGTAAAACATTGACGCTAGGGTAAACCAAATAACTTCTAATAATAATTCCGAACATAAATAATTGACTTTTAGGGACACCAGCAACATAGGGCTGGATAGCTCAGTTGGTAAGAGCACCTGTACTGTATTCCGGAGATCGCTGGTTCGAATCCTGCTCCAGTCAATTTGATAACAATAATATAATAATATCAGAGCGTTTATAATGCGCCCAGTATCTGGAAAGTTCCATTCAAAGGCCATTCTTATGGCTCTTTTTGTTATTATTATTCCCTGGTCTTTGTTCACTTTTCAATGACATCATAATTCCAGCGGACTTTACCTTAAATTGCAAAACATTCATCACTCTATGAATTTTAAATGTTTTGGGGTTTATTATTATTTATTTTTTCCTTTTTGTCGTTTTTATTCCCGATACTTTCCCAGATTTCTGATAACTGTGACCCATGTTCTGAAACAGTGAGTTCTTTTCTTATTTTTTCAATATATATTTGTTTATAATTTATTCATTTTATTTATTTTCTCATGCGTTTATTTATTTATTTGTTTTGGAATATTTTTTTTTTTTTACCATTTTATTTCAATTCATTTTTAATTTGATATTGACGATTAGCCCACATCTCAAAAACATTAAAGTTAACCCTTGTCTGGATACGGAAAGCTCATGAATATTTTTTTTGTCGGCGTCCAATGTAAGAGGGAATAAAGCACCAGGTGTTGATTCTCATGGCTCTTTTTTATCTTCCCCCCCTTTTTTCATTTTTTCCGTCTTGCTGGTCTACTGTAGACTAGAGCAAATTTTTCCACCCCACCACCCTTGGAAGGCTAGTAGTCGTGCTTGTAAGTCAATGAAACTAAGGCTGTTTATATTAAAACCTGGATCATGGATGTAGATGTTTGACGTCCAGTAGAATAAGCAAGGCCCAAAGTTGAAGACGATGAAGTCTTATGTATTGTGTGTGTATGTGATGTGTAGATTAGGGGTTAGGGTAAGGGTTATGGTTAGGGGAAGGGTTAGGGCTAGGATATGTGTAAATAAGGCAGTGATACTGTTAATGAAACTGGCAATTTTTTGTTGTCTAAAACAAACTTCCAGTCCACAACGTGTAGCCTAGCGTGTTTACGAAACGGAGGCTCAGGCTCAGGCTCCAGCTCTGACATGCTGAAAAAAACAGGTTGTGGTTTTTCATTGATGCTGAAGCTCTGTTTTTCTTTTCAAACCAGAGAATAGCAGCCAAAAAAACTCTATTTTGATACCCGTTATTTCAGAATGGGTTCATGAAAATGGAACCGGATCCTGAGACGGAGCCTGAGCATCCGTTTCATTAATGCCCTTAGTCATGGTCACAATAGGCTTCATTGTGACGCAGTGTTAATTCGTGTTGTTGGTTTTTCGGGAGCGAGGGAGGGCCCATTGTCTCTTCTTAAAAGAAACTTTGATGAGTGAGGGTTTTTTAAAAGTAGTGTATGATTGCGTTTTCTGAAGGAAGCAGATATGATATGAAGTCATAGAGATGCGTTGCAAGGCACGTGCACTGCAGGGCGTCAATTCGCTATACGTGACAAGGCATCTTCAGTTTTTGTCTTGAAAAGTTCCCTCTGGTTACCCCCTCCCCTAAACCTCCCCCTTCTGTCCGCCTACGGGCACCCCACCCCAGGGAGTTCATGCAATTAAAAAGGGTGACATTCCAATGCGTAATACATATCCAGTGGCTGCTTTAAGAGATTCTCCGAATATTTTAACAACATGCGTTGGCTGCGTTTCATCCCGTGGTCCCCGCCAAGCTTGTTAAAAATAGCCATCCCAGAGACCGTGCTCCGTGGCAATCCCTATATTAGATGAATTATCCAATATTAGTACATGTATTAGATGGTGAAAACAATTTTCAGGCTTTCAACATCGAATACATACACGTACACCTGAGATTTACGTGTGATTATACGTAATTTGCAATGGAATGTTGAGTTTTTGCTTAAAAGTCTATAACAAAGAAATACATTCTTAGGTTACCCGCTAGGAACCAAATACTTGAGGGTTTGACATTTTGAAGTCAACTCATAGGGTAATATCCTATTAACCAGACATTTCAAAGAAAGTTTTTGACCGGTTTGCTGGTATTCTACCAGACATTTGGCCAGCGGACCGGTGTTGAGGTTAAAGGTAGTATCATACTTTGGTAAGAAACCAAAACAGAAATGTTCACAAATTTACGTACATGTATAACTTACAGGGTATGAAGATGGTGCTGGTAGAAACACACCGTTAAAGATTTTTTTCCGCCTGAAATTGTGTATTTATCCAGAAATTAGTAGACGTCCGAAAAATCTTTTTGATCTTTTAAAAGATCAAAAATAAAAGAGGAAAGACTTCAGAAAAACTGTGACTGTTTTTCACTGTTTTCTCAAAAAGTGGGCAACAGATGGGACTGAAATTTTCACAGATGACTGTTACTCTATCTGTCTTGATATTTTTGCCCACGAATCTGTATTTCTCTGACAAAAACCAAAGTATGATATTACCTTTAAACCTTATCCTTGCCGGTTGAAACCTTGACAAAGATGCTGAAAAATCAATTTTCTACACAAGCCTTACATGCCGTGTACATGCTTAGTGTGCATGTACAGTGTAGTAGTAGCCAGGGGCATATGTACACCAGCCATTGTCATGTCTAGTATTGTACCGTTTCCAAAGCGAGAATAACACCACCACGCAGTGTGCTCGATCCCAAAACCTTCCAAGTCTGTAAACACTTAAAAAAAACTCTTCGGCTCGATATGACATTTGTAGAAGCTGCTCATGTGGTCCAGAGTGGTATGGGCTAGGTTTGCTTTTTCAAAATCTACTGGAGAGAAAGTAGGCAGGGGTTTAGCTGGCCGCTGTTGCGCTCATTAACTCATTCTAGACGTTGAGTCTGGTTGTTCGCCCGTTCTATTTCAGGACCAACCCTCGTTTGTAATCAGTTAAATGATTTTTTGTTTCATCTTCCTAAACTCTAACGATTCTTAGCAATCCATTTCTTCACTGGTGAAACAAAATCCCTTTGCGCGGAAGGAAATAAACTAGTATGTGGAATCTCCACTAGTCTTGACCCAATATTTCTGACCCTAGAAATAAAAAGGAAAAAGGAATACAATGCACACAGCACGGAAAATTGGGATTTTGTTTTGCGTGAGGCGCATCGTTGAGCCTGTTCGGTTTAAGTGAATAAACCTAGAATGGTTAATACATTATATCCTTTAACTGATTAGTTATCTCGGATTAAAACTTTTCACACCTCTTTAACTATCACCTCATGTACTTGTGGTTGCATTATCATCAGGGGCCAATGTCATAGACCTGCTTACCCACAAAATTTGCTTAAGCATGAAAAGTCGTCCTTGATCAAACATGATTACCAACCAAATTTTTTCATGTAATGTTTAATGCTTTTGACTCAAATTCGGCCATTGTTTGCTGAGCATAACATTCACAAGGAGTTTTGCCTGGCATACTGATGTAATTTACTAAGGTTTTTGGTGCTTAAGCAAATTTTGGTGCTTAAGCAGGTCTATGAAATTTTCCCCAGGGATGGAAATTGTCCTTACTTGGGCAGCTGGAACAAAACGAAGGGCACCAGCTTCCCTTCCCACCGCCCTCCTATGCTCACCGTGCCCCCCCCCCCCCCCCACCAAAGATCAGAGGGTCCCTACCTTGATTTCATTAGGAATTGCAAAGTTTTCTCCGGGTTGATTTCATTGTAGCGTGTGGCCGGTTGTCTCAGTGACCAAGTGATTCGATTTGGCCGTCTTCAAATTGAATCAGAAGGAATTGACTTTTATTTCATGTTGGGAAACAACGGTTAAAACCATGCATAATAGGCACAGTCAAACCCTGTGCAGGGACAAATAAATGAGAACTTGTGTCGTGTACGGTGTCGTTGAACAAACAAACAAACAAACAAACAAACAAACAAACAAACAAAGACCTGTGATGGTGAAAGTGATGGTTTAAGAGATTGCATCCAGCTTGAACGAAGATTGTCCCCTCACCTCGGCCCTCTCATTCTTAGAGGAGAGTGTCTCTTAATAATTTTACGTTCATTTCCGTTCTTCCACTTAAAGGTACAATGTATAATACATGATTGGTTAAGGTCACAGACCAGCACTCACACTTTGTCTATTCCAACATGTATATGAAATAATAAACCTGTGCAAATTTGATCTCAATCGGACATCTGAGTCACGAGAAAATAGCAAAAATCTGACTCAATTTTTCTTATAAAATATGAAGAATGGTTTTGATCTTACCCTGAGATCAAAACTGTTTTTGGTCTCTGTTTGACTAATTTTTGGATAAATACAGCATTTCAGGCAGAACTATTTTAACAGTATGTTTCTACCAGCACCATCTTCATACCCTGAAAATTATACGTAAATCTGTGAACATTTTGTTTTGGTATGTTACGAATCCTGTACTGAACCTTTAAGGATTTTCCTCATGATCTTGGTGAGTAGGTAAATAAAGGGCGATTAATTTATCAACCCATTTTGGTGTTTTCTAAGGCAATTCCAGTTTTAGTCGTGAATTTCATGATGTGTATTTTTGAATAATGACGCTGCATTAATGGGTAAAAGGGAGTCAAGGATTTTCACAAATGGGAATGTGTTAGCAGAAAATCTGCTGGCCTTATCTACTCACTCAAAGCCATCAATTACATGTGTGTAGGCAGTGACGCGCGCATTTACGTAAAATTACAGAGAGTGTACACTGAAGGAAACTCTATAGCGTACGTGTTGTTCACGTTGTTGCTTGTTGTCAAAGTGTGTAGGGCTTGTAAGCCGAAACGACCTTCCAATTATACGAGCAGGTAGAACTAGCCATTTATGTGCTGTGTAGTCAGACACGGGCAAAGCCTATTTGAGTGGATTTCCAACATTTCACTGGCTATTACCGAAAGGAAAAGGCAAAAGAAAAGGAGATTGGGAAAAAAAATGGTCAAATTATATCCGAGCGGTGGATGTACCAATGTATATCGAATTACCCGAGCTATTAGTTGACAAAGTAATGGTTTGAAATACGAGTCCAAATTTAATTTCTGGCTAAATGTGCGAACTACACTTAATGTGGATGGGAGAATGTTGCTATGGTGAGGAATTACCCGGTAACACGGTCAATGGATTCATGGTGTGGCACCATGTTGCCCAGTGGGTGGGGGTTTGGAGGAGGTGTGTGTATGGCGGTGTTGCAGGGTACCAGTTATACAGCGTATATGTACTTACACTGATTGTATGCATTAATATGTACATGTGTCTGTCATCTGTCATTCATGTAATATTACAACCACAAATTGACCAGAAATGCACATACATATGTTGAGAGATGTGACACATTGACGGATCACATGTCATATTGGTCAAAAAAGTTAAATAGACAGCAAGATTTCCACTGCCCCCCGGCCCCCCGTAACATGTAAATGCTGTACCTACCTCATATCACCTCATTTATGATAATTAACATTCGTGTTAACTTCATATTTTCACAAAATGTTGTGATTGAAATATCAATAGAATGATTTACAAATGAATGATCTTTTGCAATATCCGAGTATGAAATTGAAAATCAATGCCAAATTAGGTAATACATTCTGTTTATAGCCTAAACCTTTTGAGCTTTTTTGGTTAATTTATCTGAAATTCTGAATGCTGTTAGAAATATTCAAGCCTGGAATTTAACGGAGGCCATGGAGGCCATGGCCTTCGTTGCCCTGGTTCTTGGCCTTGGTGCCCCTTCAAATGTTTCCATAGACATTATGATTTTCCAATGGAAGTGCCCCTTGCAATGGAAAATTGGCCTTGCCCTTTTCAGAACTTAATTCCAGACCTGAATATTAATAACTGAAATGGAAAATAATTGAAAAATCATGGCAAACATTCTGTGAATTTTTATTTTTATAATTTTATTTCATGAAGACAAATCCGAATGTGTTGAACTTAGAATCTGGCCTACTAGAAGTCATTTTGCCAATATTGCGACATAATGACAAAGCTTTTTTTCAAGTTTTCTACATCACTGCATAAAATAAACCACAGTCATCATATTGTGACTATTTTTTTTACGCTCCCTTTCTCCATTTTATACCTCATTCTATTCGTCATATCTTACACAATCCGACCCACACAGGACAAACAAACGGACTTGTTTGCTTGAGCAAGGGGTTAGGCAGGTAAAAACAGCCCGCATGTCACTAGTGATAACACCCTGAGAGTGTGAGTTGGGCCTCGTACAAGGGCACCCATTCACATCACACTATACACAGGTGTACTGTGTGTTTGATGTAGGCCTACTGTACATGTGTATAGAGTCCCTGGTACCCAATGCTCTATGTGTGTGTAGCAATAGGTAGACTTTCATAGGCACTATTGCACACCCAACATTCCTTTGTACATGTACACACCAATGACACAATACACACTGTACACTTGTGTACAGGGTGTCCCAGAAAAAACGCAACACTGTCAGGAACCATTATGTTAAAATCAAACTGTCTATCACTTCAAGATTCAGATATGTGATACAGCCTTGTCTTGGCTATCACCATGTAGAATTTAAGCAAAATCGGTCTGAAATTGGTGAAAGTATGACCAATTGAAGGGGAGTACTCCTTAAAAACAAATTTGCAGTAATCCAGAATAAGTGGTCAATATACACATAATGTGTATTGAAAGAAAGATGAAAATCAGGTTTTGAGGTTGGGTAATTCAGTCTTAGTTTTTTCACTCAATTTCAGTCAAATTTTGCTCAAATTCTACATGGTGATAGCCAAGACATAGATGTATCACATATCTGAATCTTGAAGTGGTAAACAGTTTAATTTTCATATAATAGTTCTCGACACAAACTGTTTTTTTTTGGGACACCCTGTATAGCACATATAAAAAGGTTTAGTTTCTAAAGCTAGTTACATAAAACCATGTCATATTTATATATTTTCTCTATAAGGGATAGATGACATGTAAAAGGTTTTTCACTGGTTCACGTTGTCTCGATTTCATGAGTGATAATGTGTTTTTTGGCCGGTTATTTTAGGGTCGGTTGTCATGTAGGTACTGTTTTTTTCTTAATAATTCAATTTTTTTTGGTGACTCCATATAAAGTTGAAAAATCGACAAATGGCCTCAAATATCAACAGAGTAGATGGAAGTTGTGACTCGAGATTTATGGCGTGTGATTTTATGAACTTCAATTTGCTTGTCAAAGCAAGACAAGAAAACAGAAAGTCTGTTAATTCTGCAACTTAATCCTGAATAGTTATTTATGACCTAAATAAATTTATTTTATAAAAAAAAAGAGAAAGGCGAGAATGAAAAAAATAAACGCTGCCTAAAAAAATGGCATTCTAATCCTGAGATACTGTTTGTCTTCAACGCTAATCTTTTAAAAGACGTTCCTCAAATAAGGCAAACATCAAAGTTGTGAAAGCGGCACCGTCAATTCCCCCCTCCACTCCCTAACTGCCAACACCATCCATAAAGGTTGTTCCACAATAAGGTTTGTTTGAACACTGACTGGTGTGTTCTGAGTTTGCTGAGGCTGGGTGTAACTTGGGTCATATAACCCTCCCTCTGTTAAACAAGCCATACACAGTCGGCCTCTTTACAAAATTAAAGATGTTTTACACTGGAATGGTTATTGAACACCCTCCTTCTCACTAAAAAGTCAACAATAATAGCTTTTGCAACGAATTTCTTTTCTCTGTTCAAGTCGAGGAAGTTTGATTCCTTTTTTCGGGGGGTTGTTCCTGTTTTTATGTATTTTTTAACACTGGACTGCCATGGTGTGAGGTCGGAGCTTAGTCCCGTGGTCGGAGCTGTTTAAATCTGACCACTATTGTACCCTTAATGGTCGGAAAGTAAACAGTGGTACATGTAGGTAGAATTGTCAACAGGGTAACTGCATCCTCTAGTGAGCGAGCGTGTTGTGTCAGAGCTCGGCAAATGTTTGGGAATGGAGGGACCAAAGTTTGGAATGAAATTTGAGCGACTGACAGGTTTTTGGAGGTGTGGAAAATGCAGGTGTTGAGGATATAGGTCTACAGAGTGTAACATTACCTGACTGTCAGGTGAAATGATTGATTGTGAATTTATAGCATTTTTGTGACGGAAATCCCTTTAAAACGTGATTTTAAAATGACTCGAAAGTGTGATAGTTTGTGGTGACCAACCTTCTGTAGTCCAAATTTCAAAATTTATCAACATTTAAAAAAAATATTGTAATGCCTCTTGAAGTTTTATGGGCATTTTAATACTCTTTAGCAGATTCTTTGATACCATTCTGTCTGAAAATTGGGAATTTGTTTTCATACTTTAATAAGTTTGTTGTTCATGTTATTGTTTCAAAGAGGGTAATTAGATGTAGGAAAAACATTGTGAATCTTCTACGTAAAAGTGTAAATAGATGCCCATGTAATGTATGTACGTACATTGCACACACCACTGTAATTTTCAGTAACCAGACCAACACAATGTCTTAGAATGTGGTTTTGCACGCTTCCGTAATAAAACTAGCGAACAATCGATCCTCTGTTCTTTCACCAATAAACAAGAGGAAAAATTGTCCCCAGCCACGAAGTTCAAGTCCTGGTGGTCCTTCGCTTCTTTCTATCATTAACTGACTAATATCTGGACTAATGTACTTTTGTTTGCCCCGGTTCCTCTGGCTCTGGTTTTTATGGAGTTTATTCAGCCATTTTGAAATGGGATCATCAGATGTTTTATTCACGGCGGAGGGTACAAAGTACAGCTAAGTTTATTGCCGCGTCATAAAAGTATCCCTATATTGTTGACCCTCCAAGTTATTTAGTTATTGATTCATGATGTGGACTGCATCTGGGTTTTGATCTAAAGAAAACATTTCCTCCAAAAAGGATGATTACAGATTGCACCAACTCGGCAAATAATTGACAGAAAATAAAAATCTGGCGGTACCAGAGGTCTATAAAAAGTCGGAGCTGGCTGGAGAACAAAACTGTTTATCTCCTTTTATCTTTTATTTATTTATTTTTTTCTCCTTCAACTTGAAGGGTAGGTTTTCATCTGGACGCCAAATTCACAGAAAAGTGACGAGTGGATATGATTAAATACTGGGTTTTGCAATTTTAATTTGTAGGATTAGTTGTTATTATGTATGGGTCAAAGCTATTAGAATCAGAGGATTTTCAGGGCCTGAAATTTTTTTGTTTTTGTTTTTACGAGTTTATCGTAAAGTTAAATAAACTACCAAACAGTGTTATTACTGCCGTTGTAAAATGTATGAGATTGTGTTGTTGTTCCTCCTTCGTTAAATTCTGTTTTGAATCAGAATATTTTAAAGTTGGATTGGAAACAACATGAAAAACACCATCTGGTAAGATGCAGTTTTTTTATAGCTGTATTGATCACTAGCTGGCGCGAATTTAAGTTTGGGCAGAGGGTAGTTCTCTGTTTTTTTTCATTGGCCGTGGAACGGCAGAATTAATAGACTCTACCAGGAGTGCAGTTGCCTTGCTGCCCCAGGTCAGTGCCCCGCAGTGCCCCTTCATAGGTAGACATTTCAGTCCTCTGTCAGACGCACTCTTTGCCAAGTTTGTAATGTCTCACCCTATTGATGAGTTTAAAGGTACTATCATACTTTGGTAGCATACCAAAACAGAAATCTTCACAGATTTACCTAGATAACTTACAGGGTATAAAGATGGTGATGGTAGAAACATACCGTTAAAATATTTCTGCCTGAAATGCTGTATTTATCCAGAAAAGAGTAAAACTATTGACCAAAATTATTTTTGATCTTTTAAAGATATAAGAGAAAAGACTTAGGAGATACTGCGTCCATTTTTCACCGTTTTCTCAAAAAGTGGGCAACGTGTGGGACTGAAATTTTCACAGATGACTGTTACTGTGTCTTCCTTGATATTTTTGCCCATGAATCTGTATTTCTTTGATAAAAAACGAAGTATGATATTACCTTTAAACCTCTGATTTGTAAGAATTACACATTCTTACCCAAAAAACCAAGGCTTCACGGCGTGCCAACTCGACATAGGCTCAGGTTTTTGTTACGCTTTTAAGTCTTGTGGGATGAAAAGTGGTTGTAAATTTTGCCGATGGAAACGGTGTCTAAAGACGACCAGACATCCCTGGGGCTGAAACTCGGTTGAGCTCAGGAATATCAATATTAAAAATGGCAGTGAAACGAAATCTATTTGCATTTTGTTTGAGCAGTTAAAGGGAGGATGGCATGATGCTGGTAGAAAGATACAATGTGAATCAAAAAGAAAAAAAATTAAAAGAAATTTGACCGAAACGTCTGTAACGATGAGATATTTTTTGTATTGATTTCCATTGGACTACTTCATAAGAAACTGAAGTTATACGGACAAACTCTTTCTTGTTCTCTTAATTTCCTAGGAATGTGGGAGTTTTGACAAATCGTCATCCACCCGGGTACTTGTGGTAATGTCCTAATTTGTATTGATGACTATTTAAGGAAGTTTCCATCGGAAAATCTAAGTCCAATCCTGTTTGTTTTTCAAAGCGAGCGATCAAAGGTTGACAGGCCTTTTATAAAATGGTGGATTCATCTCGATTCTGTTTCTGTTTTTTTTGTGTGCCAGCAAATAATTTGGGTAATAATTGACAAGTTTGTGGAAGTCTGTAATGTTATAGCTCACTCCATTAGCACCGTGTTCCACGGTATCGTCAAATTTCGAGTTGCGTGTTTGTCATTATTGGTGCCGGTGATAGCAAATATGGTTCCTGAAACCGGGGGTAATACTACACCTAGTGTCCACAATTCTGAGTCTATCTGTCAATTTACCGAGTCTATCCAAGTCAATAACTGAGTCTTTGTCAGTTGGCCAGTGTACACATATCCTGGTTTGAGATGACCACTTGACCGCTGTGTTTTTCTTTTCACTGGACGTCCGGCCGGCTGCAGCAGTTGGCCGCACCAGTCGGCCAGAGAAAGAAAGACAGAGTCCAGCTGAGAACCAGGAAGTGGATTACTGTGAAGAGGGGGAAAAAGCACCTTGTACAGGGAACACCTGTACTGGGTGTGAGCCCGGTCCAAACTAAATAAAGCCGACTAGCCTATTGTCCAGACAATGAATTGGCTTTTTTGGAAGGCAGTGTGATGTTAACTATCCCGATCTGCTTAAGAATAACGATTGAATGAAAAGGATTCCGAAGGCTATCCTCTCCATTCTAATACACAGCTGTTACACGGACAGTCTCGGTTAATTTCCGTCATACCTTGGTTTGTTTTTTCCTCATTCCAACGACCGATGACGCATTTCTTAGCGATGACCGACAGATATTGTTTGGACAAATCAAACGTTTTCAGGAAGTACTCTCTCGTTCATGGTAGAGAAAAAACAAATCCTCCTGGTAGACAAGAATAGCATCTTAAAGCAGGAAACCAAATCACCATACTTATCACTAAGCTGCTCATTTTGTTCTTTTCTTCAAACCAAACGACTCGATCAACTTCCATGTTTTATTTTTGGGAAGAGACATTTGTTTTTATAGTTCCCTCTGTCACACATTAAACTCTAGAATCTCTCAATTTTGTATCAGTAATCTCAAACTTATAGTAACAATAGAACTGAGACAATCTGCTGGGTACCAGTTTTTTGTAATACACATTGCATGGAATTTTGCTTGGTAACCAGCATTTCCTAAGCAAAACTTCCCTGTGCTTAGCAATTTTTTTATATTTTAAGAATGATTTGAGGCTTTGCATGGTGACAATTGGTATACAGATCAGTTTACGGAAACCCCATGTAATATTCGTTAGTATTATCGCACTTCTATTTCGTTCACACTTCTCGTAAGGTCTCAACGTTTCAACTAGCCTGCTCTAGTCATCATCATATTCTTATATTTTGCTGAACATCTTTTGAACTCAATGTGAAACGTCTACCCCTAGTTTTGGTTAATGGTGTACATAGCTTGGGTTTATAACTGTAGCTATAAACTGACTGACAGGGTCATTGTGATGCTGCCTGACTCCATACATGGAATTCCTTGCCGGGACTCTCTGGCCGTGTAGAAGCATGGACATGCTCCTAGCTGCAATGGGTTGGGGAGCTGAGGTCAAGTGCTTAGAATCTTAAGCCATCATGTGTGCTATGCTGGACCAAGGCCGTACATCGTTCTGTACTTGCAGAATGAATCACAAATGCTGTAGATATTCAACCAGGCTAGTGCTAGTTACATTGCGCAATAATTCTTCGGCTGTACATGTATATCATTGTAAACATTATGCGCTATTAAAACACCGTCGATAAATCAATATTATCGATATATCGATATTATGTTAATATCGATGTTGGCGATGTCTAATTTTTAACAATATCAGTAATAAACTGCTGCAAACTGCTCATCAGCCAAAATGACCTGAAATTATATCAAAGTTAGGAGGGCCTGACGTGTTTCAATCCCAGCAGGATCTTTCTCAAAGGCTAAATGCCTTTATACAATATCGATATATCGACATTTTTGATATTGAGGATTAATATCGATAATACCTGTCATAAAACTTGAATTTGGGAGTATTCGTGGATTTGTTAAACCACAACCAAAGAATTCCAGCAATGTTATTGTAACGTCTTGCAGCCTTATGTACCGACATCACTCAGCCGAAAAAACGATAGCCAGCCATCTACCTCAAAAAATGATTACTTTACTTATTAAGCGCGTTACGCTTCTTTTGTATGTTTGGTTGTTTTTTAGTCAAATTCCTTAAATTTTGACATCTGTACAACAATTATAGTTTCACGTATTTTAGCTAATTGTTCTCCTTGACGATGCCTTTTAAAAAAAAAATCATTTTGAAGTGGCTTTTATCTATAATGAATCATAAATTAATCCAATTTCCCCTGTTTTCCCAATGAAAAAAAAACCAAACTGGCTCATTTTAGCAAATATTCTGAAATCTTGTAAAAAAAATTTCCTTTTACATAGGGCTCACACTGCTATGCTGTATGTACACATGTGCATATGCACACTACACTAGGCACTGCATTGTGAAATTAAAAAAGAAAATATAAATATGGAAAAAGATATACTACTCATGCATGAAAAATTGAAGGCCAATCTATATATATATATATATATATATATATATTGCAGTTTGGGAACGCGCGCTGTACATGCGGATTCTTGCTAATTAATACTACCATAATCCTCGGGAAAAAGTCGGGATAGGAAAAAACAGAGGAACAATGAAATGATATTACTGGCAACAGTTGTATCAACATTAACAACTGGCCTTAGCAACCAGATGGCGCAATGTCAATAAAGTCTTTATAAAGGAAATAACAAACAATTCCATTGTATAGGTGTGAAATATAACAAGTCTACATCTGTATTTAGCTGTCATTGATTGGCTAAGGTGTCGGGGAGTCCCAGCCAATAAAGAGTCAAGGAATTTTAAAAAATGGAGCAAAATTTTGAAGACATTTTTCAAAAAATGCCATTTCCCAGAATTGAAATCAATAAAAAGGACAAGTTAAAAGGATGGTACAGAATTTGTAAGACAAAATACACTTCAAGATCACAGATTCACATAAAACTTACACAGTATAATGGTGATGATAGGAGAAAACATCCCATAAAATGTTTTTGTCTGAAATGCTATATTCGTTGTGAAATATATGAAACTATTTTCCGATTGGAATAAATCGCTTCGAAGCGTTTTATTATAAACACATAATATCGTTGAAATGTGTTAATAGGTTTTCACAATTTTCTCGTGACCCAGATGGCTGATTGACCTCAAACTTTTACATGTTTATCAGTTAAGGTATATCATGGATTACATAATGTGCTTTCATTAATCTTCGCTTTCTGAGACGAGCAAAATGCGGGATTCTCAGTTTTGAGGATAAACGTACGGTAGACATCCATGGGCAATCACATACATGTACACATGTACATGCACACTGTACATGTACATTATGTACATACACCATGTAATTGGTAAGTGTACTGGTACTGCCATCTACCAAAGCTGCACTCTTTTATATGTGCACAGATCCGAGTACAAAACTACATATTGATTTTTATTCACCAGCTTATCCCTAGCAATTGAGACCATTGAAGTTCCTAAACAGCCCTCCCTCCTCCTTTTCACTTCCTGGAAATAATGAAAGGCCTAAGAATGAGAGGAGTGAAGTTTACTGGGCACCTTGTGAAGTCTTTAGGGAATTCAGATTTGAAAAAGGACTGTAGGTTTTAGACTGGTACAATAGTGTGCCCTGTCCTACTCAAGAAACAAGAGTGACCAGAAGCCTTCTGTAGAGCGTATCTTAAAGCATTTGCAAAATGGAGGCTCAGGCTCCGGCACCATTTTCATGAATCCATTCTGAAATAATGGGTATCAAAATAGATGCTTTAGTAGATTCCCTAGTTTGAAAGCGAAAAGAGAGCTTCAGCTTCAACGAAAAACCACAACCTATATTTTCAGCATGTGGATGTCAAAGCTAGCCTGAGCCTGAGCCTGAGCCTGAGCCGCCATTTCGTAAACCCCTAAAGATTGATGGTCATTTGTAGTCTTTTGTGAAAACAGTCCCAACACCAAACCTGTCAAAATCACGTCCAAATCAGCCTTCAGGTTTTCGCATCAACAACGACCATCTACAATTCTTGTAGATTTTGGATACGAATTTGTCTTCATTTCTACAGTGTTGAATTTTGGTTGTTGTAAAACTGAAATCATTCGCCACAATTTTTCATATTTTTTAGTGCAGTTTTCTTGGGTACTATGATAGTGCTTTGGAGGAATATATTTCATAAAAAAAAAATTGGGTCTTTAATGATTTTCACAGATTGTATGCTTTTAGACCAAAACTAAACTTTAAAGAAATACAATTCCAGTACGGCCCTTTTTTTCTAGTTCTACCCAAAACCCGAGCTATTCCCACGATTCACCACAGACCTATACACCGTGTATGTTATTCTTGTAGTAGCATCAACACACAAACCATACAGTCCTATTGTATAGGACGAGGAAATGGACGTAAATAGTTACTAGAAAGAGGAACCGAAATAGTCTCATTGTGGTTCTTTGTTCGTGACAATTGCTAAGCAAACAGTATCATCCTTTCACCCTAATGAAATAAACGACCATTAGTTTGTATAATGATGAATAGATTAGAATAACAACAGGAATTTTCTGCAAGATAATTTTACTCCATAATCTTTTCTGCTGCAATTTTTACGGCGACAATGGTCTTTTGTATATGTTATGAATTCATATTATGAATTTTATTGGTTAGCTCTTCCATATCGCTCAAAATTAATTTTCAATTAATTATTATCATTTCAATTTTGGTTTGATAACCACACGCCCTCGTGAAAAAATTGAATTCATTTTGTTTCATTTCAATTCAATTCAATTCAATTTGAATTCGCCTTACTGTCTGTTTCCTTAAAACTGCTGGAATTACGTTTGTCTAATTATCCGAATATTTCCATATTGATAGGAATATAAACTCATTAACAAAAGTTCTGCAACTCAAGTTTGAGGGATGAAATCTTTTTTGTTACTGATCTATGAACGGTGAAACTGGTATCATTGGAAAGCTTCATTATTCCTCTTTACAATGATGTGCCATCTGTCGTGGTTATTTTCTTGAGGGGTTTATTTCAGATATTAACATTTTGTGAATTAAGAAAATGATGATTTTTTTTCAAAATTGGTAGATGTCCAGATATTGGGAAGGATATTTAGCCTTCTTATCACGCACAACAAACAAACAAATTACACAACCAAGCAAACATCAGACCAACTAACAGAATGCCAAACTCACAAATTGAAAAGCTCAACAGATTAAATTAAACGAGCACATTCCGGAAAAAAATGTAAAAACTAATAGAGGATTAGAGGGAGGAAATAATTGGTACGTTTGTCAGTAGGAAAATCATGTACGTTATGCCATGTGGTCGGATTTTGTCTGAATTTTCAATGCGACATTAAAATCAATTTCATTTAATGTCCGTTGTTTGGATCCCAACTTTAGACGTTTTTTGAATCAATCTTGCTTTATTTTTGACAACATGTGTGTTGAAGAGAGGCAGAATTTAATGAAAACAAAACGGAAAAACATTGATCTTTCAAAGCATTCTATTTAATTAAATATTTACATGCCATTCCATTTTATTTTTTAATATTCAAGCCTCACAGCTGTGTCGACAAGAGTTCCTATTTATACCACAAACCATATGTGTTTTTCCATCGGTTTTTATTTGTATAATGCCAGCGTGAATTGTTTAAACTCCAGAAGTTGGGGACGTGGCGGATTGGAGCTCTGGAGCGAGACCAGTAGATCTTGTTTGTGTTTTTCTGGATCTACTGATTTTATTAACTCAGGTTTCAATATATTTTACCCTTTTTGGTCCTTATTTTGTGTTCTTCTTCGGCTATAGAGGTTTAATATTCATGTGACATCATTGGCCATCAAGCACTGATTGCAAACGCGAAACAATACGCAGTTCATACAGTGTCCTACGCGTAACCATGGACAACAAAGAAAATCTTGACGGCCAATCATGTGATATTTATGGAGAACCTTTATATTCTAGACCACAAATTCAAAAAATTTTCATTTCTCAATTTTTTGTTTGTTTGTGAATAACCGGTACACAGAAATCTTGATTAGGCACAATTCTGGATATGAAACAGTTTCAATTTGTATTTTAGAAATTCCTTTAACAATTGTTTTGAAACGGTATTGTCATTAAAGATGTCTGAATTGAAGTGGAAATGTTTTTACGAAATCAAATTTTTGTTTTTAAATTCTGGTCACACCGTCAGTCACAGTAAACATTGCAGTAGCGTTTTACAAATTCATCAGAGTTCTTATAAACTGTGTAGTAATAATTTTATCCTGTAAATTTAGCCGAATTTATTTCAATTTATTACATGTTTGGTTATATATGCTCATGCTGAATGTATACCCAATTCTATTTGAATACCTGTTCTATCACAAACAATCTGTAATTCTGTTACGCTCTCCTGTGAGTTAGTGTTTTAGTGCAGCTGCGCAGAAGTTTTGAAGTTTAAAGTCAGTCGTAAAGCAATAAGAAATTCCCAAATGCACCGAAAGGGAACAATATTGCCATTAGGAGTAGATTAGTGCTGTAATCCAGCCCCGCTGCGGAGGATCATATATTGCAAAGCTTTCTTGTACTAGACCTCTTGGAGGCCTCACTATATCCAATGTACACGATGCTCTGGTATCCTCACCTGTCCATACCTATTTGATTCAGGTCAACGGACCCATCCCCCGGCAGGCCGAATGCCCGAGAAATGCCAAAAAATTTACAGCCTGACCTACTTGCATAACTACGTACAGGACACTGCGTATGTATGCAGTAGCACTGGGCAGGGCCGGCGCAAATGTAGCACAGGGATTTACGATAGAGGACGAGAAGGGGAAAGGCCTTGAGCCTTGAGTAGAGTCATGTTCATGTAGTATCTTCATCTGAATCGCCGTCCAAATTCTCACCCTCCCTCCTTTTCCATTTATTTGTATCAAAACGCCTCGGCCTCGTATCGCCTATCGCATCTCACTTTGGCCGGACAACGTCCGATGGTCGACAAAGTTTTCGTATCTCTCGCAGGTTTGGTAGTTTTTTTGGGGACATGCTTTTAACCTGATTAAAAAAAAACACTGCCTTTATAAACCTCGTGCCGTTTTTTCAGCCGTGATTTTTTTTTCTCGTCCGCTCAGCCTCAGATTGTGTTCTCTCCGTGAACGATCGGCACACTTTAAGTGGGCTGTGAAAAATCACAGCATATAAGATGTTTACGCAGTATACATTGACTTGATGAAAAATCTTCTCATTTTTCAATGTCCTATCTCGCTCGCTGTCGGCATTTCATGAATGGGGTCAGATGTCATTTTCTTTCAAACGCCCGTCGTGGTTTGGCAACCATCCTCGCCAAAGATTAATTTGTGAAAATCGACCCGGATTCTCTCAATTTCAAAGCAGCCCAAAAAATACTAGTTTCGTAAGGAAAACTGTAGAAAAATGTCCTCGCCAAAGTGACAAATTGGTTTATTCTTGTATGCTTTTAAAGCAATATTTTCCAAGCCGAGTCCGAGACTAGTCTTGTAAACCAGCCACAGTTTGAAGAACAAGCGCAGTGATTCACTGACATGAAGTGACTTCATTTTTCAATCTTTAAAAAAAAAATTATCTCAGTTTATAGATACTATCCAGGCTTCTGTCTATTTTCAAGAACATTTCGCTTTTGGTTCAACTCTCGTTGTAGAAAGCCAATCTTACTCCTGGAGAGGTTTTTTTTTTTCGGCCTGACCTTTACTTTCATCTAAGCCGTGAATTTTATCCTTCGCTTGCCAATCCACCATGCCAGCGAAAAGGTATCGCAACCCTGGGGGCAAATTTACGACCTCCCTCCTAGCTCAGGCTCTGCGGGGAGACGCTTCTACGCGGAAAGTGAGCAAGCTATTTTTACCGTAGCGACCCGGTGGATTATTGTCCGATGGCACATGAATTAGTTCTTGTACACATCGAAATAATAGTTAACCTCTTTTCAAATGTTGTAAAAACATTGACTAACAAACAAACACGTTTACTCATGTTTTTGTTCGTGCGGTAACTGCAGTCCAGGTTGATATTTTTTTTATAGTTTACAGTTAGCACACTTGCGATGAACAGTTTTTTTTAGTCGGCGCCGCTAAATTTTCTTTAGTTTGTCAAATGTATTGTGTTTTTAGACTTTTATGGTGCAAACAAGAATTCTTTTCATGGTCTGCGACATGCAATTCATTAATGATTTATCCGTTAAGCTTTGTTCATTATTTTTATGTCAGATGGGCTTGTAGGGTTTTGCTCAAGACGCCGACACTGATTTAATTGTACTTGAAAACAAACCTCGGTTGTCACATTCATGCTTTTCATTCGATCAAACGTCTTGAAAGAAGACTACACACGTCACGCCTGAATGTTGTGTTGACCATTAATAAATGAATTCCGCCTTGAAATAGGTCACAACGCGAAAGTAACACAAAATATGAAATAGATAAAAAAATAAGAGATTTCATTATATTCAGCAATTGAGTACGGTATGTGCAATTAAAGTAATGTGATTTATTGCTGTAGTTTCTCTGTATGCCCTTCTTGTACTTGACATAAAAACTCCAAAATATACCTTGAAAATTGTCAGTCTTGATAAATTAGAAGGAATTTCTGCAGTTTTTTCCCCTCACACTTTTTTGATGAATGGAGCGTGAAATGAGTTGAAATTCATTCATTCATTTTAGACCAGAAGATGACCAATAAAACTGGGGATAACTTCACTCTTTAACCATCTCATAGTAGGACAGTTTCAGGGCGGGAAATAAGGTTTGGTGAAGGCAAGGCCAATTTTTCATTGCAAGGGGCACTTCCATTGGAAAATCATAATGTCTATGGAAACATTTGAAGGGGCACCAAGGCCAAGAACCAGGGCAACGAAGGCCATGGCCTCCGTGGCCTCCGTTTATTTCCAGGCTTGCAGTTTGCAAATGTCCTGTTGTTAAAAATGTGTGTTGACGTTGTGAAGAGCTGAATTGTTCAAAATGTGAATTATTTAACCCTGAACTGTCCCAAATCTGCCAATAAGTTATTCCCGGTATTGGCAATGGTCGGATTTTGAAGGACAAGTACCAGTGTGTCCTAAGCTTCATACCCTTGTATGGGCATGCTGGTTAAACTTGATCCACGTAAAAAAATATGTCGTGATGCTGGCAGTGCACTGTGTTTCTTTTTGCAGAATTGAAGGAAGGGTTCTAATATGGATTTTGATGAATATTTTACGACTTATGATTTTGATTTAAAAAAATTATAGATATCTTTCTAATGTCTTATATTGTCTACAAGTTATGTTAGGGTTACGGAACACATTAGGGCGACAATTTGGTATCGCCCTAATATTTTTTCTCAAAAACTAGTAAGAATCTTAGTATCAGAAATGTCTTTTTTGTAATCCTCGTAGTCTAAAACCTTTATCTATAAAGTTTGGTATGATTGGGTTTCCTAAAAAGGGAAAAAAAGGAGGTTTTATATTTGTGCACAAGTCTATGGGGTTTCCGCCCAAACGTAGCATTTTCGGTAATTAATATTCCGAATGTCATAATGATAATTTTGATCATGATGATGTTTAGTTGCACTTGGGTTGGTACTCGGCAGGCAGGCCATGAGTAATCGATTAACGGGTCGGGCTTAATGCTGCCCCGTACTGCCCAGATGACTTGTCCTTCAGCGAGTGTGAATTGCCACAAATTAGCTACATCACCAGCCCGCAAACCACTGCCCTAATGGGTACCATGTTGCCTCGCTGTAATATAACAGCACATAAGTGTACACATGTAGGACTATACTGAGTCAATCAGAAGACATGAGGAAATAAAAGCGTTGGGAGAAAACTAGTGAATGGCACTCGATTTATTGTCCGAGCATGTTGATGGGCAAGTGGTCTAAATTGAAGGACTTGTGTATTAAATTGAGGAGAAGAATTTAGAGGAGGGGGCGGGGTCGAATTGAGAGAAGGGGCGGGGGAATTGCATCTCCTTACAGACTGACATTCTCAATCATTGGTGGATTTAGACAAGAATAAGAGTAGTTATTGTGGAACGTTCTTATATTTCATAAGGAAATCTCAATATTATTCTTGGGCCCAATTTCATGGAATCCATTTTTAATACCATAAGCAAAAATTATATGCTTACGATTTAATATTTGTTTACGGTTAGCGTGTTTTACAGGAGAGTTTTCTTTCTCACTATAAAGCTAAGCAAGAACTTTCTGCAGAATGCTATTATGTGACAGCAAACTGATTAATTTAAAGTCATGCTTACGGTTTTCATGAAAATGATTTCACATGCGTAGCAGTGCCCGTAAGAACAATAATAGGCAGTAACGGTATCAAAATAGAGGCTTTTGGCTACGGTTTGGAAGTAGATACCCTATTTTGAACAAGAAAACAGTGATTCGGCTTCAATGAAAAGCCATAACCTATATTTTAGCATATGGATTACAGATACGAAGCCGAAGCCTGAGTCGTAGCCGAGGTTTGGAAAGGGGTCTGCAGCTTCCTTGATGGTTCATGTACCTTACATCAGAATCAAACCCTCATACATCATGTTCTGCCCCTCTCATCTTTTGATCAGGATGCCTAGCCTCATATCACGACCAACCTCCACTGGACTCCCCAAATCACGAATCAAAGCTTCCCCATTCCAACTCTGACTACTCCATCCCCCCAAAAAGACCCCCTCCCAAACTCAGCCTCTGCAGTAAGACCCCAAATCCCCCACCCTATTCCCCCCTCCCACACCCCTACAAAATTGCAAAGTTTAAGTCCACATAAAGAACTCCTGTTAAAGGTAGTATCATACTTTGGTATTAAGACACCAAAACAGAAATGTTCACAGATTTACGTATAACTTACAGGGTATAAAGATGGTGATGGTAGAAACATACCGTTAAATTTTTCCCGCCTGAAACGGTGTATTTATCCAGAAATTAGTAAAGCAACGACGGAAAATCTTTTTGATCTTTTTAAAAGATCACCGTTTTAAAAGGGCACCGTATGGGACTGAAATGTTCACAGATGACTGTTACTGTATCTGTCTTGATATTTGTGCCCATGAATCTGCATTTTCTTTGACAAAAACCAAAGTATGATATTACCTTTAACCGCGACAAACCAATGTTTCAATTCTGAAGTAAAGAGCTACATTTGCTTAACACCGGTATTCATGCTGAATATATTGGAGAGTTGTATTCTGCAGAATCTGCTATGTATCTCAGTCCCATGTCCCCATAGATTTTTGTTTGGCCTATTTTTGAGCTAAAGGAGGGGGGGAGGGGGGTAAAATCTCAAGAAATAGAAGACGGCAACACATCCGCCAATAGCGAGCAAAACGTCATACATACGCTATCCATACTTCTAAAGATTGTAGGGGGAAAAAGATAGCCTCTTTCCATAAGAAATAAATGGGGGTAAAAAATAGGGGGCGAAAATGAAGAAAATGAAGAAGGAAAAATCTAGATAGGATTTAAACTCGGCTCCTAACCCGAGGGGGGGATTTCTGGGCCCAGGTGAATCTGAAATTGATGAAAAGTATTTGTGCTCGAGTTAAAGCCATATGTGCACATTCATGCAATTTCTGTACGCACAGTATGCCTTTTGTGTAGCTGTTAAGAGAACATCAATGGGAATATGAAAGTTACGGTTTGATAATAAAAATCCATTAGAAAAAGCTTTTTACCGTCTTGATGAAATTGATTACATGAATTATGATTTGTATCGCATCTCTTCTTTCAAATGAATGTGAGTGTCTTTGGATAAGAGGCCCAAAATATGGCACGGATGATAATAGCAAGATGGTGTGTGATGATGACATACGCTGGTATCCTGTTCAGCTTGATATAGCAGGAAAATGGTTACCAGTTGCAAGCATTGAATGATGTATCGATCATTTTGTGAAAGTGACCAGTTGTTGTTGTGCCTGTCTTTTGTAAGAGAGGGTGTTTATGAAACGGAGGCTCGAGCTCAGGCTCAGGCTCCGGCTCCATATCTGACAATCTGACATCCATTTGCTGAAGACTGTTAACTTTTTGACGACAATTCCGATTTTTTGTTTCATGTGACATTTTCCTGGGAATGAAGACATTAATATAATTTTAGCATTTGTGTGTTTTGGGGTCCCCTTTCTTTCTTGTTTTCATTTACGATTTTTTTTTTTCCATTTTGATTTTTTTGTTTTTTCGACGTGGCACGAGCATTCTTTGTAAATCACCTCTCCAATAATCAACGCGCTTCTCAAAAACAAAGGATTTGACAGGTGTTCGCACTCGAATATCCACTTTGATTTGCCTCGTACGGTCCTGATTGCGAGCGGTCTCTCTACAAACGGTTTTTAAGATGCCCCCTCCCATCCTCCCCCCCCCCCCTTCAAAGAAAATCCATAAAAGATGTAGGGTCAGGTCACTTGGGGCGAGAAGCGCAAACTATACCACAAAGGACAAACAGTTACCCCTAGCAACGGAGATGACCGAATGGCCGGTAATTGCGGCCTGCGCTGTCCAAACTCCGTTGAATGTATGCAAGAGGCCCTCTTACCCTGGCCTCTCCGTCGGCTGTCAGATTCTGTTTTCCTCTTGAATATCTTGCCTTCTCGCCCGTATGCACATGCTTACTGACCAGGAAGAACAATCTCCATGCAAAAGAAGAAGCTTGAAGAAGCGCACAAAAAAAAAGCCGGATCGCCTATGGGTCACTCAACTTTGAATTACCGCTTAGCTTCAGGGTCCACTCTGGTTTCTTTTCTTCACCTTTTTTTTGTTGGTTAACCTGTGTTTTCAGCCATATCGCCCGAGACTTAATGAAATTTCTCAGCCTGACCTCAACTCAGGACAGGGCCCCCTTCACCGTTGCACCTGTCCATCGTTGATGAGCACAGGTAGGCGAAAGAAGAAGGGAAAGAAAAAAAAAGGTTACTTTTATAACGGGAGAGAAAAGGTCAAAAAACATGTTTAAGGATTCAGAGGGTTTTGATGAATAAAATTGTTGGGAAAGGTTCCGTGACAAGACAGGTGAATACAAAACGGCCTCATTACAAGCCTGACGGCTTCATCTGCAAATATTGGACTCTGGGAGAAGTGACCACACACCTGACATGGTCATCCTGTTTGTCCGTTTGTCCCGAAGCTAAGCGGAAATCCAAAATTACTTCTCTTACCTGTTGGCATTTGCCATGAGGAGATTTATTTCAACCACCCCCCCCCCCTTCAATTTGTCCTTTTCTAACTGGTCATCCCTCCCTACGGAGCGTGTTCGGGACTTCAAGATAGCCCGTTGCCATAGCACCCATCGGGTCCGTGTTACAGTGTACATTTACATTTCTTCCTGCATTGCTTGCTCGCATGGCGTTAGTCCGCAGTTTCGCTGACCATTACAAATGTCATTTACCTTTTTCCCCGGTAACCAGATTTACTTGGCAAGTCTAGGGAAGCTTGATGATAGCGTGAGCTTGTTAGTGTCAGGGGGCCGGTTACAAGCCCCTTTATGACCTGCCAGGGTTGTGTCATACACAGGAAACAATTACCGCCACAACGGCAATTTATCTTTCTTTCATAACTTGCAGTAAATCAGCATCCCGTACATCTTATGCAAATTACCAAGGCCATTTGTTATAAAAGCTGGTTTGAAAGTCCTCTTAGATTCACATATTCAGCGCATTAAATATTTAATAATTCACACCGATGTTAAATCCTACAAACAGTACCTTAAAAATTAGGGAAGATTTCATTTGATTTGATTCATCCGCACATATGCAGTAAAGTCACTAGTTCCCGAATGCTAAGTTAAAATGCTGTCACAGTGCTTTTGTTATGTGGTTAGCCAAATACTACGGAGGAAGTGCTTTGTACCTTGTGCATGAAACAAAACGTGGAAATAAGGTAAGCAAAACATGATGGAAAAGAGGAAAGGAGTATGTCTGTTGTAGTGGATGTTATTAAGGTAAATCGGCGAGGAGTGTCGTTGGAAATCCTTCTTGATTAGTCATGGATTCTGGAGGCATCAACCCAGCATGATCGCTGGGGACTATCTCCTGTATTCTAATCTACACAGGTCACACACACACACTTACTACACACCACATGCAATGCTTACAACACTCAGAATCCTGGGCTGGGTGTACAGTGTAGTACTACAGTCAGAGCCCAATAGTGTAGGGCTAGGGAACCTGGTGTGGTGTAAGTGTGTGCTAGAGAGTCGGCACTGCTTACGTATGTACCTATTCAATTACACTAACACATAATCTACGTTTCAGTTTTGCCCTTGTGCAATGGTGAGTCATACCGCCTTAGCTATTCCAGGGTATTGGGTCAGTCAAGGGAGTAGAGGGGGGGGGGGGGATCTGTGCTCATGAATATTTATGAGCCATCTTAAAGGGATAGAGCAATGCTTATTGGCTTGGGTTAGTATCGAGTGCATTTTTTTTGTTCTTTATTTTGGAGGGATGCGATTTTGCGGAAGGAGTAATGAATTCGACGCACGTTCACTCGATAGTGTGTGTTTACTATGAATGAAATCCACATAATTGGCTTAGTAGCGGTCGCCACGCATTTACGTGATTTTTATCTTTGTGTGATAAAAGTCTTTAATTCCCATCACTCACCATCTTAGAGTGACCCAGAAATAAAATCAGGTTGTTTTTTTTTAATTTGGAATTTGTTCCATTGGGTTTATATTGCTGTTGCTGAATAATCTGAAAATTTTAGCTCTATGTGCATATATGTCGTACCCTGACGTATTGTCACTGTGTGAAGTAGATTGTGATATCTATTTAGAATACTGTGGAGTTATTTATGTATAAGGTTGATGTTGGGTAGTTATCCTGACCCAGCTCAGAGAGGCCAATGGCCCTGCTTAGCACACAAAAATAAATTGCTAACCATGAAAATTCTGTCTTAATAAAAAAACACAAACAGGATTAACAACAGGATTATCACTTGTGATTGTTCTTTGGCTGTTCTTCACTGACCATGAATATCAAATGGAATTTTAATCATTGTTTGTTTTGTTGAGCAGGACATTTTGTGCTAAGCAAATTTTTTGTGCTAAGCAAATTTTTGTTCTAAGCAGCTCCATGAAATTCGCCCCTGATCCAGCCCCTGGGTCCAAAATCTGAATTCAGTTTCAGAAGAGCTTAGGGCTGAGTCAGTGAAGGGAACGGTTTTGAAACAGGCTCTGGGTGTGACTGGAAGGTTTTGAGAAAGCTTAATATATTATGGGAGTTTGGTCGCTGAGGTATATTGACGAGTAGGAACAGCATGCTCCATTGACAATGTGCATCAGTATCCCTACAGTGCTACATGCATTCCTTCTGTTTATCTCAATCTATCGTTTGTCCTTGAACTTTTCAAAACGCAGAGCTCTATAAAAAACCACAGCAGTTGTAAACCCTCACTGCCTCTTTCTGTCTTAAAAAACATGGAGAATTAGAGATGTTTGCATTTGAACCTTAATAAGGTCGTACAACAGGCCTTGAATTTGGTGCTGAAAAGGGCAAGGCCACTTTTCCATTACAAGGGGCACTTCCATTGGAAAATCATAATGTCTATGGAAATATTTGACGGGGCACCAAGGCCAAGAACCAGGGCAACGAAGGCCATGGCCTCCGTGGCCTCCGTTACATTTAAAGCTTGGTACAGTACAGGATTGGTAACATACCCAAACAGAAATGTTCACAGATTTACATATAACTTTCAGGGTATGAAGATGGTGATTGTAGAAACATTCTGTTGAAATGGTTCCTCTTGAAATGGTGTATTTATCCAGAAATAAGTAAAACAAAGACCGAAAACAGTTTTGATCTCGGGGTAAGATCAAAACCATTCTTTATGCTTTATAAGAAAAATCGAGTCAGGTTTTTGCTATTTTCTCGTGACTCAGATGTCAGATTGAGCTCAAATATTCACAGGTTTATTATTTCATGTTCATGTTTGATCACACAAAGTGTGAGTGCTGTTCTGTGACCATTACCAATCATGTAAGCCTTTATTATTATAGTCCTACATGTAGCTGTGTGTTTGTACTAAAAAGATATCTGTTGTATATAAAAACCTTTAGTGTACATGTAGGCAGTAACATGCAAATTGATAGTAGGCAAACTCTATTAACAACCAGATGTTATTGTCTGTGTGCGTTCATTGTGAAGGTTATTCCGTCGAAAAACATTTTATTGCACATCGATAATTTTTTATTTTAATGGGCATATAAAAAACTGGGAATAAGTCGTGCATACATGTATGGTATATTGTGGAATCTTGACATGTGTTTGAGAGACAAAGCAGATCAAATTTAAAATGAAATACCAACGTCAGAGAAATCTGAATATTTCGCTGTGGTGGCGAAATAAATGGTCAGTTTGTAGAAGCGCGGCAATAAGTGAGGTTATAGTGATTTGATAAGCCCCTGGCTGGGGGAATATCGGTGGATTTATTTTCCAGTTGTACGTTCATCCATCACTGAGGGTCGAATCCGGGCTTGTCACCCTGACATTCCTCGCTCATTAATCCAGCCTCTCGCGGTGTAGTTTTTCCCTCAGCAAAACGTTTTATCGCAATCATTCTATGTTCCACTCATTATTATTCCCCAGTTCGCATGCCGACATGAAATCCATCTTACACGCTTTCCACGCGCCGCATGCATACGTTCTGGGCATAAGCTGCTCAGAATCAAACACCCCCCCTCTTCTTTTTCTGCTTTTCAAAAAACTGCTCTGCACCGGCCGTAATTGAATAGAATGCCCATGAATACCCCTAGGATATAGGTAGATGTGCAACGGAGCATCAGAGATCATTGGATGGGGCTTGCCGTGTCAAGGGGAGGGTCGTTCGTCGCCAGGGTCAGCCCAGTCATTTGCCGAGCCGAGCTGTGGTCTTGCGGTTAACCAAACCAATTCACACACACACACACACATACATAGAAATCCCCAGGCTACCGGTTAGCAATGAACTGCTTAATATACCACCACTAACCTCCCCCTCTCCCTCCTCACCCACCCCCCTCCCCACTTTATTCCTATGACTGTCACACGCTACCAATAGTTAAGAGCCATTTCATAAGTGCAAAATTCATACTCCATTCAGTCCCCTGGGCCATATGAACCGGTGCAATGAAGGATTACACACATACATGTATTTGCAAGAATGAATACGATTAGGCCTATACACTCCCTTGCACTGGACTAGTCCCCAGCCTCGGCCTCAGCCTCAGTGGCCTTTCCCGCTAGCACACACACAGAGCCACACAGCACGTGCAGTGGACAGAAAACTCCGTCCTCCATCCAAAAAAACTAGAGGCCACAACTGCAGAATTGATCAAGCCCAGGATATGTAAGGGGGGATTGGAATTCCTAATCTGGCCTAGTGATCTTCCGTGCATGCCAGAATGATGCGTCACAAATGCACCCAGTAGAAGGCTTTTCTTTTTTTAGCATAGCATCTCCATGAGCCGACCGACTCGGGAGTGAAAGCTTTCTGCCAACGTACTCTGTCCCCCTCTGTTTCTTCAAGGCTAGGTCTCCTGATGATTGCTTTGTTTTTCTACCCTGGCTGTGCGCTGTGATTTCTCCTTTCTGTTTTTCTAGAGTTTGGTTTCACTTTCCCCTCTCCTCTCTGATATTCTAGCAGTCCCATGAACATTTTTTATCTGTTAGCATAGAATCAGGGGCCAATTTCACTGAGCTGCTTAAGCACAAAATTTGCTTTAAGCATGAAAAGTCTTCCTTGATCGAACAGGATTACCAACCAAATTTGTCCATGTGATGTTTACTGCTTTTGACTTGTATTCAGTCATTGTTTGCTGAGCATAACATGAAGGAGTTTGGGCTGGCATACTGATTTTATTGACCAAGGTTTTTGGTGCTTGAGCAAATTTTGGTGCTTAAGCAGCTCTATGAAAATGGCTTTTAACAGTTTTTGATCAAAAAGAATACAATAAATATGGAATGGAAACTTCATCAATAATGCGATGATAATCCATCATTGCTAAAGATTACAATGAACAAATTGTTTTCCACTATTTTAATTTTTGTTTCAGTTTCATATAATAGTATTCAAACTTGACAAAGCAAGAAATTGAACAAAGCAAATGAAAGGAATTGCTTCGAGAATTATTATTTCCGTTCATGACTGTTTTTAATTAATCTCGACATTTTGAATGAATCCCAAATTTTGTGGAATTGTGAAGGGATTGGGAGTCGACTTAAGATGATAAAATAATTGACTTTTGTGTGATTCTTTTTTCCCAACGGTATTGGTTTTTCATGACTTCATTATGTCAAGTACACAAAACAATATTTGTTCAATTATTCAAAAGGTTCGATGAGAGTTTGGCGCATGGCCAATTTCACGGCCCAGCTTAGCACAAAAATTTGCTAACCATGCAATTTCTGTCTTTAATAATCAAAACAGGGTTAGAAACCAAATTTCCATGTGTTGTGTATCACTTGTGATTGTTCTTTGGCTGAGTTATCTCTGACCATGAATATCAAATGGAATTTTGAATTGCGTGGTTTGTTTTATTAAGCAAGACATTTTGTGCTAAGCAAGACATTTTGTACTAAGCAATTTGTTTTGTGCTTAACAGCTCCAAGAAATTGGCTCATGGTGTTGCTGTATGTACATGTACATGTGTATTCCTATTGGTTCACATATCGGGATAGGCAATGATTTAACAGGAGCCTTACAGCCAAACCTTAAAAAATCGAATCCACGCAGCAACGACTCGTCCCGACTTCAACTATTGGACGTTTTTTTCCCTTCGGAAAGTTGCAAACAGTGCATGGTGTAGGTCATATATAGTTTCAATAGATTAATATATACAGCTAAGGTAACAAAGCTTGTCTTTTATCTTGAGTTTGTGAGAGGTCATGCTACGTGTCGTATGACCCGATCTCGCTGAGAAACAGAGCGGGAGACTTCTCTGTTACCCACGACAACAGAACCAGCTTAAAAAAACCTGGTCTGTAACACTAATAAATGCAATGTCTGCCTGAGTACAATGCATTGTATGTAAAGTGTAACACATGTAGTCTCAGTGTTCATTTTCAGTTATTAAACTTCAAGTATTTTTGTATTTGAGGAGATCTCTGTGCCAGAATAAGCCATTGGCGAGTTAAATCTGAATAGTATCTGGTACACAGACTTCTTTCATTGCATATAAACACCCCAATTTTGAATTTCCCAGACTAAAGACTCTGTTGCTACAGTATATCACATGATTCGGGGCAAGCTTTTGCTTTGTTACATAATTAACAGACATCTTGTCCCAATGCACTGTTCATAATGGATAAACAAAGGAACCAGTCTATTCCAGAGATGGGTATCACTATGCAAAAGCTAGCCCCGAATCATGTGATATAGCAACAGTGTCTTTAGTCTGGGAAATTCAAACTGGGATATTTATATGCAATGAAAGAAGTCTGTACTCGCAAATAGCTGATTGCATTTTAAAAACAAACTGTCGTACTCGGTATAAAACTGCTTAGAGAAAGGAGGGCCTGACGCGTTTCGATCCTAGCAGGATCTTTCTCAAAGGCGTGCAAACTGGATATTGGTGGCAGCATTTTATGATGCTTGGTTTTGTCCGAGGTGTATTGATTTTTCAAAGGTTGAGGATACCACTTGTGGAATTTCAAGTGAACATGTGTGAGGGGATAAGGTATGGAAAGGGGTTCCTTTAATGTGCCTTTGTCCCCAATTATTGATCCCAACTAAAGAAGGTGCTAATCTACTAATCACTTCTAAAAGACCCCCTAACTACTGCCTTTTGTTGTATCCCAAGAGCCCTCTATTGACCGATTCCCACCAGTCAATACCGAGCTGAATAGGAACAAACCGATCCTCTGTAATTCTATACTCAAGTCCAGTTGTTTCTTTTTATTGACGATTTTTTTTTTTTTTTTTTTTGGAGAGGTGATGGGGAGGGGGGTCATTCATGACGTGATGGACACTTTTTTTTTGGAAGGTGTGTCTTGGAACCGCTCCATATGATGTTGGAAACAGATCTGCTTTAATACTGATGACCGACTGAAGAGCAGGGCTGAGCGAAGTTAATCCCGTATTTGCCTGCGTGGGCATGGAGTGATAGGGGGGCCTGCGCAGCTAATGTCAGGCAGGCTGGGCTCCTTTTCATATCACAAGAAGCCCGATTTGAACAGATGGTCGAGGTGGAATCGCTGTTATATGTCAGGGGAAGTTGACATTTGATGTGGAGGAATTTTAGTGGCTTGCAAGTTGCAAGGCAGTGTGGAAATTTGCGGAGAAGTCGAATTAAGGCGGATAATTTGTGAAGCTGTGGTGTTGTACCTCATGTTTTGATACTCGGTATTCATCTCTAGTAAGCGTAGATGTGAAAGGAAATTTGCGTTAAGTTGCTCTTTTCATGGTAGCTTGTTCTGCACTGGATTAATTAACCCTAACCCTCTGCACCTACCACACAAAACAAGAGCTGCTTACCACACATTACCATAGTCTCCACAGGTGGACTGGATATTAACCCTAACCCTCTGCACCTACCACACAAGACAAGAGCTGCTTACTACACATAACCACAGTCTCCACAAGGGGATTTGTATATCACAAACCACACATTCCTACACAAACCAACACTGGTATAATGTGGTCTTCAGGATACCACTCCAACCACACTCCACAGGACAAAAAAATGTGGTAAACCGTGGTATAGAGGTGGGTTAGGGTTTTAAACAACTGCAGTGCAGCTGAACTAAGTTCTTAATCTTCCCCCCCCCTACATTTCCTTTTCCCCCGCCCCTCCCCCTCCCCTTCCATTGCATATTTTACTTCAAGCCTGGGCCTTTCTTTTGTACCTGATTGACTTAAGATTGTATTATGTTTCCCCCTACGCTGCCCAAGAGATCCTCATGGTTTAATGCAGTGTAAGGAACTTATGCATGTATACAGCATGTACACCGCCAACCTTATTGTTACATTTGAGGGTATCGTACCCTCTCAATCGCCGGGGAATCAGTGCAGTCAAGTTGGGTCGGAGCTTGTCCAATCTCTTGATTCTATGGTTAATCCATGAGCACCGTGTTAAAGAGCTGCCTGGAACATTGGTTAGACGTCGTGGCCAACTAAAGTCAGTTGACCCAAGAATGTTTTGGTTTTTAGATCTCGACTTCCCCCACTCCATATTTCCGTCTGTCATTTTTGTTAGAGTGTGCGATTCATTTTCTTGGTTGTCCAGGTTTTTGTGGTCAGAGTGATCTGATGATGCTACATTGATCAATGTTCCTTGTTCCCGATTCATCACCGTAAATAGGGACTGAAAACCTCTTCTACGAGTATTACAACTTCACGAATGAAGGATTGCGTTAAGATGACTCTTGTGAAGAGGGGCAAAAGAAATCAGTTTGTTGCGACAATGATACAAGCCTCCATTGTGAGTAGGCCATTGGTCCACACACCATAAAACACCCCCTAATCCTCCAAATAAAAGTTTACCCCAAGTAGGTGTGAAAAGTACTTGCAATGAAAAAAGAACTTTAAATTAGAATCCTGATACTTGAAACGAAATCTAGCCTTCCTAAAAGACTGCAAAAGAAACGGTTTTGTTTACCTGTACTTATTTTCAGGGGAGTACTTCTTTTACCAGCGAGTTTCCATTTACTGTCTAGGGGTTGGGCGATTGTTATGGGCTTCGTGCCCCACTCCTAGAAGTTGATCGTAATGTCAACGACCTCTGTCATATCCAAGGGTGATGGAGGGTTGATGAGATACAGCTGCTCAACGACCCCCTCCCCCTCCCCCCTCCCCCCTCCCTCCCCCAACAGAAGGTTGGTTACATGAACAGGAATTATTAGTCATTTAAAGAGGCAGTGCTCTTGCAGTGGCCAATCTGCTTTTAATTTTTAAAGTGAAGAAATTATAGAAGAAGACATTTTGAAAGAAAAAGAATTTTGTTTTTTGGCACGTGCTTTTATACATACAATGTTTGTGATCTTTCTGCCTGAAATGTTGTATTGTATCCAGAAAAGTGTAAAATCAATTAAAAAACAATTTTGATCTTGGTGAAAAGACTTAAGAAATACTGTGGCTGTTTTTCACTATTTTCTCAAAAAGTGAACACCGTATGGGACTGAAATTTTCACAGATGACTGTTACTGTATCTTGCTTGATATTCTTGCCCATGAATATGAATTTCATCGACAAAAACCAAAGTATGATACTACCTTTAAGTGAAGAATAATCCAAAATTTAAACTGCACAACATTCAATCTGCGGAGATCTCGCTACCTCGGCTATGGCTCCGGCTCCGGCTCCGGCTCCATTTCGGGAATCCATTCTAAAATAAAGTTCGAAACAGAGGCTTTTGGCTGCGGTTTGGAAGTTGATTCTCTGGTTTGAACAAGAAAACAGAGCTTCAGCTTCAATGAAAAACCACAATCTCTATTTTCAGTTTTTGGATGACAGAGACGAAGCCAGAGCCTAAGCTAGAGCCAACCTTTGAAAATGGCCCTTGTTTTGAATATGACGGACAAGCTGGCAGACAAGGAATTATTGTTTGAAATCTAGAGGGCAGTGTCCATAGTCGAGGCAGTGCCGTGTTTACGTGGACGTACAGCTTGCAATTTGGCTGGCCGTTGCAGTGCCAGTCACTTCATCTAGCTCGACCCCGTAGGCTAATCTTGATTATAATACAACGTGCGTCCATGCATGAGAAATGGAGTAAAGAAGCCTCCAACCGACAAACCTAACATTGCAGAGGAGCTGCTGGAAATCGTCAGTTAACAAAAGGTCAAAGTTGAAAGTTTTGAATGGAATCGTTGATTGTTGATTGCAGTAAACATGTTTTTGCCAATTCTGTCCAATTGAATGCAATTTAATAAATCTACATTTGTTAGTTTTCTCCTTTTTTGCCTGCTTGTGAATAATTATACTAATTCAGTTATTAAATATGATAGTTAAGTAAGATTTGAGGCTTTGCATGGTGACAATTGGTATGTGGATCGGTTTGCAGAAACACCATGTAAGAATCGTTCGTACTTTTGCACTTCTTATTTCGTTCGCATTTCTCGTGTGGTCTCAACGTTTCAACTAGCCTGCTCTAGTCATCATCAGGAGACCCACAATACAATAGCTGACATGAAAACGTATGGTTGTAACCTCAGAAAGCCTGTGGAATATTACAAATGAAAAAAAGGGGAAATTTGACACTACAAGCTTCGTTGCAGTTTGTGTACATAAAAGACAGATTGGAAATGTTACCATACAGTATTAGTCATTTCAAGGGTCGTAGTCTGTTCTGCAGAATTATTGCACATTATTTGCTCCTCAAAGTGGCTGATTTTGTTTCCCCTTGACTGAAATATGAGATTTTCAGCAATTTTCACTTCTTTCTGTCAGACTTATTATTTTCTTATCCTCCATTTCATTTTGAGATGTAGCGTTTGTCAGTCAACCGTGTTCCGGCTCCAAGTTGAAGTTATCATTTTTTTGTGGGAGTCTATAATCTATAATTTGTGCATCATTGAGTGATGTGCTTGTGTGTGATGATGTGGGGAAGGATTTCGGGTGGAGAGGGGAAGGGGGAGGGGTGGGAGACAGACTTCTTTCAATCAGCGCAGCGGGGAGGACTCCAGCTCCACGAGACCACGGTCTCCGCATGTTTTCTTAGGAGATGGCGGTAGTACATGCTTACTACTTCACGTCTATTGATCAGCTTAATAGCAACCGGGGCGGAAGGCCAATTTCATGTAGGACTGGGAGCAGGATTGTTATCGTGTCATTTAATTAAACTGCTATTATCCGACCTCCAAAATCATGACCTTCGTCTTTGCCTGACGGATTCCTGGGGCGGTTGGGCTCCGCCTGGATGACGCAGCTCGTACGGGGGTCGCCCGCCCGACCAACTTGCCTAGCCTAATACCAATCTTGATTGCACGGTATATTGGATCTATATAGATTTGCCTTTTAATTACCAAGGCTGTGTGTGTACATGTATGTGTGTCTAACATTTTAGTAATTACTTTCGCATTGGTACGATGATGAGTCTTTTACTCGAGGGCTATGCGTGCGTGTTCAGCAGACCAAGCGAGCCGAGACTTAAAAATTACGCGCTTTTTAATCATTAGGCACAAAGATGGAATAATTAATGGTGCACATGGCGACGGAGCGCGTATTACCCTTGTAACAGTTCCAATTGGAATCATCGCACCGCACATTCAAGTCCGACCACAAGGTCACATGACCCCCCTTCGAATGACGTGTTTAAACTTTGATCGTTTTAAGATTGAAGTCGGGGCTTGGTACTGGTAGACATTTTTTCCTGAATTGCTTTGGCCAGCAGTACAGTATTGGATTCTTTCAAAACGACACAGTACTTGTAAAAGAATTGTCCGCCCACAAACATATGAACTTCAGTCCCATGACATCACCTAGCAGGTGTTCGTTTATATTTAGAAAAGTATTCAAGAATCTGAACTAGGAGTTACTTGTAAGCAGAGAAGCTTTCTAAAGTTTCCGAGCTGTTTTCTTAAATCCAAACACTGCCTGTATCGGTTACTCTTCAGCAGTTTTGCTCTTTGTTTCAATTTATTAAAAGGACTTATATTCTGGAGGTCCCTGTTTTAATTAGGACTCACTCTCTTGAAGACGAACAGAGCACACTGTTCGGAACGTCGAGATAATACCACCGGTTCTTCTCAGAACCGCACACTCTCACATAAGAGATTACATGGTGTCACCGCAAACCTACCTTATTTTATTTCAATTAGAAGTCAATCAAACGTACGTGACCAAAAGTGATGGATCGAATTACATATTACACCACAAATTCAAACACATAATTTTTCAAAACAAACACCATTTCAGCATGTGAGAATACCACAAGCACTAAAAATAGTCCTTCTCATTACTTCAGAAATTCACTTAAATTTGTCATGAATCACGACTTCTAATCCAATCGTGCGAGCGTTTAACTTTTCTATGGCTTAAGTGGATAAAACGATTAAAAACTGTTAGAAATTAAGCACGTTGTGCTGTGATTTAATAAAGATGATTAGAGAGACTGAATAGTTAGCATTTTTGGGGAGGTACAGTAATTGTCTGTTCGTGTTTACCCCCTTCCCCACTTAAAGCCGCTCAACCCCCTGCTTGGCTGTCCTAAACATTTCCAATTTGTTCTAATGGTGCTGCCCTTATCAAGCAAGAATTAGCATGACCTTTTTGGAATGTGATTTGAGGCCCAATTGAACTCCAACGGTACTTGAGACTCGGTTTTTGTGTTCGTTCGTTCGCTCGATGATAATCATTGGCTTTCATACGCCAAGCTGTTGGAGACTTAAAGTACAGTTCAACGAATTCTAATGACCTTTGACACAAGGTATCTGTCCACCTTTGTCGTGAATATGTATGATGTTGCCTAAACTCCTTGTGAATGTTATGCTCAGCAAACCATGTCCGAATACAAGTCAAAAGCAGCAAACATCACATGAAAATTTGGTTGGCAATCCTGTTTGATCAAGGAAGACTTTTCATGCTTAAGCACATTTTGTGCTTGAAGCAGCTCTATGAAATTGGTCCCTGGACTGAAGCAATCAGTAGGAATAAGTTTGGTGTAGTCAAATCTGTGTAACGTCAATAGCATTGTGATAGGTGGCTGTATAATAGAGAGAAGGTGCTAGGTTTTGAGTTGCACTTTTCACGCCTCTTGTTGCCATTAAAATACATGCATTTGGAGTTAGTCTTGGAGAAATTGATGACATGCATGTACGTTTATGTGCTAGCTGGAACTATTGCAGGGTTTAATGAAAGCAGGGTGGTACGAAGGATCAGTTTATGAGGCAGTGTTTACTCGAGCATTGCACTCAAGATTCTTAGAATATACATGGGACAGCTCACGGCGATACTGATGCAGTGGCCGTCTATCTCTCAGCAGTTTTAGGACGTCCTGCCATTTTATCCGTCCATTTATAAAAGCCCTGCCTAGAAATGATACCTCCATCATAGTTAAAGGTCAGAAGTGGCCGCGCCCTCCATTAAAGTAAGTGTCTCACAAGTGGTCGAAGAGATTTAACCATTTTGCGGCCTTTTGACCCGTACCTTTCCGTTTTCATCCGACTTCCTCAAGCCAGCATCCCAACCATCATCCCTTCTGTTATCACTGGGTTCTTCCACGCCTCCTGTTTGAGATGCTCTTTCGTTTAGCTTCAGCTATTTTTCTCGTTTTTTTTTTTTTTCTGCCTCCGCCCTGACCTCTTTCTGTCGTCTCCGGAAGCTAGTCTTTCATCTTGTGCTCTCAGTTTCCCTGGATCTTCCTCCCGTCCTATCCCTAGATGTTCTCAGTACCCATCCTCCTATCTTCTACATCCTCCTTCTTGGTGCTGATGCCCTCTCATCAATCTTCAGTACTCTCTAGTCTTACTTCTCTCTCTTGATTCAGCTTCTGTAGTGACTGACGTCTTGTGTGATTGCCCAGTTGCTTGTGTGGGGGGTTTATAAGTGTCTGCTTGAGTGACTGTCGTTAAACCATCGTCATTCTTTTTATACTTCACGGTCATTCCTCCAGTCCATCTAGTCTTTCCCACCCAGCCTGGGGCCAATTTCACGGCCCTGCTTAGCACAAAAATTTGTTAAGCATGACATTTCTGTCTTAGTAAAACAGGATTAACCACCAAATTTCCATGTGTTGTGTATCACTTGTGATTGCTGTTTGGCTGTTGTTTGTTGACCATGAATACCAAATGGAATTTTTAACGGTGGTTTGTTTAATATTGGGCAAGACTTTATTGTGTTTAGCAATTTTTTGTGCTTAGCAGCTCCATGAAATTAGCCCCCGGTCTCAATCTTATCATAGGGTACAGGTTTTCTGCCGGGGCAATATTGTTTTGGAAAGAATAATGTTTGTGGGTTTGCTATCATAAACCGCATTTTAGCATTGAGGGGTAACCGGGTTGTTGTATCGTTGCTGAAAGACTGCATTAGGGGCGGTCAGAAATAAATTCATTGATAATCTGTGAATGAAAAGAACCAATTTTGACTTTGAAATATTGGGTAAACAAGTACGATAGTTGAGAAGCTTTTTAGTGGACCGTTAGTGGTCTTGAATCGTTGATGGAATAGTCTAGCCTCAAATCAACTAGGCCTGTATGATGTATGCTGTATTGGTTCAGTGGAACGCCACTATAACGAACATGCTGGGATGCACAGAAATTGTCTGTCATAGTGGTCGTTTGTTATAGTGAACAATGTTCATCAGGCCTATGCATTTTGCATAAAAATTGGGAGCCAAGGATGATGTTCGGTATAGGCAAATGTTTATTATAGCAGTGTTCGTTATAGTGGCGTTCCACTGTATACCAAATATGGTTCTTTAATTTACTATAACAAACGACCGCTATAATGGACAATCTGTGCATCCCGCCATGTTTGTTATAGTGGCGTTCAACTTGATTCAACGTGATTGTTACACTGTTATCCTGGTACCCATTTTGTTTTTAAATTATAGGCCTACATATTGTTACACTGTTGTGTGTATTCTTCACGTGCAGTGCATAATTTTTTGCACGGAATACTTTGAGAAAATTTAAGGCCTTTCCCTCGGCCCATAAATGTTTTTAGCTCGGGCTATGTAAGCCAATACTGTATCACGTCTTATGACTTGGTCGGAGATGTATTTACACTATCAAGTAAAGTAGCTAGTACTGTGTGTGTCTATGACACTGACCGGTTTGTGTGGACGCTTCGAGTGTAATTGATGAGAATACTTCGCCAAAACACCATCCATGACTCCACGTCACTTGAATAATTGATGTGAAGGAATGATCCGTGTCCCGTTATTTACTGTTTCAGTGATGCCCGGTATTATATGCCCGCGTGGTGCGGCGAAGAGACCGTAATGGTGTGGCATGGATATTAAGTTTGTCTGGCCCGCGCTCTAGCAGGCCAGCAAGTTTGATATTTTAAAATTGCCCTCCGCGGTTGCAAAGCGGAATTTATGTTGCAAATGGCCATGCTGATTGTTTGTCATAGTGTGTTTGGTCCCTGACACAGCTTTGCCTGTTAAACTGATTTGTTTTGACGGGAACGTTTATCGCAGCCACGGTCTATACTCTGTTCTGATATTAATACAGGGATGGTTCTCGAACTCCCCTCAAAATGGTTACCGCTATTTCACATCTGTCAGTTTTTATCATTTCTTCATTTTCATGTTTGACAGGAATGTCCGTTGACATTTTTGACTCTAAAAATGGATACAGTCATGCTAATCAGCATTACTTGCCATAGGTTAAAACATTTTCGGAGAAATCGCAAGCATGCGGGTAGTATTGTGTAAATAAATGGATTTTTGTGTATACATGCAAGGTTCAGTGTGCTTTTGTGATTTACGACTGAGAGGTCGGAGGTCAGCTTCTTCAAATCTGTTGGGCAATTCCGATCTTTGGTTTTTTTTGCGGAGATAAATTCATTTGCGTTTTTTTGTGTGTCTTTTCATTTGCAGCCTGTGACAAGGACAAAGAAGATATTTGTGGGTGGGCTAGCGGCACCGACAGTGCCAGACGATCTCAAGAATTATTTCCAGCAGTTCGGCAAGGTAAGTCGAACTTTCAAGCACTCCTCAGACTTTCTTCTCTCCTTCCAGGTTTTTGTTTTCAGGAAATTTGAGTTTAAGACCTTTTCACACGACGCTGAAAAAAACCTCAACCATTGAGAAATTCTCTCATGGTTGCGAAATCTGACGAAATCATCATCGTGTGAAAGGACACAAATGCTTGAGAGTGACCGACGTCCCTGGTGAATCCTTGATAGATTTTGACCGAGGTCCAGACCCATGAGAGAATTTTCTCAATGGTTGAGAGTTTTTTAACGTTGTGTGAAAAGGCCTTTAACTAAAAACTGTGGTTGTCACAGGGATGATTGGTCTGTATGAGCCCTAATCTTCCCCCATCTATTATTACAAAGGAAACCGTGGCGGTTTAGCACGTACATGTTAGGGTGACCGGTCAAAAGTTGAGTGGGATCATTTTTTACCCGTTTCAGTTTCTGCCTTCATTTGGATAGCTTACCCGTATCCTAGATACGATCCCGGTAAACATTGACTAGCTGTTATTTGACGTGGTGTCTGTCAACATCGCTGTTATCAATACAGAAATGCAATGTTAACAATTAATGGGATGAGTAATGGACGAACTATGGAAGGTAATGAGGTCTAATACCCAATGGTTCCCAACGTGAAAACCTCTATTTTTGTACTTCTGTACTTCCACCAAGGCCCAATTTCGTTACAGTTAGCAAAAATTCTTCGCTTAATACGTCAGCAGACTTTTTTTGGTTACAGTTAGTGTATGTCGCGAGAGTTTTCGTTTTGGTAGCGGTAAGCAAGGTTTTTGACTTGATGGGTACATTTTGTTCTCGTAAGGGTAAACCCAAATTTTCAGTACCAAATTTTCAGGGAATTCATGTGAATTATACAAAGACTGTTTGTAAAATCTGCCTTTTGTGGAAACTTTTTTGGGCGACTTATGTAAATTTGAAAAGTTGAAAAGAATTGGCATGTGACCATGTGCACAGGGTATGTTATTTTTGCCCCATAACTCTGAATTTCTGGAGTTAGACGGGTCTGGTTTTTTGTTTGTTTTTATAGCTTTTTTTGGTTTTACTTTGTACAGCCGTGTGGGCAGACTGTTTAAAATAATGCTGGAACTGCCGACTCCAAATCAATCAATTTTTTTATTCTTTTCATCCCAGTCTGATGTACAAAACTGAATTAATTTGATCAAACAGAAATTACTGTCTGAAAAATGAAAAGCAAACAAACAGCCTGCCGTGACAATTGTACAGAAACCACAACAAGTGGGGCGTACACGGTATATTACGTACGTCAGCGATTCAGTTCCCACACTGAGTCCCTGGTGTGTGCTATGCAGCAGAACCCACAAAAAAAAGATCACCATAAAAAAGGGGTAATAAGGCAGTCGTTAAGGTTATAATGGTGGGAATTTCTCTATACAAAAACATTTGTATCAGTCGTTAAACAGGAGTGAGTGAGCTTACTGCATGGGTGCACGACCTCCCCCCCCCCCTCCCTCAATAAAAAAATTTTGAATGGAGAGTGAAAAAGATTGAGTTTCAAGTTAAATGTCATTCTGCAATTCGCCATTCTGCAGAATGTACTGTAGGTGTACATGTACTCTACAGTACTCTTGCAGACCTACATTTTGTATATTGCAATAACAATGTTTAAGTGTTATGCACTTATGAAACAGTTCAGCTGTCCCATTGTACACTTCAAATTCGGACTCGGGACTAAAACGCTTGTACAAATATGGCCACGATCATTTGCCCAGATTTCTGTGTTGGTTTTTCAACCCCTCTTCCATTTTTGTCTTCATTTTGCGATTTCTTTATCGTGAACATTCCTCGCTATTTTCTAATGGTTTGGTGAAGTACTGCTCAAACTCGAGAGTTTTTCAAAGTGCATTTGCTGAATTTTTTTTTGGGTCGTCCCTCTCGTTGTCGTCGTAGTAATGGCGGGATTTTTTTTTTTTGTCTGGGAGTCTAGGAGTTAGAGACTGTGTAAACATTACGTGCTTGTCACTGGAAAAATTTCAGATTCATGGTGGCTATCAGATACACGTTTGCTATTCCTGGCCGAGTCGTGCCACTGCCAAACTATTGGTATTTTGGAATGTTGACAGTCAAGTCAAGTCACTTCATGTGTTCAGACATGCGCAAATGTTCGCGAACATCCGTCAATGAAATCGTAACATTCTCAAGGCAGAGGGCTTTACGTGTCATAGAAGTTAGGCTCTGCCTAGTTTTCTTTTTGGATGTGTAATTCTCTTGCTTTGTGGAGGTTATTTTCTTTACCTTTGGGTAATACAAATACAGAGTGTCAAGGTTAGTTAGAGATTTGTCAGAGGACCGTGGGTACGGGACGTAGCCCCCACCCTGTGTCTATCTTCGGTTCGTTTACACAACCTTCACAATCATCATGGGAACTAAATGACCTTGGCAGCCATTCTATATTGCGAATTAGCTCTCTGTGTTTGTTCTACAGTCCGGGGACTTGGAATGATTTTAGGAGTCGTCGTTTACCGTGTGAAAGTCTTGCCATTATCGGCAGTCAATGTTTTTTTTGTGCTAGTGAAAATGTGGACAGTGCACTGTAAATCTTTTGCCATCGCTCTCAAAAAGGTCAGAGCTAGGCTCAGAGACGGAGCATTTTGAAATTAATATGCTGCAAAAGCTTGCGGTCGATGAGTGACATCAGTCACCGGTAACCCTGCCCGAGTTTATTAAATGTATGCATGAAACAAATGCAAGAATGTTGACTGGTTCCCTGGTGGAGCCATCGTATTTCAAAGGCAAAGATACATGTGACACATTTTCATGTGACCTGGTTTTCTTTCGACTCTCGAAGACAAACAATTTCGTTCTATGCAGACAGGATTCTCTACAATTTATCAGTCTCAAAAAAGGCGGAAATAACCAGACATATTCAGAGTTTATAAACAAACAAGTAGACAACCACACAAAACAAATAGCGCAAGGACACAAGCCATGATGCAATGATGGTATTGTGCTGTACTCTCGTTGAAAATCAATCTTTTGTGCTGTAAAATGTTGACGGACAGCGTTCCTGTTTGTGTTTTTTCTATCCAAATCTGAAGAACAATGCTTAACAAGTAAGGAAGTTATTGTTAAGGATGTCTGGAGATACTTGTGGTGCCTTTTCTGCTCCGATGTGTGACTGGGATAAAATTTGGTGCCAGAATTTTGTTGATCTTTGGTCTTGTTCCCCCGTAGTGGCATGTTGTTTTCAGGCGTTGGTTCGTTAGTTCAGGCATGCATTGTGCATTGTTCAAGAGTCTGGTCCCCTTTTGCTTTGCTTCAAATATACTCCCAGATGTTATCCAAGTCCCAATCTTCAAGAACTTTTTCCAATGTAGGCCTACATATTTCATCAGTTTTAATCAAACTTGCATGATCCTCAGTAGCGCCTGGTGGACCTCAGTCTTTAGTATCCGTCCTTTGCCCGTAATTGATGTTATTCTTTCAGTTGTTCATAATGCCTATTATGAAGTTTGACCTTGTACACCAGCGCTGCGGCTAAATATTATTTCCATTCCATTTCACGTAATATGCCCCCCATTGAAATCCTCTGAAGTGAATTGTTCACGCAGATATGGGCAATTTTTTTACATTCGGAATACACGGCATGGAATCATTTGTCCGTCATTTATGCTGATGCCTGATGGGAAGGCAGGGGGTAGATAGAGGAGACTCGAAACAAAGAAATGTAGAGGAGAGTGGGTTTTATGGGGAAAATGAACTTGGAATCCTTTAAGCATCGCTGTCTAATTTCTCGATTCTCTCAATTTTCCCTCTTTGAGAATACACTTGAACGCTGCTATAAAGAACTCTGATATAGGCCTTATTCATGGTGCATCCATCTTGTCACGTTCCTTATATACCCATTTGAAAAGATAACACCATTTCTGAAAAGAAAACGGGTACCAGGCTATTTTGAATCCTAGCATCGGTTTGATTGCACTGCTTCGAATGCAGGTTGGATGCGCCATGAATATTGGCCTATACCAAACATTTGACTGTACGGAACATCATCCTTGGCTCCCAATTTTTGCATACAAAACATACAAAGCATTGTTGACTATAACGAAAGACCTCTATAATATATAATTTCTGTAGACCCTGCTGTGTTCGTTAAAACGGCGTTCCAACCCACTGTACATGAAATAAATATAAAAAGGTTTTTTTCGTTGAAGGTCAATGATGAAAGTTTTGCTTGATTGCGGCCATGTTCACCAGCATGTTGTTTGTCCTTGGGCAGGTAAACTTCAGAATCAATACCAGCATCAAAAATCTATTTACGCTCGGCGAGTTCTCTCGGCAAAATGGTTGGACTACGTTGGCATGGGAACGGTTGAAAAATTAAAAAGCATCTTCCAATGTTTATATTTGTTTCATTTTATTTTGTATTTATTTTTTTTCTGGGGGAGGGGGTAAGTTTGAAGAAATAATGTTTCTATCGTGCGTGAATACAGGATAATTCAAGCACGTACCGCGCTAACATGCCTACCATTTTTATAATCGCACAAACAATCCAATTACGTTTCTGCATCCGTGCCGTTTGACAAACCTCGTACATCTGCAAGGCTCTTTCCCGCTCTTTATCTTTCTGTTCCCCTCTTGCTTTCAGAGCAGAGAAGGTGGGGATGGAAGGATATTTTTCTTGTAAATATGAGCAAATTGTCCGAGCATTTCTTGTGTGCTTAGCGGTCATTGTATCGAAGATAATCATCCATTGACTCCGTTTTTGACTCGGACAAAAGGAACGGCTTTTAGTGCAATTTATTTCCCCTCTTCATCTTAAATCTTGAGTACCGGGAGAATCGAGTCGAAGCTGTAATAGGAATTGTGGAGTGAAATTATGCTGATGAATGTTCTGCTGGGAGTTGTACATGTAAAATTGGTTAGAATCCTAACACAAAACAAAACTGTCTGTGATAATGGCCGGTCTCTGGGTATACTTCATCGTTACAAAATTTGACAACCAAAACGTGTTTTTTTTTTTTTAAGGGGTATTTTATTTCCTGAGCTGTGAAATTCTATAATAATGTGTTCATTTACCATGAAGTCTGAGAGTTATACGTTTTGGTAGTCCAAACAAAATGTTCGATCGTCATATTGTTTATCATGAAACTAATAACTCATGATGCTGATATTTTTGAAAAATGATTTTCAGCAATGGCGCAAAAATCACTTAGTCCTCAAGATTGTGCTTTTTTGCAAACATTTTTGAATCAAATTTTTGTGATTTGTTTTGGTGTTTTTTTCCAGGAAAAAACTAAATATAGAGAGCCATGATGATTTTTAAAATCCCACTGGGACAAGTTAACATTCCACAGTGTTAGGGTTGGGAACATGAGGCGTGAGCCCGTGATATGGCCGTCTAGGGTCATTTGTTTCTGAAAGATCTACCAAATATCTTTTGGCCAAAGGGATTGTTATAGTTACCAGTTGAGATGTGCCTGAGCCTGGACCATAATGATACTATCCCATAATCCCACGCTGTTCCCATGCCTATTTAGACTGCGGAGTAACTCCCAACTGGCATTGAATGGTTGATTGCTTGGACTGAATGCAAAAGGTGAATCTGTCAAACGATTCCCAGACTCCATTCAAACGAAGCTGGGAAAAAATAAAATGCACGCACGGCACTGTAAAATTGCTGGGAAAAGAAATTAACGATGCAACCTTCGGTTCGGCCGATTCTTTAAAAAAAAAATTGGGTGGAGCAATTTAGAGATTTGTAACCTTGTCGTGTTAGCATTGCCCATGAATGATACCTTATACGGCCCTCTATTGGTTCACTTCTGTCAGTGTCAGTCAAAAATAACACTGTGCTTCTTTTGTTGGTTTTGGTTTTGAGCTGTGTGCGTTTTTTTTTTTTTTCAAAGTACAAAAGAACTACAATTGACTCTTTTAACTAAATGCCCAAGGACATTTGTCAAATGGTATTAAAATTGAAGGATTCGCGATTGTTGGAACGAAATCGAAGAGGGAATTGTGAGATCTTGGCAGCGTTTATGGTGCTCCGTCGAGTATAAGTCTGTTTTGCCCACGGATATGTTTTTCATGTCCCTCGATTTCTCTGTTGCATCCGAGCATAATTAAAATCCGTTTCCCGGACGACAATTGTAAAGCAGAGGGCGCTATTCACCGTGGTATGTTGTTTACATTATCCGTGGGCTCACAACATTCTGATTAATTCTTTATACAACATGCTCATATTCTTTCACCAGGAAATTTGCATGGCTGCAGAATGAAAATAATTTGTTTGAAGTTGAGGTCGGTCAAGCATGGCTGTCGGCAGACGACATGCTGGCATTTTTGTTTTCATATTTTAATTTTTTTTTTTATTTCTTGGGTGCATACACAGTGTAACGTGCATTGGATCAATATGATGTCTCATTTAAAAACTGGGCACCTCCTATTGGGGCTTGGGTCATATTTGGCCGTTTTTTATGCTTAAAAATTCCCGCTGATTTGTATAAGTATGATACTACTTCTAAGCAAAAGAAAGATGGCGGCTTAAATATCAAAGGGCTTGATACGTACAGTGTACACTGTATAGCGCTGAAAAACCATTTCTATAGGTCTTAGGCTCGGATCCCATTAAGGACTAATCATACACTTAACTCATTAAATCAATTTGATGGTGTTTATTTTTTGTCCGGTTGAAGGCGTAGCATCGGATGAAAAATTTAAATTGAATTTTGAGGGTAAACTATTTTCAGCCAGGCTTTGTGAAATGGAGACTGGGCTCTCCGGCTCAATTTGCACATTCCAAATGTAATTTGAAGAGAAAATAGTCAAATTGCCAAACGGCATTTTGCGAAAGGTACGGCAACAGCACCACCCTTATAATGAATACTTGATGCTGGTGGGTATACTGGCGTGCAGTTGGGGGGAGGACTCAAATATTTCAGTTCACCCCTGGCTGAGGATAGTGGTAGATTCTGATAGCATTTAACCAAAAGAAACTGAAGTATCTTTGGCTGATTCCACTCTTGAAATTGGGGGTGGAATAACAACACGTTGCCAAACTTGGTTGCTTTAGAGCCGTGCACGTCCGACCTTTATACACAGTGCTGACCCTTTTTGCCTGTCTAACCCCCCCCCCCCCCCAACTCCTCCCCCTTTCCTCCCCCTCCTTCATCGGCTGGTTCGAAATAGTTACCCGTAACCGGGCGTTAGCCAGTGGTCTTTGTAAATTGATCGTTAGGGCAATTGCCAATGACGATGCCATTGTGATGTCCATGCAGATGTCCATATATGTACGTGGGGAAGATGGTAAACTTAATAAATAGCCATTACCTGGTGCACTGGTTGACCAAATGCAAAACATTTGAAATGAAATTTGATGAAATGTTTCTGTTGTTTTTTTCTTGACATTCTTTTTTTTTTTCTGTTTTAAAAGATATACTGTATGTGGGCACCGATGAATTTGCCTTTTTATAGCTCTGAGCTTTCATATATACATGTATGCACATACAGCAAAATAAATTTTTCATCTTGTGGTCAGCCACAGAATAATTTGCAACAATTCCGTCAAAAAATGAGCCGAGATTGTTCAGGAAGGGGAAATAGATTCTTCGAGGATTTTTTCAGGAGTTAATGGTGAAACGACCCATGGGAATGTGTGTAAATATTATGGTCATGATCCTAGCTGTTTAACACTACTGCCTGGTACATAAATGTAAATTCATGTGTACACGTTCCACCATGCAGGCCTTCGTACCAGCTGGTAAATTACGCATAATTGGAGTAAGATAATAGCATTGGTCCTCTCAAATGTATTTTATACATTTTTAAGGATTGCAACATGTAAAATATCTTTATGGCAGTGAAATACTTGCACTAGTCTGGTGCCGTGAACAGCCCAGCATTACACTCAAACCCTCATTCTTCCGGGTACCAGTCACATCCGTAGCAACGTAAAAATAGTATTTTCTTAACATTTCCTATCTGTATTTTCTTTTAGAGTAGGGGTATGCTGGATGTTTTATTTGGATAGGTGCTCTTAGGAACATGTGCTGGTCGGTTTTGACGAGGGAACAAAATGACGTGTTTGAGAAAGAGTTTAGGCATATATCCTGTGGATTTCAGGGACGTGGTAATGTAGGGCTTTTGTAGACAACCTTGTAAAGGGTGTTTTTACTGGACTTCAATGTGGCAAGAAACCAAAGCAAACAAGGTACAACAAAACGTGGCCCTGCCAACCCAGACACAAGATAAAAGGGACTTAGCGTGAAAGTGAAAATGAAAGAGCATGTCTTAGCTATGGTTGTACTGGTGTAGGGGATTTGGTTAAGTCTTATACATGCAGCTTGCTATACTGCACATGTGCTTCTGTGACAGCCCATGTTAAAAAGTACTGATATAAAATGAACATGCTAGCATGACAGTGCTAGGAATATCAAAAAAATGTTCCCGTTTCAAGTGAATTTGGATTTTTCGATTATGAGGATAAAGTAGTCATAACAATTTTCCTGCATTTGGGATTTGTTTGCATTGTCATTGGTATTGCAGAATACAGTGGAACGCCACTATAACGAACACTGCGAGATGCACAGAAATTGTCTGTTATAGTGGTTGTTCGTTTTAGTGAAGAATGTTCAGTAGGCCTACACATTGTACATGAAAAAATTGGGAGCCAATTGATGTTCGGTATAGCCAAATGTTCAGTATAGCGGTTTTCGTTATAGTGCCGTTCCACTGTATGAAACATGACTCCATGGGTAGTGATTTCAGTTCATCACGCTCACCTGGGACAAATTGGGAAATGTTCAAAAATCGTGCTTCAAATTGATTGAGCCTTGTTGGTTATGAAGAACTAGACCCTTAGGGGTTAGGAACAACACGATTGCTTTAAATTAAGCTGCTCTTACAGTCTCTGGGTACACTGCTTTTGTTCAGGAATTTGTGATAACCATTTTCAAGATTTTGAGGTTTTTGTCGAAGAAGAAGTGAAGTTGTTGGGAGACCCTAACCCATGGACAGACGTCCTTGTGCTTATAATATGAGCTTCATGAGTTCATGGTCGTTTTGCAGACGTTTCTCCAAGATGTTTTTCCAACTGTGGGGACAATTCATGAGCGAGACTTTGTTTGCGCGAGGTGTTTTTTAGCCGGTTGCCTGGGCCCCCTGCTGCGTCACGTGACCCCAACGCCCCCATGTCCCCCTACCCCCTGGTTGAGGGCTTATTCTAACCCTACAGTTTTGACATTGAAACTTGCTGGGATTGGTTTCAGGGCTCGACCATCTTGATGCCCGCTGTCCAATTACATCGCCATGGGTACCAGGGATTGCCAGCCGAGTACACAGCGGGGGACCGGTGTCTTGTGCTTTTGAATTCTCGTCTGTAATAGGTTTCGTGAACTTGCTCGCTTTCTTTTTCATAATTTTTTTTTTTTTTCCCTTGACATGGTGCCAGCGATGTTTTCGTTTGGGGTTAAGTTTCAAGCATTTGTCCTGTCTGGAATTTGCATACTGTACACTTGGTTAGCCTGGTTCTTTTGTCCCGAAGATAGTACAGATTTTGTTGTTGTGTTTAGTAATGCATTTGAAACATGATTTTTAGGTGTGGCTGTTTAACTGTAGTAAATAGCGGAGTTCTTGCGTGTCATCCTCCATTTTAAGGAACCCTGTGTTTCTGTTTAATGAATGGTTTTTGAAGTTCCAGCCTAAAATGTTCCTATTTACCTCCAATTAGCAATTTGGGTCGTTGGGAAAAAGAAGCGAGTAGGTTTTATTTGATCTTGACCCATCACATGGCTCCAATTAAAAAGCCGCACTCTGCCGAGTAGTCGATTACTTTGCACACATCACGGGACAGGGGAGAGAGCTCAACGTGTATAGACCCTGGTGAAGATATTTGTACAGCGATACAAATATAGGACAGGCTGGCAAATGGGGCTGTGTCGGATGTGGTCTCGTTCACATGATCCCACTATTCGCTTGCCACCATTGATATCAAGCAAACTGAATTTGGCAGCGTTGTGCAATGCCGTGACGGCTGGGTGATGGAACGAGGCAGCAGTGGAAGGCGGGGGGATCAAATTGACGACATTAGTGACTTACCGAACAGGTGACATTGACCATCACGGCTAATGGGCCTCAGTCAAATCAAGACCATTCTCAGCCGGTCTGCGTCATTCATGTTTGGACAGAATCTCTCAAATTTAGTTCATTTCGTTTTTTCTGTTTTCGGCGCTCCCTTTGTCCACAATCAGAAACAAGAGTGGGGCTTTTTTTGATTTTGTTTCTGGCCTCCCTGACTACTTTCTTCCTCTGTTTCCATGGCGTACCATGGCGACCTCCCAGCGCCATTATCGCTGGCCTCTTCAGCATGTTTGCCCACGCCACCTGGAGGATTTCTGGATTTGCCGTTTCAAAAGTGTTTGCGGAGATTGCCTTACAGAGGAGGCGCCGATGTGCCAACATCTTGAGACAACTTCAGGCCCAAACGGTGCTCACTGTACGACACGCGCTCCTTCTCACAAACAGGCCACGTACGATCCATTGGTGGCACGCCAAACATGCCGAGGCGTCGTTGGTCCTTCCTGCCATATATTTCTTTCGGTCAAAAATTCTTCGGATTGAAGAACCACAATTAAACTATTGCAACGAGATTCAACTAGATCCAAGTGCGTCATGCACGACCCTTGCAAAACCACCTAATCTCAACTATCGGCGTCGCTATTTCTCTCAGTTTTCCCCCAAAAATCATTTTATAATTCAGTCCTACATACACACCTTTCCTTCTTGTCAATTTGAAAAGGAAATTTCCATTCTAATTCTATAAACGAGACATTTTCTGGGTATTTTATGATCAGTTTTGTCACGATAGTCTTGCTCGTGCATGCCGAGTACGGACATGTTGTGCCGAGTTTTTTCTCGCCCCCACTCCATCTCTTCTCATCTGTGACATTGATCAGCCGTGAAGATGGCTTCTACGGAATATAGATCAGCTCCAATTGAAATTGCACCGGGGGATTACAGGTACCAGACAAAACCACTTCAGGCTAGCCAGAAAAAAACAAACGCCTGCACACATTTTGAGGAGATGCGCTCTTGCAAACTCAAATTTGTTTGTGCCTAGTATTAAACAGAGGAAAGATACAAAAGTCTCGTCGCGAGAATTTCGTCCTCGTCACTAAAAAAAGAAATCCGAGTGATTGGATTCTGAATAATTTCACATGTTCTTTTTTGCTGTGGTTGCTATGCATTGTCGTCGTGGCGACGTGTTACGCACAAAATGAAAATAAAGACTTTCCAGATGTGTGTGACCTGCAATGGGAGTAAAACCTCTTCACAACGCTCCCAAGGAAGTAATTTTGGCCAAGAAAACATCGCCAGAAGTGGGATCAATGGGGTCAAGTGAGAAGAGGGGGGCCTGGGTGCCGAAACAAAAACTCCCTCACGTATTTTTTTCTTTTTTTAATTAGTTGTGCCGGTCTTTGAGCCAAAGCTCAGGATTTTTTTATTATTTTTGTTGGCTGGAAACATTAGATACACAGGGATCGGGAGTGAGATTGGGACAAAATTTCATTTCTTCTTGTTGAAAATTGGTTGTTTTCATACTTGCGGGTGGGCGTGCCTAGATTGTGTTTTTTCACGGAGAGAAGAGTTTAAGGGGTCTTAGGTAATTTATTCAAGTGGCGTGGAACTGTAGAAGGAAATGTGTGGGTGTTGGAATGCGGATGGCAGGGATATGCTACGCTAAATCTCCGTTCACTGAATTAGTTTCATCCAAATTTACATCCGATGAATTCGCTGCCTCTTCGTTTGTTTGTTTGTTTGCATCCATTTTGATACGTATCAAACGATTCATCATTTGAAATACTAAAATTGAATGATTTTGTCAAATTGTCAACATTTTAAAGGTGGTTTCTGCCACTACTCTTTTTATCAAGTGCTTATTTGTAATATATCTGTCAATGTGGCTACAGTTTGCGATAATCCCTTTAAGTCGAAGCTAGAGCTCCTTCATGAATTCAAGACATTTCTAAAGTGATAATTCGGCTCAATGACGATGGTTTATATCGTAAAGGGCATTATGATTTACATTTTATTCCCCTCATATAAAAAGGTCGCATTATTTATCAATAATCATCGCTGGAAATATGACATTCTGTCCCGAGGTTTCCCGACAGTGTATCTTGAATAAAAGGAGGCTCGTTGAGCCTGTCATTGAGAATCGGGAAATCCACCAGAGACGCACTGCTGAAAAATTCCGTGGCTGTGAAGTGTGGTGCCAAATGCCCGTCATTTATGATTATACTATACTAGTCTCAAGTTACAAATCATCCCTTTTGACTCGTGCGCTTCCGGATTTGTATATTATTTGTGATGACCGGTTTTTCCCATTAGGCCAGCATTACACAGAGGCCATCTCTGCTCGGGTACAATGTGTATCTTGTTCGCAGGAAACCGGCATTGTATTAACCTATTTCCTGGACAAAGCATGCTCTGAAAAAAAAACCAAAGCAGTAGAAATGTTTTTTGCTCCTTTTCTTAAATTGACGCAAGAACAAAGTAATCATGTAGCGGCCTTAAACATCTTGCAAAGTACCATTGTTTTGAAATTACATGTATTGAACTTTTTTTAACCATTTGATAAATGCAGATTCTTGCTTTATAAAATAAATGCTTAGAGTATTAGTTTGCTAAGCAGGAATGTTGAACAATTTACTAACAAGACACATTGCATGGAATATCAGTTCAACTTGCGCTTTAGTTTCAATATTGTTTCTTTTGTAAATTGTGCACTTACCTTGGGCAAATTTCATGGAACTGTTAAGCACAACAAAATTGCTTAGCTCAAAATATCTTGCTCAATAAAACCCCCATTAAAAATTCCATCTGATATTCATGGTCAGTGAACAACAGCCAAAGAATAATCACAAATGATACATAACACATGGAAATTAAGACAGAAATTTCATGGTTTGCAAAATTTTGTGCTAAGCAAGGCCGTGAAATTATTAATTATTCTTCATTATATGAAAATGAAAGTAGTGCGTTGCGCTTATTAAGCAGGAAATTATTTGTAAAATGGGTCGATAAGAAATCAAAGTAAGGATTGGTGTCGTATATTTGACAGTAAACGTGGGTTAAGGACTGCACAAATACGAGATGATTTGTTCCACGACTTGTCCTGTATCTTTATTGTAAGACAACCACCAATGTACTGAACCTGTGTACTACATCCAATACGATATACATTACATACAGTGTGAGTGCAACCACGAGTTGACCTATGACCCCAGAAGTATACATTTGCATACATTAGAATTATGGAGCGCCTAATAGATCATAATACGCAACACTCTCCCCTGCTAATCCAAATGTTCATAAAACATTTAAAACAATTGGCTATAATGGAAACATGACAGATGTAGTATTCCACTTAGGAGATGTACATTGACAATAACAGTTTATAATGAGTTATTTTTGTTTACCGTACATAGATGAATACATTTCTGTGTTCATAATAAACTTTATACTGATGTCTGCTGTATTTCTTTTCTTTTGAATGTTATTTCAACAAACACGTATAAACAACATACATGTACTTTTAATTTGTTTCTGATACAATTATAATCATATTTGAAAACAGTCAAAACACTCATTGGAATTTTTCTTTACTCTGAACTTTAATAAATCATGTTAAATTACAAACTAAGTTTGTCAGGTGCTTTCCTATTCCTTGTGGACCTCCTTAATTTCAGTGGTGATACTGATGGTGATTTGTTTTCAATCTGAGTTGAAGTCTCAAGATTATGATCAGAGATAGGCTGTGGGATTTCAGTCGCCTTTGTGGAAGTGGTTTGTCCTCCCATATTACCTCGGTCTGCATGTGTGAAATCTTGTATGACAGAGGGTTGATTCTCCTCTGCTGAACTTTCAAAGTTTCTAGGTTCCTTCTCTGTGGAAGGTGAGTTGAAACCTTGGACATCCCTTAATTTTAACTGGTCAATATGGCGGTGCCAAATCCCAGAGTCCACTCTGACCTTATACTGTAATGGTCCTTTCTTCTCTACTACACTTCCTGGTGTCCATTTCTGTTTTCCTATGTAGTTTCTAACCCATACCTGATCTCCCTCCTGTAATGTGCGGTATTGCGCATGTTTATCTCTATCCTCTATCTGTTGATGCAACTTTTCTGTCATACGCAATTTCGCATTCGGTCGCAAGGCATCTAAGCGTGTGCGCAACGGTCTGCCTAAGAACAAAGTTGCAGGAGATTCTCCTGTCACAGTGTGTGCTGCATTGCGATACGCCAGCAGAAATCTATCTAGCTTGACTTGCAACATACCACTATCTTGTCGCGCAGCTCGCAATCCTTGTTTGAGTGATTGCACAAAACGCTCTGCTTGGCCATTCGTACTTGGATGGTACGGGGCACTATACTTATGCTTGATGCCATTGTCACTCATGAATTTCTGGAATTCTGCAGAAGTAAATTGACTTCCATTGTCCGATACTAAAATCTGCGGTAACCCATGACGGCTAAACAGTGAGCGTAGTGTCTGGATTGTCTTCTCTGATGTCACTGATGACATAATGAAAACCTCTGGCCATTTTGAGAAGGCATCGACTACAACAAGGTAAGTAACTCCTTCAAATGGTCCTGCAAAATCAACATGGATGCGTTCCCATGGTTTTGAAGCAGGTATCCATGGATGCAATGGAGCAAGTGCTGGATTGTTTTGTGTCACTTGACATGCAACACAACCTTTTGCACATTTCTCAATTTCTGAGTCAATTTTGGGCCACCATACATAGCTACGGGCTACCGCTTTCATCTTCACTATGCCTACATGACCTGTGTGCAATTCTGACAATACTTTTGCACGACCTAGGTCAGGTACGATAACTCTCATACCCCACATTAGAACTCCCTGTTCTATGGTTATTTCATTTCGGCGGTGAAAGAATGGTTTCAGTTCTTCATCTGACTCTGTGAGTTTACTTGGCCAACCATCCAAAGTAAATCTCATCACCCTAGACAAGACTGGATCATTCCTTGTCCATTTACGAATCTGTTCATGTGAACATGGCAAAACATCTACATGAAATATGTGTGTCACAGTTGGCTCAATCTTGTCACTAATTGCTCCTGTGCATGGCAATCGCGACAAGCAATCCGCATTTGCATTCGCCTTTGTACTTCTGTACTGTATCTCATAGTCAAATCCGGCCATATACATAGCCCATCGCTGCATACGCTCTGCTGCTAGTGTTGGCAAGCTTGTCTTAGGCCCAAATATAGCAGTGAGTGGCTTATTATCAGTAATCAGAGTGAACTTCCTACCATAGATGTACATGTAGAACTTTTTCAAAGCAAATATCATTGCAAGTCCTTCTCGTTCTATCTGCGGATAGTTCTTCTCTGCTTTGGTCAATGAGCGCGAGGCAAACTGAACTGGTCGCTCTTCGCCATTTGGCATGATATGTGACAGTACAGCACCAATGCCTGTGGGGCTCGCATCTGTTGCTATGGTGATTGGTTTCTCCATATCGAAATGGACTAAAAACCCTGAATTGCGCAGCAATTGTTTGGCATTCGTGAACGCGCTGTCTGCTTCATCTGTCCATTTGAACTTGTGCTTCTTTTCGAGCAGTGCATTGAGAGTCGCAATTTCCGCAGCCAAATTCGGAATAAAGCGCCTGTAGTAGTTAAGCATTCCTAGGAATGACCTCAATTCTGACACATCTTTAGGTCGAGGCATGTTCTCAATTACATTGACCTTAGATTCTGACTTATGCACACCATCTTTGTCAATAACATGACCCAAGTACTCTACAGATGTTTGCATGAATTCACATTTGCCTTTCTTCAACTTGAGGCCATATTCATGCAAGCGAGTTAACACCCTGTCCAAGTTCTGCAGGTGTTCTTGTTCGGTATGACCTGTTACAAGAATATCATCTAAGTAAACCTGAACCCCAGGTAAACCTTGCAATACCTGTTCAATAGCATTCTGCCAGATAGCAGGTGCTGTGGTAATGCCAAACACTAATCTGTTTTGCTGGAACAGACCTTTGTGAGTTGATATGGTGCACAGTTTCTTTGAGTCTTCATCCAACTCCATTTGATTGTAAGCATGTGCGAGGTCAAGTTTAGAAAAGGTGACCCCACCAGCTAGGTTAGCCAGAATGTCATCCACATTTATATTAGGGGGTGCTACTGCTTTTAGCACTGGGTTTATGGTAATTTTGTAATTGCCACAAATTCGAATGGTTCCGTCTTTCTTTGGAACAGCCAAGATACCTGTACTCCATTCGCTATGTGTCACTGGAGTCAGTACACCACAGTTTTGAAGCCGCGTCAGCTCCTTTTCAACTTGTGGTCTGACTGCGTATGGTACTCTATGTGGTTTGCATGCAACTGGCTCTGCACCTTCTTGTAGGGTTACCTTGGCTTTAATGCCCTTCAGTTTACCAAGTTCATGATCAAAGACTGTGGCATGTTTATCCAGAATATCATTCAAGTTTTCCATGGCCTTAACTTTCTCAACCACAGCTATGTTATCAGTTTCAACACCTGAAAAATTAATTTCATGCCAGTTCAGCCTTATATGCTGCAACCAATCCCTACCTAGCAAGGTATGATTAGTATGTTTCACCACATACAAGTACATATCCACTGATTGCCTACCATACTTAACATTCACCTTCATTTTCCCTACCGGTCGGACTGATTCACCCGTGAAACTGGTGAGAACTCTGTTACTCTCTAGTAAGGGTAGGTCAACAAATTGTGACTTATACAAGGTAAGTGGAATCATTGTAACCCCTGAACCTGTATCCAATTCCATTTGTACAAGTTTGCCTTCAATATGCATGTTAACCATTATGGCACCACAACTGGGAAGTTTGCCATCATGCTTAGTATTATCATTAATACAAGTGTTACCATGACTACTCACTTTCAATATTGTATAATCCTCTTCGACTTCTGAGTCGCTAGTACTCGATATCTGACCCTGGCTAACTGTGTGAACAGTTTTGGAATTACTGCTAGAGTTCTTGGACCTATGTGATTGTCCCATTTTGTCCTTTCTTGACTTGCCTTGTCTTCTTTGCTGGGACCTGTCTTGACCTTGTTTGTCTTGACGGTGTTCAGTTGCTGACTCTCTGTCAAAGTCTCTACGACCTGAGTGACGAGTAGAGTTGCATTTTCGTGCGATGTGTCCGATGTGTTGACACTTGTTACATTTGGTGTCTTTGAACCAACACTCGTTTGGATCGTGTGAACTTCTTCCACACCTGTAGCATGGCTTGTCAGGTCTGGTCTGTCCACCTCTGCGTGGCTTGAAGTTTTGTCGAACCATGTTGACTGACGATTTGGTCTTCGCTGGGTTGGACATGTCATCCCTCATGCTCTTGGCCTCCGAGAGAGTCAACTCCCGTGACTGTGCAAAGCCGACTGCCTCCACGAATGTCAGTGATGGTTTGTCATTGGCTTTCTCCATGAGCTTCAGTGATGTGGACTCACTGCGCAGTCCACTGATGAACCTGTCCCGAAGATTTTCGTCGAGTTTGTCGCCGTAATTGCAGTGTAGACTTAGGTGTTTCAGGGCCACCACGTAATCAGCAATGGTCTCCGTTGCCATCTGATCTCGTTTAATGAGCTTTCTCCTTTCTGCGACGACTATCGGTGGAGCTTTCAAGTGCTTCCGAAGGACCTCCTTGAGTTCCCCATAAGGTAGTGAACTGGGTTTTGCGGGGGCAACGAGCTCTCGCACGACGTTGTAGTGGTGCGGTCCAATTGCGTGAAGAAACATGGCCGCCACACGCGGGTTGCTATGTGTAACATCGAGACCGTACGCTTGAAGGAACAGTTCAAACCGTTCAACATAGCAATCCCAGTCCTCTTCTTTGTCGTAATGTGACGAAAACGGTGGGAGAAAATTGCTCCCTTCCATCGGCAATTGCGGGGGAATGGCCTGTTGCGCCATCCTCGTCGCCAATTTGTCGTATATTTGACAGTAAACGTGGGTTAAGGACTGCACAAATACGAGATGATTTGTTCCACGACTTGTCCTGTATCTTTATTGTAAGACGACCACCAATGTACTGAACCTGTGTACTACATCCAATACGATATACATTACATACAGTGTGAGTGCAACCACGAGTTGACCTATGACCCCAGAAGTATACATTTGCATACATTAGAATTATGGAGCGCCTAATAGATCATAATACGCAACAATTGGCTACTTCCTATGTCATTGTTTAACCTTGCTGAATGCTCCCAATGTGTTTTGATGTACAGACATACATGTATTTGACCCCAAAAACTGTGAGGAAATGTAATATTTGGTTAGATAATGTGTGCCACCAGACATATCGCATATCGCCGTACATAGGCGACTCGAACTGCAAGCTACCACCATTTTATTTTTATTTCTCTCGCCTTTAATGGAACACACTCACCTTTACTGCAAACTGGATTTGAGCACTATTAGAACATGAATAAATGATAGCTCACGATGCAGTTTGGGGGATAGGTGTTCGAGTACGTGCGTATCGCACAGATGGTCTTGTAAGCCTCAACGCTTCACAGTCGGGGAGAGGCTTTTTTCCCCTTCATTTTTTAAATTACGTCGGCGCAATAAACACAATCATGTGAGGAAGTTAACATCCCGTAGCCGACTAACCCTCCTGCAGCCATCGTACTCTTGGAATTTATTTTCACAGTCGGTGTTGGTCATGTTTTAAGAGAGAGCGGGAATGATCATTTAGGGGTCATAATTAGTTCAGATTCGTGAAAACGTGGCACTAAAGCTCATTATTTTCATGAATTTTTGTTTAGGTGTTGTGCTTTTTTACGAGAATGGCTTAAGAGAATACAAGCATGTCTAGACCTTTTTCATATGTATATGTATTTTCAGTACTTGTACAAGCTCCGTGTACTTTGCACAAGTTTCACCATTTGTCTCAAATAACCCTGAACACATTTGTGATGGCAAAATAATCGTGAATTTTTTACATAGTGCAGTTTTATAACGGCAGGAAATCTCAAATTCTCAACGCACTTTGCAATTTGTCTGGCAGTCCGAACAAAGTCATCACTCCAGAACAGAAAAAAATATCTCCACTCTCAGTTCCCCGGGGAGTTTGGGACATACATCATAAGGTGGCGGGTACTGGCATAGGACTGTAGAATCTTTAGTGCCAGTCTTATGATTTTGATCTGGGTTCGAGGGTTTTCTCTTTTTTACTCTGTGAATAGAGCCAGATTGTGAGGCTCTATCTAAGTGGGTCATTCCACCATGGTCAGGGCAGGGATTTTGTGAGGATGTGACGATCGCTGTATGCGATGTCCTTTATGATGAGTGCACATTTGCAGGTGTTTCGCCATACATGAATGAAATCATTCTCCAGCATCTTATATTGGTGTTATAATGAAGGATAATAAACAGCCTAGTACATCTAATACCAGCGTCAACTATTAGCGCCGTCACAAATCCTGCTCTAACCCTTGAAGAATGACCTAAAATGTCAGTTTTTTCCTTTATTAAGAAGCTGAAGTTATTTAGTTGCGCCTTGGGACTCGGTCACGGTCTGTTGGGATTGAGAAGCTAATCAAATGCCTCCTTATAAAATCTGTCTGTTCTTTAATAGTAACGCTCTTGAGTCCTCTCATCAATTGTTTCACAGTGATTATTAATTGATTCATCCGTCTATCCGTCTGTTTAAATCATCTCTTCGTCCGTCTGACTCTCCGTCTGTCTGCATTAGTATAATCCGTTCAACAGATGTTGTGTATTGTTTCGACTTGCAGATAACTGTGGCCCAACCGAACAAAATGAGTCATAAGTTGCTATAAATTGTGTTCCATTGAGCAAGCCCTTGGACGGCCTTTCTGAAAAAAAATGACACAAAATCTTCTCAGATTTTTCCTTCCTTTAATACCAATACTTGTTCAAGCCATGTTATCCCCACACGAGAGCAATTCCGTTGGTTAGAACTGTCAGTGAAAGAGACTCTGAGTACCACCTGTTAGAATTTGTTGCAACCGACGGTCTTTGCCCTTCTTCCTTTTTTTTTCTGTCGTCGAATTTCAAAAGCCAAACCATGCCAAATCTGTTAGAAAATCCACTTGAAGTGGAATACAAAGAGATGTAGACCTGCTACATTTACCTGCTCAGGCACCGTGTAGGGCTATAAACTGACCGAAACTGCCTTAGACATTAGCCAAAGGTGTTACTGAAAAGTAGGTCTATTTCTTTTTTGACCAGTTTTTAACTTTGAGAAGGTAGGAGGTAAAATTGTCTTTGGGCTTCTTTTTATCAGCTAAGATTGTCTACTCTTTTAGACCCTGATTAGAACCATAATACTTGTTCAAAAATGTACTTAAGACTCATTTTGAGGGAGCAGCATACATGTATTCATTCAAAACTTTCATGCAAAAAGAAAAAAAAGTATAGACTATTTTTTTTTTCCAATTTAACAGATGTTGAACACTTCTTATGAATATACATTCATGGAAATGAACTTTTACTGTTTACACACGTTGAGAAATGTAAATAAGACTGAATTTGCTCAGAGTATCAGGTTGAAATAAGTCCGCCCTTAAAACAATCTTTTACGTATTCCACCGTGAATTTGTCTCCGAAACAAAATGCAATGAATAGTATACGCTATAGGCCCTGACCCGATGTTAATAAGGCCTGTATTAAAATGGCTTGTTCCAAACCTGTAATTTGCACCGTCTGTTTATCCACGGAATTCTTTGTTGTGCCAGGAATTTTTATTCATCATTCTTATTTTTTGTTATTTCCATACGTTTTATTAATACATGTACAAACGGAATCCCTTCACAATAGGCCATTGAAATGAATTCGGCGGTAGAGTTTGGTTTGGAAAGGGTAGCGGGTCTTGTATGTTGAGAGGATTGGAATATTTTAAACAGAAGCACTTTAGTCAAAGTATCTTATTTTTTATCCCTCACGTTCCGTAAAACTCATCCTTTTGTGTCGGTCTTTTACGTGGCGTTAGACCGTTCCATACCCCCACTATCTCTCTATTTCTCTTGTTACTCTGGGATTTTTAATGCCATTAAATTTAAATGAATAACACTTTCCATCACATTTTTTTCCCCATCGTTGAATTATTTGTTCCCTCCATTGTGTTCGTTGTTTTTTATCCTAAGACACTACAGAGACCACAGCTAGCCTTGAATTAGGGAAGCGGATGGCTTTTGTAAATAAGGAATAAGGGTCTTGTAAAGATGGACGTGTCTTCTTGGCCGTAAAAATTGCAGATTATAGTGTCTTCCCTTTTAAAAATTGTCCTTGACTTTTTTTTTGTTGGCTGGTGTTTTGGTATTTTGACTACCAGCACATTTGCGCACAAATTCTAAGTACTGTACACGTACTGTAATGGTATGCATTTGTCTGTGTGCGTGTACGTGTGTGTGTGAAGATCAAATCTTGTCTTGTTTGTCGAACTTAAAGCGAAACTAAAATGCGCATTTTTCCTATCGACCAATTGTGTCCGGTATTGCGAACTCTGATTGATATTTAGGTCAAGCACAAGCATGGTGGGTCAGTCTATCGGATCGGAACAAGATTTGCAGAGGGTTTTCCTGTTGTAGGTAGATTGTGAACCACTTGGGTACAAGAATGAATCACAATTCTCCCAAGTTGATTTTGAGTTTACGGGCCAGTAACAAGTTGTTGAATGATGCAATTTATTAATTAGTCATTTCTGATGTTGCAAGCCTCAAGATATTCTTGTTTTATCAGGATCCTAAGTGCTTACCCAAAATTATGAGCATGGCATGTTCGTTCGTGAATAAATAAAATCGAAACTTTTAAAAAGGGGGACATTATTAGACTAGTTTTGTCTCAATTTCGGGCCTTTTTGTTTGACACACGGGATCCCAGATTTACGGATCCACGACCTATGCAGGGTACGCTAAAATGGGATCTGGATCAGCAGGATTTGTGATCTTGTGTGTTAAACAAACATGCCCTTGGACTTCACTTGGGATTTGAACTCGAATCATAGCTGGATTTGAACCATTTGCATTGTGGTGTGTCTTGGTACCCTATATCCATATTGTGGGTTGTTGAACCTTGTGGAGTTGCAATTTTTTGTCCCAGATGGGTTCGAGTCCAGCCGAGCCGATCACGACTTTGGCTTACTGGCCCACGAAACCTCGTCGTGATTCTTGGCGTCATTTGCACTGCCGATACTAGACAGGTATCTATAAGGGAAGAATTTCCCGTTGTATAAAATGCTTGATACGTGTTTATTCATGAACTGTAGCCACTAGGGACCAAATGCCTCATGCACAAAATCCCCACGGAGCCAAAGGGATTTCATACAATATTTTGCCCGTTGACTGGGTAACAATAATCCTAAAGCACTTTAAGCCGCCTGTTATAAATGTCAATTATGGTTATGAATGAAAACGTATGAAAAGACCAAAATGTAGGGGAAAAAAAAAAACCCTCATCTTTTGTAGTTCTTTTTTTCACCGTATCACATAGTTGTTCAATAAGCCACTTTATTTATTTGAATGGGCGGTTTGACATAACAACCATTCATAAGGTGAACGAGGAAAGACCTGAACGTAAAAAAAGAAAATTGTTTTTTGTATTGCTTTTTTTCCGTCATTGAAGAGTTTCGACGAACCTTTTGCTGTTTTTGTGTGAGCGTGGTTCTCGTTTCATGTCGTGACATGGGTAATTGAGCCTGCATTTTACAGCCAATCTCACTGTTTGGAACAGTTCATTTCTGAGAGGTAACCGGAACTTTTCCACAAGCTTTCTTAATGGTGCACCATTGCGTTTTTTTTGTTTGGTTAATGCACAGTAGATGCCTGTCTTCAGGGGTATTATAGATGACCTTTAAGTGACCCTTCCCATAATACACCCCTCTGTCAATTGGGGTCATGTGACTAGAGTATCTGACAGTACTGACGACTTGCTGCCCACACATGCATCTATTTATTTTTTCCCCTCTTCCCAATTTGTCATTGAGAAAGAACAGATTTGTGTTGTTCATTTTTTTGTGGGGGCCCACTCCAAATATCAATTTGAACAGGATTTTCTGGCCATTGAAACTTTATAAATCTACGATCAAATTAAAACGATGGCCTTGCATGCTCAGAAGATAAAGTCTGAAAAATATAATTTTTTTGTGGGTAGGTTGAGTCAATTTTGTATTAATCCTAGCCAGAGCTTCAATCTTTCATAAATTTAAGGAGGATTTTGAGAAGTTTAAGCAATGTCTGTGTTTCTCAAAATGCCTTGGATCGTCCAATTTGTTCTATCTGTCTACAAGACAACCCCTCCCCTAAAAATGAAAAGGGACGGAAAATATTGAAGGTAAATTGTCCACAGTTTATGAGTATTTTGCCAACAGAATTACAGGTACTTGTAGGTTTCACTTGTTTATACTTAGAGGCATTGTGGCTGCTGGTGGCTGGAAGGTTGTATTTTATTATTTCCAATTTCGTCAGCGGCTGCGGGAAAGAAATGCCTGGGCTCGAGAAGCGAGAAATGGTTAGGGGGAAAGGTTATTTATTGCGGAAGGCTAAATTCAGGCAAGCAGTTCCCGTGAAAAAATCTGAACAAACATGAAGACGGAGTGAAATGAAGAGTGCATGTTTAGCAGGTTTTTTTTTTTTTAGGCGGACTACGGCACAAAAATGATCTAGGGAATTTGAATTCTGATTGTGAGGGATTCTTTCGCCAAATTGAGTCAAAATGTCCAAATAGTTTATTTTTTTTTTAAATATGCATTTAATCGTTTTGCTTTTGTTTCTTTGTTTTCATTTGAAAATATGTAATCAATCTTTATTTAAAAGAGGCCCTGGGATGTTCTCCATTGTGACAGTGAGGCTCAGTCTCAGGCTCAGGCTCAGGCTCAGGCTCAGGGTCCGTCATCAACATTCTGAAAATTTAGGTTGTTGTTTTTCATTGAAGCTGAAACTCTGTTTCCCTTTCAAACCAGAGAATCTTCTTCCACACTGCAGCCAAAAGCCTCTATTTTGATACTCATTCTTTTATAATGGATTCAGTAAATGGTGCCAGAGCCTGAGCCTGAGCCCGAGCCTGAGTCTCCTCTTTGAAAATGCCCTACATGGTTCAATCCAAAGCAGTAGCCTTTGCAGCAGACACCTTTAATAGACCTTGTTTTCCCCTGTGGTCAAATAAAAAAATCACTGGAGTGAAATGAAACAAATCTTGCAGGGAAATGTATTGTCTCAAACCTTCTCTTCAAAAAAAAGTACAAAAACAAAAACACCCACAAAGAATTTGTAATATCTTGTCAGGCCTTCTGAGACTGAACAGAATTTGGACATACTTGGGTCTGGTTTTCTAAATCCCTTGCGCCTTTGAAAGAATCCCGTAATGTATGAGATTAGATAGACTTTACCTTCCAGATAGAGGGATATATTTAATAGTCTGGTAGACATTCACAGTGGGCCATTGCTGGCTTTTGCTCTCAACTGATAAGTAGACTCACCAAGGACATGAAAAAGAAAGAAAAAACCAAAGATGAAACCAAAGTGGGGGAGATTTTTGGCGTTATTTGTCGTTTTTTTGTTCACTCGGTGAGAATCAGCAGGAGTGCTGTGCAGTGTGGAACTGTCATGCTGTTGGCTGAACTCTAGTCTGAGGTCATGGAGGGATAGGTTGCAGATAAACACAAAAGGGATTCATATGCCCACAGGCTAGGGAGATTACTCAAGCAAAGGACTGACAGCCATCTCTAGTAAACTAGACTTGCCGCTAGTATGCCCTGCATTCCTGCATGCATGCATCTAAATTCCCTTCTGACTGAAAATGAACCAGTCAACATCAGATATTGTGGGTTATTTAAGTGGAAAGCTCCATTAAAACAATGCACAGGTTCAATGGTCAGTCAAACACATGTAGTGTAACTGTCCATATTATAGGCTAGACTTGCCGCTAGTACTCTCTCAGTTCTCCGAAGGTGCTTTGGTATTAGGGCAACGGTTTGGTATTAAATCCTATGCCAAATTGGTCCATTAAATCTTTGAGGTTCTATATTGATTTGAGAAGTGTGCAAATAGCATGTAAGCTGTCTGAATGTGTTGTTCTAATACAAGCCTCATTACTGTCGGCCTTCACTCTCAAAAACAAAATACTTGTATTGTACATCAATGATTCTGTACACGTACATGTATGTACATAATATACAGCACAGCACATGTACATGTACATTGTAATATACAGCACAGCACATGTACATGAACATGTTATGTAGCCTAAATAGTACACATAACATTAGCCCTTGGTGTTTCCAATTCATATCCTACAAGCTACTACAAGTTCGTGTAAATCGTTTACCCGAGTCCTTTACATATTGAGAGAGTATAGAGCCTATATAAAGTCTTCTGTGGGTTTTTTTTTGCAGTAGTATAAGAGCGTACACGTAAAGCAATTTTTGTATTTGTTTAGGTTTTTTTCTCTCCTAAACTCGGCAGTTCTCCAACGCAATTGACCTCCTGGAGATTCTAGGCGATATTGTTTAACCAACCTCAATAAAACACATCTGGACGTGAGGACAGGTCCTCATCACTTTGGATCTGTTCGATCCGGCCGGCAAACATTTACATAAGAGCGGCCGAAAAAGCTGTGAGAGCCCCAATATCCATCTCTCTACACTCTAGGAATTTGACCTGCCTATAATGTTGAACATACCTTCGGGCGTTGTATTTCAGAATCTGATCTCTTTGTCATATTATACATTTCCTATTTTTTTTCCCGCAGTTGTGAATAAATCCCTCCAATCCATCAAAATAACCTTACGCGGTTTGACCGAATCTTGTTCCCGTGAACATTTTAGATGTTTATCACGGGTCTCAATCACTTTCTCAATATTTTTTGTTTGCGATATTCCGTTCAATTTTTGATGAGTCGTTTGGGACATGATTGTCACTCACGCTTTTATGCAAAATACTCAACAGAGGATTAGTGTCAAACGGTAGACCAATTTATTTAGATCTTGTATTGAATACCGTGACTGAAATGCAATTTATTTTCTTTTATTTTTTAAAGGCCGCTATTTTATAGGAATTTTTTGTAAAACATACCCTGAGAATAGTCAGGGAAACAACACATCTCCATCTGGTCATTTTATTGGAAATTCTCTTACATTTTCTCAGAATATATAAAAAAAACTTTCCTAATTTCATTTCGCCCCCGTTTGAATGATGATGTTTATACAAGGAACGACCACCGCCGCCTTCTGCTGAAAATCTGATAGATTATCCGACCAAAAGTGCACGCAATTGGAACTAGGGATGTAAATCATAGCATCGCTATTAGCATTGAAATCCTATGTGGCTTGCTCTGACTACACAGGACTACACAGTAACAACACTGGTGCTTTATCAGTATATGTCCGTAGACAACGACGGCCACAAAAAAACACCTAATAGGTTGCTATAAATAGGCCTAAACGTTTTATTTAAGCCTGAAATTTATTGCATTTCTGGCACCGTCGTTTAAGATTTAAGGTATTGAAGGATAGAAATGTATTATTTTTTTTCCTTGCCACTCTCCCTTCTATAATGAAATGTTTAAAGATATATTTTTGATACCGTCACAATTTAACTGTAAAAAAGAAAAATTTAATGACAAACTGATTAATATTCAAGCTAGTGAAAAGCAAAGAATATCAGTTGATTCATTTCATTTTTTTTTTTTTGGGGGGGGGGCTTCTTTTGATTCGACCTGTGCTAAGGTTTTCTGGGCTTGAAAATGCTTTAAAGGTAATATCATACAGATTCATGGGCAGAAATATCAAGGAACATACAGAAACAGTCATCTGTGAAATTTTCAGTCCCATACGTCGCCCACTTTTTAATAAAACTGTGAAAAACGGCCACAGAATTTTAAAACTTTTTCACCATATTTTTTATCTTTAAAAGATCGAAATGGTTTTTGTCATTGGTTTTACTCTTTTCTGGATAAATACAGCATTTCAGGCAGAACAATTTTAACAGTATGTTTCTACCATCACCATCTTTGGTGAAGATTTCTGTTTCGGTATGCTACCAAAGTATGATAGTACCTTTAAAGAGCAATTTGGGCAAAATATGTTCTTGTCTATGAATTAATAAATACATGATATTATGCGGTTGACCCATAATTATGTTAAATTTGGGGTCTAAAAAAAGCCGTTCCTTGATGACAAACTGAATTGCTTTGTAATCTGCGGTATTTCTCCCTCAATCACGATCTGGCAATCAGCGTCACGTTCCCTGAAGGCTTGTTTAAGATTTTTAATGCAATCAGTCAATCATGTCAGCGGCACCAGCCTATGTACAGTGCAAAGTAATAACGGTCACGCTTGACATTTTAGAAGGTTTCCGTAAAAAAAACACAAAATCAAGATGGTCGTTCACAGTGACTCACGGCTATAGGACAGTGTGTATTTTGTTGAAAGGTTAATTTTGTTTTTTAAGGATCGGTATACTTGCTTTCCAACGAGTTTAACGTCCACGGCATAATTTCGGTTTAGAAAACCAAAGTGTGTACTCTGTAAATTGTGAAATGACAAGTAGAGGGATATAAATATCCGTGACAGGGCAGGGGTTTGTTCAAGACTGGAATTCCAAACCTCTTTAGAACCGTTGCCCTGGGTCAAAGAACAGCATCGCATTCAGCCCGTCACTAACCAACCATCAGGCCTCGTGCCTTGAATTTTTTTTATTTAATGGTCATACGATAAATTTGTCAATAATACACAAGAAGTACTGAGGAATAAGGCAATGTTTTCGTTGGTAATCACCCTTCAAAATATGAGGGAGTTGGGGAAGTGGGTTGTATCGTTGAGTGGCCCGGATCTGACAGATTGGATTTAAATAGGAGGACGTTCCTGCTTGTATTTTCCATCAATAATTTGTGTTTGATGTTAGGTTGGTTTTTCTGACAACATTCTGGTGTTGTGTGCCTGCATACCTTTGCCTTAATCTTCCTGTTTATGTTTGTTTGGCATTATTTTGGCATAAAAGGTTTGGGCTTGAGAGAAATGAAATGATGAACACTTGAGACTCAGGAATGGGAGATATCGTTGATGGATTTGTAATAGGACGTTTTATCTCTTTGGAATCTCTAGTACTTGCCTGACCAGCTTGTGCCTGTCCTTGCTTCGGAAATTCTTTTCAAGGATGTGCCTTAAAGTTGTGGCAATTGAAAGTTTCCAGCAAGGGTTGGTCAGGGTTGAAGTCTTGGCAAGTCTGAAACAAACTAGACGTTTGACTCTTCGCATTGCCTGACAAAATAACCAGCTTGTAGATAGTTAAGGAACTGTCCCAAACTCCAAATTGTATAATGTGTGTCAGAGAGTTTTGGGAAAGGAAAAACTTGGAACGTTTTGGGCCCGTGACTCATGTCTGATTGAAAATCCTTGTTAAGCACAACACTCAAATGCCAAGGATTAATTTAATCCTCGCCTAATTCCATAGTTGTGTGATCATATTTCCTGGATAAGAACATCGTTCTGGGTGTCTCCTAACTCCCGACTCCTCCGCATTTTTTACAGCAAGGGGACAATCCATCTCTAAAGCCTCTTGCACATGTTCTAATCTTACAATTCCTCTCTCCGTTTCTCATGGCGCGTCGTCAAACAGAGAATTTTGTAGTCTTGCGATTGTTGATTGACTACGTGGACATCCACAGTCCATTTCAAAATTGTTTGGCAACTTCCAAATACTACGGTATCATCAGTTGCTTGACATTTTTATCGTCGAGGGATGTTCTGTCGCCTGAATTATCCACATGTCTGGTGTTTCATCTCCGTGTTACTGTGAGCCCGAAACAAATTTAGAAAAGATTGACTTCGAGTCACCGCCAAACATGACGCAGCCCGTCACATAACAATTCGGAGACATGTTATGGAACCAGCGTCAAACATACACGACTTAATGTCTTTAATGCCCGAACATGCCCCTTCAATATTTCTCGTCGTATTTTAATTTTTTTTCCCCTCTCCACTCTGAGCCGATAGTTCATTCCCTGCATTTCCTGCTTGTTCCGAACAGGCCTAGACTCCCTGACTGCCTGCTAACACCCTCTCCCGATAAGACTAATAAGTGAGTGATCGACTGTGTAATCGGCCACTTCTTAAATAAACACCCGAAACCCCAAAGTGCTGGAATTTTAAGAAGGTGCCGGATCAACGTACTAGGATTGCACGTAGGATCCTCGTGATCCGTAGTTGGCTCCAAAGGACATTTTGTTGGGGAAACACGGAATCTCAAGTGAACTTGCTCCATAAATTACGGATTACAAATTGACGGATTGTCTTGTAGTTGAACATTTTTGTGTGTGATGCTTTTTGAGACATGCAGACGTTTTGGGATTGTATTTGGGACTTCTTATAACTGATTGAAGCTTCAGTAGGATTGTAAGGTCTGATTTTGATGTGAAGGACTGGATAGAATCTTAAGCTGCTCAAGACCAAACCATCTTAAGCTATCTTGCTTAAGAAACAAAAGTCAGCATATCATGTTATATTTGTCATGTTTCTGTACTAGCGGCAAGTGCTTGCAATGTGGTTAGCAACCAAGATTACCATCGAGGAATTAAATATCTAAACCGAAAAAAAGAACGATTTATCAAAAGTGATATTCATACCCTAACATGTTTTGAATTAATGTATGATAAAATGAATTGAAAATTAAAAACAGAATTCCTTTATAAATAAAACTGCGAAAAAATATATGCTTGAAAATTCATGAAATAAACATGTTGTATCTTTCCCTGGAAGAATATAAAAGGTGGGTAAATGAATAATTTGGGGTTGGGTTTGGGTGGGGGGGGGAAGGTTGAGGCATGATATGAAAATATGGTGTTGGCTGTGTGGCATCGCTTCGGATCAATATCGATGAGTTCCAGCGTCATCTACAAGTCAAATAATAATTTTGACATCTGGGGCAGATGCAATGTTTACCCACAATTCCCTCAGCACCAACATCTGGCCAGTTTTCCCGAGGATGCGTATTAAAAATGAAAAAAAAAAAAAAAATTTGACGTGGAAGTAAGGGTGGGGAGGGGATATTCGGTCGAGAAGTGGTTTTTGTATTATTAGGCTTTGTCCCAAGTGTTTGATGTTCCATTTGCGGAGGAAAGGGTTCGAGTTGTGGAAGGAATATTATGTTGAGAAGGTTAGGCCAGGTTTATCATTGATAAATATGCAATTGATTCTAAACGGTCAAATCGAACGACTATTTGACATGTTTAGTTACGGAGGTTTTATAAATTTACACTCATCAGTATCGCATGGAACTAATGAATCATTGTACACATTTTAGGAAAGTTTTAGTTATCATGAAGATACAAATATAATTTCCTTGTGGTGACGATGTTTATGTATCTGTATTTTTTTCCTTCATTTCTTGTTTTCCTTAATACATGTAACTGTATTGGCCACATAAATACCTTATTCAAATTGGATTTTCCGATTTACTTAGTCCTATAATTGTGCAGCATGCATCATGATTGGCATATCGCAGGCCTGGAATTTGGTTCTGAAAGGGGCAAGGCCACTTTTCCATTGCAAGGGGCACTTCCATTGGAAAATCGTAATGTCTATGGAAATATTTGAAGGGGCACCAAGGCCAAGAACCAGGGCAATGAAGGCCGTGGCCTCTGTGGCCTCAGTTTATTTCCAGGCTTGATATTGGGATGTTTTACAAACCATAGAGCATACTCAAGTCATCAATAAAGTAACTTGACAAGGTCTTGGAGCCAAGATGGCAGAGCTTGCTTTTTTAGTGGCCGCTGCACTTTAACTTTGATCAGCCGATGAGCTTACATGACCCAGTTAAACAAAATGAGTAACTAGACGTCAGACATGATTAGGAGTCCTTGCTCACTGCTGACGATTTAGAATTTATGAGTTCTACACCCCTAAGATGTCCTTGTGTTGTCAGGGTATGAACATGAATGTTTTTCCAAAGTAAACAGATGTATTTAGACATGTTCGCCATTGCTCGGTCTAACGAACGAAAAGTTGAATATATGTTGCAATAAACTTGTGAAGGAAATCGAAATGGAAAACAATAATCTATTTGAAATGAATAGCCAGAAATCATCACATAACCACAAGAGAAACTAGATAAGTCATTGACAAGTGAACAAAGCAAAATTGACTGGAGTGGGATTCGAACCGAGACCTCCAGCGCTCTTACTAGCCGAGCTATCCAGCCCTATCTTGGCGGTGTCCCTAACAGTCAATTATCTTTGTTTTTTTGGCGATACCCAAAAATGTTAAATTTCTGAACAAACATCCAATGACCACCATAGATACATTAAGCTCCTTCTTAACACACAGTTTCTTGTTTACTGTATTATATGATATGTACTATATGTTTACTGCAACGTGGCCTTCCATAACGAACTAAATTGTCCATCGATGCATATTTCTCTTCCCATCTCCTTGCAGCAATTGCAGCCAAATATTTTTCCAAGGTTGTGTAATTTTTAATAAGAAATCAATATTATTGCAGTGGAAACTCTAGCTGTATAATTTTTTTCAGTTTTTTTTCGGCGTAGGGAAAGGGTTCAGTACAAGGTCAATGATAGGTGAGGAGGAAATGAAAATGTATTTGGCCTTCGTGTTTTGACGTCACTTTTGATGTTGAGGTTTTATGTCGAGTTGGAATTGGAATTTGTCTGACGGATACGTTCTTATTCCTCCATTCAAAGAGCTCTCTCAAAAGTGTGTTACCATGGCAACAGTTCTGAGTAAATCAGTCAAACTTGTGAAAATATTGGAGAAATATAATATAGTGATGACTAGAGTAGGCTAGTCGAAACGTTGAAACCTTACGAGAAGTGCGAACGAAATAGAAGTGCGAAAGTACGAACGATTCTTAATACACAGTGTTTCCGCAAACCGATCCACATACAAATTTTCACCATTCAAAGCCTCAAATCTTTCTTAAATATAATAACTTTGGGCAATTTGTATTGGATTTGGGTTAGGAGTTTTAATATTTTTAAAGCGGGTTGGTATAAATTTAGCCAACAAATGGAAAGGACTATTTGGTGAATAAAAGTCCTTGTAAAATGATCCTGATTCTAACATGTATTTGACCAGTGTGGCCAAGCGAACATTTCTATTGTGTAAACTTCCATATCATGTTGCTATTTGCTTTTCAGTCCAGTGAGAAAAAAAAGGCCCGAAAGTTTCAGCTCTGTAATTAGAGTCCCGGTGATCAAAGCAACATACCTAGGAAGGGGACCCCACCTTTAGAACCCAATCCCAGAAACCTATTTTAGTTTGGAATAAACAGAAACGCAACACCGTGCTTTTGAAAGTAGGGTCGGTTGGATGGCTTTGGGTGACCGTAATTGTAGAAAACTTGGAGAACTAAAAGTGCTATCCATGTCAAAATGGCGTCCGTACTTGTCATGGTAACTGCCTACAGACTGGGCTGGGTACCAGTGAGTTGCATGTTTTGGGGAGAGTAATGAATAAGGATTTGTGCGAAACAGGTCGTAAGGAGGTCAGATTTACAATTGTATTTGTCCTTCATTGCCATGGTAAGCAGTTGATCAGACAGGATGTAAAGTTGTTTCTTGTTTAGCGAAGGTGCTAAAATCTTGTATCCTGTTAAGCATTTTTGTAATTCTCAAACTTTGGAAATTGAAGTGGTATGGGAATGTATAGTGCAACAGAAGAGAAGATTTTTTTATAGTTAATCATGCAACGTGCACTTAAAAAGCAGGTGTAGAAGAATCCATTTAGTGGCGAATACCCCCCCCCCCTCAGAAAACAAGCAATTATTAATTAAGAAGAACATTCTCATTCAATTCAGACCTGTAAAAATTAGATGAATGAGCAGTCCTTAGCAACCCCCCCTACCCCCACCCCACCCGCCAACTTCAATTTCAGCGCCACTTCAGAACGTTCAACATCACAAAGTGACTTAACCTGGACAAATTAAAACTGGCCCCCCTGGTTGAAGTGAACGTACACTATTCTAATATGACAAAAAGAGAGCGAGAGAGAGTGGATTTAGAAGGGGGGGTAGTGCACGGGAATCTGCGGCGGAGAAATGCCAGTGAATTGCCCGACCGTCTACCTCAATAAAAGACACGGTTCATCATTTTGCTGCATGTCCGTTCCTCGCACTTTTCAAACCACACAGCTCCGACCCCCCCACTCCTACCTCAGACAGCGTTCGTGTCAATAAAATAAGGGCTGGATTAATAAGCGACATGCTGTAACACGCAAATCTATTAATCTTGCTTAAAGTTGACGTGTATTTACAGATTCAGCTCTCACTTGGGCTTTTTATTATTTTTGGGTAACTTTCTATCGTGTTTTTGATTTTATTGTGTTGCGTACATGAGGAAAATTAAGCAAAAGTTAGAATGCGGCACGTTATGAAATATTAATGACATTGAAGGATTTGAATTAATTTATTGGATTAAAAATTACCTCAATTGTTGCTGGATTGCGTTTTATGCAAATGACCTGGATTTTGTGGAGGTCATTTCTGAAAGTTTTTTTGTTTGTTTACCCGATCAGATACATTGGATTAAATATCTGTCATCAATCTTGTGTGGACTCATGGTAAATTTTTAATCCACCCTCGCGATATTTTGTCTATCGCTGTTTCGGAATTAAATTATTTCACCCCCGAAAACAAAGTGATATTTTCTTCTTTTTTGTTTAGAACAGTTTGAGGTGCAATTTAATAAAAATGTCTTTTACAGAACACGCCCAAAACAGTTTGGTGTTGTATCTGGTCGTGGAATTACGGGTATTTCGCGCCAATTTCAGCTGCTTTGCACAAATTTTGTTCTGGTGCTGAAATTACAGTACAGCTTATCAGCTATTTATAAAACAAACGTTTGACTCGGTGCACAGTTTCAAGCACACATGTATAAAATTTGAGGTCCAAATCAAAACCGCCATAAAAATGTTGCAAAAGTACAGTCAGGGACTTTTACATCACAGCCAAGAGAAAATGACAAGGATTTATATGCAGACATAAATAAAAAATGATGGCCAGAGGAATTTTGGATGGTATATTTGTCCAGACCCTCGCTTTATTTGAATTTGCGAGGTGATTTATAACCAATGCTGAACGGATTGTCGTCCATCATCAATTTTCTAGATAAATAGTTGAATATCTTGTTTGCCCGGTACTGTGCTTGGTTACCGATTGATTCATGTATTTTTCCTTTCCGCCACAAGTGGAATGTTTCTCTCGCGGAACGCATTAGGCCGATAAATGCTGGCACGGAACATTTATTTATGTCGCTCATGGGGGTTGGGGGTGGGGCGGGGACCAATGGATGTAGGGGCAGGATTGGATATTAACAGGATTGACTTTTGTGATAAATGTTCGATTGAATGTTTAAAACCGGCACAGCTGCTAACAGGAATCTTGCATCATACATTCCCTACATGATACATGTATACCATATCAAATGCATACATGTAGAACTTGGACATTTTTTGTTCCTAGCAAAACATCGGATAGAAACTAGTAAATTTTTTTCCCACGTTTTTTATTTCGTTCCTTTTCTTCTTGTACTGAGGCGGTGTTCATGACAATTTGTCGTTTGTCGGAGGGCTATCATCCTATCCAAACAAGAGGTAATCTACATCGTATCGGAACTCCGGTAATGAAATCAGCCGACGCAGAAATCTCGTTAGTTGCCAAAATATGCATAAATTAAAGTGCAAAACTGGATTATGCCTCGCAGGTTCGTAAAGGAAGCCCCCCCTTAAACTCCCGCCCCCTTTTCCGAAAAAAGGAAAAAAAAAATTATATCGAAGTATATACCGATAGACCAAGTTCTTCTGTATTTGTAGTTGGAATTTTGCTGTTGGGTTCGAGCGAAGATAGGGAGTTTTCTTTAATTTCTTACCTGTCCGACCAAATCCATCGGTTACCCGGTACTCTGCCTAATGTGTTTACATTGAAAATGGCTGGCAGGGAATATATTCTGCTAAACCACGGGGACCGGTGCTCGCCCTCAGGTGAATTTATATAGGATTTTAAATTGAAGGGTCTGTGTCTTAATACTGACGGTCTGTCTTTGTTTCTTTTCTTTTTTGGTGGCAGCGGTGGGATGTGGGGGGGGTCTGGTTTTTTTTATACCTTTCCATAGGAACCAACGATGCGTGCCGATAAGCGGTAGCGGAAAATTAGCGTCGGAGGGTAGGGAAGGCCTGACTGTTTTCGCAGTGTCAAAGCCCGGGATTGCGTTGTCCGCGCTGTTTGTTTTACGACGCGAAATGTCAAGTACATGTAACTTTAAGTGAGCGGTTAAGTCCTAAATTGTTTGGGAGAGCTCTGTCTTTGGCCTGCGTTTTGTTTTGCGCGGTCGGGGCATGGGCGGGGGGCGGGTGTGTGTGTGTTTGTGAGGCTTGTTTGTACCTCGGTACTATCTAAAATGCCCGAAGTGAAATTGACAGGCTTTGCGTCTGTGATGCAACACACACAGCGCATTTAGACCGCCAGTCACAAACCAACGAAAGAAAATTACTCCATTTAGGAGAAATCACGTCCTTTAAGTACAAGACAAATAACTGCTTTGTTTTCTAACAGGGAGGGGTTCTTAATTAATGTCAGTTTATTTTTTGATAGGTTGAGAAGTTCTTGACTTTTTAATGAATCTTTGTTTCCACGATATCATATTATTAAGGCAATTACTGCAAAGCACATCACTGTCATTCTAAACGTAATAAATGACAATGGCTGAGGAAAAAGGAAAGCTCGTTATTAAAAAATAATATAAGAATTTTTGTTTTTCATATTTTTCACCCAAATTTGCTGATAGGTACACCTGAATAGTCTGTGCTTAGCATGTTTTTGGCAGGTAAACCACAAAATATTGGTTAGGTTTATGACTTCATGGGACCTGGGGCCGATTTCACTAACGCTTTGCGATCATCGTAAAGCCCAAATTCATCGCTAAACGGAAAATTGCTACGCAAAATAGCGATCAATTTTCTGTAGAGCTTCTTAAGCACAAAATTTGCTTAAGCATGAAAAGTCTTCCTTGATCAAACAGGATTACCAACCAAATTTTCATGTGATGTTTTGTATAGGCCATTGTTTGCTGAGCATAACATTCACAAGGAGTTTTGGCTAGCATACTGATTTTATTAACCAAGGTATTTGGTGCTTAGGTAAGCAAAATTTGGTGCTTAAGCAGCTCTATGAAATTGGCCCCTGTGCATTATCATGTTGAGCTGATGACTTTTTTATGATCGTGAGGCGGTGTTTACAAGTTTAGTATCTCCGAGATACTACATTCCTTCCTGCAATTCCAGCCCACAAATTCCTGCCAATGACACACTCACGCAATGGTAGGACAGTTAATAAATACACAGCGGTTATTTCCGTTATCAAGCACTGGTATAGCCAAGCCTTTACGACTTTGAACTTTTAAACTCTTAATTGCTGATCCACCGTCAGTGATGAACAAAGAACCCTTTGCTTTTTAAAATGCACGTGAATATTCCTGTATACAAGTACTTGATTGTACGTGTTCTGCTTGAATGTAGATTCACGCAAATAAATAGAATTTATTGAAATGACCATATAAGGCTATGAAAGATAAACAAACATCAGTTTGCTGTAAGTCTGCTCAACCATTCTTTCAAGCTTAAATAAAAAAAAACGTGATTTTGTATAATCTTCAAACTCCTATACATCTTCAAATACGTCTGCCATTTTGTAATGAAAACAAATACCGTTTAACATTTAAGTGGTTTCAAGGAAACCATGCGTACATTCAGATGGTAAATTAATTGTAAGCCATCAAAATATATGTTATCCTTGCTTTTTTCCCTAAAGTTAAGTTTGAACAATTGGTTTGGTTTGATTACTGAGCATTTAAAGGTCGCACGGATAATAGGAGAAGAAAAACGAAAGACAGATCCCTTGGCGAGGATATAATTTCAATTTGATGTATTCCCAGCGTGTTATGTCTGGTTTCTTGGTCATCTCTAGATGCGTTCACCTTGAATTTTCTCCCCCATATTGAGCCTTCCGTGCAGCCACAAAATATTAATCCAACTCGAACAGAGAAATTAATTTGCGACGAGGATTTAATTGCCCGGCCGCTATCCCATAATGGTTTCATATAATGCGAGAGCATTCCCTCCTGAGATGTACACGGTGGCGTGTATTTCAATTTATTGGCAAGATGGCCGTTCTCCTGGCTCATTTGGGAGATCTCAGCCCTCGGTCTTGGGTTGGTTGTAAGGTTTGTTGAGGAGACAAGAAAGAAAGCAGGAAAATTGAGGGAATTAAAAACTAATTTGTGGATTCGGCTTCGGCTAATTTTGAAGATTTCAGTGAGCCTGTAGCTCTCTATGGACTTAACAAGCCGTAGCCATTGCAGAATGGCAATCTTAGATGATTATTTTACATCCTGCCATGCTTTTAGCTTTTTGCTAAGCACCAAAATATGCTTAAGCACCAAAACCTTGGTAAATAAAATCAGTATGCCAGCCAAAACTCCTTGTGAATCTTATGCTCAGCAAACAAGGGTCGAAAACAAGTCAAAAGCAGTAAACATCACATGAAAATATGGTCAGTAATCCTGTTTGATCAAGGAAGACTTTTCATGCTTAATAAGATATTGTTTTGCTTAAACAGCTCTGTGAAATTGGCCCCCGGATGAAAGAGCATGCACTGCTTGCTTAAATCAGTGGGTATAATGTGTTTGGAAGATTTGGTGTGGCGAGGAGACTCCTGGAAAAACATGCTTGAAGGAATTAGTCAGCGTCGTTCATTTCAGGTGATAGTCGGTACACCTAGGTCTGGTCCCTAGAGTCCTGTCCTCTAATGTTGATCAGTGAACTCCATGATTGTTTCTGACGGGCTACACACTGGGCCTAGATGCATATGAAATGACTTGGCTTACGGGCATGTGATTATTATATTATAATTACTTTGTATTATTCTTATTATGTTGATGGTGAACTGAAAAATGGAGGTTTGTCTTCAAATTGATTTGCCAGTTATTGTCGAAACAGAAAATGGATTTGAGTTCCAGAGGATGCAAGAAGATTCAAATGACACAAATTATCAGGTTTTCATTTAAAGGTGTCGTACAGGATTGATACCATACCCAAACAGAAATGTTCACAGATTTACGTATAACTTTCAGGATATAAAGATGGTGGTGGTAGAAACATACCGTTAGAATATGTACGCCTGAAATGGTGTATTTATCCAGAAAGAGTAAAACCAAACACCAAAAACATTTTTTATCTTGGCAAGATAAAAAATTCTTCTTTATGCTTTTTAAGAAGAATTTGGTCGGGTTTTTGCTATTTTTTCGACAATCAGATGTCCGATTGAGCTCAAATTTTCACAGGTTTATAATTTCATGTACATACTGGATCAGACAAAGTGTGAGTGCTGCTCTGTGACCTTTACCAATCATAAAATACCTTTAACAGAAGCAGATCACATTCACGTGAAACTTAACGTAACTGTGTAGGTTATTTTTGTCAAACCTGTCCCGTTTATGGAATGATTTTAATGCATCTGTGTCGATGCCTTGTATTAAACTCATGTCTACTCTTCCACTTAACAGGACACTGCACTTATATTTCTGAAAAAGTGCTGGTACATGTCAAAGATTGATGAAAAAAGGAAGATTGATTATAATTTATAGCAAACCTGTGCCATTGTGTTTATTGGCAGTGGCCGCGCGTTTGGTTGTAAATCCACAGTTTTTTTTGGTAAGGATACGTAATAAAAAAAAAAATTGATTATTACAAATGATTCAAACAATCCCTCCAATTTACTCAAATTGTTTGCAATGTTTTTGTTTTTGTTTCGTAACCAAGGGAAGTCTCGTTGCAACTGATGATATTTTCCCTGGCTATTAGAAAAGAAATTTGTTCCACCCTCCTGATCCCCCATTTTCCAAAGAGGATTTTGGAAGTTGCGGGATTAAGGTGTCATTTTTGACTTGGCTTGTGCCTCCATTTTAATACCTGTACACCTTTACTGCTCCAAAACTCCAGTCATATTTGCCTGAATTATGCGAGGTACTAAAGAACGGGCGATCCAATCCCAAAATCTTGAGCAAAGATCAACAGTTGATTCCGCATGAACTGTGTGGCGTCCATTTTGTGTAAATGCCGTTGTGAAAACAATGCCTAGGCACATTTCATTGTGTTGGCCTCTTTGGTACGGTCTCCTAGCAACCAACTGAACAGATCCCCTCCCCTGCAAATACACAGCATGTATTGACTGTAACCAGGTAGCACCCGAATACTCTTTTGAGAATGTTCCCTGGCCTTATTTTGTTATTAAAGGGGTCGTCTAAAATGGGAGGAGAAAACAAAATTCCAAGTAGGTGTATATGCATTGTGTAGGCTAATGATACTGGCGTTTCACAATTGTGCGCCATCATGAGTTTGCAACACATTGGCCAATTTGTCAATAAACTGCGCATCTGTCCACATGCGCAGTTTTAATTCTGCGCATTCTGATTGGCCAACGCGTTGCAAACTCATGGTGGCAAACAATTGTGAATCGCCCGTATTGTGACCCAATAAAATAAGGTTGAAACTCATTTATCATCATTATTCATTTCTCCTTTTTAACCGATAATGTTTGCTGTTGCATTTACTAGAAATATCTTCCTGTAATTTGTAAGCACAGAATAGAATCCTTTAATTATTGTAAAGCAAAGTCTGACTCCTCAAAGCACTAGAACACCCCCCCCCCCCCCCCAAGTAAAAAAAAGCCCAAGCTTTCATCTTGGGTTGGATTAAGGATCTGAACTACCCAAGGGCCGCTCTAAATCCTCCAGATTTTCAGACATTTAAGGGGGTAAAAAAAAGGCTGGTAATTCTCCGAGACTTAGAGGGCTTAAAATCTTCGCCTGGACTGACAGCTTAAGTGTACATGTGGCTATGTTGTGCTGTTGTTTTTTCCACATTCAACGGGATTTTGAGTTTTTGCATGTTGATTTTTTTTCTTTTTCTACTTCTCGTGAGGGATAGTTTGTTAGTTTCCACTCATTTTTCTCTTTCCTCCACTTCTAAGGCCATTCTTTTAAGGCCTTTTTACACGACGCTAAGACACTCTCAACTATTGGGAAATTCTCTCACGGTTGCGAAATCTTCCAAAAGTGTCATCGCGTGAAAGGACACCAATGATTGAGAGTGACCGACGTCCCTGGTGAATCCTTGAGAGATTTTGACCAAGGTCCAGACCCATGAGAGAATTTCTCAATGGTTGAGAGTTTTTTTGTGTTAAGAAAAAAATATGATGCAAAACCTCATTTTAAATGAATTGTTTTGAATCGTTTCCTTCTATTCTGCTTAAATTGGGGTTGAAATACGTATGATTTCTTGTTTTCATTGAAAAATTGAGAAGCCTGATTTGCCAGTTGTTTTTAACAAAGTCATTTTCCACTAGTTAGCCCAGATGGTAGAGTGCAGTTGGTGAAGGTTGAGCATTAAATTTACATTTTACTCCAATTTTGATTATTCATCTGTAAATCGTTATTAATACCACCCAGTCAGTTTACCTGTTTTTCTGAAGGAATTGGAATCTCTTTTCTTTGTTCCCAAAATGAAATTATTCCTAGAATTATCAAGGTCATGAGTTCAAGTTGTCCATGATCCCTGAAGACTGGTTGGGGTTGAGGAGTGGGTTTATGGGGACTAGGATTAAGAAAAGGTGATAGGGTGGGATGGGATGGCAGATTGGAGGGTTATCATGCTAGGATGCTACATACTGCTGGGTGGAACTGTCTGCGAGTACCACCCCAGTACTCAGTCAAAGTCCCCTAACAGCTGGTGCTGTGATTCTATCACATCCAAGCAGGAAACATTTGATTTCAGTAGCTTCCTCCAACTCCTACCTCCCTTGGTCCTGCCGGAGCACGGCTCGAAGCTCCGTGGTCCAACGAAGCCATTAGAGGTTATGTGTGATAACCTAAACGCTATGTGGATCGGTTTGCAGAAACACCATGTAAGAATCCTTCGTACTTTCGCACTTCTTATTTCGTTCGCACTTCTCGTAAGGTCTCAATGTTTCGACTAGCCTGCTCTAGTCCTCATCAGGAGACCTAAAAGCTGTCCAGTGATTCACTTCTCCACCAGTTTCAGCAGGTATTATTCTCTGCCTTCAAATACAGGTGGCCGTTGAAGTATTGCATAGCACAATAACCCAATCCCATCCTGTCACAAACAGTATTCAGAGGAACCGCAATTTTAAACATTCCTAGTTTCTATGGCCTACAGGCCATTTTGTGCTACTGTAGGCGCATCCTTAATTCGTCAGAACCATTGCGATGTTTCCTCACCCAATTCATTGCTGAAAAACCTTGCTCCATTCCTGGCTTTTTTTTTTGCTCGGTGTTTGAAGGGTACTCTTATTCTCGCTGCCAGTACTCCTTGAAAACCCCCTGACCCACAAACATTGAATTATTCGAAACTTGTCAGAAACGATCAAATCAAACAGTCTGTACACTAACTGCTCCGATCGTTCAACATCAGTACCCATTTAGACATAAGCGTGTCAATGGCTTCCTTTTTTTGGTGGCGATTTTGTTTTGTTTTTTGAAAGATGTGGGTTTTTCTTGGGGGGAGGGTCGGTGTTGTGAGGTGTTTTTTTTTTTTTTGGGGGGGGGGGAGTTTTATAATCAAATGATGTAGGCTCAGGTCTCATTATCTCATAGCCTTACTCCTTAAAAACCACCATCAAAACACCATTGATCATGTAGGGAGATCTTGGTTTTAAACAGGAAGGTGTTTTTTTTAATTCCTCCAAACAACCCTAAAGAACAGAGGGAAAAAACAAGTAGAACAGAAATTTGGAATAATTGAAGATGCTTGCATTGCCTCATCTGGCCGCACATCGTATTGTCATGCAGCTCACGTTCTACACACTCTAACACGCATGCGATTATCATCAGAGATTGTTACTGCAACTCCGTGTCGGCTTTGCAAGCAATTGCGGACACTTTGGTGCCGTGTGCGCTCTGTTAGTACCACTGCGACACACAGGAGCACCTCAAGTGTTTGGCATTTCAGTGTCTGCCGGCAATATTTTATGGCATTTAGGCTCCCCTTCCCAATCTCTTCCTATTTTCCTGCCCTGTTGGCCCACTTCTAATTTGCTTTTTTCTTCTCTCGATACTAAGACAGACAATCAGGAAATAGACTTGTTTGTTTTTTCCCCTTGTTCCTGTAATTTTTTTTTTTTAGGTTAAGATTAATTTTGAGATGCTCGTGGCTGGGATAACAGAATGGGTTGGAAGGGGGCAATTGACAAATTAAACCTGCAACCTGGGGATCTTTATGCTTCTCTTAAGTTTTTAATACCTCGTGTCATAAAGTCAATGGTATTGAATGAGTTAACCATCCATCTCCTGTATTGTGGTGTACTTGACCCATTCCAAAATTGTTGATGTCAATTTGGCGTGCATTTTAGACAAATACGTTAATTTGAGGACAAATAGTTAAACAGAGGGGTTAAACAGAGGGCAATCTGCCTATGTGATGTGGTGTGTCGCCAAGTGGTTCCCCTTTCATATACCTTGGGCCAATTTCCCGGCCCTGCTTAGCACAAAAATTTGCTAATCATAAAATGTCTGTCTTATTTAAAAAAGGATTGACAACCAAATGTCCATGTGTTGTGTATCGCTTGTGATTGTTCTTTGGCTGTTGTTCGCTGACCATGAAAATCAAATGGAATTTTTAACAGTGGTTTGTTTGATTGAGCAAGACATTTTGTGCTAAGCAATTTTTTGTGCTTAACAGCTCCATGAAATTTGCCCCTGCTGTACATGTATGTAACTCGACATACTTTGTTTAATTCTCAATACTGTACTATTTGGAGGGTATGTAGCCAAAAGCTTGTAAGTTTGACAGAGCTGGTCGGAAGGCCTTCTCTACCAAGCTGTGCCATCATCTACTATCATTCCCACGCCCAACTCCAGCATCCTTATCAAGCCAAGATCGGCTTCAGACCCTGTTGTATTTCGACGACCGATGGAGACACGGTGAAGTCACTTTATAAATTGTTTTGTCCTCCCTCCCCCTTTCCCCAGTATCTGGGGAATGATTATCACGCCGTGACGATAGATTCCCTCCTTCATAATCCTCGGCTGATAACTTCATCGAGGGGTTGGGTTCTGCGGACTTGGAATAAAAACAGGGCTGGATTGGTCGTGACGGCTTCAGCAGGGGGCCGTCGTCTTAAGGTAGTGGCGTCCCATGTTTAATTAACAGCAGCTCGTCGAGATTTGTGATTTACTCAACTTGCAGTTGCAGAAAGAAAAGTGAGAGTGTCTGTTTTCCATAACAGAAGAAGAATAGAATTGAGAAGGGGTTACAGTAGGCGGTTTTTTTGTAGGATGTCATGCAAGTGTGATGTTGAATGAGGTCTAAAATGATGTCTGCGTGCAGTTTGAAATGCCAAGCTTGTTGATGAGCGATGCTCTGGTCAAACTCGAAAAGGTCAGACGTGGAAAAGTGGAAACAAACAAAATAAGTAAATGTTAATGGGTAAATTGTGCGGCTGGATTGGAATGGTACCTATTCAGTCGTCCATTTTCTGCGATGCTCAGCCTTTTCTATTCTCCTGACATATTTGGTTCGTTTCTTTGAATTCCAGTCTTAAAGGTAATATCATGCTTTGGTTTTTGTGAAAGAAATGCAGATTCATGGGCAAACATATCAAGGAAGATACAGTAACAGTCATCTGTGAAATGTTTTGCCCATACGGTGCCCACATTTTGAGAAAAACAGTGAAAAACTGCTACGGTATTTTTTCAATCCTATCACCATTATTTTTGATCTTCCAAAAATCAAAATTGTTTTTGGTTATTGGTTTTTACTCTTTTCTTGATAAATACAGCATTTCAGGTAGAAATATTTTAACGGTGTGTTTCTACCGTCACCATCTTTATACCCTGCAAGTTATAGGTGAATCTGTGAGATTTCTGTTTCGGCACACATGAAAACCCCTGATAAATAGAGATTTTTTTTCGTATAAAATCCAAATGGATGTACCATTGTATCTAACTATTGTATCAACTCTTTTGGATGATATCAAAATTTGGGAAATTTATCCAAACTCCCACATTGCACAAAGACGCCATCTTAGACTCTTGGAAGACATGACATACTTCTGAATTTTAACGTTTTTATCGCGGATGCTAATGGATCATTTGTAATTTCAAGGACTTTTTCCACTTAAGGACAACTGTACGAATGTACATGTACATGTAGGCCATTATCCTAACAAAGGCTTCATTCCTGTACAGAATTAACCCATTAGAGCATCGCTCAGCAATGAGCATTATAATTTTGACAAAAGATCAAGAATTGTTCTCAGACGTTTTTTTCCTGGAGAAATTTGACAAAGGTGTGTCTGTTTCCTGGAAAAGATAGAGCCCACTTAAACGCTAGCTGCACTGAACCGTACCATACATCGCTCTCATCAGCACCAAGTCAATTAACGAATCAATTAATTGTCACGACAGTGATTTCTAATGACGTACTTTATAATGGCGTTTCTGTTGCAATCTATCAATGGGAATTCTGTGTGTTCGGTCAGGCCCGTCATGCTTTAATCGAATTCTGCATTAATGGCCTTTTAAACAGAGGAAATTATTACCTTGATACGATTGTAACAACGTGATGAGAAAATGAGACAGATATTTCCTGCGTTTGATTCAAACCACAAGATAAAAAGAAGGCAGCCGCGACACAATTTCACAACCCACCTCCCTAAAAAAAAATGATATGAAATTTGGTTTAAAAATCTCAATTAAACTACCTTTATTTAATACTTTTCGGTATTCACATGGAATTACCGAATTCAAGTGAAGTGGTGCGGAAAAGGGGAAATTAAAATGACCCTTCTGAATGTAAAAGCGCCCCTCCAACAAAAAAAAGGTGGCAGGCTTTATTTTGCTTTGAGATTGTTCGGTATTGCTAGGAGGTTCTTATATCACAGCCACATGTACTTCGTGAGAGTCTCTTCCGTCGTTTTCCCAGTGATACAGAAAAGTTGATTCACTGAGCTCCGCGGGGAACGATTGCCAATTTAACTAGGTCACTATGCCTCTAAAACACTAGGAAATGATTAATTTTTACCAATTTTATTTTGTTCCCCCTAGTTTTTCTCCATCTCCATGTAACATCAGTCGACAGCTGACAGTCAGTGGGGGAAAAAAGAACATATAGGCCTACACGCTCACAGAGAAAAGTATCACTTTAGCTGACAACTGCGGCATAATTACAAAATCGGCGAGGGGGTATCGGTGTGAGGGGATTTCTTTTTGAGTTTGTCCTGAGCGGAGTTCGCAATTTGCGTTTGATGAGAAGTTTTTGCCCATTTGATGGCAGATCTGGGGTGACGTTAGGAACTGGAACACTGCCCAAGGCTTTTACCCAGCCAAGTAGGGGTTATGGTTTAAAGTGGACGGGAATCCGATCTGGCCAAAATCGTCGGCGGTTTGGCAAGGAGAGACCTGTACAAGTTCAAATAAAGTCGTTCGTTTCTTTTTTATATTTTGAAGGGGGCGTCGTTTTTTAACCTGAGAGTTATGTTTCTACTGCGCTAAAATGAAAGAAGAATTTATCATAATTTCTTATGAAGATGGGGGCATATCATTGGTCACATTAAAGGGGCATGTACTTTAAATTGGAGGGTAAATGATCATGAAAATGTTTTTAAAGGTATCTTACAGGATATTAATAAAAAACCTTGATGAATGGAACAATTTTTTTTGTCAAATCAGCATTACTAAAAATACACTGTACCTTTAAATGACATTAACAAAATGTGAGAAATGTCACTACCATTTAAATTTTGTTGGTTTGGTTTTTTGGGGGCACGTCAACAACTGCTGCTACCGTTATTTGAACATGTCATGTATGTCGGGTGGGTGGGTGGGGTTTGGGGGGTGTGAGAGGGGGTCATGATGATTTAATTGAGCCTGACCAGCACACTGGGCACATGGTCCATGTAAATACAACCAGATCCCAATTGACCCAGATAATTTTTTTTTGTTATGCGTGTTTTCCTTTTACCATAGGCACACACTTGATTCAATTGAATTTCAGTTATTATATTGCGGGCCGAGGGGGGCTCGAGGCCTGCTTGCAAATTATGTGTCAAGTGAGAAAGAAATAAAGACGCAAGAGAAAGTGAAAAAGAAAAGAGCGGTTAAATGCACTATCCAATACACACACACTGAATGGATTCATAATCTAGTGATAAAAACCATTATGCTGGATTAAAATTGCTGAACGGAGAAAATTTTCTTAAAGATGATATCATACTTTGGTTTTTGTCAAAGAAATGCAGATTCATGGGCAAAAATATCTAGACAGATACAGTAACAGTCATTTGTGAAATTCCCAGTCCCATACGGTGCCCACTTTTTTTAGGGAACAGTTAAAAACGCCCACGGTATCTTCTAAAATATTTCCTTACTAAGGCTAGTCAGCCTTTCCAACATATGTCTTTCAAAAACATGAATAAATATTTGGATGTATGTATCATTTCCTATAATAATTAATCACTTAGTAAACTTTCTGGTTTTTTGTGTGCTATAATTTGAAAGGTTTTTAATTTGGATTTTGCTTACAGAATCAATGTACAAGTATACCAGTATTATTTATATATATCCTGCTTGGTGTAGAAATTTAATTAGCTGAAATAAACGAGACCTTGATATAAAAACAAACAAAACAGCCGTTAATAATTAACAGAGGCCGTGCTGCGTTTCACAGGCCGGTTTAATATTCTGTCTGTGTTATCCAGGTTTTGTTCCATAGTTTGCGTCCTAAATGCATCATTGAAGGAATACATGTACACTCATTCGTTCACGGCTTATTCACACATTTAGAATTGGTAGTAAATTTTTCCTGAGCACATTTTTATTTTTAAGTACTTGATGAAAAAGGAAAAAAAAAAACATAATTATGCTTTTGTGAAGAACTAGGTCATGATGTTATACAAGGCCTTCAAACATTGCTGAAATGTCCATGATTGCATATTGTCTGATGAAAGTGGTTGCCAAGGGAACAAGATGTCCAAAAGATGCCCAGACGGCAGTTCTAAACCTTCAGTAACAACGTAGCAACTCCTGTAAAAAAATCGCCGAGCAAATCTTCTTTGAAGAATTAATTACTCACAGAAACTTTAAAAATAAATTACTAAAATGTACCATGATTGAAAATTATATCTTGTTAAAAAAAAAGTATCAATTTCCCTGTACACTTTCCATTCTATTACCCGAACTGCTTAACGTGTAAAGGAATTTCCCTCAATTTATACAGTGGCCGACATCTGAATATAAATCGCTCAAAGACGGTGCCAAAGTGATTCACATAAAATGTCCGCAGCGCAAATCTGCGATCCGGTCCCGAGGGAGATTTACATGTAAATTGATAACCCAAAAAGAGAATAACCGTACTAATAAACAAGTGCATTTAAATATGTCGGCTGATTTGTCAAAATTGAATGAGTACCGCTGTTTGGGATATGTATATGCAACTGTAGCCCATATTTTTTTTTGTCGGCCCTCGAAATGCCGTGGCTTGAACGAGCATTCTGCATACAATTGACCTAGATCAAGGCTGTCGTAGGCTGTCCTAGTTCTCACCTTGTTCTGTCGGTCAGTTCCTATTAACAGTCTTGGCTCTCCACTCATTTCCCTCCCCAATAAATCCAGCGTGGGGTAGGTAGGTAAAGCGGGGAGGGGGTTGGAGAATCTGATAAAGACCAAGGGATGAAAGCCATGCGACCATATTCTTGTGAAACAGGTCGATAAATTTGTTCTACGTGTGAGTTGATTTTAGTCTCAAGACGGTCTTTCTATATTTTTTCCCTCCTCATTTTTGTCACAAGAGACAAGAAATTAGATATACTTGGAATTTATTCATTTCGGTCACTCCGCGTATTAGAAAAATTGTGTTTTATTTGTTCATTATTTCCCACTTGGCGTTATGGATTACTGTGTCAACAGTTGTGTAATTGTCTCCATTTCACGTCGCCCGTTTTGTCAAACTGGGACACAAGAAAAATTTATCATAAAATGGAGAAAAATAAATAACTAGGCCCCGTATTGCATTCTATACTTGTGCAAATAGGAGTATTATTACTTTTCAAGGTGAGGAGGGCCGCAAAGAATTCTGTGAATGAAAGAAATATCCATTGTTTTAAAGGAAAATAAATTTGAAATTGTGGCCTTTTAGTGGTATTATTTTTTACTGAAATAAAGTATATTTTTTGGGGGATATGTTTTTGCATTGATTAGTAATTAAGAGACGATTCACTTTGTAATGAGGATTTCTTGGTTAGTTTTACGCGGAAGTAAACATTTTGACAAACATGATTTAAATCTTTGATCCGTTTAAGATTTTAACACATCTAAACAAGATAAGAACAGGAACCCCAGAATGCATTTTATTTTGACACAAGTTTTTTTTTTTTAGAATGTGAACATTGCATAAAATGACATCTTGAACATTCGACAAATCGCGGACGACTAGAATTTCACTCATCTGTTGACGAGGGCCGACCTATTTGCATAACGGCGCATTCGGGCAAGCAGATGAACCAATCAGGTTATTTGAGCCAGTATGCCTGCGCTGCGTTGCGTGCGACCGTACAGCGCTGGTGTTTTTTTCTTCTTCCTTTGCGCGGTGAGACGCGGCAAAGCCTTGGCTCGATTCATCCATCTGCCCTGGGTGTTTTTAATTGGGATTGTCTGTTGCAGTGCAAGTCAGACCATGACAACTACAATTCATTCTGGGTTTTTTCCCTCCAGTCGAACCCCCCCCCCCCCATATCCTTGATCCTAATAAGTTGTCATGCTTAAAATGACAACATGTAATTACAAATAAACATTGAATAAAAAAAAAAAATTGCAGACTTACATTTTTGTTTTACCTTCAATTTTTAAAAAGAAAAAGCAATTTAAGAATTTGATAGCTTTAGGGCGTTTTGCAGCAGACAATTTGTGTCTATGTTTGTCTTCCCTTCTTTCATTTTTGGCCAATTAGTTTCGAGAATTGACGTAAATTTGCCACTTGATTTAGTTCATTTTGTGTCTTTATTGAGCGATAAATTTTTTCTATCGATCACTCAAAAGACTCCCAATCAAACTCCGATTTCATCTCGTTTCATTTTAGGATTATTGATGTTGTTTGGGTACATTTTTTACATGATTTTTTTGTTATTCAAGTCTGTTTTATAGGTTTCAAAATGACTTCTTTGATTTCAAAAGTGAACAGAATTTTACGAAAGAAAAATTTAATAATATCAATACGATGGAAATATTTTGATCGAAACAGGGATGAATTCCCTCATTTTAAAATCAAAAGAAGCCATTTTTGGTTAAATCAGATTAACCAGCTGTTTGAAACAAAGCAATGTTTATTTTTTCATTGCTAATACTACAGTCAAAGTGAGTTATCGCACTGATAATATTTTAGATTGAATTTGCCGGTAGCTCTTACAGGCAAATAAAGAAAACGTAATTTCATCTATGGATATGAAATTGTCTGCCGATCCGTGCCCTGAAGGGAAAATTTCTGGCACTTTGAATCTGTCGCAAAATACAGGAGAAGTATCGCCATAGTAACGTATGTTCATTTCACAAATTTATTGGATTTTGTGACATAACGAGAAATGGTAAAAAAATAAATGACAATAATGGTGAAGTTCGGATGAGATCGTCAATGTTGAGCAAATTGGTCCGTTGCTTGCCCACAAAATCTAGTCTTGCGTTGCCCCCTTCACCTCCCTCCCCCCTTCTCAAAGTTCTGCTGGGTCACGGTCCCTCACTTTGGCCCGGCAATTAATGCGTCAAATGGATTGCATCGTTGGAAACTGATCAAACGCAAACAAAAAACTTCAGAGATAATTTTGTCGTTGGCCCGGGCCTGGCCTGGCAATTTTCAAGAGAGACGAAGACCGAGCAAGAGAGATTGAAAAGGGGGGTCGGGTTTTGTCAATGAAAAATAACTCCTTTATTTTTGGAAAGGGACCCATATGGCTGACAAAGATTCACCTGAGGGCTAGATATTCAGCCTTAAGGCTTCCTCTCGCTCGTCCCATCTTCTCTCCTATGTAAATCCAGCTACTCCTTCCCTCTGTTTTTCTCTCGAGTACATATGAAGTGATTAGTTTACACGCTGCCAAGCACGAAGTCCTGATAAGTCCTAAATCTTCACCTTTACCACAAAAAATGGATCCGAGACCCTCCTCGGCCGCCGGCCTGCAAAGATAGGTTTTCATTGGTTTTATATTTCTGTTTGAGTAAGAATACGCAAAGAGACTGGAGAGCCATGGAATGGGACTTAACCGGGACTTGAACCTGACACCTCTGAAATGCCGCACCCGGAATCTTTACCAATCGGAGCTATCCAGTGATATGATAATGTTCGCTTCTCTATTAAATGGCCCCATTCGGGATCTATCGGAGCTGTATTTGAGGTCTCATTTGAATTTTCAAGTTTCAAGCCTAAAGGAGACTAGTCTATAAAGTCCAAGTCAGTACATAGTCAGACTACATGAATGTCCATGTCACCAGAACTGTGCCATGAGTTTGATAGGGATTCTAAGTGGTAGAAGTCTGGGTCCTATACATCCTACATAAGAAACAGAGGAACGTGTCATTATTTGCAAATCTTGGTCGACATATTTGATCTCGCGAATCTACATCACAGGCAGGATACGCTAAAATGGAGCAGCTTTTGCGCGTCGATCACTGATCGCGTTCCTGAAACAAACAGACCCTTCGTGTCATGTATTGGTCTATTGAGGGATATTGTGTTATCACTATGTAGTGAGAACTTGTGCAGAAATGAGCTTTCTGTAGAGAAAAACAGGCTCGAACATTTCACTTAAAAAGTCTGAACACTAGAACTTGATCACATAGGCTGACATCATTACCCCATCCTCTAAATTGCTAGACACCCTCAGCCAAATCAACCCACAAACACACAGAGAGAGGAAAAAACCCGAAACTAAAAAATAAAATGGAAGAATGCATCTATACTGAAAAGGTTGTGTGACAAGGTCACTTCATTGTTGCCAATCATAAAGGCGGAGGATCGCAACAAATTGACGCCATTGTGCAAAGCTGGAGTGACAGGCGAGAGCTATTGTCAGGGTTTGGGGACAAAAAAGTGGGAAGGTTGATATTTTATTTCCCACTGAATAGGGACGCCATTTCACAACGACTCCAGTGCATTATATGCCACGCTTCACCATGGGGTGTCTCATTAATACATGCTAGGCTGATTTAAATGAAACATTATGCACCTTTTAAACGGTCCATGCTTAATTAGGTCGGTAGAGTTGTTCAGTTTTTTAATCCGAGTGGTACTGGGCAGTAAGCAATAAATGCTGAAGTTAGGGGCCTTCCTATTTCGTGTAAGCTGTACTCAAAGCTTGGTATCCAAGCCACAACATGTAGTCTTGCATACTTCAAGTAGGGAATTTAATAGCATTCCTTTGATAATCAACGTGGAAAAAATGAAGGAACTCCACCATTTTTACATGTTGTTTCCAAAATGTCCATGATTTCAATTGTCGCCTCTGCCTTGGTGTAGGCAGATACATATTTAAAGGTAATATCATACTTTGGTTTTCGTCAAAGAAATGCAGATTCATGGGCAAAAATGTCAAGGCAGATACAGTAACAGTAATCTGTGAAAAGTTCAGTCCCATACGGTACCCACTTTATGAGAAAACAGTGAAAAACAGCCACAGTATTTCTTAAGTCTTTTCTCTTTTATTTTTGATCTTTTAAAAGATCTAAATATTTTTGGTCGTTGTTTTACTCTTTTTTGGATAAATACAGCATTTCAGGCAGAAAAATTTTAACGGTATGTTTCTACCACCACCATACGTAAATCTGTGAACATTACTGTTTTGGCTTCTTACCAAAGTATGATACTACCTTTAACAATTTACTACAATTTCGTCGGCCCTTGTCAGTTTTTCTTAAGCTGTAAGCCGTCTCCTTTATGGATTTCCATGTGAAATTGAAGCCTTGAAAGCTTAATATTAAACAATGTCTGAATATATGCATCCTTTGTTGTTTTTTGTCCTGGTAAATAACCTATGTATTGTCTCGTATTCCTAGCGGTACATCGTCCCTGAAAGCCGGTTATTTTGACAAGATGGTCTTGCCGACTCCCCGCATGTAAAAACCCTTTATCATTCAAATGATTGTGTTCATTGCCGGTGTATTGTGCATGCGGTTTCCTTGGTAACAAGGATGATTATCAAGGTCGTTTATTCAGAATGCGGCAGCCACTAAGATGGTTGTATTGTTATTGTTGCTGGCGTTCTTTTTTTTTCCTTTTGGTGGGGGGGGGGGATTTAGTCAGTTCATTTTGTGTTAGCATGCAGTTTTGTTTGGTTCCTGTTTATGGAAATGACGGAGCCTTTTTGTAGTGCATTGAGGATATAACTGTGGTTGATGTTGAAGTAATTTATGATGATGGATGAAGGTTAAAGAGAATTGGAGATATTTACGTCAGTGCTCGTAGATTTAACGCGATACAACACAATATTGATTCTCACCATTAGATTTGGTCCTGGGCTCGTTTTCACGAAAGGCTAAGACAGATCGCAACATGCGTATCAATCTTAATTGCTAAGCAAAGTGTGATGTCACAATACTAGCTGCTATAGAAACATGAACAACTCATCTAAAAGATGAATCGTAAATCTTTGTGAAATCGATCACTGGTGTGTAAGCGTACAATTACATTTTTACAATAATCAAATTTGTTTACATTATGCACACCTTTTCCTTGGGTGTTATTGTTATTGAAACGATCCTAGTGATATTGAGGTTCGTTGTCTGGAAAGTAAAAACCTACATGTCAGCCTTTGATCCATTTCTCTGGGAGCGAAAGAGCTTCCCAGTGACGACCATTGTAATATAATCTTCATAGGACCTTCAGCAGTAGTTGTTTAACCACACAAACATCCTGTATTACTTTACCCATTACAAAGCAGATTTTTATGCTTCGTTCATATCCCAATACTATTATAAAATTCTTTGCAACGATCGGAACATTGGAGTTTGAATGAGCATTTGTTTGTTTGTTTGTGTATCTGAGTGTATTTTCTTTGCGTGGAATTCCATCCCGACCCACTGTTAGGCTTTCTGTTCGGACTTGCAAAGAAAGTCATGTAATATCTTTTTAACCTCGTCTTAAACACGCTCCAATAAAAATTAATAACTGCATGTGGGCGTTCAATCTCTTTCATGCAGCGGCCATTGCGAGCATTTTCAGTACTTCTTATATCTAGTTTTTTTTTCTTCTTCGTTTTTTATTTGCACGCGGGGAGCAAGTAATAATGATGGGCCAGTGGTTGGCCAGATGGAATAGCCACGGGCATTTGAAAATGATAGCGCGCGAAGATGTCTCATTGAGAGAGGGCCCAGCGATGCGGTTGATAGTAAGAGAAACAACGGAAGATATTTTGTCTTTCCTTTCCGCGGTGTCGTCGTCTTTTTTGCGCGACGAGCACTACGGGAACAACTACGCCTCTGGTAAAGCTATTGATGACACAGTACCCAGGGTAGGTCTCCCAACCCCACCTCGAGCTCCTTCTCTTGCATCCTTTCTAGATGTATTGAAAAGAAGCACTGATATACCTCATCATTACTGCAGCACCCCCTAAGCCATCCTTTCTAGGATTTCAACTAAATAGCACAGACCGAGTAACTCGCTCCTCGAAAAGCAGAAAATGAATTCCTCTTCCCAATGCGAAACAGGGACACCGATGGGGAACCAACAAAAAAAAGCCAGATAAAAAATCGTAGGAAGCTTTACGGTGTAGGTTTTTTTTTTTCCTGTAATGTAATGAAGATAAAGGTTGGAGGCTAGTGGAATGAGAAGCAAGTTTTTATCATGGGATTTTCTAATTCAATTTTCCGAGGAAATTGAAATTCACTGGAGATGATGGGAGCAAAGTGAAACGCTGTGTATGTAGGAGCTGAGCCAAAGACTTGATGCTTGTAGCTTTACCTTAGTATGCTTATGAGATTCAAGCTTTACGGAACCTGAAAGATATTGAAGAAGACTCCCAACGTCTTGTTTCTATTGGTACTGAGCTTGTCCTGTTGGTTGTTGGGCCGGCACAGGAGATAAAAGGTGTTATCATACTTTGGTAGCAAACCAAATCTCCACAGATTTACCTATAACTTACAGGGTATAAACATGGTGATGGTAGAAACATACCATTAAATTGTTCCCGCCTGAAATGATTTCATCCAGAAAAGAGAAAAACCAATGACCAAAAACGATTTTGATCTTTCCAAGATAAAAAATAACTGTGAAAAGATTTTTAAAATACAAATGGCAGTGTTCTACAGTTTTCTCAAAAAGTGGGCACCGTATGGGACTGAATTTCACAGATGATTGTTACTGTATCTTCCTAGATTTTTTGCTCATGAATCTACATTTCTTTGACAAAAACCAAAGTATGATGGTACCTTTAAATTTAAAACCATCTTACATAATCGCAAACTTCACTGAATTATTACCATGTCCTGAATAACGATTACCCACCTCAAACTCGGAAGCGAGTTATCTAAAACAATAGAGTGAATTAATGCCTGTTTCCTGAACTGGGTGTGGGCCTTTTGAAGCTATCCATCTTACATTGCTGACTACACCGAAATGAGGAATAAATCCATGACTTGAGAATGCCTGTCGCTTAAAGGTAATATCATACTGTGGTTTTTATTAAAGAAATACAGATTAACGGTACGTTTCTATCACCACCATCTTCATACCCTGTAAGTTATACGTAAATCTGTGAACATTTCTGTTTTGGTTTCTTACCAAAGTATGATACTACCTTTAATCGGCATGCAGCCCGGTGTTGTCTTGTTTTGGCATGTGAATTGAATGTTCCAAATAAGGTTTAGGGCATCAGCTTTTATAGTCCAATGCAGCACAACAGGTCCTAATAAGCCGCAGTTTGGTGAACAATGTTCACGAAAGCTCACCTCAGACTAGTCAAAACTGAACTTTTGCCTCTGGGCTCCAAACAAAAATGAATCCTACCTGTTTGCAGCTTCTGCACAAAGGTCACTCCATTTGTGGAAAAAGTACGACATTATGCAGGCAGCTCATGGGTTATTTGTTGGTTTCCGAAATCTTGTATTTAGAGCTGCGAATGGATCAGATAACTCAGCAGTATAGTGACGATTCTCTGGTCTTCATAAAATATGGAGTTAAATCCAAGTATTTAGGTACAGAAAACAGCAAAAATCATAAAAACCGATCGGCCACCATTAAAAGCAGGTCCTCTTATTGAATATCTGAAATAGTTTCACAATCTTATTCATGGATTTTCACTAAATCTCGCTACCAGCTTCTTTAAGACTAGCTATATTTGGTAAAAATGCGAGACCTTATAGGTTGTTGATGCAGTGTACAAAACTCTTATAAATTCAAATTGCGACTTTTTTCTGGGAAGTACATGTAGGGGAGTGCTTAAATGAATTCCTTTATGCTTTTATAGGGTGAACTTTGTGCAGACGCCCCCATGCACGTCTACCCAACACCTGTTCAACGGAATGAAGTGACGTACCTAAAATGCAAGGCTTTCATTGTCCTAAAACGCTGCTTTTTTATAGCATCATGGAATTTTTTTCTGGTAGGCGGCGAACTGTTCTCTCCGCCCACCAGAATGCCTTCACATCTATTGAATAATGTGTTGGCCAGTCAATTAAGTGTGTACACTCTTGCAAGTGAGAATTTTTTATTTTTTTTCCTTTTTCGTTCTCGGGTGGTGCTGGCGCCAATTTACGAACGTGTGAACTGTAAATTGCTTTGGAAGTCCTATGGCAATTAGTGCGTGTGTGTGACTGACAGTATGGTGCCGGGCTAGCTGTACAGCGTTTCACATTAAAGATATGAAAGGCTTGAAATCATTCCATTAGTGGCCATTATAGTTTCATTTGTGACGCATTGTGTTCGTTGAAAAGAAATTTCTGTTTCACAGGGTAGGTTTTTTTCTTTACTGCTTCGTTTGTTTCCCTCCAAAAATATTGTTTCATTCAGCATCTTTCTTAAAGATACAACTGTAAAGCGAAATCATAAATCTCTACCCTTGCAACTTTTTACGTGTGGAATCAATCCAGTTTTTGTTGTAAAAACCACGCTTTTAGTTGGTTTTGAGACTTATTATTTGCAAAACATAACGAACAGCATAGTGCATAGTTAGTGACTGTCTGATTGCTTGTATTCAGAATATGGATGACATTGGGTACCAGACACGCTAGGTGCAGTACATGAATCAGCCGTTTTTGTTTTTCTTTTAAAGGAAAACATTTTTGTCAGTAGGAAGTGTACTGTATTTCCCCATTGGGCCCAATGCTCGAGGTACCGTAATGGTAGAGAAATCCATGAACTAGTTTCCTCCCTGAATACGCGTTACAATAAATTGAGGAAGGTATAAAAGACTACAGAAAGAAGGAAAATATCATCACAACAAACGACATCACAGCAACTGTGGAATTACTGAGTACTAGTGTCTTTCTTCCATTTTGTTCTACCCATGGTCTGTTGCTGTGGCATAACTGAAACCAGATTCCTGTTTTGTGGGCATGTGTAGGCCTAACCCCTGCAGCTACATGTAGTCCAGGGTTGATATTGCTCTACCGGTTTCGAATCACAGACTAGGGTTTAATATTCTAGTCGTATCCCACTGGTTGCTGCCAATGCTGAATGGCTTCTACCAGTCTTCCGCCCGGCCATGGCCACCCTTCGGTTATAATGGAAAGAAAAGTCTGGCCCGGGCATGCGCAGCAAGTGGCCTAGGAGTTTGCGTGACAAGAAGATATAGAGCACTGGAATACCAGGAGCTTGCCTACGTCATCAACACCGCGGGGAATCAGTGCATGCCGATCTGACAGTGCGTGCCCTTGCTCTCAATTAAATATTCAGCCCTCGTAGACTTGTACGTGGATCCTGTCAATGTAACATCCACTCCTGTTATTCTTAGCTGGATATATGTACACTGTCCACTCAATGGTAATGACAGGACTCCGGAACCGGCTAAATTACTATGTTATAAAAAACCTTTTTGTTAATAATAGTGAACAGAAGATCAACAAAACTATAAAGAGGAAGAAAAATAATGGGATTTTCGGAACTTGTTTATAAAAGACTGATATATTGTGAACATGTTTCTTACACTGACTGTATTCATTCATATCTGCATCGTTGAATTAAATGGTTTTAGATCCTTCAATGTTTTTTAGGCCTTGTCGTTAAATATAATGAGAAGTCATGTTTTATGACAAAAAACGAACCATGTTTATTTTTTCAGTTTTGCATAACAACAAAAATGTACCGGTACATGTTAAGCAAATGGTATTCAGTTATTTTGGTTAAATTTTTTTTTTTTTTTTTTTAGTTTGTTACAAACAAGGTCGACGTTCAGAATACGCAATAAATCCATGAGAAATAGGGTCAGGGAGCTTGCATCTGATGTACAGGACAAAAATAGTCAGGATCCTTCATCGATGCCAGTGGGATTTAAGCAGTAATCTGCCTGGAGCTAGACCGTGGCAAACACACTGTTGTGTGACCAGGCGCGGGGCGGGGGATACCGCAGGGAGGTATACTAGCTAGCGCTACAGGGGATGCAGCACTCTTGATGCCACGCTGCCCCACTTGCTTCATAGCATCCTGTCAGTAGTTGTTAATTAGGTTGAGACACCTGGCCTGGTGTTTCTCACAGACAGGTGCAAACCATAGCAACGGATGGGCTCGTGGTTAAGGAGAAGGGTGTATGATATACGTAGGTCAACATCCTTCACCTAACATGTAATATTGTCTTATCTTCTATCGGTGGTCGTCCCCGCTGTTTTGGAATGATTATCCCACACCTTTCATTTTGGAGTTAAAGCTGTGATGCATCAAGAGATTAAAGCCTTGAATTCAGAGCTTTGATCCTCCATACCTGTCCCATGCTTAGTCCTTGGGACACTTTGGACTGTTGTAATTACCACATGGCATGTGATGTTGACGGCGATGATACAAAAAGTGCAAAGGTGATTGCAACCTCCGCGATTGATGATGATGATGATGTTTGCGATGATGCCTGCCCGAAAAAGATGATGGCGACAGCCACATTGTCGATAAACAGTGACATTGATTAATCGCATCCTGGGCTATAAACCTATGGAAGTACACTGTGGTGTTGGCAAGTCCTTCCTGAAGCAGGTGGTTAACCCGGAGCTTCTAGAAGTATTTAAGTCTATCTTACTCCTGGAGTAGTGCCTTCTGATTCCTCTACCGTCTTAGCACGAGCGACAGTGTTGATGGTGATACTGAGTGATAATCAGCTTCACAAATCGTCACCTTCTATTTCTGTTCTTGTCTGAACAACAAACAACTCCTGTCAAATTCCCGATCCCAATGGATTGATGTACGCTGCATTCTTCACCTCCTAGACCTGTAGACCGCCTTCCTAGAAGGTTGAAAAGCTCAAGAAGCGCTTCTTGGCAATGGGAGACTTTTGAGATGTCAACTGAAGTCTCTTTTTGCTATCTCTGAGCATGCACGGGGAATTGTGTGCATGCGCACATTATTTTGCGCACGCGTGCGCTGTTGACTTGAAAAACAGTTCTCCAAAGTCTCCCATTCATCTCAACTTTCCTTTTTAAATGAAGTCGTACAAAACTGACCGAAGCAAGAAGTGAACCTGTGACCTTCGGAATGCCGCATCGACACTCAACAAACTCAACAGCTCCCCATAATTTCATCCATAATTCATTTGTAATTTTTTAGACAAATATTTTCACTGGGAGTTAGTTACCTGTATGCCCGTCCCAAATTATTCATTACAAGTCCAGCTGTGTGACGGCGTATTGTTCAAGCTATCTTCATTTCCTGTACTTTCAACACACACTGTCAGCAGCTGGTATGGATTTTTCTTTTCGATCCGTGTTTCTCCAGAATTTTTTTTGGAGGTTCGTTTTTCCTCTCGTACGTCTGGCCGTGTTTTGCCATCAGCTTGGTGACCAGTTTCTGCCTCCCTCCCTCCCCTTACGCCATGTCTTCATCACCGTGGACTGGACAGAAGCTTTGGAAGCGAGAAGGGGGGAGAAGAAGTCTTATACTCGGTCATTGACCTGACGTCAAGCGCTCATCTGCCACTGCTTCCTCCTAGAGTTGTTAACGAGCAATCCTCTGGGGTCCTGTGTGTTTTACCTCCCCCCTAGCCCTTCGCACCGTGCCGAGTCTCCTCTTACTCAAGGCAGTGTGCTTGGAGGTATCTTTGCCGAAGGTGTAAAGTTCTAGCCACAATGTACAATGTAATCACTGGTCAACGGTGTTTATATCGTTGATGAGCCAGGCTCACCCGTGCGTTATTGATGCGCCTGATGGTCACAACCATCGCTGCAAATGATTGATAACGATTATTTTTCGGGAAGCTGTTTATTATTTTTTCTCGAGGCAAAATCTTTCCTGTCATGTTGTTTTTAGGAGGTTACGAATGAACAAGGATACACTGTTTCCAATTGTAACACATGTATGACTGTGCGAATAAAGATTACACCCACGTCTCTGTTTTCAGATGTTGTAATTCGAGGAAAGAAACGTTTTCTGATTGACGCACAGGGACAAGCCTTTAACTGTAAATCTTTGATTCCGTGCAATAATTGATCCGCTAGGAATTCATGTGTCATCTTGAGCCAATACAAGTGACACCGCTTAACAAAAAATTCAGGTGGCCGCAGAAATAATGGTCAGTCCACTGAACTGACCTCGTCGGGTTGAGTGCCCGCTCTGTCCACGGCAGGAATGAAAAGAAGACTGACCATCGTTGTATGGACATAGAATTTCCGCATCGGCATGGCGGTGCCTGATAAGATAAGACAAGCTTGAGTGGGGAGTAATTTTGAAAGCGATGGATTCGTCCGGTAGATGCTGATTTTAATTCTCGTGTTGTTGCCAGCAGGTCCATTCAAGCTTTCTTATTTCATTAATGGCGGTTTTTTTGTTTCGTGTGGGCAAAACACGTCCCTCAAGGTTATTGGCCTTAGCTCGGATAAAAAACCTTCATGAAATAGATTCAACTGGGTATATTCAGCGTCACAATTGTAAATTTTTGTCCTGAGCAAGATTGGTCATGTATTTGGATTTTGATCAGAGGTTTATGTTGGGGAGAATAAAACAAGTCTGATCCTTCACAAATTGTTAGGATAAAATGCGACAAAATTTTCTTAATTATGTTGATCTTAACTGGGTGGACTGGCAAGAAATAATGTGTCGAACAGTAGCTTTTAAAACTTGCTTTCTCCCGTTAGTCAATGGTTCGTTTGCACCTCCTTCACTTAATACTACAGCCCCAAACCCCCGGCCCTTTTCTCACCTCTAACTAACATCACATCCACTCTTCCCGTTTTTGTTTTAAGAAAAATACGATTGCAAGTAATTGGTTTTCTTGCTCCTAGCTTTAAAGACAAAATTGAATTAAGATGGTTTGTGGAACGGTGATTTAACAAACCCCAAGAAGTGAAAACCGATCTACCAGCATAAAAAACCTAATCACCCAATAGTTCTGCTTGCATGAAGGTTTACCCGTTACTAATTATGCATATGCAGAATAGGACACATTAACTACACGTCATTAATTTCACTGCATATCATTTGCCCTAAATAAAAAAGAAAGAAAATATGGTTGTTCTGTTGTTATAACCTTCAGCTTGAAATGACAAGAATATTAACACTGAGCGTCCGTGTGTTTGTTTTTCTCTCCTCCAATTTTGGGTTTCATTTTCATATTGGTGCATTTGAAACAAAAACAGAAAACCAGAAGAACAATTCTGTGATATTTTTCTTCAAACTGCCATCAATTTTTCTATTATTATTTTTTGTAAATACGAGTAATTGTTGGTATGGAATTATTAGAAAATGTTCACTTCGCTTTTTAAGTGTGAAAAGCTGATGGCTCGTGGGATTTCTTTGCATTTAAAATTATATTTTTGTCTTGGGGGTTTAGTGGGATCGAAGAGAAGAATTTATGTGGGGAGAATTTCCCAGTGGAGTTCGCGTTATTATTCTTGGCTGACGTCCCTAGATGTAGGCCTGTATTGCTTAGCTAGAGGTGTATGCGTTGGCACTGGTTTTATCCTCAGTGACCTAAAGCTGATTAATCTGAACAAATCAGTACTATTGTTGGACAAACGTCGAGCGGGTATTCATCAGGAGAGGCCGTGGGCTCTGCCCCTTGTTACCACCCCTCCCCTTACTTCCCTCCTACTTCCCCGCAACGTCCTTAATCCAAAATTATTTGCGGATATTTCTCCCTGAGCTGGACGTACGACGCTGAGAAACGAAAAGTAAAACCTCAAACATTTGCATAATCCCAACGATTTGGTTTTCTGTCATGGTTTAAGGGAGAAAAAAAGGGGGGGGGGGGAAACGCCAAGAAGGGCGGGAAAGCCGAAATGACAAGCTCTTAATATTCTCCTACTCTGTGGATGGATTACCTACCCCCTTCCCGTCACTTACACCTGCTAGTTAAGGTGAGCATAACGGATGTTGATAACATGGTGATCCCTACCTATCCAGGGAGCTTCTTCATAGAAGACAATTTTTGTTTATACACAACGCTTTCTCCCCGAGCGTTGCGGTCGCTGCCAAACTGCCTAGCTAGTCCCCCGTTGAGAATCACCTCGCATTAATACTCTCTCAGCAAGTAGAGGGACTCAGGCTTACGCAAGGAGAAGAAAGACAGCCGTACTTACTCTATAAGCACGCAAAGGACGCGGTTTAGAGAGCATTAAACCAAACGGATTGCTGATAATGGACCAGGGACCAATATTGAAAAGGAATGTTCATCTTTGAGTGATGGCATAAAATGGAGGGACACCACTTTCAGAAGGAGTAATGATACTTCTGTCAGGAGATAATATTTGTTAAGTGGAAGCTTTTTACCCTACGTCGTCGTCTATTTTATGACAATGTTTGTTGTGATAGAAGGCATACAGAGATAGCACTTTGCTAAATAAAAGGAAAATTTGACGTAATTGGATTGCCAAATATGTATTTAAGTTGATTGCAGCCGGTATGTCCGGTGTACCATTTGTCTGTTGTGATAAATTCTGTCATTTTTGGAAGAAACACAGAGCAGTACTAGCTTTTCCATTCAGGTGCAGATATATGTTTATATACAGCTTCTATTTTTTAAAGCTCACATGTACAGCATATGCATTCTATAAATTGCTTAATGATTTATTTAAAAAATAGGAAAATAGGAATTTTTTTTTCAAATTTACGACGATGATGTTTGGACAGCAAAAATTTCAGCCGGAGATTTGGCTATTCTTTCTTGAACTTGGAAGTACCCAATAAATATTTGTCCAAAGATAGATGCACATGCAGTCACGGAACGAAACAGTCAGGTTTGGGAGTTTTGGGGCAAGTCCTGGCGATCATTACTTTGGTGGGTCTTTTTGGAGCTGAAGTGCTTGTGTCTTTACCAAAAATCATGCCACTTGTGGCTGATTATTTTCATATTTTGGTTCATTAATTTGTTCGTTTGATAGAGGTGGGCCTTTCATGAAGATATTTTGCAAAGATTTTTAAGGGCAACTATTGAAAAACTGTGTCCATGCAGCCCTTTGCTGTCTTCTGTTGTTAAAGCCGATTGCCATCCGATGACAATCTGGTTCACCAGTCTAATTGCCCTAATCCATCCAGTACGTTCCAAGTCTGAAACCCGGACTCGAGTGAGACTGAAGTGCCGCTTCATAATCCTGTCACCTTGAAGGACAGCACCGTGATTGGACGATCACGACGCATAAGTTGATTACTGTGACTTGTGTTATCGTAGCCTAGGGCACGGCCGTGGTTTACCGTAAAAAAACATTTACCGTAATCTCCTTAAAGACAAATTAAAAATTGCCATGTTCATTTCATTAATAGTCTGAGTGCACTCCATATTCCCGGTGCAGGGTGTAGTTACTGGAGTGATTACCATGCAACCTTGACCCCAGGGTCTGTGCCCTTCCCAGAGGCATAATTAACATTAATGAATACATTCAACCTTTCATTCAAGCTGATTGATGTATTGTATGTCATGTTCAGTATTAAGCTATGCTTACCATAAGGAGGATACATAATTAATGTCATTGCAAGCTCTATTATTCTACATTCTTATGTCGCTTTCAATGTACATACGTCATTTCAACAACTTCCGTGTCGACATTGAAACAGAAACCCTATATGCAAACACTCCAAACTGCATGAATGTGGGAACAATTGTGGAAGCAATTTGTGCGGTTGACACGGAAACTACAACAATGTGGACATAACCTCTTTCAAAGTTAATTAAAAACTCTGCTGACCGGGTTTGGGCTGGAGTTGTTTTCTCTTAACACCCTCTGTCCTGGTTTGAAGTGGATCGGAAGGGAGGTCTAGGGGAGGATTCTCTGCCGGCCTGTCGCTCGCTAACATTATGGCGGCGGATTGGGAACGAGCAATGGGAATTACATGCGAGTTTTGCCGTCCAGCTTAAGAAAACGCGATCTTGACGTGGCAGACACAGAGGCGAGAGGTTTGAATCGGGAAGGAAGCTACGGACTCCGGGGGAATCACTGTGTTTTATTTTATTATCCAACCTTCCCGTACTTCCTGAATTTGATTTTTGATCAGTCAGCGTTGCATATTGGTTTGTGCTGTCTCTTGGGTCATCAGTCTGGTGCATAGGCTGATATGTCTTGGCTTGCAATGTAAATGCGGCAGGTACCAGACCTTGAGTTATTGTGTCACCTAGCGCATTTGCAAAGATGAAAATGTATCCACTCTTCGAAACCTTTTCAAATGTTGTCCTGTTTTTTTCTTTGTGATACACAAATAGACAGTGTTTTTTGGATGGGCTTGTGAAAGGAAAAGAAATCCACCTCGGAAAAAAACACAAATGTACAAAAAGCTGAGAGAGCTTGAAGACAAGCTAAGTGAACGAGGAGAAATACAGGATTGATGGGGTACTTATTTGTCACCACAGGCTTCCTTGGTTTCAGACGTAGGGTGACTAGGTAGAACCGGCAAGTGTTTGAAAGTTGACAATGCGCTTGAATTACATCTTGAAAATGGCAACGTGACTGGAGTGCGCCTATTTGCGCCGCACGTTCGTTCCCGGCCGGTCTCTGTAGTCGTCGGAAAAGGTGGTAAAAAAATATGAGTCATACGCTCGACTAGGCAATCTGCGAGAAAAGAAATGATGTGAATGATCTAATTGATATGCAACAGGTGACAGCGATAAGTTGACGCAACCGAAAATAAGGTTTCTGTGCTTTACATGCATACGAGGCAACTAATTTGTCCGTTGTTTGTTCAAGTGTTAAGGGCCAACGTTTCTCTTGTATCCACAATAGGAAGGAAGATTCCCAATTGGGGTCAAGTACTGGTACAATTTTTTGCCTAATCTAGTATGGTGGCTCATCATTTGACCTAGATACGACAACCCTGACTTAGCTACAAGGGAAGGCATGTACATTGTGACCTAACATACTGAGATGGAGTATGCAGGTCACTTCTGTACACAGCCCACAATGCACTGGGAAACACACACACGTAAGGGAAAGATGTGTAATATGTAGGAATGACCGCGCATTCATAAGAGTCCTAGCAAGGCTTGGGTTTTGACAGCTTACGCTAGGGTAGGCTGATTGCTGTCCAGATTGCTAACTGGAGCAGAAGGAACAGTACGATGATGATGAGGGTACGGTACATGCTGGCTAGGCTAGAGCGTTTGTTAAGAGGAGCGCAGAGACTACGACGAATAAGAAGAAGGAGCAGGGGGGGGGATCCCAAACTGAAGGGATGAGAGGTTTTGGGTCTGTTGGGGGGAAGCGGGGATGATGGAAAGGCATGGCATCGTGGCTGAGAAAAGTGCAAAAAGCTCACGTGTAGGCAGTACACCTGCGGGCACGACCAACGCATAATTTGTGCCAAATGATGCCGTCGAAGTGTGACGACTTGTGAGCTTGCTCACCGACATGGTGGTATTTATAAAATGGATGTCGGGGAGGAGGAGGGGGGGGGGGAACACATGCTCTTTGCTGTGACTTGCTTGGGCTGTTTGTAGAAAGGGCGGTTGAAGATATCCCGACAGAAATTGAATGTAATGAAAGGTACACTTTACACTGTTGATTCAGGCGTGTCTAAATTTGCTGTACGTGTGCATGTATCTGTCATGGCCGCATTGAACGTGTGGCTTTTCATGTTCGGCAAATCACTATTTTAGTCGACCTCGCCGATACATATTACAATGAACAGTCGGCGTTTATTTCGTTGCTTTCTTGATTTTTATATTATTTGTGTGTATTTTGTTGTTTTTATTTTGTCAGCCATGAAGCTTAAACTTCTTCATGTTGAGCACATTGTATGAATTCTTATAAAAGTCAGAATTTCTGTCTGTTTTTGTTGTGATATCCACTCAAAAATCGCTCTACAAACTTGTAAAGTAAATTTGGATGAGCTGAAATATTATCGTCTGTGTCTGAAAATGTTTAAGTTATAGATCTACATCTATGCACACATGGCAGCTTCGTGTTCATGCGATCGACAGCAGTCCTTCGTCGGAATTTATCGGTGTTGCAGGCCACGTGGCAACCACATGGCCACAGCACAGCACCAGGGTCTATGGTTGCCATGATCTACCATTCTGGTTGCCGTGGAAACAGACTGGGTTGTCATAGCAACCATTGAAGCTGTGCACTTGGTCTTTCTGGTAGTGTGGGGGATGATTTTGGCAATTTGATAATAATACCATATTTTTTATTAAAAGGAAATTATATGACGCAAACCTCCTTCCAAAAAGATCAAATTTCTCGCTTATTGTTTGAAGTATAAATTTTGTTTAACTACGCGCTTCAAAAGAAGTGCGGCACCACATTCTGGCGCCATTGTATTGACAGCTATTCTAGCCAAGCCGTAGTTTACACGTACGTGTTCATGTCGTTTCGAGTGCCTTTTGGCGCCACATGCTTAAATTTTGAAAAATAAACAATTTTATGTAAACTATCCACATGTTAACAAAAAATACTTGATAAATGCACTACAGACAGCTTATGTACACATGGTGTACAGTGACGTGATAAGTCGGTATATACCTGGCTTGCATCAATCGTCAATCATTCAATGTACAAGTTGCACTGGGCTGGTAAAATACATGTCTGTACATGTATTGTGAATCGCCGTATGTACGGCATATGAACTTGTATTGTAAACTCACGTTATTATTCCATGACATACTGAACCTCCTCTATTCCTTTCATCCAATCCTTCCCCTTTCAACTATTTCTGTCCGAGTCTTATTACACAGCTCCCAAAGAATCAATATGGCGGATTGTTGGCATACCTCGTATATTTTTCCGTCCCCTGGGAGTCGGGGATGGTTTGGTTATGCACCGGCAACGTCCATTAGTATTGTTAGCGTCCAGGCTACACCGAGTTAAGCCACGTCTTTTGTGAAATCTGCCTTGTTCGTCTCGCGGTTGGCCTATTGGATTTTGGTTAAATGGCAAATGTTAAACTCGGATGGCAGAAGAGCGCTTGACAACCTTCTCCCCAGGGGGTAGGGAAGTGGATAAGTTGCTAGAGCCTCTGGATTTGGTGACATTTATCCACCCTTGGAATTTGTTCTTCTGTAATAGACAAAACACTTTTGAAAAAAAAAGTAGAAAAACTATAAAAAAAAAAGGAAAAAGTGATCCTTACAAAGTGAACCTCAAATTGAATTGAAATTTTCTTCAACTGCGCTTGATTTTGTTTCACTATGCGTCAGTTTGATGTCAATTTCAGCTTCATTTTCAAGGGCCGATTTCACGAAACAATAAGATTGATCTTAAGTGTGAGGTCAAGTCCAATTGCTAAGCAACGTGTGATGTCACAATACATATCACTATGGTGATACTGACAACTCATCTTAAGATAAATCTTAGTGTTTGGTGAAACCCAGCCCAAGAATAATTTTATACGAAAATCTACTAATTATAAAATATGAATTCCATACTAGTTTAACTTTTCGCCGCAAATGACGTGGCATCACTTAATCGTGAATTGTGCGTTCAGACAGAACTGCCGCAAATGACGTGGCATCACTCAATCATGAATTGTACATTCAGGCAGAACTGTCAAACATGTATTGAAATGTCCAACAGAAAAGCGAATATTGTTCATTTTGGGAAAACACTTGTGTTACCTGTTATTCAATATGACATTGAATTCAATAAGCCCTCAACTTTAAAACATCACTGTTGCCTTTAGGCATGATCAAAATAAGGCCATAAAAAAAATACGGAAGAAAAACTACAAAAGGGTGAACCTTCCAAACGTGTCACAGATGACTGGTTTTGAATGTCAACTTGAAAGTCACGTCATGGTACATGATTTCGTTCTTCGTCATTTTAGTAGCTGGGGTGAATATTGGGTTTAGTTCGGGGGCTGGTGGTTCGTCTGTCGCCTGATAAGTGTCGGTGAACCGGTGAAGTCTTCTTCATACTTGTTGTGGAGATGACATGTTTGACATAGCTTTGTAGCAACAAACTGACAAATAGTGTGCTTATAGGCTATATGTATACAGTGCAACGCCACTCCTCAAACATTTGGCTATACCGAACATCATCCTTGGCTCCCAATTTCTATGCGTAATGTATAGGTATGCTGAACATTGTTCACTATAACGAACAATTTCTGTGCATCCCGGCGCGTTCATTATAGTGGCATTCCACTGTAGTTCAAATTTGACAGACTTTACCCATTGCCAGTTTTCTGTTTTCGTATCTGAAAGATATTCTTGTGAAGTTGACGATCAAAGGAGTATTTGTGTGGTTCGATGAGAACCGAAGCATCAAGACGAAGGAAATTATCTTTGCAAACTTAGCCAGCTTGGCTCCGCCCATAATGTCCCGGGATTCCCTTACGTGGCCCGTCCGATTGCCTAGAGTCGGATATAGAACACACTATCCCAGACAACTTCCATCGTATCTATGACACAACTCATGTTCCTAGGCCCCAAGATCTGGGCTCATTTGACATCGTCAATTCTTCAACTCCCCTCCAATACCGCGCGGGCGCGCAGCCGATTTTTTTTTCCATGTCCGGGAGCGCTGCCCGGGTATCCTTTCCTATTAGCCGCTTCTCGGTTGTAAAATCATCCCCCGTCGATGTCCATGACAGACCCAGGGGGGTTAGAATCGGGGCAGGCTTGGATGGCGGGACAGTCCAGGGTATTTCCTTAGGACCTAACGGTACGCCATGCGATCTCTGATTATCAATACGCCATGTTTATGTTGCTGGGACTGAAGGATTTCGGCCCGTGGGCTCGTTCATGTTTGGAAGGTAATTTTCTGAAACAAGATTTGGTCAGAAACAAAAAAAATGTCCACCCCACAAACAAACAAAATCGTAAGAAAACACACACTGCAGAAATACACTTGAATCAAGTGACAAGTTTGATTTGGTGTTGGAAAAATATCGCCCAGCGAACTTTTTTTCGAACCTTAGGATGTAAAATAATCATACAAGTGATCCACATACAGTATCGCAAAAGGTCACGACCCCGAGTAACAACACATCAACATAAAGAAGGAATGGATGTTGCATTATCATGGTCAGGATGAAACAATTTGCAGATCAAAACTAAAAAACTAACTTTGTTACCGTTTTGCGATGGCGTGATCACCATTCATGAGAAAAAAAATCAAAAGAATGATGAGATTGAGTTTGAAATCCACCAAATAATCGAAGTTGACGAATCGTCCCGAAAGATTATCTTTCTGTTTGGGGGATCGTTGAGGGACCCCTCCCCCCCACCCCCACCCTCCAACGCCATGCATCTCCTCAGTTCATACAAATCAGAAATGATGGCCCGTCAGTATCATCATAAGATGACAAGACAAGCCTGGAGGTTATTTCGCGAAGAAACACCGCGAACGAAACATGCGGCACAAAACCTTAACGTGGCGGCCCACGTAAAAGGAGAAGAAAAGAAGCGGGTGGTTTTGAGTGAACATGGTGTTTGATGTCACACGGGAATGTTTATACAGTCCGGTATTGATAAGCAGGTGGAGTTAGGTAGTGTAAGGTGTCCAGTATCTCCCCCAATCACCAAACCTCCACCTCAGACCCCCCTTTAAACATTTTCGGGGCAGGACTGCGATCTTGACTACAGAAGCACCATTCATCAAATATGGTTTTTACTTTCTTTTGAAGTGGCACATAATTACGCCGATTTGTCAAATTATGGATTTCTTGTCAAATGATGTTATAATGATATGACAGCCTGATATATGTTGCTCCGCCTTCCTTCGTTGTCTAGGGGTATATCATCCTTTCATTATTCAACTTCTTGTCTTGTTGCGTTTCTGTGGTGGGTTTGTTGAACTTTCAAGGTCAATAATGTTCGATTTGTTTGTTGTCTGTGTCATGGTTGCATCTTCATTCCTCGTTAGTAGATGACGAGAAGTCTACATATTGTTTTCCGTTTCCTACGCCGCAATTTGTTCACTGAGCAAAAATGTCATCATGCTGCACTGATCTGATGTTCATCTTTTATAAATTTTTGGGTTTTTTTCTGACTGGTCTTAGATTTTGTGTTTTTGTTTTGATTTATTTGCGTAATCGGCCGGCTACAGAAAGATGATGTTGTCATTGCATGTTTGATTAGTGTAGGCCAATTAGTTGTGAGCTTAACATCTATTAAGTCCATCTTCATCCTGTGACCTTGGCGTACTCTGAGGATTAAAGCTCTATTTGTGTATTCACTAGAACGAAGGTCAGTTGTATTCAATATGTCACCACATAATGGACTAGTCACAAAGCCAGCCTTATGAAAAATGAATATTGTATCAAATATTTATTTGCTCGGAGTTAGGAGGGCCTGACGCGTTTCGATCCTAGCAGATCTTTCTCAAAGGCTAAATGACAAGAGGACAAGCACATGCAAGTAAAGATACACATAAATGGATGAGAGGATCAGATAAAAAAATGACAGTATTTTTGAATGGCAGACATGCCAGTTGATGTTACATGATCCAGTGAACAAATTTTAAAATGTTTATTTTATTACATTGAGAGGTTGACCATGGTAATAGAAAAGGAATACAAATTATATTTTGGCTGCAGCACACATTACTGTACAGATTCAAATTCACTTGGTGACTGTAGTCGTCTCTTTCAAATCTTTATATCAAGTTTTCAATCTCATTAATTCAAATCATAACAATAATCTTTAAAAAGAAAGAATGGTATTATTTTCAATAGATTGAATTAAGTTGAAATTGTTGTGTCCATTCAAAATTGTCTGTTTTGATGCGTGGGGCATCGGCATGGCGCAATCAACACATGAACTGTTTTGACGTCAAATTTTTGACGTCTATAGCAGCACGTCGACATTAATAACAAAACCCATTTTGTTGTCTCGTTCAATTTGTGACCCATCGATTGCTTTTGACAAAAACTAGCCTCCCCCTGTAGCAGAGGGCGAGGACTAATCGTGGAAATGAAATGCCGGCGAGCGTGTTTCGTTATGTCTCTTGAGTACGCTAGGCAGCTAGGATGACAAGTGTACTTTATCCGCGATAATAAAAGAGGAATGAAAAAAAATTATTTTAAAGAAAAAAATCATAATGATAACACAATTGGCAAGGCACCTCACCCTACGGGAAAATAAAAATGTGTCAGAAATATTCTGAGTTCGGTATCATCATCTAATCTTCCTTCAGAGCTCATAGTGTACCGTACTTTTCTCCTGGACGTTGCCCTCAATATATCTGTCTTTCGTTTATTCGGGTGCCAGAATGCCAAAGTACAGTCACCTGAGTGTCCCCAGGAACATCTGCCCGTACACTCAGACAGTTAATTTCTGATCAGTACATCATTAATAAGGCATTTGGTAACGGGGGCCGTTCTTCACCAGCCAAGTCTCTCACTGATGCAGCTCTTGCTCGGATGAGAACCTCTCTGCGATGTGCTCGGCACTCTGGGTAGTTTAGTTGTAAAGCTCCAATCCTTGGTGGCTTGATACGACTGCAGGGTTTTTTATTGGAGGAAGAAGTGAAAAGAGGAAAGGTCGGAGCGGTTGGCTGGTTGAGTGGAACGGAGAAATAGTCACATGACACAGGGGTTGCGAGTGTCAACCCTTAAATAGCTAATTCAACTTCTCATTAATGTTATTGGGGGTTCGTTGTGGGAATTCTTACCATACGCAAGTGTCAGGTTAAAGATGGGTTTATTCTAAATTCAAGTGTGGCCAACAGACAGTGAATCTTCAGTAAAACCTATCTACCCTGAAAATAGACGACCTCGTTGATTTGATTTTGTTCTTGTTGTTGGTGTCAAAGGTAAAGAAATCTATATTTGCCGAAATGGGTCAACATTTTGATTGCTCTGGCCTTCCAAAACCAATTTATCAGTGATCTTCACTATCAGATTACAAATTGATAGCTGGTTTTCTTAAAAACAAAAAATTAAGCAACTGTGTTGTGAATTTATTTTTGTTGAAAACTGGACGACATTGAAATGGATTGTTTCCAATTCCCATTAGTTTTGAAGCAAAGTTTGGCTGTCTGCATTGTGTAAATGCTATTTGAGTACCGCTTAAAATTATTCAGTCCGATCATGGTCCTTCGGCCCCCTTGTCTAACCTTAGCCCCGACCCTATTATCATTGTGATCGCAAGGTTGTTTCACAGGTGGGTAGGAGGACTTATGGTAGGACTTAGCCAATTTGGACTGTCTGCCAAAACAAATTGCCAAGTTTGACAGGGCCAGACCAGCACATGAACCCTATCAGTCCTTGCTGATTACTCGATGTTTACCCTGATAAACGTGGTATTCCAAAAGTCAATAATTAAACCCAGTGATACTATAGAGTTGGGGAGAAGGTGTGATCATGGTGTGATGCTGCCCTAGTGCTTTCTGTGTGCATTTTGTATCTTTATGTGACGTGGTGTCGCTCTGGCAAAGTCCACGACATGAGAAGATTGGCCCGCTTTATCCAGCTTGTTGACGTAGGCCTCCCTCAATATTTTTGTTGTCACAGCAACGGGCAGAAGGTGGGTGCCAATCACGCGAGGTCAAAGTTCAATAGGCCTGTCTGTTTGCATGGCTGACAGGTTTCATATCTGCGGCTGATAAGGGACTAGTGTTTGAGAGTGCATGGAACACAAGATTAATTGATAAAAGGGTTTGTTTCACAGTTGTCGTGCTATCACGGTTTACACGTTCTTTCCTGGTAGAGATGAACACATCTTGAAACTATCATTGCACTGCAGAATGGCAGCCATCTTGGAGAAGGTTTTGATTCATTCAGGGTATGCATTATGATAAGCCATAGGGATCATTTAATGCAGTTTATGACAGCATACACCCTGTATGCAATAGATAAGCTCCTATTATACATCTTATCAATCTAAAAAAAACTGCAACTTTCCATGAAATATTAACGAGCAAATTGCACTTGAATGCACTAAGGCTAATAAATCGTCGTGCTTAAAAGATTTTCCCTTTTTTTAAATTCAGAAAATAAATCTCAACGACACGTCCTGGTGATAGAATATAAAATGCCCCTCGGGGCCCTTGCCCCCCTCCCCCACCCCCTTCCCCCAATCAAACAGCATAGTTGCGGAATACCGATCCGATTCTGGTGAATAGAGATGATAAAAGAATAAGAGGGAGGGGGGTACGTAGGAAGACAGGGATATAAGGGATGATAAATAATGCATTTCTCTCGCGAAATAATCAAACTGTACAGTAGAGAGTAGGTGTCGTGGCAGAGGGGCATTTGTCCTACGATATCACTCATTGGTGCGTTGATTCAGGCAAGATTTATGCGGTAGGGAGGGGTGGGGGAGGGAAGGTGATCGTAATTGAGAAATCTGATGCCATCCTTCTGTGGTTTACCTGCTCTGGTCCGCTCTCTCCTTTATGTTGTTGTTCCGCAAGAAGAAGATTTGGATGGAGAAGAATGGGGTTGAAGATAACGTCGGGAGAAAGTATGCGGGCAGGTAAAGGCGGGGAGGGAGAGTCAGAGTGTGTTTGAGAGATGCGGGTACAAAGCGACGAAGACAGGTGGTTTTTGTGGATAAAGAAGACGCATGGACCTGATTGTCAGGAAGGCATCCATCACTGACTAGGAATGCTGTGCTTCCTCAGCAGCTTGGAAAGGACAGGGCAGCAAATCAGTCCAAGCACCAGGCTTTCAGAGATAAAGGTAGATAGGAGAACAAAGACAGGTCCCTCTGTAGAGGTGGAGGGATGTTGAGATGACTCTGCTCTTTGATCACGGCTTGTTTGATGAAGGATATTATAAAAGAGAGGATTCCTCCTTGGTTGAAAATAGGAAGAAATCCCCATCTTGAGAAGCTCATGATGGAAGAGGTGAATCAAATTCAATCCATCAATGAATTCGTCTTTGAGATTGAATGATAATCAGTCCCGCCCAGAAGCCAATTTCACAGAGCTGCTTCAGCACAAAATTTGCTTAAGCATGAAAAGTCTTCCTTGACCAAACAGGAACACCAACCAAATTTACATGTGATGTTTACTGCTTTTGACTTGTATTCGGCCATTGTTTGCTGGGCATAACATTCACAAGGAGTTTTGGCTGGCATACTGACATTATTTACCAAGGTTTTTGGTGCTTAAGCAAATTTTGGTGCACACATGTATATTGTCTGGGCCCATCGCTTTGTCAAACTTTTGAGGGAAAAAAACAGAAACCATGTTTGGTTTGGGGTTTTAAGCAAACAAATATCTTTGATGCCTTATCAGAAAACGATCCACCAGGACTTTGATCCTTACACAAATTCAACCTGCCAAGTCTTGTTATTGTGTACTTTATTTCTCTAAATTTGAAGGCTCAGAAAATGCCTGGATCTTTTTTTTGGGTGCCATTCAGAAAAAAAGTCAACCCACACATCCACACCCACTGTCTGTGAAAAGGTGCACACAGTGCATTTCCTATGGGAGACATTTTGAATGATATAGGACAGCATTGGGCTGATCTGGCTCCCAGACTTCACAAAGCCATCAATCATTGACAGACTATGTCTAGGGAAGGTCAGGGGTCAGTGTTATTTGTCACTGTGTATCCAAGATGTGTTTTGACAAATTGGCATGGCGTGTCAAGGGAGGAAAAAGGTCAGTGGGGCTAGTTCAAGTTTAGCCTGTGTATTTAACTGGTATCCCTCTTGCTTTGGCTGTGGTTTGGCTGTGGAGGAGGGGTTACCAATGTCATGTGCAGTTTTGTCAGGGGTCATTTGTTGTTCTCAGGGGTCATTTGTTGTTCTCATGACAAACTTGCAGTTGTCAAGAATTCTCTTTTGTTGTCCTTTGTTCTTCATTTATTTTAACCTCAGTAGGAAAATCATGCAATTTTGTGTTTTACAACTTAAAGGTAACATACCCAAACAGAAATGTTCACAGATTTACGTATAACTTTCAGAATATGAAGATGGTGCTGATGGTAGAAACATACTGTTAAAATATTTCCGGCTGAAATGGTGTTTTTATCCAGGAATTAATCAAACAAAGACCGAAAACAGTTTTGATCTTTGGGTAAGATAAAAACCATTCTTTGTTTTATAAGAAAAAAATTGAGTCAGGGTTTTCACTATTTTCTTGTGACTCTGATTGAAATCCGATTGAGCTCAAACTTTCACAGGTTTATTATTTCATGGAAATGTTGGACCAGACAAAGTGTGAGTGCTGTTCTGTCACCTTTACCAATCATGTATCATACCTTTAAGGTTGTGTAAAGAAGGTTTCTATCTAGAGGTCGTAGGTTTTTTAAAATGCTGGGATGAGGAGGGTATACAAGACAACCTAGCTAATGAGTCACCGATAATGGCAACTTGAAGCTGCCCAAACCTACCCCACCAAACCAGTAGGCTATAGCCCAAATGGGCATATCCTTGAAGCTATTACAGGGCTGAGTGTTTAGTCTGGTGCCGGTATGGGATGCCCAGACCCAGTCCTTGTTTACCCTAAACATGATCGTTGATGAAATGAAGGTTAGCTACGCTAATTAAAGACCATGATTAATAACCATGGCCATGAATCAACATTGCTAATAGAGTTGCGTTCGGTCGCTACATAGTACTGGCCCATCTGCACTGCATGTGTGTGTTCATCATGTACGTTGTACGATAGTGCGTCAATAACTCCCGCCACAAGCTGTGTTGCATTATGGGATCTTTCATAAATCCACCTCCTTCCCCTTATCCCCTGCATGTATTCCGTCTCCTATATACGCTCGTCGGTACGTTTCTTCACCATCTTTTCTTACAATGTCAATTCTGTATGACATGTACATGTTTTATTCCTGTATTCCGCGGTGTCCCTTTCAAAAACGAAGACGACCCCAAACAAAAATTGTGGGCCCAAGCCGAGATTGAGTTGCAGGTTGTGTTTTTATGGTTGGAGGATAGCAATAGCTAGGCCACCGACCTGGGGAAAGAAAAGGAAAGGAAGACAGGGGAGAAAAAAACTAGACTTGGCCTGGGCCATGACAAGTGGGGGATAATTAAAGTGAGCGATTGTATAACCTTCCCTGCACTTTATATGGACGTGTGTTGGGGGGATGGTATGACATGCCGAGGGCAGGGAAACCGCTTCCAAGCGTCTTGTGATAATATTGTCTTGGGTCCGAGAGGGTTATTTCTTTTTTTCGTTCGGGGAGGGTAGCTTTGGCCAGAATGAGGATGACATTCCTGCTTGGTTTGAAGAAAATCCCGAAGACGGGTTTGGGATAGACCGAGTAGTTGTCTGACAGATGAGGAGGCTAAAGACATGGCGCGGAGATGATGCAGGGGATTTGAGTCAATGGGGAAGGATAAAAACAAAATTGGGAAGACTCCCCTCTAGAACTAGAAGACATGTTTTGTTGAAATTGATTGAAATTATGGAGGGAAATTTAAAATGTCCCCACCGGAAATGCCAACAAGTTTTTATGGTAAGATTTTTGTTGTTTTTGTTGGTCACACCGATGTTTTATATTTAGGGAGGAAACGCAGTCAGTGGTAGATATCAATTTTCCGTACCCGTATTCCGTGGAATCGATTCGGGCACAAGATAAACAGTTTACCTATCACCAGCAGGGAATAATGCTCGGATATTTAGGAGGACATTTTCAGCAGACTCACTACCCCACAGCACCCACGGAATCATTTCTGGTCTTTGTTTTGATTTTTTTCCCTCTCTTTTGGTGGGACTTCCATCGATTGCCCGTCGTAATTATGACCCAGAAAATGTCACAAGAGAGACGGAGTAACGCTGAACCAGTTCTTTTTTCCTCCGCGTTTCAATCTCCTTTTGTTGGTTCTCCCGCGAGCAAATCTTATTAAAAAACGAAAAAAAGAATTCCCTAAGTTTCTTTTTTCATGGGTATGTTGTCTCGGCCTTAAAATAAAATAAAAAAAAGACGGTACGCAATCATGACGGCCTTCTGACTGTATTTAGGTTGCGTATCCCGAGAGCCCGCGATGTGCAAAGTGGAAAAAAAGGTACCTAAAGGGACGGAGCGGAGGAAACCGAGCAGGAATGTTCTGCCGAGATTGCCACGGGATGACTGCGAGTATCGCCCTTCATCCATCTCTAAGAAATCAGACAGAAGGGAATGATTTTGTCCTCTGAATGTTAAACACGCTCTTATCAAAGAAGATTCACGATATTGAATACCTCTGCGGAATACCCGGTACTATGGATCTCGGATTTTTTTCTCCCCCGTCTTTGTTTTCTTCTCTTTGAATTCTAAACGTAAAAAAAGAAGGTCTCGGATATAAAAAACTATGAGGGGGAAAAGGAAGAGCCAAGATCTTTAGTGCGTGCGGCAGCGGTTGATGAAAGCGAGTAGTTTGCCTTCAAGCTTCTCGGGTTTGTAGCCATCAGGCCCATGGTGATTTAGTGTAAACGATTTGATTTTCACCTCTCCCCCCCCCCCCCCACCCTTTCCGTGGAGCACACTATGTGCTGCAGTATGTACATGGACCTAGCTGCACATCGTGTGACAATTTTCAATTGACACCAAAGTGCACCGGATGGATGCAGATCTCTTAGCGAGACCTTCTTCTTTTTTTTTTTTAATCAGGCCTCATCTTCTGGCCGTGTGTCAAGGAGAGAGAGTTTTAGGCCTTATTCCTAGATGTCCTGATTGGGACTTGCTGGTCGGTCAGGGGCCTCCGATGATAACATTCGGATAATTAACACCCGTCGGCAATCAGGCGGTAATCAAAACCACAGTACCTAAATCACTCCTCTCATATATACTTCCCAACTCTCTCGTATTTTGCCTCTCCTTTTCCGTTCTTTTTTTTTGTTATCTAGAACAGCTGGCACAAATTAAAATTAAATCTTTTACAGAAATAGTCTCTCTAAAGTAAGATTCAGGGACTCACAGGAAAAAGAGGGCAGGGCATCATAAAAAGAAAAACAGCTTAATAACAAAACCTGAGACAATTACATTTCTTCCTCAATAAATGCTTGGAAATCACTGTTTTCTGTGAAGGTTTCCCACTTTTTACAATTGATGTAACTAAAAATTGTTCAGGGGACAAATTCATGGAGCTGTTAAGCATGAAAAAAATTGCTTAGCACAAAATGTCTTGTTCAATAAAACAAACCATCGTTAAAATTTCCATTTGACATTCATGGTCAGTAAACAACAGCCAAAGAACAATCACATGTGATACGCAACATATGGAAATTTGGTTGTTAATCCAAATTTCCACCTTTTATTACTAAAGACAGAAATTTTGTGGTAAATTTTGTGCTAAGCAGGGTCGTGAAATTAGCCCCACACATTCCTGTAGGACATAGAATACTATTTGAAGTCCAATGGCTCCGCTTGCAACAAAATTCCTGTCTTTTCAGTGCTCTCTCACTACTGCATGCTAAGCAGAAGCATGACATGACTTTGCGCATTTGACAAAAGTGATTTTCTCCGCTGTCAAAGGCTTTAGCCCTAAATTAAGCAATCCGTTCATTAACAGCAAACCATTATTGCAAACATATTAAAAAGCCTGGCTGAGCCTGTTGCCTAGCAACCGGCATTAATGGTTGCCAGTCGTGACACAGTGTCGTCAGCGTGCGTTGTCTGCTACACTGGCGCTGTTTGTTTTTCAACTCAAAATCTCCATCACGACTCTAAGATAAGAGTTCACTCCACTCTTTTTCTTTTCCTTTTTTTTGGTTTGTTGAATCCAGTCCAGGCAATTGTCATCAATTGTCTGTGAAAGACAGATTCATTCTAATTAAGCTTTTAATATCATCAGCAGAAATGAAACATCCTGTTTACCTATTTGACCGGCTTTGCTTTTTTCCCCCTGAATTAGCTCCACCTTCCTTTGATGGTCTGCTGTCACAGTATGAAGAGCAGTTATGAAAACCGTTGACTAAATATAGCCACGCTGTTCGTGGGATAGCTTGTCAAGCTTATATCATGTTGCATTTTAATGAAGGGTGCTTTTTACCTACCAGCGTCTCAGTTAACAAACCTTGTTAGTACCATTCCATCAGCCCACATACCAAAAACTACTTCTTTGCACATGTATGCAGAGAGTGGGCGAAAAAAACCATATTGGTTGAAAAAAAAAGAGTACAACTGCTAATATTTAGATTGTGGCATGTTGAAATGTAGGGATTGTGTGGTTTTGGTATAATCCTTTAGGCATATATGAGTAGTTGTTGTGTTGGAGGGTTTACATGCTGGCATGGTGATAAGTTTCAGAGATAATTATGTCAGTCTGGGGCTTGTCTTCTCTGAACCTGTCAAACATCGACACCAATTTTGTTAGTTGAGCTTTCTGTGTCACTCCCTGATCTATCAAGTAAAAAAATGTTGGGTGTGACTCCGATTTGCAAACTTTTCATTTGGTCCATTCGGTCAGTGACGCTGTGACTTCATTTGATGCTGAAATCTTATGGGGGTCATTTGGCAAACCCCTCCCTAAAAATTCAAATGATTTGTCGGAGTAGGGCCACTTGAGATTATGTAGCCAATGGAATTTACGGCTTTTAAACGTCTCAAGTGGAAACACCATAAAGTAGAAAGGTTCAGAGTGCAGCTGCACTCTGTTTGCAGTGATTTGAAACGACATGAAATAGTCCGCTTGGTGCAAAACATGGCTGCATTAAGAATTGTCCAAGCAGAGGCATTTTGGCTGCAATTCCTTGAAAGCCCTCCTCTACTAAGGGTCATGATCGGTGAGGATTTTGATCTAATTTCGGAGATGGTCTTAAGGATGGTTGGAAGTAGATGCCAGGGCTCTTTCCTCTCCTTGCTCGCGACACACAGAAGAGAAAGGAGAAGAAAAAAAAACCTCCTTGGATTCTCAAGAGACCGATAACAAGGAGAAGAGACGGGGCTTGATGCACCGAGATTGTTTGCTCAGGATGGTCTGATTCATAATCTGTGGCGGAATTTTTGGAGCGATGACGCTGTCTGCTTTCACTTCTCTGTGCCGGCAAATTTCATGTTCCTCTACTTCCCTTGTACCTCGCCGCAGCACCCCCAAGTCTCAATTTATAGAAACGGGCATGTATATCTCGACAGAAGAGGTCTCACTTTCCAGCGGAGATCTTTGCTTGATGACGAGCCGTCTGGAAGAGGAAGGGAGGTCAGTGCAACCACGGCGGGGAGTCTCACTCGCTGGCCCGAGCAATTCCCAGCTGGGGTGATGCTGTTTGGACCAGGACCATATTAGGCCGGTCGACGTGTCTAGGCTTGTTTTCTTGCCAAGATCTCATCAGGATGTACCGCATCCCCCCCCTTCTCATCGACGATGTCGTCTTCAACTCTCTCTCTCTCTAGAGCTCTCCGTTCTTCCTTTGCTCATTCTTCCATCAGCTGGCACTTGACCAAAAAAAACCATCTTACTGGCAGCGTGTGTAGGTGTATTACAACATCCTCCCGCTCCTCCCCCTCCTTGGAAGCGTCTTGTACCGCTAAAATAGATCAAGACCTCAAGCATCCGACAGAAGTGGACTCCTGCTCTTTGCCAAACTCCGTCTGCTCATTTCCTCGTCCGTAATTTGAAAATCAACTTACCAGAATGGATTCTTGTACTCAAAACTTGTTCATTCTGAACAGTACGTGTAGAATAAATAAATAGTACATCACCCCTATACTCATTTGCTGTACCATGCACCCAATGAACTCAAACCCCCTCTGGATAAACAAGATTGTCAGAGAAACTTGAAACATATTTCAATGCTTATGACGATAAGCTGAACAAACATGAGCAATTTGAAAAGAAAAATGAAACCACGCTTCACATGGTTTCTCGGAGATGTTTACAGAACTTCAACATTTCGATTTCATAAAGTAAGAATGACTCCTGTGCACTTGCTTTTGCTTTCTTTGTCTGTGGTTACCGTGATCAGCAATTTCGGGTCTGTGCTTGTCTGATCAGTATGAATCTTAACCCAGTTTTGCATCTTGGCCAGGCATGTCGTAAATAAATGTGTCTCATGTCTATCTGTTTGTTCCATCATTGTCTTTTCTTGTTTTTATGGGGGCGGAGGGGTTGGGGTCGTTGTTTTTTTAAATGACTTTGACAGGTGCAAGGAGTCTACATCCGAATACCTTGGATACCAGCGGGATTCTTGCCCGAAGTGTACAATGTCAACTTCCTTATCGATTATCGCTACCACTGCCTTGAAAATTGCAGCACAATGCATATGGTGGACTGACAGGTATTTCACAATACCACAGGCGTTTAAGTTTATGAAAATCATTTTGATTTTTGTCAAATTTGAGCAACAAGTGCATGAAGAGCGATTGTATTTGCCTATCGTAGCCTGTCTCGATTTGTGTACAGACACAACCGTTGTTGAACCTGCAAGACTGTAACCTCAAGTTTAATATCAGAATAATATACTGTGACTAGATGCAGTTTGGGTCAAGTTAGTTCATCAATTCCCTCGGTAGTTATCAATCAAAGTCATTTTGACTTTAATAATAACCCCCCCCCCATTCCAAATGCAGCAAAATAATGTTGAGGAATATACCCTTACTAATGAAGCACATAGTGAGTCATTGATATGCGATTGCTGTGTAGCGTGCTCCAGATATACAATGTAGATGTTGCGATTCATAACACGGAAGCCATTTTTTTTGCAGTGGTGAGAAGCCAGTATTTCCCTGTTGCCAGCAATGATTGAAGGTGTTACAATCTTGAGTTTCACTTTCTAGTCATAACCATAAGTTTCACGGATTTCCAGGCATCGAAAAAAAAAGGTTTAAGCTGAAGAAAACAAGAGATTGTTGTTGATTTATGTGCAGCAGGGAGACTACAGTCCAGGCAAGATCTATCTTCCTGAAATACAGTGTCAGTTTCATGTCAACGTGTTTTGTCCACATCGTCAATATTCAAAGAAAACCAGACATGAATCAGTAATTTGACGATGTCGATGAAACGTTGTGGATCGTTTTTTAAAGAAGAAGACACAAGCTTGTCATATCGGAGATCCTAGACTGGTGTTGTTGAATAAGCGTGAATTATATATTGTTTACAATTAATACCGCATGAGGATTTCTTGCCGTTGAGTATTCTAGCTTCTGTCGGCATCAGGGGAAGTTCAATTGACTTTCCAGTCCTTTGCGTCCCGGGGAATGAACTCTGTGAGATTCTTCTCGTGATGACAAGATCTTTGGACGGACTTTAAGCCTCCGGTTCTGTCGGAACTTTTTTTTTTATCTCCAAAAGTTGCATCTGAAATTCTTACTAATAATAGCACTCTGCACTTGCGCTAAAAATAGCACACCGAATCTCAGACAAACATTTCAACCACGGCAAACGGGTGGTGAGTGTGCTTGTGTGCATGCATGAGAAGTTTGTCTGACATCCGGGAATTTCGTACATGCGCGCGATGGCCAAATCACTCGTGTGACGTCATTAGTTCGGAGCGCTATTCATGTGATGTCATTGTAAGAAGGGTGCCCTCCCCAGCTTGGCTGAATTGGTCAAAATTAGCCGCCTCCATTTTTTTTATATATGACTAGCCTTTTTTCCCCCATTTTTTGGTCCTCTGAGACGACAAGAACGTTATGGCAAGACAAAGGTCTATTGTTTTTCTGCCTCGTACTGCCCGAAATCTCAAAAAGCTGATATTTTTTTTTTTTTTACCTTTTTGACATTTGTTTAACCCAATAGAATGGCTACCCTGTGTAAAGACATTGTTACCCACTTCAAAAGAGTACCCTGCCTTCTGTGTAAACCATTCCTTCAAAATTGCTAATTATCCGCTGCAAATTGTACAAACAATACCGACGAGCGACAAATGCACTCAGTGGCCTCACATATTCTGCGATTTGTGTCTGCTTTTACGCACGGGAAATGAGACGCATTAGATTTCAGTAGTACATACACGCATAGGCAAGGCATAAATGCTATAAACAGGTCAGAGTTGTATCGTTTGAGTGTAAACTGTCGGCCAAGGGAAGGATAACAACCAGGGTTGTATTATTTTAACCGGAGCAGTATGGAGAACGATTCCTATACGCACATTACATACCCTGGGATGCGATGTTGTCGTAAAACAGTCTTCATGCATGATGTGCATGAACGTTGTTGCTCAGTCTCAATTTTTTTCTTTGCAAAAAAAAAGAATGATAGGACGTTTGACAGGGAGTGTTAATTCTCAAACAGATGGCTGGAACACTTGGGCTTAATGATTGAAACCACTCGTAGTGAAGAGGAACACTACAGGAATAATATTAACCCCATGTTGAAGTGGGTATCCCATAACGACTGAAGAAAAAATTGTCAACGTCATCATCGCAGTAATGCGGGAGACGAAAAATTGGGTGCACAGTGGTAAAGCTGCAGTGTCGGTCACTACATTCACTCCAGTTGGGGATGGTGACTCTAGAGTTTAAAACCAGCATGTAATTTTTTTCCTTTTTAAAAGAGACACTAAACAGCGCCCTCTAGTGATATCATACAGTGGAAGGACTAAGAAGTAATGCACATAAAGATTAAGGGCGTTTTCGAAACGGAGGCTTAGGCTCAGGCTCCAGCTCCATTTCGTGAATCCATTCTAACACAAAGTGCATCAAAATAGAGGCTTTTGGCTGTTGTTCGGAAGTAGATTCTCTGGTTTGAAAAGGAAAACAGAGCTTCAGCTTCAATGAAAAACCACAACCTATATTTTGAGCTTAGGATGTCAGAGCTGGAGCCTGAGCCTGAGCCTTAGCCTCCGTTTCGAAAAGGCCCAATGTCAATTTCTCAATGATAAAGCAGCAGGACTTTTGAAAAACATCATGACAGTTTGTGTAGCGCCCTCTACTGACTACTGACTACAACCTTAGATAAAAAAGCACATTTGAAAGTTGTGGATCAACTAGCAGATGTACATCCACTCAAAACCGTTGAGAATAATGCGGAACGCCTGAACGTTAAGCAGCGCATCCTAATTCAGACCTCAGAGAAAGAACATCTCAAACTTTGATCTCAAATTTTCAAAGAAATGAAATGCAGATCACTTCAGCCATTAAAACCTGACCAAAATAAACCCAGTGATTTCCCCCAAGAACCAGAATTTGTTTTTTCTCACCATTTTGTGGTTTTTTGCCGCTATCATTCCGTACTGGCTTTCTCATCATATAAGCATTATTAACATGGAAACTTGATATTATACAAACACTTTATACTTGACTGGTGACCTAGTGTTTTATATTACATCTCAATCTTTAGTCATCTCGTGTGTAGGCCTGATGCCTTGGCGGCATTTGTGTGTATGTGTGACCGTCGACCATGTCTTGCCCTTATAATATCATGGATGGTTAACTCCCTGCGGTACTTGAGATGCGACAGCAGAACTGAATGATAAAAATCATCTCTTATCATTGAGATGAATTTGTAGAGAGGGGGGACGCGATTCTGATGTGATGGAATTTGACCGAAATGACGTAAATTTGATTTATTTGTATTGATTGATTGATACGCTCGGTTGATACGCCGTTTTGTTTTTAGTTTTGAGGTTGGTTTGTTTGGGCGGCATTTTTGTGCATTTCTGTTCAGTTGTTCGTCATTATGATGCAGACTTCATCTGTAAAATTGATGGAAGAGATTCCCGTCAAAACAGGTCATCACACATGAGGGATAATTTAGTCACATGTTTATAAGGATTATTGATACCAGTCTGCTCCATGATGTGCACGAATGACTGCCCTTTGCCATATAAAGCTGTGTATGTTCGTTTGAAATTCATTCAGTCTTTTGCATTGGTTCAATATTTAGCCATATAGATCTGTAATTGTTAGGATTAAAACCAGGGGCCCCCTGCTTAGCACAAAAATTTGCTAACCATGACATTTCTGTCTTGATAAAAACAGGATTTATTAACAACCAAAATTCCATGTGTTGTGTGTATCACATGTTCTTTGGATATTGTTCACTGACGATGAATATCCAATGGAATTTTTGATGCCAATTTGTTTTATTATTTGGCGAGACATTTTTGTGCTAAGCAATTTTTTGTACTTAGCAGCTCCATGAAATTGGCCCCAGATAGCATAAGGTCTGTCTTTTTTCTGATTCAGCATCTGTTAATGCAATAAGCAAATTTGGATTCATTGTTGTTCCAGCTGTGATTTTTGGTTGGTTTTGTGTTCACAATCTCTGAATCCTTGGTGTTTAGCTGGCAGTGTAAAATGGCAATGTTGGGGTCATATGTAAAGTTGTTCATTGTAATCTCCTGAGATATTAGGTTTGACAATACCAGCTGATCAGGCTTTTCCCAGGAGGGTATAAACAGGTCTGGTACCCAATCTTCATGCCTAGATTTTATATATAACTGGATCAGATGATCAGTAACTGGTATCCCGTGTACTTTATAAAGCTTGATGGTTTGTTGGTGTCCTGTCAGTACAAGCAGTGTTTAGCAAAGTAGTTACTGGTACTCGGTAAATGGATCTCATTTGTACTTCTAGTCAGCTACTGCAGTCATTGCTTCGTGACAAATTGTTACGTGGGAGGAACTTTTTAAGTTGAAGATTATTTCTATCATTCAGCTAAGGGTTAGAATTGCTTGTGTGAACTTGCAGAGTACATCGGTTTCTAAATTGGATATAAATTCATGTTTTTGTGATGTGACAGACACGTCGTTTTATTTGACATCAGTTTTTGCTATTCAGCATTGCTGAAAGGAAATTATTTCATTTCATAGGGCGAGAGAAAAATCATTTATCATTCCGTATTGATAGGTGACAGATAATATTTGATTGAATCGTCAGAAGATATAGAAAAGGAGCTTTTGCCTTTTTGTGTGCGCCATTTTTATAGGTTTTTGCTTTGTATATCACTGCCTGCAGCGTGCTATTTTGTGTGGAGTGAAAATCAGAAAAAAGAAGAGTTGGAAAAGGAAACCAAAAAAAAAAATGAAAAAACTCTGAACCTTTTGGAGGCATTCTGCCATTCATCACACTAGACGCTTTGTGGCACTGAATAGAGGTTAGAAAAAAAAGAAAAAAAGAAACGAAAAACGGTTCAAATTAGAGCGATTCAAACTATCGCGCATGAATGTCCCGAGGGCAGCAGATAAATTTCGGCCCGACATGATGCCAGCCGAGAACACAGAGAACGACGGAACAATCGTATGAGAAGCCTCCCAATTTGTCTCAGAAAGTGCAACTTTGAATGGATCGCTCGGGAAACGGCATTCAAGGCTCACCGATTATTTCCACTTCCATTTTTATTTGGATTTTTTAGCGCACAATGTTCTTGTTTTGTAAAAAATGATTTTGACATAACAATATTTACTCGTCCCGGTTTTTAATATCAGCAAGCAAAAGTTAAGAAGCAGAAGTATCTCTCTAGTACATATTAGAGACCCCTGGGAATGGATAATGTTTTCGCTGGCAAAGTTTGGAGGAAAGTGGAATAGCCTAAATGCAGCTTTCTGGATTTGACTTTGGGCTGAAATTTAGTTAAATGAAATTATACTTGGTTCAGATTTTAATGGTTGATACATGTCGCTTGCAGACCGCACAGACTTAAAGGATTTTTTTATTTTTGGAATCGGGAGTGGGCCTGGGGATAGATTTGTCTCTCGACAAGAAATACTGATAAAAATGCTAGATACAGCGCTAGTGTTTGACTCGGCCTTACAGTGTGATGGGATCTTGCTGTATTCATTTTGACGTCTTTCAAAAAAACGACAAATTTCATATGACGCATATTATATGACGCAAATTTTTATGTGAGAACATGTAGTGAGAGATGTTGGGTTTGGAAAAAGTGAGAAATGCTAGTCTTTACTGGTTTCTTTCCAATTTTTTGTTTAATACTTGGAAAATGTGTACAAATGTATTGTAAGACTGGATAATATCGCTATAAAAATGTTGGTAAACCCCGGCCTATTCACACTAGTCATTATTGTAGCAAAATTGTCCATCGTCTTGGCCAGAAATTCTCCAAAAAAGGAGGAAATTTTAAACAGAATTTCCCTTTTTAAGATTCAATTCATTTTTGAAAGAAAAACACAATATAATTTGTGTAATTCACAGAACATTGCCATTGAAAAAACTTTCCCTGCATTAGCATAATTTCCAAACGCCATTCAATGTTGTTGTGCCTTTCTGCTAGCAATTTCCATGTCGAAGTTCACAAATTCAATTATTTGAAAGGCTATTTTTATTTGCCGTGAACTTCATGACTTGTAAAAGGGAGAAATTGATTACGAGATTTTCCATGTACAGATTAATTTGTTTGTCAAAAGGAAACCTATTGTCATTACCTATGCATCATGGATGTTGTATACAATTCTTGATCTGTACATCATGTTAAAGGGTTTGTTGAATTGGATCTTTTTATCAGTGAAGAAAATGACAGAAAAGAGTAAATCACTTACAAGGTCCGGTAGCCCCTTTAATAGTACCTGCAGTCAAACAAGTAAATTGATTGATTGCACCTATACTATAGCTTCTAAAAATAAACAGGCTCTCTATAACCATGAGTAAGGAATCTATTGTAGGCTATCTCCATTCCTACATGTACTATCTTCATGTGTAGGCAATGCAGTGATATGCCAATATGTTCATGTATGACATATTACCCTTTGATTATTAGGACTTGGCTTCATAATTGTCCATAGGTATGTACATGATGAATTGGTAACCGTGTAGTCATGGCAATGACCTGTGTTCCCTTTAGCTTAATTCTCATTGGTCAAGCCTCTAGGGACCAATTTCATGGTGCTGCTATAAGCGCAAAATAATTGCTTAGCACATATTGCTCAATAAATCAAAACCACCATTAAAAATTGCGTTTGATATTCACTGTCAGTGTCAGCGAACAACAGCCAAAGAACGATCACAAGTGATACACAGCACATGAATCCTGTTTTTATTATTTTTTATTAAGACAGACATTTTGTGGTTTAACACATTTTTGTGTTTACCCAAGGCCATCAAAATGGCCGCACTTTGGCCTAAGCCTAATTGGAGCTCAGTGTCCAATTGCTTCTTAACCGACACATGAATCTATTTTTACCCTTTATGAAGACAAGATGCCATGATTATCTGGTTTTTGAAGAAATTGTTCAAATTTTTTCTGTTCTCATTTTATGATAAGAGTAAATGTTACCTCTCTGCAGGTTGACATAATTTCTGTTTTTATTCTGTATGGCAGAAGATATCGGACCCAGTGTAGGCATTATAAACCGTAACCTGTTTCTTTTTCGCCAGTTTTTCAAGTGGATTTAGACTATTCGCAATTCACCATGCTCTGTGCCATTAATAACGATACCTAGATCTGAACATAACTGTCAAGGGACAGGAAAAATGCATATAGGTAGCCTTTCAAAAGCACCGTCAAGCCAAGCGGGCTGGCTTGCGTCTAAGTGCATCCATGTTGCGGGAGAATTAGCATGCTTAAAAGCTTAATTGCGGCGCTAGAACCCCCTCTGTAACCGAGGCAGCAGGCCGGGTTTTCAGATAACGTCCTGATTGGTCCAAATTGAATTATTTCGCGGTAGCTGCGTACCGGCCACTTTTCAAGAAAGCTGACAAGAGTTTGTTGAAATAAACAGAAGGGGGGTAAAAAAAAAAATGTTTAGCTATATGATACTTTAAGAATGCATAAGAAATTAAAACGAAGAAAAAAGAAATTGAAGGGGTTGAATTTGAAAGTACTTTTTGCCAGTGAATGACATGTACTTTTATAATTTTGTTTGTTGCGTTGTAAAGGTTATAGAGTTCCATTGCTTTGTACACTGTGGCATAATGGACAAGAACTGACTAGGAAGTAGAGCAGTGTTCTCATTGTGCATGAATGCAAACAGCGGCCATTTTGGAATCGGCAATTGATGTAAAAGGCTCAGTTTAATGCTTAGACAGCCGATGTATATTCTTATATGTGTGTGTATGGTACCTGGACTCGTGAATAATTGAAGACATGAGTGAAGATATGACGAGGTCAGTTTTGAAATGCCACCAGTCTATTTATGTCTGTTTGAAATTGGCAGACGTTCACAGCGTTTCCGTGGTGAAGACGATCTTTATTTGACCATCACTCTAGCCTAGTGTGGCAGCTGCTTGCATATTAATGTACTGGTTTTCACATCAGGTGGGCGTGAGGGGAGTACCAATAGTAGGGGGCTCGGGTAAGCTGTGAGGTTGACGCGGGGATGGATCGTAATCGCAATGATTAATGGGGTGGTATTTTTAGCTGGATGTAGGAGGGGTCGGCGAACGATGATTTTAAGCTTCAGGGGTAACTCCTTCCCGACACCGATTTAAATGAAGATATAGTACTGGTACCTACTTGGCTCCACCCAGTACTTTTCCCCGCCCTGCCACGCCTGGCCCCGCCCTGCCAAGAGGGGTGGTGATAATACCATGATGATCATTCAAGCGAAAACGACGGACTTGAGAAATTTAAAAATAACAGATATTTTCTGAATCAGGACTAAACACTGCAGTGAACTGCATTCAACACTTGCGATTTCCTTATAATTCCCAAATGTTTAACACAGCAATGACAGCAGAATAAAAAAAGAACATCTTTCTATTTGGAGATGAGCTTCAAGTGTCAACATTCATTTTTTTTCATCGACCATCTTCAATTGCCTCGACAGTCATAAAGATGTATTTTTCAATTGAAATGGAACAATCTGTGTGAAACGACCAATTGGAATAATCATTTGTCAGGGATTATTTTTTTCTTTTTTTGTTGTGTTGGGATAGGGGGGGTTGCTCCATAACAATCCGTCCCAATAGACCACATCGTGGACTCGTCTTGCCGATGTGATGAATTGCCCAATCCTGCACCACTAATGAAGCAGCAAATGACCGCTAGATGCAAACCGTTCCCTCCGGGAGAATTTCTCTGCTTTCCTTCCCCCCCCCCCCCCACTTTTTCTTCCTTCTCTCGGCAATTTTTAACCCGAGTTGATCGAGCCGAAACCGTTGATAAGATTTTGACGATGATGCATTGACGTCTCATTGGTTTTTCAGTTTAAAAAAAGGAAAATAGAAGATAAGAATTGTAGAAAAAGGACAAAAAGGGAATTAATTGCTATGGAGGGCACCCTCTTGTGTTATGGATGGTAAAATAAAATAGTAATCATTTAGACCGCTCTGCAGACGCTGGATGTGTGATCTCAGCAAAGTTTTCACAGAAATTGTGTCTAGAACGAGCAGCTTACTCATTTTTGTGCCATCTCGTCCGAAATTGCCAATCATTAAGTGTAATTCGACTCGTCCCTCCGTACCTCATCTGATGACCTCGTGAAATCCTATCCCACGGATTAGACATTTTTTTTGTGTCCATGTTATCGCAAATGTGACATTTGATTACTTGCTTAGCGTGTGAAAGTGATACTGTGGGCTTTAAAATATCATTTTTCTGTGAGGACGTCTGCTCGGACTTTGCCCTGTCAACATGACGAAACAAATTAGCATATATTTTTTTTTACTCTGTTTTGAGTGGTTGTTGGGTTGCTAAAAGGACAAGCAGGAATATATTTCCCGTTTCTTTCTTTTTTGGCGGGGGGAGGGGGGGGGGGATGAAGATCGGAGGTTTATAGAAAGGAATATTTGTGTTAAGAGATGCACTGAATTAGATGTCTGTTAAGATTTTAGAAATTCTTAAAAGGTACATACATAAACTGTAATAAGTGTTGATTTCAAATTAATATCAATATTGATTAGAAAACTGATCAAATTGAAAGCTACAGTTATTCAAGAAAAGAAATAATGACGATAAACCAAAAACTAAATCGACTAATGAAATTTGTTTATTGGATCAGGTGACCACTGGGGCTCAACTTGACCACAGGGTTTTACTTGGCAACAAATGCATGAAAATTGTCAAATTATCATGATATGCTATCAATCCAAATGAACAACTCTTTGTTTGTTTTACTATTTGTTTACCGTGTGTTTGTTTTTATTTGTTGTTGTTTACAGGTTGAAGATGTTTCTCTTATGATGGACAGACAAACAGGCAGGCATAGAGGTAAGTTTGTTTATTTTTGAATAAATTAATTGATGTATTTGCTTCAAAATACTGTAAGCAAAAGAAATAACCTATTCAACATGTCTTTAAAGGTAATATCATACTTAAGTTTTTGTCAAAGAAATACAGATTCATTGTCAAAAATATCAAGACAGATACAGTAACAGTCATCTGCGAAATGTCCACGGTTTTTAAAATTCTTTTCACTCTAATTTTTTATCTTTAAAAGATCAAAATTGTTTTTGGTCATTGGTTTTACTGTTTTCTGGAAAAATACAGCATTTCAGGCGGAAATATTGTAACGGTATGTTTCTACCATCACCATCTTTATACCGTGTAAGTTATAGGTAAATCAGTGAAGATTTGTTGAGGTATGCTACCAAAGTATGATAGTACCTTTAAAGGTAGTATCATGCTTTGGTTTTTGTCAAAGAAATACAGATTCATGGGCAAAAAATATCAAGGAAGGTACAGTCACAGTCATCTGTGAAAATTTCAGTCCCATACAGTGCCCACTTTTTGAGAAAATCGTGAAAAACGGCCACAGTATTTCTTAAGTCTTTTCTCTTTCATTGTTGATCTTTTAAAAGATCAAAAAGATTTCTGGATAAATATAGCATTTCAGGCGGAAACATTTTAACGGTAGGTTTCTACTAGCACCATCTTCATACCCTGTATTTGTAAATCTGTGAACATTGCTGTTTTGGTTTCTTACCAAAGTATGATACTACCTTTAAGATGAATGTATTGAAAGGTGAGATGTCTAGTTTATCAATCTGGATGCTTCTTCTCCAAGCAGTGAAGTGCCCTGGGCCTTTTAACCAGATTAGCGTGATTTGACTCTTTTTTTCTTTGTTTGATTTCCCTTAAAAGCCCCTTTGCTGAACCACTGGCTAATTGCTACTCAAATCACAGTCGTAATTGGATTTTAAATCAACCAAAAATATTCCAAAGCCATGATAGCTAGGTAATGAATGATCATTAGACATCCCATAGGACAGTGAAATGAGTACCAGTAGGCATTTGTTTCAGCATTTTTTGTTTTGTGGTTTTAAGGAGATCCTAAAGTAGAGTTTTTACTGTCCTTGCAGCTTTTATAAGCATTGATCGTTTTCACCCCAACCTCTGCCGTATTGCTACGATGTTTTCCAGACTTTGAGTTGATGGCATGACCAGAGATAAACTTATTGGGAGTAGGGTTTCAGGGAGCAAAATTGAGCGAGCGGGGTGAAGAAACAAAACAAAACGTGTCTTCGTCGTAGGGGGGCAAAGGAACGTGTAAATGACCCCGCCACAAGGCATGCTGGGAGTATCAACTGGCGCTAATGGCCGGGCAAACGGTTTGCTTAAAAAAAGAAACCAGAAATTAATTGAACGTACTAACAGTGTTGCCGTGAGTGAAACCCAATCCTGACCCAAGCTTGCTTCCACTTAAACTCGTCAAACAAAGTCCTGGTCTTTCATCATTTCTTTTTCTCTGTCTTCTTTACGTTTGCAATCAAAACTGTTGCTCATTTCTTTACCAGGTGAACATGTAACTCTGTTTCATAAGGGAGTTGAAGTATCGGATTGGATTTTGTCACCAACCAAAATTGCTTGCAAAAGGAAATGAATAGAAAGGGAATAGATAGGGTGTCTGAAGCCAAAGCTTTCAGACAAGATTCAAACATTTTCACAGTTGCTGAGAGTCCAAAAGGGGTCTTTGTTGGGGAATGAATTCTGAAACAAGTCGTGTCGGGTATCGGCGTAGTAAATTACTTGGCTTGGCTGTGTGTTGGGGATTTGCATCCTATCCATTTCCTCATTTTTATTATGACATTTTTTTTTCGTATTCTCGATGGGTAGGCAGAATTCCTTAGGTTTTGTGAGGGCTTCCTGGCTCGAACTAGCATGAAATTCCTGGTTATTTGATCGGTGTAATTATCGCCAAAAGTCTTTTGGGCTTTTTTTTTTTGGTCGAGAAATGTGATGTATGCTTTATCCAGGGGCTGTTTGGGATTGCGTTGGCTCCTGACTCAATTTCTGTTATCCATTCAGGCGACAAAGAAGAGAAATAATGGCCAAGCAAATCGTAGGCGCCAAGAGTTTACAAGGTTATATAGTAACACAGAGTGTTCTTTGTTTATTGATCGTCAAAATAAAAAACAACTTTTCTTTGCTTTTAGTTAAAGTTATAATACATGATTGGTAAAGGTCACAGGACTGCACTCATACTTCGTCTGATCAAATATGTACATGAAATAATAAACCTGTGAACATTTGAGCTCAATTGGACATATGAGTCACGAGAATATAGCGAAAATCCGACTCGATTTTTCTTACAAAACATGAAGAAAAGTTTAATTTTTGTTTGTTCCAAAAATCGTTCGGACGAACGATCTTTGGAAAAGACACTAAATCTTGATTTGCTTGAAAAACCCAGCATCTGTTGAACCAAGATTTCCCATGGTGACTGTTTACAAACTGTTGAGTCCATTTTCTGTCTCAAACTCATGCTATGCAGTGACCTATCCACAGAGGTCATTGACATTATCCCTGATCAGTATTAATTAAGTTCTATGAATCTCTGTGAGCAGTTTTTCTCCTTATACCAAATTTACTATAAAGGTACAGTATAGGATTGGTAACATACCGAAACAGAAATATTCACATATTTACGTAGAACTTTCAGGGCATGAAGATGGTGCTGGTAAAAACATACCGTTCAAATATTTCCGTCCGAAATGGTGTATTTATCAAGAAATTAGTCGAACAAAGACAGAAAACAGTTTATAAGATGATATTCTTATCAAAGATGAAGAAATGAATGAATTTCTTTGCAGACACTGATCTGTTCACAGACTGCATCTGAATCTGTTGTCTAGAGCTAGGTCTAGGTCTTTGTTTTATTCATTAGAAATATGCGGAGACAACAGACCTAGCCGTAGCTCAAGAAGCCTGTTTACATGGTTTAGGACACAGCCACAGACTCTGTGCTCTATTTTTGTTGTGGGTTTCTATGCCGAATCCAGCTGCATGCTTTATAGAGATATGTTTAAAGGGGATTTGCAATGTTATAGTCGGCCAATTGCTATTTGACTGCAGGTTCTTGCTAGTAGTGAATGCCGTGTTTATATTCCCTTCAAGTTTAGCGGTGCCATTAATATTGGGGAACTGGGATTGCTGTGGCTTCCGGGCAAAGTTGAGCCCAGTGTCGGTACGCCCTTTGTGCCTCTATTGAGCTGTGTGCTGGTTTACGATTTGCATTTACGATCGGCGCGTGTCCGGGGAGTTGCAGTATAAAATGTGTTATGGCCGCCGGCAACAAACAGGTTCCCAGGAAGTACAATCAGCCATTTTGGAATTAAAACCAAGCAAATTGCAAGCACCTGACGGAAATGAGGCTCCATCATAGCTGGGCTGACCGACCATAAAAAGATAAAGGCAGGCGGGTTATTCCAGAGTCGGACCCACGACTCGCGAAGTTTGCCGCTTCCCAGTATGTCCACCAGACCACATTGGCCTTAAAAACCTGAGCAAATGTTTGAGTGGCACACAAACCATTTATTTGTTGGCAATTCTAGAACTCTAGGCTGACTGCTTGTATGCCTCGGTCTCTTTTCAAGCAAGCCGATGCCCTTCCCCGTACCTTCATCGTTCTGATTTGTTTTGTATAAAGGGCAGTGATCGGTTTTTTTCTTAAGAGGGAGGGGGAACCCAGTCATGTGCGAGGAAAATTTGAAGAGAGGAATAAGGGAGCTCCGGGGCGAGGCAAAGCATGTGAATGGTATTGACCTTTCTGCCATCTATGCTGGCAATAGTCCAGTTTTTACTGCATGGATGCTTCAGGCCAGGCTCCCCCCGTAATTTCCCGTTCCATTTGTTACCTGTGGGAAATAAACCTACATGGAGAGTGCAGAGGACTCTTTGAGCCAAAGGCTGAAGCAGCCGGACTCGAGGAAAAAAAAACACGGAGAGAGATATAGTAAAAAGACGAAGAAGAAGAAAACAAGATATAAATACTTGGCTCGGGATCTGATCATAATTTGGACTGGTTGTATTGGTTTTTCGAGCGGGAAACGGAAATCTGAGCGTGCTGTGCTCTGCCTTGCAGTGTCCACTGTGAATTTGCATTATTATTCCATCCTCACTGAACGGCGCCGAACGCTGACAAACGTTTAGGCTTTTTTTTTTTGCTTCTTTCGTTTTATAATACTATTTGAGACGGAGAGAGGAGAGTAGGGAAAAAACCCCAGGACGCTAGTGTGGAGACACACAAGCCCCGGCACATCAAAAATAGAAGTCCCAACGTGTCTTGGGACACACGCTGGGTAGAGACAGGCACGCAGAAAAAACAGGAGAAATTGACTTTCATGGCAGATTAGGATTCCGCACAACTCGACCTGGCATGGCAGCGTCCGACTCTCTGGCTGCCCACGGAAGAGGTTTAGAGTCAGTACGTTTGGCGCCAATGTGATTAAACGCAATACTTGAGGGGTCTTTGGATTCATTCACACCTGCCGGCCAAAGCCAATCCAGTATAAATTTAATTGTGGGCCCTTTCAGGAGGGATCGCTGGTAGAATTCCATTTTGTTAAATGACACGTAGCTGTCAGGAGAGGGTTGGCGGCGTCCGTGCTCACTGAATGGCAAGCTGGATCGGTTCTCTGGCCAGGTCACGACCTCTGGGCATGTATTCGTCCCTCACTTGGATGGGCAGGCAGCGCCGTTGTGATGGCAATTCAAACGTATTCATTTCAGTGACGGGCTACTATCCAGTCCGTGGGACTCGCCGGGCAATATAGTGTTACTCCGAAATGCATGCACGCGCAGGAGTTCAGAAACAACACAGCGATTCTAGTGAGACATCACAGCCAAGTCTGCAGAGACGACAGGAGCAAAATCGTGGGCAACCGTCGTCCCCCTCCAAAAAAAAAAAATGAAAGGCAGACACGGCGCAATACTCACACGTCTAATAGGTGCCATAGTCTGTGTAGGCGTTGATCGTCTTTCTGCCCCGAACTGATAATGGATACATGTAAATTTTAACACGGATGCTTCTGAAGACCCTCTCTTGCAATTCTGATATCCCCCATCTGACTCTCGAGGGCCAAGAACTTGTAGACATCTTGGCCCCAACGTCCGAATTCACCTGTACACAAGATTGCCTCTGACAGGCAGCTGGTTCAGTTTAGAGACTCAGAAAATGTTTTCAGATCACTACTAAGTGGGTGAGATTGCACGTTTCGTCTCCTTCTTTTTTTCCCCTTCTGTCTTGTCTTTTTTTCCTTTCATTCCTCTTCTTGTTCGTTCTTTCTGGCCCCATCTTCTTGGCCTTATATTTCTCGTCTCTGAAGAGTTGAGCTGAAACTTGCTTGTCTGGACATGCCGCCAATGAATAGAAAAGGTGGGAGCTACGAAACGAGGAAGAAGAAAAAAACACACACAGCAGGAAAAAATGCTTAAAAGAAAAGACAAACAGAGAAGTTGGAATCGACGTTTTTACCTGAGCAAGTTTTATATATGGGGGGAGGAGGAGTGTAACGTGCCGCCACGTGTTGGCTATTTTAGGCCGCTGTGTAAAGCCACGGCGAATAATGCTCTAAGATCAGACGAATGGGACTAACAATAATACAATCCCAGTATCGCCAGGCTCGCTGGACAGACAGGCTGGCTCCTGGTCAGAGAATTTGCAATTCAAGAGAAAAAACGGGAAGACAAGAAAAGAAAAAGGAGTGTGGGATGATAGGGATCCCTCGGAATACATTTGGGAGAAGACGCGGAGAGCTTGTGTCTCTGTTTACTTCCAGAAGAGGGAAAAAAAGGAAAGTGAAGATTGAAGAAGCCATGTACTATTCAAAAAGTTTGTGCAGTGGAAAAAAAACTTCACTCCACCAACTTAGAAGTAAAAGAAGAAAACCTAGTTATAAACTTTGGTTGTCTTTCTGGTGTTTTATCTGCTTAAAGGGAGCATATAGGATTTGCAAAACCTCCAACAAAAATTTATTGAGTTTGAGACAGAAAATGGACTCAACAGTTCAAACAGTCACCATGGGAAATCTTGGTCCGTCAGATGCTGGGTTTTTCAAGGAAATCAAGATATAGTGTCTTTTCCAAAGATCGTTTGTCCAAACGATTTTTGGAACAAACATAAAGGACACCCTCACTTGAGTTGTTTTAATTATCCCCTTTCATTCAAGGTATGAAGATGGTGCTGGTAGAAACATACCGTTAAAATATTTCCACCTGAAATGCTGTATTTTATCCAGAAATTAGTAAAACAAAGACTGAAAACAGTTTTGATTTGGGGGTAAGATCAAAACCATTCACATGTTTTATAAGAAAAATTGAGTCAGGTTTTCGCTATTTTCTCGTGACTCAGATGTCCGATTGAGATCAAATTTTCACAGGTTAATCATTTCATGATCATGTTTAATCAGACCTTTACCAATCATGTATTGTACCTTTAAGGTTAGGGGTTAGAAAATAAAGACACCAAAAACAGCCATGATTCTGAGTGCTCAACATACAAGCAGGGCAAATATTTTATTTGTATTTTGGCACATCAACCAGGGACAAACTGTTGTTGATTGTTTTAAACTCGGTAGAAATACCCTGATGACATAATTGACAATCGTCTGCACTCGTGATGCAGTGTCACGCCTTGTAACTCAAGTAGCTCAAAGTAATTTTATCTCGAGTGCAACGAAAAGCAAAAATTTTGCAGTGATCCACTTAAGGGCCGCACTGCTCATGAAAATAAGCAGACTTTTTCCCGCGTTTGTGGCCCGATCTGTATATTGCATCGTAAATATCATTGATTTTTTCATCCACTCGTCTCGTGTGAGAGTCGACGTCTCTTGTAAATGTTGGTATCTGCTCGCATATTTGAATAAATTAACAAACTCAGGTGCATTAAATTTGCATGTACTCAATCAGACACATCATTGACTTCTCGTCGTATCGTCATTTTTCCTCCGCATGCATATTTGAATAAATTATAACTGCAAATCGAGCACAGAGTGAACAAGTTCGTGCAGTGTATTCTACAATTGTTAATCTCTAATAACAATAAGAAACTTCATGTCGGTGAAGGGCAAGCCTAATTTGAACATTAAGAAAATTAAATTGTACGAGATTACATGTATTGGCATGTTAGTGTGTTGAATTCTTATGCTAGTCTTAATTATCATTCTAAAACATAAAAGGGGAGTGTAGCATTTAGTTTTAAAATTTCATTTCAATTTTGATGTGTTTTTTTTTCATTGTTTTCGTATTGGAGGGTTTTGTTATTTGGAATTGGGGAGTTTCACAGACACGATAATTTATTGCAAATTGCTCTTCATTAACGTCGAAGGTATTAAGGAAAGAAGGCGTGTACAAACATCTCGAGAACACGTAATCGATGGTTGGCAAACGACAAAAGGGCCCCGGTGGAAATCAATCGCTCAGACTTGAAGCGATATCTCACTGACCCATTTTGTGGAATTTAACTGGGGCAGGCTTTGCACGGCATGAAACCTTCGCTTGCTCGAGTCTTTACTGTCCCAACGCCTCAATTTCATTCCGATGTTTACCGCTATATTTCGTCGCGCGCTCCTAATCGAATATATCCTTTATTTACTGACAAATTCGCAGTCCTGATTTCCGATCTTGAACATTTCCAAGATTGGGAAGATGCAAGATTCCGAGGGGAGACTTTCCTCGGTGGATTTTAATTTTCAATTTTCAATTTTCAATTTTCAATGCATATAGGTATAAAAGATAGAAATTGGTGGCAGACTTCTGGAATAAATCCCAGTTCTGACGTTCCTCTCTGAAATGCGTGTATCGGTTACCAGTTAAATTTCCACTGTGTGACTGTCTTCTCCATATTTCCGCTGGTAGATTTCCACTTCACAAAAGCTAAGGCTTACGAGTTTTTCTCATGCTTGAGAAACCTATCAAGGATTCACCAGGGACGTCGGCCACTCTCAAGCATTGGTGTCCTTTCACACGATGATACTTTTGAAAGATTTCTCAAGCGTGAGGAAAACTCGCAAGCCTTGTGAGTTTTTTTAGCGTCGTGTGAAAAATCCTAATAAGTTTAGACCTGAATGAAAACCATATCCTTCTACCTTGTCTGATCGTTTTTGGCTTGGAATTTTGGCGCATAATTAGCTACATGTATCCTTCACAAAATGGCTAACTGAGAATAAAATTCAGCAGGACTGCACAATGCACACACTTTATCTGCGTGCAGTTCCCTCATCACAATATTGCAAGGTCATGTGAGGTCATGCATGCTCCTAGCAACCAAGATGGCCGACCTGTTTACTCCATATCTCCGTGACATTACATTGATGCCGTGAATTTCACCGGTATCTCCTCCTCATCGCGCCAATCTGGAAATCTAATAAGCTGCGGTGTGGCTATTCTCTAGAGGCCTTGAATTCGACTGAGATTGCTACAAAAGGGGGAAAGGAAGTAAGGTAGGGAGTCGGAGGAAATAAATGTTCCTTTGTGAAACTTCTCCTCTCCGACAGCGCATGATGAGTCTGATTTTTACGAGGAAAGAGCGTGTGCAGGAATTTATTACCAAGGGCATAGCTTCTCATAATGGTATTTCGCATTCGCTGCCATCTCACGTCATTTCGTTACCTTCTTTTTATTTGGTAGTTTCTTGCGCTTTAGGCTTTTTTTGTTCTTTTTTTTTCTGTTGGTCGCCTTGGGTAGGAAAAAGAAGACAAAGTAGAATTTCCATGCTGAGATAAATCTCCTCGTAGGGGATTGAAGGTAAAAGTGTTTTTGTCCCCCGGCGGTAAAGTGATCTCTGGTCCATTGGGGTTGTGTGTGTCTCCTAGATCACATCCCCTAGAGGTAGAGTCACTTTATCTCTATCCCCCCTACAACCCGTCAAAGAATCCATTCTATTCTTGCAGTTTACATCCTTTTTGACAAACAGGCATTGATTCGGGGATCAATTAGTTAACCTTCAAACACTCAAATTCTCAGCCATGATCAGCAAGGTGTAGTAAGGAGATTTTACTTTTTCTGCCTGTACATGTCTCTGTCTTCACATGTATAGTGTTCATCACTTTGTTACATAATATTCCGGCAAAACAAATTCAAAGGCATTTGATGAATAAAAAAAAAAAAACATATGCTGATTTTTACATTGTTTTTCTTTTTTTTCTAAAATTTCTAATTATTACTTTTCAATGACTTATCTGATATATGTAATAATTAATTATAATAATTTATAATCAAAATGCGTACATAATTTTTGTGAAATTTCACTTGTTCAATTTTTGGGTTGGAATTATGATCTCTTTCACAAAAGAAACCCAAAAACCATGACAATTCCTGTAAGTTCCGGATTGTGTTATCTTTTACCTTACTGAGCATCTTATGCTTAACCTTAAACAGATTTTATGAAGGAGCTACAATATTACGTTAAATACCTATCTATTTTTATCCTCGGACTAAATATGGTGCGTAGCTTTTAACGTGCTGATCCTTTGTGGCGAGAAGATTAATTTACTGTCACTCCATGTTAACTGCTGTGTGGTTCTGATTATATTTGAGGGGGGAATCATTTTGATCGCATTCCGGCTGTAACTGACTCATCGCCCACCAAATAAGCGCTGGAATCTCTTCCACCACGTTGACTTTCTGGATTGCAGCTGGGGTTGACGACCTGCGCAAGACGTGGCGTAATGCACTCGACCTTCTGCGCGACCTCGACACGTCTCAATCGCTCATCCAAACCATTGCTTCACCCGCCATTCCCCCTCCTTTTATTCTTCGTCTTTTTTTATTCTTTTCATCGCTGCCAGGTTTTGTTAAAAATTAACAGCCGGCTCCATCGATGAGCTGCCATTGAATTTCTGGTCTTGTATAAGGATCCTTTGAGGGAGGAATTTGTCTAAATTTCTTTTGCCACCTGATTGGGACTGGGACTGACTTGGTATCATCTGCATCTGTCCAAACACCGTCCGCTTCCCACGAGCTTTCCTGTCCCTTTTGTCATGCAAATGAAGCATCCTCTTCAACGGAAAGATCTTGAAATTTCAGCCTCTCCGTTTACGTATTGAGGTCACTTCTGTCATTTTGATTTCCGTCTTTCTTTTTTTTATTTCTTCATCTGCTATCAGTTATTTAATGATGACGAGATATCAAAGCACATTTAATGATTTTCGGATTGGAATTTTTTTCAAGCTTGAATTTGTCCTTATATTAAGTTTTAAGCAGAGCCTTACTTTATTGATTTGTTTGTTTGGCATATGCAGTTTATGCATTCTACCCTGATTGTACGCTGAAATTTAATTAACTTAGGAAATGGATTATCTTTAAGGCTTCCATTAGATATGTACTTTCCACAGAAGATTTGCAAATAATTCCCAATTTGGGTAAACAGTTGATCAGTGGATTTTTGGAGTACAGTAATCCTTTGAGAAACTGGCACGTTTGTAGCGGATCGAAAATTTGTCCGTCATGACTGTTTATTTTTTTTACGCAAACATTCTGCAAAATGCGTCTTTTATAAAATAACTGAGGAGACTGTTCATTTGTGTATAAACCCAAACCTCCGTATGGCCTCTGCATGGGACTTAAATGGTTGCCACTCGCCATAGCAACCCTCATTTACGCTTCACTTCATCACGGCAAAGAGCAAAAACCATCTCAGGAAATAACCCAGATATCGGAGAATTTTTTTTTGGTGGGAGGGAGAGAAGAAAAAGAGAGGAAAAAATCCGAGTCAAAAATCAATCTGTGTGTGAGAACGGCTAAAAGTGGGGGAATAATGGCGTGATACCAATCATTGAGATTCGACTAGGCCCTATGTCTTTTCCTTTGCCAACCGTGGAGTGTTCACGATTCTGCGAGCAGCGCCATTCAGAAACGCTGACAGCGCACCTAAATGGCAGCAACAACAGGAAATTGAAACAAAACGGAGGAGGTTTTAAGCTCTTTCGTCGAAGATTGATCGCCCTGACGACGAAATCTTTGACGTGTGATGGGAACGACGCTCACTAGCAGCCGCGATGACAGCAGTGTTTGCAGATAGTCTTCCCTGCTCATCTCTTCTTACCCCCCTCCCCCCTCCCTAAAAAAAATGCTTCATGCGGCTTTAAACATTCAGTCTGCCGTTAATCAAATGCTGCTGTCTAAAACGTCATCTCGTTTCTCATTAGCCCACATCAAGCGAGGTCACATTTAAAATGAAAATATGGAAAATCATTCTTTCATAAGCCATCTTCATTGTCTGTTCATGTTGGTACAAGCAAGTCAACTGTACAGCCATGTTCCTTCCAAAGATAGTCAATCTCACTCTCTTTGTTTTGTTTGTGAGCCTTAAATATAATTGACATTCAAGCCATGAAATAAATAATGCCCCAGGGATATAGTGAATGGGTCTTTTATTAAAATAGACATCGTCGTCCATGGACGATGTAACAAATTTGACTGGCTGGGTAATGTTCTTGTATGGGTAGGGCAAGGCCTGATGCTCTGAGGTTCAGTGCAGTGGGACAACAGCTTATCATTGACGCAGATTCAAGCATAGAAGGACAAATTATTTACCATTTTTGGTCAGACTAATGAGAAAGGACTGTTTTTTTATTGCCGTCGAGGTTGAGAAGCAAACTCAGGCTTTACATGTCCACCGCCCACATTGACAGAAGATCGGAGGTCAAAATCATATATGGTTCTCATTAAAGGACTGATATGGCCAAAGGGAAATGGTCACCTTTGAATGGAGCAAAGATGATGTCTTGCGGAGTCACCTGGTCCCGTCTGAAAGCCAAGGGTACATAATTATAGCCTCCTGTCAATTTAAGGCTCACTTGTAGACATTTTAAAGTAAAATTTTGGCACCCTAAACTCCCCTGGTATTAGATATTTATGGGATAAGCTGGTGTTATTGTTCTGAAGTCTCCTCGAAGATCTGCCCCTTCTTTGTCTAAAATGTCTTACTTCCTTTTCACAGTCAGGTTGACATCATGACACTTTCTCAACTTTGGGACTGACTTTAAGGTTGAACATCGGCAGTCCTGATGTGATGTCAGAATATTGTGGCTTCTGGAAATAAAACCATTTCATCTCGCAGGCCTTCTTTCTGAGATTGCCTTAAGAAATCCACGGTAAAATAAAACCAGAATTTCATCTCGCCCCTCCAAAAGTGAATGAGTTCGCGGAAGGTAGCTTCCCGCTCGAGGAAGAGTAAATAAATAAAGCAGTCACGCAATGCTCGAAATTGTACTTGCATGAATGACAGCCTCTGTGCGTTCAATGTTTGATATTAAGAAAAAAAAGGTTCATTCCGCTCACACTTTCATTAAAACATTTCGAAAGAAGCGAGAAGTCCTTCAAGAAATTAACAAAACAGAACGGAATTGGCAGGTGTGTGGGAGAGAGTAGGGGGAGCAGAATCAAACAAGGCAATCCAAATGGATTAAGCAAGCACTTGAAATCAGAATTCCTCCGTAACTGATCTTCTCTGATTGCACACGGACGGACAGCCATGCAATCACTTCCTCACGTCATTATGTGCTTGGGTCATCTGCGACCGTTCCCCGAGTCATTTTGTCTGTTTTTAATACTCATTGGTGGGATGGGTTCACGTAGTTGTAAGGTTACTGGACTTGAAGCGACTAGGATTGGAAAAGACGGAAAAGTAGAGGGATTAAAGGAAACTGGTCACGACTCTCCCTTCAAGCCAACTCCCGTTCATTGCTCTGTGACCTCTAAAGTACAGGTGATTCAAGTATGCTCACTGGGACTTGGAGCAGACGAATAATTACGGGGAAATTATTCCATGTTTTTATGACTTTCCTCCCTCCCCCTCCCCCTCTACACTCCAGGTAATCTGCGCTGATAAGATTAATGCATTGTAATCCCCGTGAAAATGACACTTGCTGGAGTGAACCCAATTTGCTATCACGCTTAATTGATACGTACCCGTCAATTTCTTGTTGCATAGTCCAGAGATCCATCCTCTTGTCATTTTTATCTATTACATCAGCTACTCGAAACCTACGATGGAGGGACACATCCCCCTGCAAATTATAAGCACTTTGAGCTGGAAATGAGAAAAAAACGGCAATGATAGTTTGAAGGAATACTGTTTAATCGGAAGTGTTGTCAAGTGAGGTATATCGAGTCTTGAAAGCTAGGAAAACACAAGCCTCTACTGCTTAGTTTGATTATATTTTCAAGTCAAAATTGAGATAAAGTGAGGTTATTTACATAAAATAGGCGAATTCTGCTCCTTATTTTTGTGTTTTCTACACTATTTTCAGAGGGAAACTCTGTAAGGAACAATAATTACAAATGTAATAACAAAATGACCAGATAAATTATTAAACTTCAAACTTATTCTGTTTTGATTTTGATTTATTTTATGTACATGCATGTAAAATTCACAAATATGATACAAAATGTGAATATTTTGACTGTAAATGCATGAATCAAATCAGAATGGCATAAAATAAAAAGAAAGGAAAAAAAATGAAAAGGAACAGAAATACTTACCTTTCATAAACATTTGAATGTTTATTGTGATATTATGCAAACAACATTCCATTCAGGCTCTGCACAGAGTAATTATCAAGAAATTACTGAATTAGCTTTGACTTGCAATCAGATTGCTTTAAATTACTCAGTAGCTACGCATTCGTAATGCCATTGATTACTCACTCCCGCCAATGCCAAAATCATGAACACAATTTCTCCTAAACAACGATTGCACGTCAACCGTCCAAATTTGTGACGGACAAAATTAATGTTTGTTGGAGAGCTTTGGTCTTCAATGTTCAAGTGAGGCGTGGCACAAACACTTTCCTTTCTTTTAACATTCACTTTCGACCAATTTCACAGCCCTGCTTAGCACAACAATTTGCTAACCATGACATATCTGTCTTAAATAAAACAAGATTAACAACCATTTGATTTTCTTTTCTGCCAAACTTCAAGCTCTGTTTTCCTGTTCCAAATAAGTGTATCTACTTTGATACCTGTGACTTAGAAATAGAAAGTAAAATATGCAAGGGGGGCTATCCCAAGCCTAACCAGAAATTTGGAAAAGGTTGTGTCAATTGTGGTCGACCCTTAGACCTAAGGCAATTGGTTAATGCCACCTGCGTTTCAAACAGTCGTCTTAACTTATCTCTGAGCTCCTCTCTAACTTCGAGAGAAAAAAATGACGACTGTTCAATCCTACACGATGATGTGTCTTAGGCAATTTCATAAACTGAGAATTGCGGTACACGGCAGGCACTGCTGTCAGTCTGCAATTACTCCCTTGTGTTGCTTTGTACACTTCACCTTGAAATTGCCATGAATTCCATTACATCAAATCTACACGAACATGTCACTCATTGTTGACTACATCAAGTAGCGGTTTGTCTGAAGATTTGAGATTTAAATTTTAAATTTTTTGTACTTTGATTTTTATTCCTAAAGTAGGATACTGTACATAGTTAGGAGAAAAAAAACTGTACAGTTTCAGTCTGAAAGCTACCATTTTAAATTTTGCTTGAGTCGATCTTTCTGGGAAAGAATTTCCTTGGAAATGTTGCCAAGAAAAATACATTGACAACCAAAAACAAAATACGAATAAAACAACCTTCAGCGTGTTCCATACCGTTTGATTCTATTTTTCAGTCAATTGTTCAAATTGATAGAATTCTGCAATTGGAATTTTCTAATTTATGAAGCCGTGACTGGTTTGGTCTTAAATAAAAACGATAAACAATTTACATTAAACAAAACATTGATGTACATGAATTCTACCTTCTTCTGTTCATTTCTTCATTCTCCGTAGTTTTTACGTGATTTTATTCTCGTTTTCCAAAGGGCATACCATAGGGCCCTTGGAATATCATTGAACATTATGATAAAGAGAAATTGTCGATTTTTAAATTTGTCGAGTATGGGACCCAAACCCCTCGTGGCACACATTGCCAATATGATGATGGATACTTTACAATTGAAATACATGTATGTTTGATGATGAAATCCCAGTAGACGTTTCATGGCCAGGGTGGCTTTTATTAGGCGCTCATCTTTTCATCCAACCTTGCTTCATTTAAAGCATGGCTCGGAGTCGTGCTCGTTGCTAGGACTAGAACGAAGAGGGGACTGGCACAGGGTAATATCCTCAGTTGGTCAAGGCCAGTGGATGATTAGTGATCCGTGCTGAGCGATGTTGATCGGTCATTGCCCATTGGGACTGGCTATGATGAACTTCTCCACATTTTAGACAGTTCGGGAGAGGTGTTTGGAGCTTGCACTTTTTCAGCTCGTCAATTTATGATGCACCTCCTGAGTAGAGACACCGCAGCGTGCATTTACACGCCGTAACTTAATTTTATGTGGCAATGGTTTTGACAAACAGGAGGCGATAGGTCAGCAGAGTTATTCATGAGGCTTGTTTCATCAGAGAACACGATGCCAGTGAAACGGGCTGCTTCATAACTTTGTTAAATTTTCTGCTGTCGGGGGAAGACTACTTCATGTTCCTTTTGGGTTATGTATCATTCGTAGATTCGTAGATTTAATAATTGCAGTGTTCCATCCCCCCTTTTAATGTGAGAGAGAAGAATCTCGTAAAAGAAATGTTGCCTGAATGACCGTGCCTGTTCATGTTTGGAGTACAGTGGAACGCCACTATAACGAACACGCAGGGATGCTCAGAAATTGTTTGTTATAGTGGTCGTTTGTTAAACTGAACAATGTTCAGCATGCCTATACATTGTAAAAATTGGGAGCCAAGGATGATGTTCGGTATGGCCAAATGTTTGGTATAGCAGTGTTCTTAAAGCGGCGTTCCACTGTATCTGTCTTCGTAGTCATGCTTGTCTTTTGAGCAGCGGAGCAAGGAAGCAAGACTCGCACCTTGACGCCTTACGCCAAGTCCTTGTAATTAGACATCCTCACTTCCTGTTTTATTCGCGAAATTGATAGCCACGCGCTGCAACAGATCACGTAACGCTGTTTATTTATCCTCTTAGCATGGAAGAAATAATTTTATGTACGATATTTTTATCACGTACATGTTTTTTTAAATGATGATGATTTTTTTTAGTTGGGGGGGGTGTTTAAATATCCAAGCACGATGTCTTCCTTACAGATGGTAAGCAGTGGTCTCTTTGTTGGATCCTACTCATCAATTTTTTAATATGGAAGCGTCGGTGAGTGCCACGTTTCGCTCTGAACAATCTCCCCCTCCCCTCTCTCTCTCTCAATCCCTCTCTCGTGGCGACCTCGTTGAAGGTCAACGGAGGCCCCGCTTAATTGAAGCTAGCGTGCATTTCATCACGCACATTTTAATTGAATACAATGGCTACTTTACGGAGGATATTGATCCCTGGGATGTAGAAGAAGCAAAGCCTGGTCCCGCCCACTTCCGATAGATCCTAGACCTGGCCTCCCCTCACAAAGGCTTCAACATCCATACCGGTACATTGACAAGTTTTAATAGCCAAGAAAATTTAACATTCATTTCATCCGCCATTTTAAAATGGGGTCGGAACCGGGTTGTTTTTTTTTTTTCATTGTAAGTGGAGTACATAAAAGTGGTTGCATTTTCAAGGAGTTTGACATAAAAACTTATTAATTTATATTTTCTCCACCCTATTTACACATTAATTGTTCTTGTCACATTGGAAAAAGAAATAGAAATGTTCTATTGAGGAAAAATGATGATGATTTTTTTATTAAGATAATATCCATCTACCATTTTGGATTCAAATTTAAAATTGATTTTTCCCCCCTATTTATGGCATTAGTGGGTTTTTTTACTTATTACAGATACATTGACAAGGTTTTATTTAAGTAGAAAGTAATGGATTTTTGTTATTGGTGTGCTTATTTTGTTATGGGCTTAAAATTAATCCATTTTTGATCAATTGTATAAGCTTGTGGTATTTTTGTCTCTTTAAGAAAGGTTGGTTTTTGGGGTCAGAATTCTTTCTCAGGACTTAAAACCAATTTGTGGTTAAATTCGTTACGACCAAGGTTTTGTTTGAGATATTTTTTGTGAATTTTTCCTGGGTGTATAACGTACACTTCTCTTAATATCGTCTGACATATTGCTATCGTCGACGAAATGAAGAGACCATTGTACCTTGGTCACGGGCATTTTACGAAAATTGATGTTACATTCCTCGCATGGCTGCAAACATCGATAGCATCATGGCTGATTTGTTGGTGGTCTTTCCTTTTCGTTGGCCTAGTCATCGAAGGGAAAACCAAACGAACAAACAAAGAATTAATAAACCATTCTGGCAGGCAAGAAAAAAAAATTTGAGAGTCAAGGTTGTGTCTTTTCAGAAAGCGTATGAATAGATCCATTTGTGCCGTCCCTCAGAAAATACATGCATGCATGCACGTAATGTCATGGCCAATATAGCCGAGGGCGCTTTATTGCTTTATTTATCCCACAGACTTGTTTGTTCCCGGTTACCATGGCAGCCGTAGCATAAACAGGTTTTTTTATCGATGACATCTAATGGCTTGCTACACAGATTTGATAAATTTGTGCCCGTGCGTTTTATTGATGTGGGTGGGTTGGTGGGGGGTTGGGTAGGGTATAGACGTGTAGGAATTATGGTGTCTCACCAGAACGTCGCCATGGCGAATAATTAGCAGGAATTAATTTTTGAAAAAATTTCAAGGTGAATTTTATCATCGATGTTTGAGTGACAGGTTTTGTATATACTGGTACCTGCAGAAGTTAATCTGTGTTGGTAAGGACTTATATTTCCTTGTCTTAATGTTGGCCCATTTTAAGAATGGGAAATCATTGAAGAGATCTTGAATACTGATTCTTTTATTATTGGTTTATCGCCGAACCATTATTCTGAATCTGTATCTTCACGACGATTGACAAATTGCATTGTTCAAAACCAACACACTCTATGGAGCATTTGTCTGTTCGGGATTTGTCATGTCAAGTATTGTGTCTGATAAAGACACTGTATGCAATGCTGGTAGGCATATTGCACATGCGCTGTTTGATACAAACATCACAAGCGCTGTATATGAATAGCGGCCATATTCTTAATAAGCCTCCACCACGAAAGCCTCACATCAACTACTGTACACCATTTGTACCATTTATGGAATTTTATGTTCCCACGATACACATAGCTGTTTATTTGTGTGATACATGAATTTAGAATTCAACATGGTGGGTAGACTGGTATTTTTAACTGCCATCCCCACATGGTCTTTACTTTGAATGAAAAGTCCCAAGAATTCTGTCTGTGTAGTACATGCTTAAAAACTCCATCACACGCACAGAATTTGAATGAAACATGATAAAGTTTAAGTTTCAAGATGGCGGTGCTGGGCTCAATTTCACGGAATCCATTACGGTCTATTTGTTTGCTTATAGGCACTGCTATGCGTGTAATCTATTTCATGGAATCCGTAAGCAAGACTTATGGTTTATAGCGAAGAATTTCTAGGGTAACCGTGATTGTTTTCTGGTAACTCGCTGTAATATGCATTCTGCAGAAAGTCCTTGCTTATAGCGTGGTGAGAAAGACAGCTCTCCTGTGAAGTATGCTTACCGTAAGCAAAAAAAGTCTGCTATCATAAGCAAAGAATTTTTGCTTACGTGCTAACGGATTCAATGAAATTTGTCTCTGCATGGTCTTAGATTTATCAGCGAGTCAACCAGTATTTGTTCAGAGATTAGCCGTCTTTTGCCTTGTCACTTTGAAAGCTGGGCAAATCTTTACTCTTCCCCTTTTTTCAGAATGAGAACTATTGCCGTCAGTCTGTGTGTACTCACATCATATCCTCAACAGTCTACACTGTCTAGCATTTCTTCGCACTTCTCAGGCTTTTGTCTTTTTTTTTTTTTAAATTGCTGCTTCCCAGCGGAGTCACACAAGCAAAGATGCGCACGTAGACTAATAAAGTGTATTATGTACATATTTCTGTAGCTGGCCATGCTAAAATAGCCATGACGCATTAGAGCCCCTTTTCGCTCCTTGCCACGTTTAAGAACATCGACAATAGTTGAAACCAGCTGAAATACACCCAGGCCTGCTGTCTAGCTCTGGCTGCCTTCCGATATTTTAGTTCAAACAGGAGTTTGTTTGAATTTTCAAGATGGACAAAGTTTGGGTTGATGGGTTGATAAGAGGAGTATGTGGGAGAGATACCGGGACTGTATTTTACTGCTCAAAGTGTCAGCTGGTTCTATGTGCTCTGGAACCTTATCCACAATGTGTGTCCTCCGTCGCACGTCGTTGATTTAAGTGCACGCCATAGACGCAATCCATAACTTTGGTGCCACGTTAAATCATCTCGAATGCTAAATGGAATGGCTGTGGTTGTGAACGAATATAGATTTGACGCTTTTTATAGACAGTTGATAATGCTGGCTTTAAAGAGACGGCGTACTGACGTCTCAGTTTATCGGGACGTTCTCTTCATTCGCTCTTCATTCCCCCAGCGTGCCTAAATTACGTCGCCGTCACATGGCCTCAGGTGTGTGAAGAGAGGAACGGGAAAAAAAACCAAGATCTTTTTGTTGACATAACCCCATTCATAAAGAATTTGCTCGTGTTTATTTTATACGCCCTGTACATGTAGCTACGCTGTATAGTCACTGATGTTAACTGTGTTTCTCATGCGTCTTCTATAGAAATGAAGTCATGTGCCCTAAATGAGTAAGGTTGTCCATTGTGGAGTTTTTCTCCGCAATCTTTCCACAGCAATGGGCTGTATACATGTACATCCATGTGCTCTGATTCTTGATAGAAACTGTCTGTTAGACAAATTATGATAATGTTGGCTTCATCGTTTATCGGGAAAAATTAATTACAATTGTAGGGACAAAATATTGCATTTTGTTATGTGGAATTAAAGGTAATATCATACTTTTTGTAAAAGAAATGCAGATTCATGGACAAAAATATAAAGGGAGATACAGTAACAGTCATCAGTGAAATTCCCAGTCCCATACGGTGCCCATAGGCATTTCACAACATATTTTTAGAACACTTGTTCTTAAAACCGCTTTGCTTAAATTATCAAATCATTAATGTTACCGTGATATTGACAAAAATCGTTAAGATCTCCTCGGTTGTTTTCCAATGAGGGCGGTGTTAAATTTCATTGTAATTGCGTCAGGTTTCAGAGCAAATATGTTATCTCTAAAGACGGCACACTCTTCTCTGTGAAGTTCCATTTTCGTGTTAACCTGTTTTTGCTTTTCAAAGGATAATGCTTGTTAGTCTTTGTACTTAAAATATCATTAGAATCGTTGGATTTTGGTTACTTTGATCATTTGGAATTAAAGAGGAGGAAATATCGGTCACTTGGTCGCTCAGTGAAAGCATTCAATATTTGCTTTATTTCACCTAATACACAAACACAAGTCTCGTCACTTTTTACGTCGTTTGGTGGCATTTTAGGCTGGTTGCCTTTATGCGACGTAACCATGCATATTATGGCATGTAACATTAAATTGTTTGAGGGAACCAGTGAAATGATACAGATAATGATCACATCAAAATATGAGCGACTGGGTACCAATCAATATGCCGATTGCAATAATAGTACATTGTTGCTGCGGAAGTAAAGCTTTGTGTCTTTGATATTATTTGTTTTGTGTACAAGCGCAAGAAAAGTAAAAAGAAGAAGTTTATGTCATGTGACAGGATTTTGTCCAATCATTATTCAGTATCAGTTTGCCAAAATCTATACACGAATCTGACTTGTGATTCATGTAATTGGCGCTGCGGTGTATCAGGGGACGTACACCATACATTAAAGAGTAAGCGTGTAAGGGGACACCGCAGTAATGGCGGATGGTTTTTCGTGCCGTCGGATCGTTCTACTCAATAAAGACTTGCTTTTCGTGTCACTTAAATTAACGAATACGTTTTTGTATTTTCTGTTTTTTTGTCACAGGTTTCGGTTTCGTTGTCATGGAGAATGAGGATAATGTTGACAGGATCTGCGACATGCACTACCACGAGGTCAAAGACAAAATGGTGGGTGAAACAGTGGAGCTGTTTTTAGGCGATGTGGTACTTTTTTGTCAATTATATAAAGCTAAGGCTCAAGTTATTGACTTCAGAAGTAATAAACTACTCAAACTGCTCATCAGCCCCAAAATTACCTGAAATTTTGAAAATGCTTGGAGTTAGGAGGGCCTAGCGCATTTTGATCCCAGTGGGATCTTTCTCAAAGACTTTGTTTAGCCTTTGAGAAACATTCTGCTAGGGCATCATGCTCTCATAACTCTATGCAAGTTATGTCTTTTTGGGAACTTGAGAAAATGAAAAAGATATGACAACACATCATCTGAAAAATTGAAAATTTATAACATTGAATTTTATCAAATTTTGTCTGGATAATAACTTCAGCAAGTTGTTATTTCTGTGGATAAACTGAAGAAGTTTGTTGATGTCAACCTTAGTGGGTACACGGATTTATTTATTTAGTTTCAGGGTCGTTTGGTCACAAAGCCATTTGTCAAAGTCACCTCTTGTCAAGTTTATTCAATGTTTAGGTCATTTAATGTGAAGGTCATTTGTTGTCAGTTTCATTTGCTGAAGTCGCTGGATAACTTTCACCTTGATGATTCTCTCTTTTGTTGTTGTGAGTGCAGATAGAGGCCAAGAAAGCACAGCCAAAGGAAGTAATGATGCCCCAGAATCAGCTTCGTCAACGGACAGCGCTCATGAGGAACATGTACGGCATGTATGGTAAGTATCATGAACGGTGGGCGAGTTTGTTGTTCAAGAAGTCATCAACTATCATGGCCCCCTGGGTCCAATTTCATAGAGGTACTGTAGCACAAAATCTGTTTATTAAGCATGAAAAGTCTTCCATGATCAAACAGGATTGCCAACCAAATTTTCATGTGATGTTTTCTGCTTTTGACTTGTATTCGGCCATTGTTTCCTGAGCGTAACATTCACAAGGAGTTTTGGCTGGCATGGTGATTTTATTTTACCGAGGTTGTTGGTGCTTAAGCAAATTTTGGTGCTTAAGTAGCTCTATGAAATTGGCCCCTGGTGGCAGTTGGTTCTAATCATCATGTTCTTTATAGGTATAAGACTATGGGCGTTTATAGTCTCAGGCTCTATCTCAGGCTCAGGCTCCGGCTCCGGCTCCGGCTCCGGCTCCGGCTCCGGCTCCATTTCGTGAATCCATTCTGAAATAATGGATATCAAAATAGAAGCTTTTGGCTGCGGTTCGTAAGTAGAGTCTTTGGTTTGAAAAGGAATACAGAGTCCAGCTTCAATGAAAAACCACAACCTATATTTTCAGCATATGGATGTTAGAGCCGGAGCCTGAGCGTGAGCATGAGCATCCATTTTGTAAACACCCTTTGTGTATTATAGACTTGGTCTGACTGGGGCTTATAGTTACGCAACTGGCTATAGAAGGTAGCCACATGTTTATAATGTATAAAGTCTTAGCCAATAAATTCAAACACAGCCTAAGACCAATGACCGTCATGGTCTGAAACCCTGATGATGTTTCAGTGAATTGCATTTAGTTATGTCAACGACACCAGACTATTTCCGCAGCCAATTAGATTGAAACATTGCAGTGGTAGAACAACAGCCATTTGGCGGCCATCTTTGTTTTGTGTCCCCCAAATTGTGACTCTAATCATTATGAATTGCATATCATCAAGTTTTACATTATTCTCATCAAATAGATTATGTTTCATATACGTGTTAGAAACTTTTCATCATTGTTGAGAATAGGGCTCCGCGCTCTAGCTATTAATAGAATACGCCAGCTATAGTTACCCGGATGTTTGGACAAATATCACAACGTTTACATGTAAGTTAATTGGGCAACATGCGACTTGTTTGTCCAAACATCTGAATGTCACGTCACGAGCGCGGAGCCCTATTTTGGAAATGTAGTGATAGTGCTTATAACCGAATCACTTTTTGTTGTTCGTTTTATGTCTTGTTCATGCAGTTGCACCATGGAACCCATACACTCAAGGAACTTGTGCTAACCCAAGTAAGAATCCATCATTTTCTCTCCATTCCATCTTACTGCCTCTCCCAACCGACCCCAAATTTTACCAAAAGGCATCTTGTTTCGTTTCTTATAAATATATTTTTAAAGAAAAAACCGAGAAAGGTTAAACCTGATCCTCTTATCTGACTACACAAGCAAAATCTAATTTTCTTGTCAAAGTTTAACCGTCGTACAGCGGACCGGTATCCTGTCACATCTGTCAAGTGATTTCCTCAAATGGCCGTCCAATTTTTGCTGCCGACACCTAACCCTTATCAGATGAAAAATCTTGTTTAATGGGCCCTCCGGACTTACAATTGTGATTTGAAGTATGATTTCTTTTTCTCCAAACAATTTTAAAAGAACAAAAAAACTAGAATCAGCAAGAACAGCAGATTTTTTGTCTCCTTTTTTGTTGTTGAGAATTTGTAGTTGGGCATTTTGTTATTCTCAAGTTTGAATGCAAAATTTAGTTTTAAGGAGTTTGATGATCCTGGTAGATAATTTTTAGACGGCCTACCCTAGGATTGAACCTCACTGTTACTAAGGGTAATGATTGACAAGATAAATCCTTGGACACGCTGTCTGACTATAAAGACGAGTGGCCATTTGTCAGTTTGGCATTGATTTATTCATTTAGTCAGGTTCAACAACCTTCGTAGCAAATGCGACGCAAGAAAAGAACCTTTGTTCCCTTGAAACGGGTTCAAATTTCATTAAAGATGGTTTTTTTCATTGGCAATTTCCAAATAATCTCAAGGAAAAATCCTATTATTAATTTGAGTACATACAAAAAGGATTCATTAAAAAAACCTTAATTAACAAATTCTGGTTGATCGTTACCTGGTCAATTAATTAATTAATTAATTAATTAATTAGGAATTGGTCTTTATTGCACAAACTGCATTCCTCCCCTATGTGCTATGTGAACCCAAGATATTAAAATTTGTTTAAATTAACAAAATCTCAATTTACATTTTATGACTTCTTGAAATATTTAGCAAAGCTGAACATTTTACGTGTAATTTATACACAATAGACAATCACCATATTCATGTTGTTGATAAGTTTTATCAAAAATCCTGCAAGAATTTAATTACAGTGGAACGCCACTATAACGAACATGGTGGGATGCACAGAAATTGTTTGTTATAGTGGTCGTTTGTTAAATGAATTAAAAAATTATATTCTATATGCATTGTACACAAATACGAGAGTCAAGGATGATGTTCGGTATAGCCAAATGTTCGGTATACAGTCATCCGAACAAAAGTTTTTTAAGGGCGCCCTCTTTTGATTAAAAAGAAAATGCGTTGATGTCAGTATATTATTTTGTACACCGCCAATCATCTTAAATATTGAAATCTGGGAAGCTGGAAAGCTAATCATGAGAAAATGAAAAGACCTGTGGGAAAATCCGGGTCATGTTGTCCATGCCGAATATTCTTGTAACTCTGTGTTTATCAGGAATAAATCGCACATCACGCACCAAGCCGGAGTTGTAGTGCATTTAGATCGATACACACCACCACAGTTTCTCGTTTTAATCAAAAGAGGGCGCCATTCAAAACCGTGTTTCTCGAATTACTGTATAGCGGTGTTCGTTATAGTGACATTCCACTTGTTTTGTATTTTAGGGTCTCATTTTTGGAGAATGTATCTCGTCTTCCATTTTCAAATTTACTGAGGCTAGATTTATCAAAGAAGCATATTAATATTTTGCCTTACTACTAACTAATGTTTTAATTTCCATAAGTGTCTCTACATGTATGTTTAACCCGGTGATTGTTCTTCATCTGTCTCCTAATCATCGCTGATATTTCCCTTCAGTAACTTTTATTTTCCTAATTGCTTGAGGGAATATAACAACATTGTTAGGAGGGTGGGGGTTGGGTTGTCTCTTGTGTAGCAGCGTCAGTCAAAAATATTTATGAATGAAATAGAGGGGCCTTTATCCTAAGTATCCGACCATGAAACAGAACAGTCCAGTTTCTTCTCCTTACTAAATGTCAATATAAAGCTTAGCAGAATACTGAAAGTCCCAACAAGCAGAAAAATCAAGTCGTGAGGCCATTTCACATGACGCTAAAAAACTTTCAACCATTGAGAAATTCTCTCATGGTTGCGAAATCTTACAAAAGTGTAATCGTGTGAAAGGACACCAATGCTTGAGAGTGACCGACGTCCCTGGTGAATCCTTGAGAGATTTTGACCGAGGTCCAGACCCATGAGAGAATATCTCAATGGTTGAATGTTTTTTTAGCGTTGTGTGAAAAGGCCTTGTATTGTGACATCTAAAAGCTCCCTCTTTTGACCCTAATATCCTAAATTCACCCAAATCTGGGATTCCAACGTAAAGCACAGGGCATAGAGACTAATAATGGGCTCAAAGCTTTGTTTTGGGTGGATTCATGACCATTTTCCAGAGAGAATAACGGAGCCAGGATTAACAGTTTAAAGGTAGTATCATACTTTGGTAGCACACCGAAACAGAAATCTTCACAGATTTACGTATAACTTACAGGGTATTACCAATGGTGATGGTTGAAACATACCGTTTAAATCTGTCTGCCTGAAATGCTGTATTTATCCAAAAAGGAGTAAAACCGGTGACCAAAAACAATTTTGATCTTTGAAAGATTACAATTAATGATGAAAAGATTTTAAAGATACCATGTTTTTTTTCCCACTGTTTTCTCAAAAAGTGGACACCGTATGGGAATGGGAATTTCACAGATGACTGTTACTGTATCTTCCTTGATGTTTTTGCTCATATATCTGCATTTCTTTGATGATGAAGTATGAAATTACCTTTAATCAGGAAGGATTACGGGAGGGTTATTGGTGTTTTTGAAGGATATACTGACCACTCTCTGATCTGATTACCTGTCTCCTCCTCTAGGCCTATCTCCTTCTATGCCGATTCTCCTGGAGTCAGTCCCTAATGTTAAAGGCAAGTTTCCCGCTCACCTTTGATACTTTCCTCTCCATCCCTATGGAGACGGATGCCCGGTCGCCGGGCAACGTCTCGTCAACCTTTCAGCCACCCATCTATGCAGCACTTGACCATTACCAGTCCTTCATTATAGAGCCAGGTCAATCAAGCTTGACCGTCCCGATACGACCCATCCATCATGATTCAGTCCGTCAGACATTTTCTCACCTGACCAGTTCAACTGGACATCGTTGATTTAATACCGATTAAACTTGCATCTCAATCGAGAGGCTACAGCTGATGATTATCCGGTCGATTAGGCAAACGATTCATGACCTGTGGATTGTCAATTGATTGACCCGTCGCAACCAGAATATTAAGAAAAGAATAACTCCGTGACGACATCCATCATTTTGATCTTTTTATCATACCAACTAGACCATCAATACATTATACTAATCAGTTCGCCATTAATCTTCCTAATACCATCAATTAAAGGCCTTGTTAAAGCCATCATTCACAAAGCTAATATTTCAATTTCACTCTAAACATTTAATCAGACCGTCAATCGGCAAGTCAGTTTTCATCTCGAATGATTTGTAAAAACACAAAGAATGAGGAGATGACAGCAATGTGTAAACAACTCGTACCCCTCGATCCACTGACAGCTTTCTATTAATCAAGAAATCAATTTGCTTAAGACAATACAAGTAATAAAGCTGCTGCAAACTGCTCATCAGCCAAAATGACCTGAAATATATCAAATGCTTGGAGTTAGGAGGGTCCGACGCATTTCAATCCTAGCGGGAATAGCCTTTAACAAAGATCCTGCTGTGATCAAAACACGTCAGGCCCTTTTAACTCCAATCATAATGTTCTTGTTCTCTTGCCATTTAGCCTTTGAGAAAGATCCTGCTAGGATCGAAACGCGTCAGGCCCTCCTGACTCCAACCATTTTGACATTAAAAGCATTAACAAATTTAAAAAAGGCCAATGTTGAGTATAAGTATCAGTTCCCAAAACACAACGACCAACTCCATCTTGGATCGATTTCCCGTCGCTTGAAATCATCTGTCAATGGCCGAGAGAAACCCCAGATCCAAAATTTCACTTTATAATCTCTTCCTGACCTTGGTGGGGTCCCCTCCTGTCAACCTTTGTCAGAAGCCAATGTCTTATACAAAAGGAAGATGTCCTTGTCCTTCTCAAGGCTGAATGTCCGCCTTTCTTCCGACTCCGATAAATCTTGATGTTTTCAGTATATGCATGCTGTATAAACATGTACATGTATGTTTCACCTGTATTCATACCAGTATCGTGTTGCTGTATCATGTACATATTAGTTGCAGTATTCATTTCCTTTTAAGTGTTGATTTTTTTTCCTTCTTCTAGAAGAGCAAACATTTTTCTTTACTGGCCATTATTTTCTGACTTGCTTTCCCTTCTGTAAGTGTCATTATTTTGGCACCACAAGAACAGTGCGTATGGTTGGTGTCCATATCTGGCTTTTGATGTGCGCTTTCCATTCAGTCCTGTGTATTTGGATGTGGAAGTAGATGATTACTTACGAGGAAGGTCTGCAGCAGTAGACTAAAGAACAAGATCAGTTACCTGTGAAATGTGAAATCCCGAATCATTTCAGAAATTTTTGTGAAGTGACATCATATGTCCCGCAGAAAAAAAAAGCACCTTAGAAATATGTTCCTTATGATTATTGTTATTATTTTAAATATTATTACTTGCTATTAATGAGTTGTCAGCTTCATATGTGTATTGGTTTGCAGAAACACCATGTAAGAATCATTGGTACTTTTGCATTTCTATTTCATTCACACTTATCGTAAGGTCTCAACGTTTCGGCTAGCCTGCTCTAGTCATCATCAGGAGACCCAGGATGACTAGAGCAGGCTAGCCGAAAAGGTTGAGACCTAACAAGAAGTACGAACGATTCTTACATGATGTTTCCGCAAACCAATCCACATACCAAATGTCACTATGTAAAGCCTCAAATCTTTCTTCATTTGTATAATTTGTGCTGAAATTGTGACTTTAAGAAGTTGACTTTGTGTACGCTTTATTTCTTTATTTCAATCTCCAGCTGGCTACATCTTGTCTTTGTTTATTTTGCCCTCCTAAACAAGCATACACATACAGCCCTAGTGTCAGGGGTCACTTTAATACAGGGGCTAATGACCCATATCAGTTTTTTCTTTTATACCTCCGACTTGTTTTTGTCGTAAATGTAGAGAAAAAGACCACAGCTTTAAGAGATGGATAGAGAGCCCCCCCCCGCCTCCCTTAACTCCCATTTGTATCGAATCCTTTTGTTGGGGAAAATTTCAGGGCCCTGGAGATGAATTAGGATTTCTAAGTGCAGGAAACTTAAGCAGATGTCTGCCCTATTGTGTGTGAATTTTATTCCTTTCCTAAATATATCTCGGAGATGTGGGATTCCATTTGATGTCGGTCGATATTCAATGGGTTTTTGTTTTCGCTTTTTTTCTTGCTTTATTTTGTTTTCCTTTTTTTTTGGTCGGCTTTATTCAAAGCATGTAGTGCTTGTGACATTTGTAATAATTTTTCTTTTTGCAGTTTTATTGATGTCGGTTGTAAAGAAAGGAAATGGAATTTACAACAACAAAAATTAGAAAGAATTTTGGCTCCCTATGATGCATGGAGTACAGCAGTTTGTGGTTGATGTTTAGTATGGATGGGCTGGAAGGAGATAAGGGCGGAGCCTAGCATGCATTTTTTATTTATTATTTGTTTTACCTTTGCATCAACGCCCAGTGCAAATGATTCTAGTCCATCCTTTCTGGCATTTGCAATTATTTAGTGGATTTTCATGGTTTATTTTTCTAGTCAGAGCAGCTATGGAGCTATTTTTGTTTTGATTGGAATTGTGAAAATTTCATTTCTTTACTGTCAAAACTATTCTACCCTAGTAAACAGCCAACAAAATCTATAAATGGTTGTCAAAAGCACAAGTTTAAAGCTTTTATGAGCAAGTGAAAAATTGACGAAAGTTGCATACAGTCATTTTGTTTCAGTTGCGAAGGAAACATCTTGAATCAAACGAAGATGATAATGATTTATTCACACAAAACAAACAAATAATTTTATGATAAATGAAAAATATTACCATGATTTTCAGTAAATGTTTGGAGATCAAAATTAAAATGTCTGCAATTTCTAACGTTTTTTTGTCTCCCTATTTGTGTTTATTTTTATCCTTTTATCACAGGTTATCCAGCGAATTTTGCATTCGGTCGGTCGATTCCTGCGTATCCCCCCTTCACCCCTTATTTTAGTGGTAAGTCTGTTCTCTTCAGCCTAGTATCATGTCTGTAAGTTTTCTCATACCTTTCCCATATTCTTGTTGTGTGCATTGCACAGATTTTTTTCCACTGGTTTCAAAATCTTGAGAAATGATCCTCTGTACTTTGTCATAAATCTTCAAATTGGCATTTTTGCAATGAATCTTCGTTGGCATGAAGCTCATATCGGACTTGATTTTTATAACCTGCTCATATCTGTAACAAAAGAATATTCCTTTTACAAAACAGAAAAAATAGAACATTTTTCGGGTCAAGTTATGAGATGTAAAATGAGATTTCTCAAACAGAAACATTTTGTTGATTTATTGTTCCCGAAAATGTTGATCCGGTTATTTTTTTGATTACCTGGTAATCATTCTTTTTTCCAATTTGATATAAAATTGTTGAAATCAGAGCAAATATTCTCAATATTTTGGAATCAAGTTTGTGGAATTGTTTTATACTCTGTGCATTCCAGCATTTATATATATACATAAATGAATAAATATATATAAATGCAAATATTTGAATTGCGCATGACATGTCACCCTATTGGCTCAGAGCATTTGTCAGCCTTAGCAACCATCGCCATGGTAGTTGTGTAGCCAATTAGAATTCCCCTGTTATTTGTAGTGTTTTAGAATGTAGTTGCAGATATCTCATATCTTGAATAATACAGTTGCACTTATTTAGTTCAGCGGTGAGTTTCGAATAACATTTCGGATAGTTAGAGATTTTGAACCAAAAAAAGAATGGTGAAACACAAATTGTATTTTTTTTTTCTGGACCTGGTGTCGGATAAAACAGAATTGCTGTGTAGACCTTTTTTTTTACCAAGTGCTCGACATTTTTGTGATGTATGCATTGGTGTGTGTTAAATTGTGAAAAATGTGCAAGTTCCTTGTGGTATTAATCGGTGTGGCATAAATAGGACTAACAAACAATCTGGTAAGGAACTCATGGATAGTCATCTAGGAACCCTTGTCTAGTCATGGAACCCTTGTTGAGTCAGGGAACCCTTGTTTAGTCAGGGAACCCTTGTCTAGTCTGGGAATCCTTGTCTAGTCGGGGAACCCTTGTCTAGCCGGGAAACCCTTATCTAGCCGGGGAACCCATGTCTAGTCTGGGAATCCTTGTCTCGTTAGGGAACCCTTGTCTAGTCGAGGAACCCTTGTCTAGTCTGGGATCCCTTGTCTAGCCGGGGAACCTATGTCTAGTCAGGGAACCCTTGTCTAGTCTGGGAACCCTTGTCTAGTCTGGGAACTCTTGTCTAGTCTGGGAACCATTGTCTAGTCTGGGAACCCTTGTCTAGTCAGGGAACCCTTGTCTAGTCAGGGAACCCTTGTCTAGTCGTGGAACCCTTGTCTAGTCGGGGAACCCTTGTCTAGTTTGGGACCCTTGTCTAGTCGGGGAACCATTGTCTAGTCGGGGAACCCTTGTCTAGTTGGGAACCCTTGTCAAGTCAGGGAACCCTTGTCTAGTCAGGGAACCCTTGTCTAGTCTGGGAACCCTTGTCTAGTCGGGGAACCCTTGTCTAGTCAGGCAACCCTAGGTCAATCGGGGCACCGACATTGGTGTTGTCATTGATGTGTTGGATAATGTAGTCCATACTCTGTAGCATTCTGTCACCATTGCAATAGTCCGTCTTTATGATTTACGGCAATACCTGGGACCTGCCAGTATGCAGGATTCTGATTGGCTAGTTGACCACTGCTAGTAGGGTGGTCAAGCTGGCAGGACGTCCGCATTATAGAGCTGGTCATTGGTTCAGATCCCACCCAAGCAACCCTCAAATACTTGACTTACTTACTGCTAATTATAGTATCAAGTAGACTGTAGTGGTGGCAGTACTCTAATTTGGGTAAGACTCATTCCCATGCGGTGTCGTTTTAGTCCTGCATTAAAAACCTGTAGAATGCAGAAAATCATTGTACTACACAAAGATAATGTCTATTGTGCTGCTGTGTGGATTGACTGTATGATCTTCAGATTTATCCCTGGGTAAATTTAGGAATTTACTTTTATAGTTTTATTTCTTTGTTGATTTGGCATATGTGATGGGTTTACCATTTGAATGGGCCATTGAGGCCCGAGTTGTAATAAGGTTGTTACTGGAACAATCAATTTTGGACAAAATGAACCCTTTTTTCATATTTCTGAAACATTTCAGATTTCAATGCAGATGAAGCATTTGAGAGTTGGTCGGAAACTTGGAACTTTTAGTATAAATGTCTACCAGAGGTTTGTTGAATTGTCGTGTGAGAGTTTTGGCGGCAAACCGACAAAAAGAAAAAATATTGAAGTGATAGTGTGACGTTTTATGTTTGGTGTTTTGACTGTCAATTCCACGAGCGAGATAAAAGCTTTGTTCTTATTTTATTGCTGCTTTCAAGTTTTCTGGTTTTGTCGGTTTTACTGTCAGCCATCTTGGTCTTGCTCCCGGAAGTATTGGCTTACAAACTGTCTTTGCTGTGACATGCACCAGTCTGAGTCTGAGTTGGATTAGTAAAGATTATTCACTAAAGGATGCGATGTCTTTAAGGGTGTTTTATTTGCTCAAAAGCATGAAGCTTTCCAATGAAACCAGAAATATTTAGGAAGGAGAACACAGACTTCAATCTAGACAAATCTACAAGTCTAAAACAAGCAGCTTTCACTGTGTTACGTCATATTTACTGCAGTTTGATGGTAGGAAGTTTGACTTATTGTGGCATTTTGTGTTAATGCAGTATTGACTGGTGGAATGTATCTGAAATCATCTTGTGTGAGTTTGCCATTGTGCAGCAAAGTTTAGTGGGGTGACAAAACTGTGTTAACGTGATGTCAGAAGCTGTCCTGCTGTTCTGTGGAAGAGCAGCGACTTTCAAGAATTAAGGAAATGTTCGGATTCCATTCTTCTTCTTGTCAACAACAGAAACTGATTCTCTTGTGGTGAAATTGCCCTGGAATCTTTCGTTATTCACGTTTTATGGCACAAAGTCTCTTGGCATAATCTCTTGGCTATTGTCCGATACTTAAGGTGTGTTTCATAGGGATATTGGAACCTTGTCTGACCGGTACCCTGTCTAACCGGTACCTTGTCTGACCGGTACTTTGTCTGACTGGTACCTTGTCTGACTGGTACCCTGTCTGACTGGTACCCTGTCTGACTGTTCCCTGTCTTAGGAGTGTTTAATTGATGTGTATTGTTTCCGGTCCCAATGTGTGATAAACACTTGATTGCTTTTTATGGTTCGTAACACAAATATCCAAGGGAACAGGGCTATTAACATGAAAATAAACTCTTCAAAAACAACTGAAACCTTGTGGTTTGCCCCCAAAACTAAAAAGCAGAGCAGCCACGAACAATTGATTGTCTTTTCACACTGCATAAAATCTGGGATTCTTTTTTCAAGAAGCATTGCATTTGCATGTTTTTTTTTTTTCAAAGAGTGGTTTTGAGAAATTTAGAGCATGCGTTCACTTGTTGTGATGGAAAATCTGAATTCAGCACCTCTCCAAAAAAAATCCTTATGACCACTTTTTTTCTTCTCTTCCTGGGTTTGTTGAAAACAAAAGAGCTCTTTGTAGTGAATAACCCCAAATTAACGTAAATGTGAAATTTGAAATGTGATTGTTGTGTTTGTGTGTGTTTTGTATGACAGTTTTGGAGCATTTGTTGACGTATTCATTGTCTATAACTATTCATCTCTGTCAATTATAAGATGTTGATCACAAATAATTTAATAAATCTCTCACAAATCGTCACAAACAGAAAGACCAAACAGAAAAATATACACCAAAAACATGGCAACACTAGTATCTTGTGTATTGCATTCATCACAAAAATATTTTCAACCTTGAACCCGTATTACCTGATTGTAAAATGGTGTACATCCGTGCATACCATAATCCTCGTGCCCAGGGTTTGGTGGTGCATCACCAGCCTTTACCCCCGGACACCAACGTGGACTAGCTGGGCGAGGGCGATCCGGACGGGGTGGCTATTCAAACTACCACAGTGCGCCAGGTAACAGTTACCTTGGTAATACAAAAAAAAAGGCACAGTTTTTTATAGTTGTGTGTGGTTTTCATAACAGGGTTCTCCCACAAAGTTTAATTTTATAACAGGAATGCAAACAAAAATTGAAAAGATCCACTTCATATATTTGCACAAATTAAGTTGTTGTTTTTTCATGTGTACTCAGCAGTGCAAAAATGTGATTTTTCAGGAAAAATCCTGATTTCAGGTTGTTTGGCCTCACTTTGCCTGTACAAAAGTATAGGAAATGTATGATTTTCAGCTGTTTGGGCTATGTTTTATGCAAGTACAATCACAGCCCCGGCTGTGTGAGGAATTTAGTAAAAGAAAACTGAGGGAAAATATTGATTTTAGGGGAAAGAAAATCCTTTTGAATAAGCATAAACTTGCAAATAAAATCACAAAACGCCATGGTAAATTTCTATGTCAGTCTAACAAAGTCTTATTGGTTAGAAGTTCAAATCACAGTAACGAACAAATCACACTTTTCATACTTGTTATGGCGGAAGGATCCATTCGTGAGGCCAGGGTAACAGTTAGGCAGTGGTTTAGTGCAATATTTGCAACTATGTATACCAGCACTTACTCATGGACATAATCACCAGTAAGTGATAGGCTGCAGTAGTGCAACATGTGTCATACTCAAAATCAAAAATACCAGGGGACAGATTGAAAAAAAAAATGCAAAAACGGAGGGAAAATAAACTCTTTTTCCTCCGAACTTGATGTTTTTTGGGAGGACCCTGTGGTGTTGTTGTGTTCTTTCTCCATCACCCTGTATGCGGCCGCCACAAAATAACATCACTCCGCTTTTGCTTGGGAATGATAGTGACGATTGCAAAAACACTGACACCACGCTTGGCATTTTCTGTAATGATACAAAATTCCAGTTGTGTTGCGTATGGAAAACTAAAACCTAGGAAACTGATCCTGTACCGGCCCTCAACAGTTTCAAAGTTTTTTAAATTTTTTCCTGTAGGAGTTCCGATACTTCATTGGCACTTTTCAAATTAAGAAGCCCAGAGCTGTACTTTTCACAATTTTGTTTTTGAAACTGATGATGAAAATTGTTTTCTAAGGGAAGATGCATCATAGTTTTTCTTGAATGTTTTTGGCAGCATTGTGTGAATTTTCAGATGAGCAAAAATTTGTTTGTACAATTGAAATTCCCCCTTTTGAGATCAGCCTAACATTATTTTTGGTTTTCAATTAACCGCATGAAATTTGAATGTTTTTTAGAGAGTACTACCAAAATAACTATGTTTAATTTACATAATTATAATTATTGCGCAGAGCTTTTTAGCAAAATAACATTGCAGCCAAATGTCATCCTTTTTTTTTTTTAATTATAAGACATGCTTTTTCACCCTTTTCTTATCAATAAAACAATTAATCTGCATTTATTACAATTTTCTCTGTTTGTGCACGGTGTATTGTGACTTCACAAGGCATTGTTCAGTGCTTTGTTTCATTATCATAATTCCTTTATACCTGGAGTGGCTTTGCTGAAATGGATCAATCTTATTGGCTGGCGAGATAACCTGTGGGCGTGTCCAAGGCTTCTGTATTCATGAATATTCATGTGTGGGTGGAATTTGGCAATGTCATTGGCCAATTGTTTGTTGGCGTGTCACAAATACTTTGTTGTTGTAGTTGAGATCATTGGTATCTGCCGGTAATGATCAAACTGGTTAAGATCAGGATTCTTATTCGGTACGTTTTAAACAGTTGTAGTTTAAAACAATTTTCCCTGTGGTTATTAAAGATTGTAGAAGTGTACACTTAAGCGTGATACATCCTTTTTGCAGGAAATAGCTTCACATCATGTATCTTTATAGGGCCTGTTTGTTTAACGCTCGGGATCACAGATTTGCAGATCCACTTCCCATGCAGGGTACGCTAAAACGTAATCCGGATCAGCAAGATCCGTGAACTTGTACGTTAAGCAAACAGGCCCTTAGTTTAACCCTAACCTTAGAAGCAGTCGATTTTGCAAAGTATCGCACAGCCTGCACAGAGAGTTTTAAGAAAGCGTACGTAAGAGAGTTACATCTTTTCCTCAAAAGGTGTGCCATTTCCAAATATGACCTTAACTGCTCACTTTTGTTGTAAAATCGGTTGCAAGGATCGGATATCGCTAAACCATTCTGAATCAGGCGTTACATTTGCTGACAAAAATTCTAAGATGGTATTCGGTGAAGGGATCTTCACTTGTTTTCTTGTCTTCTCTCTTTCATTCTTATCAACTTTTTGCAAACCATAAAGCGATTGTAATGATAAAAACAATAAATAGAGGAACCCGCACACCCTTGCCCTTCTAGCCACGCCTGCTAACGAGCCCCAGCATATCTCGTTTGAGGTTTTTTGAGGTTTTTGAGGATTGAGTTTCGATATTGTAATAACAATGGGAGGGTGTACTACATTGGGGTGTGTTTTAGGAGTCTGAGTTAGCATTTAGATATTTCCAATAGTTTGTTCAAACTCTCTCAGATTTTTGTTGTTGTCATCAAAATGATATGTTTTTGTAGCTACATATTGCAGTTTCCTGCCCCAATATACAGTAATAGTCAACTCTCCATTTTTCTCTTGTTGGGGATGGGGAATGGTGTTTATTGAGAATATATGAATGAAACATGTGTCATTTTCTTAAAGTTAAATCTTGATGTGGTAGGAAAAGTATAAATTGCTAATAATTTACATTGAATGAGCAGTTATGTGGGAGTGATTACTGATTGTTTTTTGTTTTTCTTTTCATGCACATAATCTATTTTTTTTATGGTGTTTGTTTTTGCCTCTGATAAAAAGCAGTTCTTATTTTAAGGCCAACTTAAATAGTGGTTTCCTGATGATGACTAGAGCAGGCTAGTTGAAACGTTGAGACCTTACGAGAAGTGTGACGAAATAAGAAGTGGGAAAGTACAAACGATTCTTACATGGTGTTTTCGCAAACCGATCCATAAACCAATTGTCACCATGCAAAGCCTCAAAGCTTTCTTGGAAACTTAAATACGTCTCAGTTTACTTGTCGGTATTTTACAAAGCTCCATTTTGTATTAGATTCAAACAGACACACTTGTATAAAATGGGTCATTATTCAATTTGATTGAATTTGAGAACTGTAAATATGGCAGCACTGTGCGTGATAATTTCCAAATATCAGTTGATATATTTGCAACATGGTGTTTTTTGGTGTTTTTTATTGTGTTTTGTAGTTTATTTAGTTTTTTGTAATTGAAAGTTTCCAATGGACATCAATTGACGTTAGGCTTGATTTTGGACGAAGAGATGTTTGATAGTTGGTCGGTATTCTGTCGGTTCCCAAATGCAATATTATTTTTCTTCTTTTTCCTATTGGTGTCATGCATGTCGCTAAATCGCCAAATCAAAGGTGGTTTCAACATTGAGCTGTGTTTTGTAAACTGTACATGTGTTGAAAAGGGACGTAAGAGTGTAAAGCAGGAAGAAATAGCGCCCTCAATAGTGTAAACTTGAACAGTGTGATAAAAAGATTTTGTCGATTGTGACCATGTATAATTCACAGAGAATGCGCTGAGCAATGACCAACTGAGCTACCTGAAGACGACAGGACTTGACAAGTCTGTCTGTATCGCCTCTCCAGGCATACATGCCTACCCCAGTGGCTATGCAGTCATGCCGCACGGACTGCAACCCACCGTGGACCAGCGCCGAACCGCCGGTTACATTCCCTACTCATACCCAGACTACGGCTCTGCTGGGCCTGCGTCCACAATCAGGCCGGCCAACACGCAAAACCGGAGCGACGGAACTACGGCAGTGACCCAGCATCAGCAGGCCGACTACAACCGGGAGTACCACCAGGCAACTGGTAAATGTTGCCCCTACATGGGCTACTTAAAGACTCAGTTGACAGAGTGGCCACACGCGCTCTGTAAATCGCTTTATACCATAAGCCAAAAACCAAAACACTCTTTGCATGGTTTCCATGTACAGACAGAAGTTCTTAAAGCTTTCTAAAATACAGGTGTTTTTTTAGTCTTCCTAGTTATCGGTATGTTTTGTAGGTTTTGGTAATTGTATTAAGAGCTTTGCTCACCCATATGTAGGCTGGTTGTCTAGGTGTGTAACAGTGGGTGATCACAGGTGTAGTGAAAGGGTATTCACTGTGCAATGTTGTTAGTTCTATGCAAAGTGGAAGATCCATGCGTAGGGCCTCCCCCTCCCCACACCCCCTCCTCCAGATCATAGTCGCTTAGTCATGACGTGGATGTAGATGAAATCTATGTCCTCTCATTGCGCAGTTTCAAATGTGAATATCATAGTGCGTGCATGAGCCCAAACTCTGTTTTTCGGACGGATGTAAGAAATAGCACCCTCTATCTCTGTTGAACAGTGCGGATAAATATATCATGCTGCAGCCATCTTTGTCTGGTGTCCCGTACCCGTAAGCATTGCGGTTCACGCAGCCAACCGCTGACTATTTCGCCCGCTCTCCAGAGTTTCCAAACATTCTCATCTCTCATAGGTTTTGCATGTAAACATATAAACCAAGATGGCTGCCCGTTGATTGTGATATCTGTGGCGTGTGTTTTAACTTTAACTTTCAGTCGACCCTTTTTGATAAACCCGGTTTGAACTTCAGCAAAAGCCTGCTCCTGTTTATAATCATTCCTGTTTATGAAAAAAAAAAACACCACCTTGCATGGACTTAGCATTCCCGCTTGACTTAGTTTTTCTTCCGCAATACTTTTTTTGGTAGTCTAACATATAGCTCTATAGTTTGTGTGTGCGTGTTTTCTGTTTTCTTTATAGATCATTTGACTAGGAGATACATGTAGTGAGCTGACAATTTACTCATCATTATTCATTATGCCAAGCGTGACAATTATTTGAATTATCAATTTCAGTTTTTTGGTCATTTCCCTTTTCATTTTGAAACATTCTTCTTGAAATTTCACCATGTGCGTTTGTTCAAAGTGAATTGACTGTTTATTTGTACTTTGATTTGAATTTGAAGAGTCAAAATATAAAATTTGTGTTGAAGAACATTTCATACAAAGTTTCCATTTTCAGGTTGAGCAAACCTGCACATGGAGCAAAATTTCACTTTAAGTTTCATTTTGGAAGGGTAATGACTAATTAAAATTACAATTATTCATATGTAGGCATGTAAATACATATTTATATGTCTACGTATGTTTTAAAAACTCTTTTACATAGAAAAAATGCTTTCGGATATATTGTTCATTGAATATTGATATTAATTTGTGCTTTGTGAATTAATGGCAGATTTCTTCTTTTTTCTCCTAACCTCACCGATTATACTACAGTAATGAACTCCCCCTATGCTCAGCAAAGTTACGCCCCTTCCCCCTCACCTGTCAACAGCCGTAGTGGGTTCAACGTCAACAGCAGTCCAGGACCTATGGACATGTACACCGTGTCCACTACCCAGGCCGAGCAGAACGCGATGACCAGTAACTTTGTCCCTGCGGTCAGCCCCCAGCCAAATACCTACGGAATGGGACAGGTAACTATTGGCGTTTACAAAACCGAGGCTCAGGCTCCATTTCATGCTCCAGCTCCATTTCACAAATCCATTCTAAAATAACGGATATCAAAAAAGAAGCTTTTGGCTGCGGTTTGGAAGTAGAATCTCTAGTGTTGAAAAGGAAAACAGAGCTTCAGCTTCAATGGAAAACCACTACCTATGTTTTCAGCATTTGAATGTCAGAGCTGGAGCCTGAGCCTGAGCCTGAGCCTCTGTTTCGTAAATGCCCTAAAACTGAAAACACTCAAGACCTGATTGACAGAACCATTGAATGCAACCCCCTACCTTTACCCTTGGTTTTAGCATGGAGTGCTCCTAGTAATCATATGTGTACCATGGGCAGATTTCACAACCTTTATTGTTTTTTGTTTTTTGTTTTTTTACAATTATTCTTTTCTTTATTCATCTTTTTGTTTGCTTGTTTGTTTGTGGTTGGTGGGGTGGGATTTAGTTTGAAAGAAAGGAGTATGAAATCCTATGATCGAGGAAAGTTTAAGAAAGCTTGTATTGAAAGAGAGGAACAATAGATGATGCATGTGAATTAAACTGATTTATGAATTTGAAATAGTGTTGACTTATTCAAGTATAGTTACTTAAAGGTAGTATCATACTTTGGTAAGAAACCAAAACACAAATGTTCACAAATTTACCTATAACTTACAGGGTATAAAGATGGTGGTGGTAGAAACATACCGTTAAAATTGTTCCGCCTGATATACTATATTTATCCAGAAATAAGTATTACAACGACTGAAAATCTTTTTGATCTTTTAAAAGATCAAAAATAAAAGAGAAAAGACTTTTCACTGTTTTCTCAAAAAGTTGGCACCGTATTGGACTGAAATTTTCACAGATGACTGTTACAGTATCTGTCTTGATATTTTTGCCCATGAATCTGTATTTCTTTGATAAAAACCAAAGTATGGTATTACCTTTAAAAACAGAGGATGTTTCTTCCTTTTTTTTCAATTAGTACTTTTTTCATATTCTCGTGGGCATTAGGCTTTGCAACTTTTCCTAGGTCAAAAGTAGAGAGGCAACTGACTACCTGTAGAAGAGGGATTGACAGAATGTCTGATCTCTTTCTCTCGTGACCCTTGACCCCTACCCCCTCCCCCTCCCCCACCCCCACCCTCCACCATCACCTCAACATTCCCGCCCCTTTTTTCGCAATGATCACGCCCCGGTTTATCCGTCTTTATTCTAGAAGGTAATGTCGCTCGTTCATTCTGCATATATCTCTTCCTTTTCTTCCTCTTTTTCTAAACTTTTAATATTTTTTTTTTTAGTAACAACTTCCACGTCTTTGTGAACTAGAATTTCGTTTGACATTGATATATTTACACACCTTAGATGTAGTTTAAAGCTTTTTTTATCGGCTCGTAGTCTTTTGAGTTTTGATTTATTCGTTTATTTTTTGGTTTATTGACTTTTCATTTTCGGTCAAGTGTTGAAAGTTTCATCACAATTTTGTTGTGTACTTATGCACTCAGTTGTAGCGTTTAGTTTGTCATCTCTGTACTAACTATGCTAGACGTACCCAGGTACACAAAACCAACTTCGCAACCCCCTATAGACTTACTAATAAAATTCGATTCGAGGGAGAAAGAAAAAGAAAATGAATGCATTTATGGTTAAAATACTAGTTTTTTTTATAGTGTGAATGGTATTATTAATCTCACCCGTATTTGGCCATGTTGGATTTGATTAGCTTTGTTTAATGATCATGGTAGTTATTTATTTATATACCGGTCATGCTACCAGGTTGGAACATGTTGTCATATGTTGTCCATCTTGAAATATCATTTAACTTAAAGGTAGTATTATTCTTTCTTTTTTGTCAAAGAAATACAGATTAATGAGCAAAAATATCAAGGAAGATACAGAAACAGTCATCTGTGAAATTCCCAGTCTCATACAGTGCCCACTTTTTGAGAAACAGTGCAAAACGCCCATGGTATTTCAAAATCTTTTCAGAGGATTTTTTATCTTCCGGGTATCAAGATTGTTTTCGGTCAATTGTTTGACTCTTTTCTGGATAAATACAGCATTTCAGGCAGAAAAAATTGAACGATATGTTTCTACCATCACCATCTTTATACCCTGGAAGTTATAGGTAAATCTGTGGAGATTTCTGTTGGTATGCTGCCAAAGTATGACACTACCTTTAAAATCACTGCTCAAAAGAATGTTTTTGAACTATTAATGGGCTTCATCTTTGATGAGGTAACATGGACACTTTGACGATTTGTGTCGCGGCCTTGTGGAATGAACCCTATAGAAAACATTGCTGTGTCATTTTTTGCAGTGCATGCTGGTCTGTCGTCATGGTAATGATGAGGTCATTGGGGTCGTAAATTTTTACCCTTTTGTCCCATCCCCTTCCTCCCCCCACCCCCACCCCACCCCACCCCCCTCCCTCATGCTGATGCCAGTGACAAGTGTTCATTGTAACATCCTTGTTCTAGACTTTGGACGAGTTTCAAGAATTTATATTTTCACTTCTGTTTTTTTAAGTTCATTTATTTATATTGTGTGAAATCGTTGCCTGCCATGGTACATGTACACCACCACTTCTTGGGCCAATTTCATCAAACTTTTTTCGCTTAATAAGCGAATTCTTGTGGATACGGTTGCACGAAAATTCGCTCAAGCGCGTATTAGTAGTGTGTATTACCACCGACTTTTGACGGCTGCTATGCTTAGCATGTAATATATGCACATGCTTAGCACAAAATGTCAAATCGCATGTTCTTTCTCCAAAAAATGGCTGGTTAGCATACACTTTGGCACACTAAGCTCACTTCAAGCAGAAAATGTGTGCTTACAGTGTTCATGAAATGAGAAATACCTAAACAAGCATTTGCTATAAAGCGGAAAATGTGTTCAGTTTTATGAAATCGTGCCCTGGTGAGTGGTCTCTTTTGCGACACCCAATCTTGCATTCTTTCAAAAATGAATTCAGAACAAAGGTTTGAACAAAGAAATGACCGAAATTGTTTACTGTGGAATCCTACCAAATTACGGGGTCGATTTCACAAAGCCCTACGATCGATCGTACCTCGAGTTATGAGGGTTAACCCATCGTAGGGCGCCTATGCTACATAGGGCTGCAAAGCATTGATAAGTCCTACGATTAATAGTAACTTACGTTGAGTTTGCTGAAATCGACCCCATGCCTCATTATTTGCCATTTTTGATTTGGTATTTGCCCTGGAATACCTCATTGTTCGCCCGATACACCCTCCCCTCGCCCCGGTCCGCCATACCCAGTATTTTTTCAAATTGAATGTGTTGACCATGTTGTTATTCTTCCATCATCCATCCCTTGCAGGCTCTGATTACGCCCAACTTTCCCAATGTCAATGTCAATGGTTATACTATGCAATGAGCACCAGCTTCTCAGGTATATTTCCACTCTCTACATTCTTGGCTCCACAAATCTCAACTTCATGAATATTAATGATTTTTTGTAGGGAGAAGGCTAGTCTTGCCCTTCACATGGATGAGCACTGTATACTTATTAATATTCATGAGTATTTGCGGTACCCGTCGTGGTACCCGCCGCAATATTGAATTTGATTCACCTCGCTGACTCCGGCTTGCACGAGTATTAGCAGGAGGTCGTGGGTTTGAATCCCACCTGAGCAAGCACTGAGTATGCAGTGCTCATCCACGTCGCTGAAGGGCAAGCCTAATAGCGCTCCGCACTTGCGCTAAAAATAGCACTGGATCTCAGACAAACATTGCAACCATGCACACCTGCGTTGGTGTGCGCGTGCATGTACAGTCATGTGTGAGTCAATGCTTGTCTGACATCCGGGGATTTTGTGACGTCATTAGTGCGGAGCGCTATTTGCAAGCTTCAGCTTCTTTTCGTTTTGATTTTGATTTTTCGCCATGCTGTCATCTCCATTTGACCTGAACTGAATATGCATTGGCTTTGTTTGTGTTGACATCCTGGACTTGTTTCTGGTGCCGAATTCACCTTGAACTTTTCTTGTGACTTTGATCCTACTTGTACCAGTATCATGTCGCTTGTTGTTTGTGCATAAATAACCTCATGTGTCTGTGCATGTTTGTATTGTAATGACCTTTGACCCTTTGACTTCACGTGCCATAATGACCTTTCACCCTTTTGTTGATGTGATTGTATGACATTGTTTATGTTGTAATGACCTTTGACCTAATGACCCTACATCATGCTGAAAATGACCTTTCATTCTTTTGTTGATGTGATTGTATGACATTGTTTATGTTGTAATGACCTTTGACCTAATGACCCTACATCATGCTGAAAATGACCTTTCATTCTTTTGTTGATGTGATTGTATGACATTGTTTGTGTTCTAATGACCTTTGACGTAATGACCCTACATCATGCTGAAATGACCTTTCAAGCTTTTGTTGATGTGATTGTATGGCAATTTTTGTGTTGTAATGACCTTTGACCTAATGACCCTACATCATGTTGAAATGACCTTTCAAGCTTTTGTTGATGTGATTGTATGGCATTGTTTGTGTTGTAATGACCTTTGACCCAATGACCCTACATCATGCTGAAAATGACCTTTCACCCTTTTGTTGATGTGATTGTATGACATTGTTTGTGTTGTAATGACCTTTGACCTAATGACCCTACATCATGCTGAAAATGACCTTTCATGCTTTTGTTTCTGCCATGACCTTTGCAGACGTTTCCAGCTTGCTTGACTTTTGTTCTCTTGTGCTTAAAAAAAATAACAAGAAAGAAACTGACGGCCATTTTATTCTTGACATTTCAATTTGTGAATCAGAATTGACACTTTTGGCAAAACACTTACATTGCAAAATTTTCTGTTTTTATCTTTGTGTTCAAGCTGTATTAAAATGGAGCACATGGTTTATGCAATTTGAAGTAGGACTTTTTAAAGACATTGACAAAATAATCCCAGCATTTGGGTTCTTTTCAAGTTTGGTGTGAAACTGTTGGCTGTTCTCCTGCAAAGAAATATCTGTTTGGTTATTATTTTTTAGTCTAATTTTTCTGGTTTTCTGTGATTTGTTTCAATGTTTTAAACCTTTCCATTGTTTTAGTGATCTGTTGCTTGGTGACTGCACGTTGAAACTTGTAATTTAAGCATTTGCTTTCCTAACGCTTAACATTATGTTTTCTGCTCTGAACTTAAGAAGGCTTTTACTATTTGACTAATCATCTTATCAAACGATTATGTTATTTCATCAGTGCTAATTTATTTTAGAGGTACAGTACAGGGTTGGTAACATACACAAACAGAAATGTGCACAGATTTACCTATAACTTTCAGGGCATGAAGATGGCGCTGGTAGAAACATACCATTGAAAAATTTCCGCTTGAAATGGTGTATTTATCTAGAAATTATTAAAACAAAGATTGAAAACAGTTTTGATCTTGGGGTAAGATCAAAACCATTCTTTATGTTTTATAAGAAAAGTTGAGTCACGATTTTGCTATTTTCTTGTGACTCAGATGACCTCAAATTTTTACAGGTTTATCATTTTATGTACATGCTGGATCAGACAAAGTTTGACTACTGTTCTGTGACCATTACCAATCATGTATTATACCTTTATAATTCACATGTAGTCAGGTAGGAGATAAAATTGATGCACCTCTTTTGGCTCCAACTGGGGACTCTGTATCTGTCATCCAAAGTGAGAATGAAATTGGCTCGAGCCAAATCCTGAACCTAGACTGTTGTGGTGTGGTCGTTGTCTGCAGTTTTAATCTTTTCTACTAAACTCACGGATGTATCTTTCTTCTTTATTTATCGTTCCTCCACGCAGACATACGGTGGTGCAGGCCAGACCTACAATCCCCTGATCCACGGAAGGAATTTCTAAAGAAATACAGTTTTTAGTGATTTGTTCGCTTTTTATTTAGTTTTTGGTTATTTATTTTTTGAACGGAAAAAAAGTTGACCGGCCATCGGTCAGATTCGGCAGAGCAAGACGCGGGCGAGGAGAGCGTTTCATCACAGGAGAGACACCCTAACAGTTCTTGTCAAGTTTCTACAGATGATCGTCTCTATTTTCTTCTGCAAGATGATCCCACGACGAGCTTACACATTAATGGAGGTTCGCACTATCTGAGCGTGTGTGCAAGAATCATGTTAAGCCGGAAATTTGTACAATTTCATGTTTATTTTCCATTTTTTTTTTAGTTGGTACCAAGTAATCATGAAATATCGTGCAACATGAGAAATTTCATCCAAATTACGCTTACTGTGTTAAATAATTCTCATGGCGCGCATGAGTAAACAAATTGTGTTGTTTTGTTTTTTAGACACAATGCGTGTGCTTTATTTCATTTTATTTCATACTTTGCTGTTTTTTGTTTTTTTTAAGTACAGAACAAAAACTTAATAATTTTGTTTTTATTTTGAGTTCACGCCTATGGCTGTCGACCAAAGCATGTTAGGGCGGGGCAAGGAAAATATTCTTTGGATTTAATGGGGGAGGGGCTTGGGGTTAAAAGGGGCGGGGCTTTTCAGACGGTAATTGCATTGATAAAGGCGGCTTTTTTGTTCAAGGGCAAAAGGCATGCAGTAATGATTAAAAGGAAAACCGAAAAAAAAATAATAATTAAAAAAAAAACTTTGTGTGGTTATTTAAGTGGTAAAAAAAAAAATATATATAACAGTGCAAGTTGATGGTGTGGCCATTTTTTATCGGTTTGTGTGATGATGGTCGGAAAATATTTCACGAATTATTGTGTCAATTTTTGATCTTTTGAGAAGAAATTAAAAAAAAAAGGAAACGTTTTTTGCTCTTAAGATATTATCAATGTAGCTTGCAAGTTAAAAACAAATTTAGCCATCTGGGCTGATAAAGTGAAGTAGGTGATAGCGTCGTAGAAAAATAGTCGTAATGATAAACGTGTAGTGGTATAGCTTTTTGCAGTGAATTCAGTATAGTGATCTTTTTGTGTAGAATTACCAGTAAGTACTTTGTAGTGGAATTCCTGTAGTGTTTAAAAAGATTCAAACTTCATCTACCAAATGTGTGGGGTTTTGTTTCTGTTTTCTTTTTAAGTATCACCTTTTTAAGTTTTAATCTTATTGTTTATAATATTATTATTATAAAGTAAAAATTTTAAATAAAAATCTTTTAAAGGTCTTTTTTGCCAGAGTGCCAATGATGTCAACACTGAATCCCAAAGATAATTAAAAAATAATTGATAAATAATTGATGCGATTTATTGTCATGTTTTAACTTAAGCTCTTTAGATTTAAGTATACTTTGCAAGCAGAAATTGTAATTATGCTATGATAAAGAGCCAGTTTTTTATTTTCTGACTGAAGATTTAGTTACACACTGTGAAACTCAGTACACATACAGCAACTCAAGGGTCTAGTTTTTAGAACGCGCTTAGGGGAAAACAAATTAAGTTCTTACTTTTTCTTTCTTTTTCTACTGCATTTGTAAACAAGTTATTTTGTGCTTACTGGGTTTGCTTAGATGTTTAATAGTCATCTCATTGTCTGTGTGCATTTTGGGGTTTTTCTATACTTTGTAGGTACGTGCCAAAAGATTTCTCAATTCACGGATTAGTTTGTTTGTTTGTTTGTGTGTTTGTTTGCAGGGGTATCCACTAGAAAACCTATTCTGTACAATTATTACTAGAGTTGGGGGAAAATTCAACAATTAAATGCCTTTGAAATATGAGAATTTTGTTATATATATATTATGATCCAGATTTGCATGGGTTTCAAATTTATTTTTGTTTTCCTTTTTTTAATTAATTGGGTGATTTACATATTTGAACATATTTGTATGCAACTGCATTTGTTTGCAGTTTGTGTCCAGCACTCAATTTCTTATTAAGGATAAAACAATGAAGTAATTATCGCGGGATTTGTCTCGTATTTGATGAAAGCTTGAAACACATTCTTCCCATTAACTTGTATTATATCTGATGACATCAATAGCAAAGGCAGCTGTGATTGGCCTGTCTTTTTTTTCCTTTCAGTCCAAGATTTCGGTTGTCCGTCAAATAACTTGGGCTGTTATTTTTCCAGTGGGTGTCTAGAAACTATTTATTGATAGAAATTTCCCGAGTTGAAGCAACTTTGTTGGGATTGGAATGTACTGGATTTAAATAGTCTGTGCATTTATTCCAAACGGGAAATAATATGTAAATAATGTTGAAGGAAATAATTTTTTTCTTTTGTTGTTTTTTGCATTTTATGTGAAACCAAAGTTAGAGTCAAATACCCACTGGAGAAGTAACAGCAAAGTGTCTTTGAACAGCATGAATGAATGTTTTGTGTAGAAATTGAAGAGAAAAATGAAAAATGTGGAAAATGAAATACTACTGCCAATGTGTTTTCATCAGGACTTTTTTATTTGAAATGCCCTTGTACAGTTAAAGAAAACAAAATTACACCTTTTCGTACAGCAATACTGGAGATGATTTCAATGAAAATTTGCCAATATTTTTGTTTCGTTCGTTTCACTTTGCTTAATGTTTCTTGTAACAATCTATTGCAATCCCAAATTTGAAATCTTAACTTTGTTGTTATTGTTGTTGGTTTTATTTTATTTATTTTTATTTCGTTCTGATATTTTCTAGCATCTATGCACTGCAACAATCGTCTTGTTTAAATGAAACTTCTGTGAAGTTGTTCGTCTAAGGTCTAGTCAGTATCGGTTGAATATTTTTGGACGGTCTCGTGTCTCAAGCATGAAACGTCCGTATCTTTTGCCAAATTTTGTGGTGACAAAAAAAAGGATAATTTGTGAGAATTCCACACGTTTGAGCTTTTGAATACACAATATATGTAGTTGGGTTTAGACAGAGTAATTGTAAATAATTTGAGTTCTCATATCTCGACCATAGATACAAACAAGTTTGCTCAAATTGCTCTGTTTCCATGGTTATGTTTTGTATGTGTATACTCATTTGAAAGCTCATAACTGGAGTGGTCGTTAATGGTCGTAAATTTTTTATTCAAATTTGTTTTCACCCAACAATTCGTCAAAAGCAGGGGGACAAAGGCGTCCAGGTCCTTCCACAGAAGAAATGATTTGAAAAACCACATGTGTGAAAAAACAAAATATGTGAGTTTTGTATATTGCAGACTGAAACACATTTGTCCTGAGTGTGTGTTTACATTGATCCAATACGTATGCATTTTATATACAAATCGGTTGGTATGGGATTTCTATCCTTATTTTATCCTCTATCAGTTGAAAAGACAGAGTCCTATTGGTTGATAATAGCTTGATATCTGCATCAAGCATGGTAGATATACGGTAGATGTGCTGGTGTGTCTTTGTGGGTGTGCGTGGGGGTGTGTGCGTGCGTGTTTGTGTGCGTGCGTGTTTGTGTGTCTGTGTACAAAATCTGACACTACCTCTCTATATCAATATGAATATCATCAAATGATGAATTATAACAAAAAAACAAAGATGTTTGTGTTTTAAATCTTGTACAGTACATCATCACTACGTCATCGTAGCAACAGATTCGGCAGAAATCATTCTGAAAAAAAAACAAACAAACAATCAAGAACCCATTCAAGTTTCAAAATGAAAAGGGGTCAAACCAAGTTTTTGTCTAAAAACTCCAATCTAATTTTTAAAAAACCACAACAAAAAACCTATTTATTTTGTAAAAACCAACTAATAACAAACGACAATGAGAATGTAATTTGTAAACTAATGCATGGAATTAAATTCCTGTTCATTAGTTTCAAATGAGAGAATTGGGAAATATATGCTTAGGGTCTTCTCGCCGTGTTTGATTAAAGAACGTCCAATATTCCTAAAAATACAAAAGGGTGAAGGTAAGATTGGAACTTTTTTCAAAGAAATTACTAGAATTGACTATGCGCACTTAACATCGGTCAAGAAAAAGAAAATGGCCCTTTTATTTGTTTTTAAGGCAATCTCTTGACATAACTGTGTAAGGCTTGCAAACCAAACGTAACGTTGGAATGTTGTCATTTTGCTTCAGAATAACTAACATATTTCCGACATGGCTTTGCTAGTCACTCGTGAAAATTAAGGTCCATGGTTCCTCCAAAAGAAATATTTGAAAAAAAAAAAACAATCTGGTTTATTTGTTGACAAAGTGAATTTATGAAATGCAAGAAAATGATGAATTTTGACCCATTGATGGAGTGGAGATCTCATCTGGCTTAAGATTAAAAAAAAGACAAAAAAGCAGTTATAAAGCAAAGTTCTACAACAGTACAAAAAAGTGTAAAAAAAAAAATTAATAATAATGATGATAATAATAATTAAGATAGACTAGTAGCACTCATTTACTTCTGTTCATTTTATGTTTGGGTCCATGGTAAACCGTATATATGGCTCCTATATATATAAATAATATTAATTAACAAAGTGTCTGCTGTTGTATTGCAATTAAGAATCTTATAGTAATATCTATTGGTAGATTTGTCGAGAAAAAAAAACAACAAACATTCAGGGAAATCTATATGGATGCATTGTAATGCTATTTTTCCAATTTCTTGCATGTAAATGCTTTAAAAAAAAATTATGTCAATACACTGAAGGAATTTTTTGTAAAGGAACTCGTTCCCTTCCATGTTTTGATTTTATCTTTAATAATAATAATTGATTGTAATTCTAGTTTCCGGGAATGGTTGGTATATTTTTTAGCGTTTTTTAGGATAATAAAGACACGTAGTATGTGTGTAACGTAGTGGGTTTTTGAGAGCACTCGTAGATTTTAGATGTAAAGGTTAAATCTGTCAGATGTCTGAAGTAGAAGTTAGAAAAATGAAATTTCATGATATTATGTGTACAGTGAATTTTTTGCTTTTAAATATTGAAAAAAACAAAAATGGAATGGTGAACAACTCCAGGCGGTCATGAATATGTATGTGTAATGTTCAGGTGGACCAATCCGGCTTTGAAGATTAGCTGCTTTGAACCAATCAGATCAGGCGTATGAAATATGTTAATTACAAGGATAAAACGAAGACTTGGATTGGCCTCCTCAGTTCACTTACAGTCGATCGCTCTGATAAACTTACCTATGATTAACAAAAAAAATCGAGAACAACTCTGGAAGTGGCCGTGGTTTCCTTCGTCACTTTTCAAAGTGAGGTGGGCTTTTAAAAAAACAAACTTGATCATTCTTGTGTGTGAATTCAACAGTACAATTAAAAGAGAGAAAAAAAAAAGAAAGAAATAGTGAATCTGTACATATTTTGTCGCGACACCTTTGATGAAAATGTCCCAAGATTCGGTTAGCACCTACAATTGAAGCAGTGAACAGTTGGGAACGTAGTGCTTCCAGATTTGTAACAAGAAGGAAAATCAAAAATTAGAACGTGGGACACGATCACAGTTCGAACCAATTCATGCTACCTTAAGGTCGCACACTTCAAACGCCAATGGAAAAAAAAAACACCAAATTTATGTGACGGGTCAACATTTTTTTACGGAAATTTAAATGAGAGTAGCTGACTAGCTTTCATATGTAGATCTTTGAAACAAGATATGGCAGAATCAGAGGTTTTAAAAAACAAAAAATGCTAAAATATTATTATGTGGAAAACAAAATCATTTCAAATTGTTTTTAATAATATGAAAAAAAATGTTGAAATGGATAATAATTAATTTTATGTGTACATGTACATACATTAAATACAAACCGTATCTTTTTACCACTGTAAGATGCAGACTATTCATATGCTCTATGCGGTGTGTTGCAGAATGGCGTTTATGAAAAAAAAAAGACAAAAAAAAAGAAAATTATTTTTTAATACAAGAAGAGTTATGGGGGACTAATATAAGCAGTAGATTCTGTTAGATCCAGAGTAATTCAAATAAGGGTTCAATTTTATCCCTTCGTTAAGCAGAATTCAACAAAAATCGTTCAGCAAATTTGGAATTTGGTTACCAACTTACCAGCTAAGTATTGGTATTCTGCATAAGATGGCCGACGCTCCAGCTTTACCTGGCTTTGTCATTTTAAACTTGCTTAGCGAATTATTGTAATTCTGTTTAACGGGTTGATGAAATTGACCCTCCAGATCCTAGTGAATTTTAAGGTAGCTTGATTTAAGGTCATGTCAGAGGGTAAAGGTCAATTGGGTATGCCTTCACAACACAAGTAGTTTAACCCACGGAACTTAAAAGGTTTTAAACTGTATAAAAAGCTTGTGTTATTTTTTGTGTTTCTTTTCTTTATTTTCTTCAAGTAAATTATTCTTCACTCTTAAAAGTACTATCCAAACTTGTCCTGTGAGTTTATTCTTTTGGCATGTGGATGCCAGTCTGTGTCTCAAAGCATCTGATGTGGACGTTGTCATGGTGATCACCGTGGCAACAGCCATGGCAACAGCCATGGTTGACATTGGGATTACAAAACAACTTTATAAAGAAACGGCGCATGCTCCAGCGTATGCTTGACTTATTCACGACAATCAGACAAGCATTCCATTCATTGAGACTAAAAGAGTGAACAATTATTTTCTTCGGAGGCAACAAAGAAAGAAATAGCATGGAAAAAAAAAGTTCCTTGGGGGAAAATTGTTTCCGATTCAGCCATGTTGGTTCTGCAGGAATAGACGACCATAGTTTTATAATTTATTTTTATAAGCTTGTCCTCTTAGGGATTGGGTCATGACTTAAAGGGGAATTCTATCCTAACCTGCTTTGATGCAATATTTCTTAAGCAATATTTTATAGCTCAATATATGCTAGAGAATTTCCAATTGCATATATGAAGACAAAAAAGAAACATTTTTTGGTTGCCAGGACTACAGTTGAATGTTATTACGTAGATAGGGTTTGTGGATGGATGCTGTAAAAAGTTGATATTTTTGAGATTTTATAAATTTTGCATCTCATCTGAGTGATATGGATTTGGCGATAGTTTAATACCTTCCCCGATTATGTACAACCACATGGCTGAATAGGAAACGTGTAAAATGTAGAAAACCTACTTACAAATGGGCATCTTTCATGTTCCAAGGCTAGGTTTTTTTGAGAAAAAAACTTTAGATCCAAGCTGTTTTTGTTTTTAAATAACAGCTTTTGGTGCAATTTATGTCAGGACCAAGAAACTATTAAGAAAAGGTTGCATGTGGAACCTAATGGAACTAATTTGATATGCAAATTTAGTAACTTATGTTAATTAGTTGTATGCATATGCAAATTATGTACCTGGTATCACATGTGACCTTAAAGTGCCCCATATTTTAATATAAGGCTCAGTACCATATCGTTATACTAGAAAACTAGGTTTAAGGAAAAACAAACTTATTTGTTAAGATATGTTAAGTTTCATGGAGGAAAGACCATTTTTATCCATTTCATATGTAGATTTTTTGTTGCTATTGTCATTTTTGTACATTTTTCTGTAACTTAAGAAGAAAAAATGGAATGTTCTGAATATTAAGGCATTTTTTAATTGCAGGTGACAATTTTTTTTGTTCGTTTTTAATTTGGGATCGCTGTAGATTTTTCCATCTTGGGAGAGTTTAAATGTATTTTTCATACTTATATTTAATGCCCTTAAAAGATTTTATTGTATCTTTTCAAACCGTTCCGGAAGATTCTCCTATCTTTTGTCCTTTCAGAAAAAAATGGAACTGTTTCTTAACCTTAGGTTATTGGAGTAAAAGAATTTCCGAAAAATCTACCAGTTTAATAATGAATTTGTTTTGACAAAAGAAAAATAGATTTTGAAATGAAACGAACAGTCATGATTGGTCTGTTCTCACCTGAGTATGGTAATTTTAAGACAAAAGGTAGGAAAATCTTCCAGCTGATTGGCTGTCGGACAAGAAAGGTGTTTTTATTGGTCAGTGCACTCTCTCCAAAAACAGTAGTAGATAATGTAGAAATGGGGTAACAACAAGTTCCTAAAAATTAAAAAAAAAAAAGAATAATAAAAAAAACATGTTTGACTTCTGTACAGGAAACAAGTTTTTTCCTTGTAACTTATTTGTGTTTTTTGCATGTGTGGCAAGTGTCTGCAACGTTTAAAGTATTTTTACCTTTAGCCTTTGAGAAAGATCCTGCGAGGAGCAAAATGTCGGGCCCTTCTAGAAGAATGAAGACTATTCTATATCTACACGCTTGGAGTTAGAAGGGCCTGGCGCGTTTTGATCCGGCCCTCCTATTTCTCCAAGCATTTTATATTAATTTCAGGTCATTATTTTGGCTTATGAGCAGTTTGCAGCAGTTTATTACTTGCATTTATTAATATCAACATAATCTAGGAGAAAAGATTACAATCAGGCAACATATGTTGAGATTTGACATCCAAGTTTGAATGGTAGCCCCACAGTCAAACTTAGAGGGCGCTATCAATATGGCAGCTGTTTTACTTCCATATCATATGGCATGGCTTGCCCACCAAGGCCCAAAGAATCTTTCTTTCCTTCATGCTAAGCAGTGAAAGTGGAAGAAGACACTCTAAGCATGATCTGATAGACCTTTAAGACAAGAACCAAGATGTAACACATGGTACATATCCATGGAACATTCATTGGACTTGGGCCAAGTTAAGTCAGCAGGCCCTGTAATAATACAAGTTGTGCTGCCTGAAGTCTACTCTACTGAGTCCTATTCAATCCTGCAATAACAGATAGGGAACTTAGAAGGAACCAATGGGTCTCATTCTACTCTCTGTGCATGGTATGTTTATATCATTTATTATCATTAAGGCGTTGCTGGACATTAGTTAGCTGGTACCCAGCTTCTACAGTAAACAAAGGCCGTGTCCCAATTCTCTGGCTGCGGCTGCAAATTTCGCACGCACCTATGGCAGCCACTAGCCAGTGACTGCAGCCATTTCCATAGACTTGTGTGTTATTTGCATTCGCAGCCAGAGAATTGGGACACTGCCTAACTCTCCTAAATATGACTCTTCATTTGTTGGGTCTGTCTGGTTACCAGCTAACCAAAGTGGACTAATAGCGCTCCGCACTAATGACGTCACAAAATCCCCGGATGTCAGACAAACATTGTCTCACACGCGTAGTGTACATGGACGCGCACACGCACACACGTGCATGGTTGCAATGTTTGTCTGAGATCCGGTGCTATTTTTAGCGTAAGTGCGGAGCGCTATTGTCCGGGAACGGCATCTTACATCTATCTTAATTCTTATGGTTCAGTTTAGTCTGTTGCTGGAAAGAATTCCACTGACGGCCATGACTTATACACGTACACACTACCTATGGAACCCACAGAGGGCTTTTTGAGAAAACTGGCTGCCGTTGCATTCGAAGTGTATCAATGTAGTTCAAAAACACCCTGTAAAACTCACTATCCAGATATGCTGCCCTAGTGTTACACACCTGAGATTGAAGTTCATCGTACCTTGTAAAAAGTTAACTCTTGGAGGACATATTCCCTTTTCAATAATGGCCGTCAGTGGAATTCTTTCCCAGTTGTTTTGTAATAGCACTCCGCACTAATGACAAAATCCCCGGATGTCAGACAAACATTGTCTTACACACGTAGTATACATGCACATGCACACCCACACACGTTTGCATGGTTGCAATGTTTGTCTGAGATCTGGTGCTATTTTTAGCGCAAGTGTGGAGCGCTATTGCAGTTAAAGTAGAACAGGTCATTTACTTTCATGAAACAATGATCTAGTTCATTCAATCTGTCAATGAGTATAGCGAATCTACCGGACTCCATATTGCCACTCAGAATTGCACATAGGCAGAACATGCATCTATTATACAGCTCGTTGCCTCTGGTCCGAAGCTTTCCTGAGCAGCTGGTGTATATCATGGGTTTTAGTGCAAGCATCTTCACAGGTGGGCTTTAACTTTCTCACCAGTGTGACTGTTAAATCATTGCACAGCTGATGATTGTACTTCTGCATTAATGCACACTTTTGACATTGACGTTGAGGCAATATTAAAGGGTCATTACACCAGATTAGGGCAGGATTTGTGACTGGTGTCCCTTACACGTGTCCCATAAGATGTTAGAGATTAGTGCCTTAGTGGTGCACCTTGTATTTGTGGATCTTTTAGAAATGTCGACATATGAATCATCTCTGTCTTCTTAATCTGAAAGACAGGTTGCGGATTTATGTTGGAACTGAAGCTCTGTTTTATTACTGGAGACAGGGAATCTTCATCTAAATCACAGCCAAAGCTTCTATTCGCATTTTTAAAAAGCTGCATCCTCTTTGAGTGATCCACCATGTACAATTTCTCAGGTTGCAGTATTGCTAATGTTTTGAGTATCTTCAATAATCCTTGGGATGTAGTGGTATGCAAGTGGTTTCATGGCTTCTGACTGCTAAACAAACAAAGATAATTGACTATACGGGACACTACCAACATAGGGCTGGATAGCTCAGTTGGTAGTGTTCCAGTATACAAATTCCACATGCCGTTTGAGGGTGAACAGTCCCTTAATAGCTCCCAAGGTGTTGGAAGTAGTTTGTCAACCTCCAACACCGAGGGAGCTAGAATCGACTGTCCAGCCGAAATAAACCATATGATATTTGTTTTACTATACCTCATAAATATTCTTTATTGTTCACAATTTCGTTGAGAACTGCAGCAAACGTTCGTTTTGATGAACTTCATGTAGGGCGAAGTTCATGCACATGCACTGTCAACTAGGATAGATGTTAGTGAGATGTTACATGTGTAACAGTTCCTTCGGAGATTCCCTAGCCTACTCGCTGGTGATCAGCAAATATATTCACTGGCATATGATGGTGAATTGACCAATTGGGATTCGGCTATAGGTCATGAACATAAATTTATGAGGTATAGTAATACAGTATATTGGAGCTTCAGTCACTTTTCATATCTGAATGGCCTGACATTTTTGCACTAAAATGTCGGATACAGAACCAAAAGCCAAAGTCAAGAGTCCATACTAAGAGAGCCTGGGTGATGTACCTAGAATAATTGTTCCATTTCTGCTCTAAGATCCTGTCATAGTTATTCATACATCTCTGAATACCAAGACCGGTATACATAAAGTAGCATCAAGTCTGATTTAAGCAGGCTATTTGGCACAAAATTTACAAATCATGAAAACAACTTTGCTCGGCAAAAATGGAATAATTATGTGTGGAAATGCCATGAGATCTTTATACATAAGCTAAGTGCTTTCTTCATAAGAATTTTTTTGAGTTTTGACAAGCTAGCTGGTGTTTTTTTTATGGAAGACACTTTGTGCCAAGTGGTCTTAAAGGTAATATCATACTTTGGTAAGAAACCAAAACAGAAATGTTCACAGATTTACGTATAACTTACCGGTAATGAAGATGGTGGTGGTAGAAACATACCGTTAAAATGTTCCTGCCTGAAATGGTGTATTTATCCAGAAATTGGTAAACCAACGACCGAAAATCTTGTTGATCTTTTAAAAGATCAAAAATAAAAGAGAAAAGACTTAAGAAATACTGTGGCCATTTTTCACTGTTTTCTCAAAAAGTGGACACCGTATGGGACTGAAATTTTCACCCATGACTGTTACTGTGTCTGTCTTCATATTTTTGCCCGTGAATCTTTATTTATTTGATAAAAAAACAAAGTATGATATTACCTTTAAGTCTTTATCACAAGGGGCATGCCACTACCAGTGTGGTAAGGTACTATCATACTGAAACAGAAATCTTCACAGATTTACCTGTAACTTACAGGGGATAGAGGTAGTGATGGTAGAAACATACAATTAACATTTTTCTGCCTGAAATGCTGTAAAACTATTGACTCCAAACAATTTGGATCTTTTTAAGGTAATATCATACTTTGGTAAGACACCAAAACAGAAATGTCCACAGATTTTATGTATAACTTACAGGGTATGAAGATGGTGGTGGTAGAAACATACAGTTAAAATGTTTCTGCTTCAAATGGTGTTTTTTATCCAGAAATTAGTAAACGACCAAAAATCTTGTTGATTTTTTAAAAGATAAAATAAAAGAGAAAAGACTTACTGTGGCTGTTTTTCACCGTTTTCTCAAAAAGTGGGCGCTGTATGAAACTGAAATTTTCACAGATGACTGTTACTGTATCTTTTTTTTTGGCCATTAATCTGTATTTCTTTGCCAAAAACTTACGAGTATGATATTTTAAGTGCAGTACAGCCATTTTCCTCCAAGAAAAACTGTCAATTTTATGAGAAGTGCCAACTGGTCTTCATTTACTCATATGTGTGCGTTTCTATTTGCATTTTCTATCTCTACAGGTAGCAGTTGATCCCCTTATGTACAAGTGCGCCAAGTAACATATCAGTGCTGTGGATTCTACGCTTCTCAAGGTAAGATTTGTAGTCAACCAATGTATACCCTCCCTTTGAGAACCAGGGGTCGATTTCACCAACGCTTTGCAGTCATCGTAAAGCCCAAATCCATCGCTAAACAGAAAATCAAACGCTACTTTGCATAGCAATTTTCTGTTTAGCGATGGATTTGGGCTTTACGATGATCGCAAAGCATTAGTGAAATTGGCCCCTGGTGCCAGTTTCATGGAGCTGCTCAATGGTAAAGTACAGGATTGGTAACATACCCAAACAGAAATGTTCACAGATTTACGTAAAACTTTCAGGATATGAAGATGTGCTGGTAGAAACATACTGTTAAAATGTTTCCGTCTGAAATGGTGTATTTATCCAGAAATTAGTCAAACAAAGTCTGAAAGCAGTTTTGATCTCAGGGAAACCTCTTTTCATGTTTTTAAAGAAAAATTGAGTCGGGTTTTTTCTATTTTTTCGTGACTCGGATGTTTGTTTGAGCTCAAATTTTCACAGGTTTATTATTTCGCGTCCATGCTGGATCAGACAAAGAGTGAGTGCTGTTCTGTGACCTTTACTAATCATGTATTATACCTTAAATGGTAGGCCCAACTGCCAAACTTAGAGGGCGCTATCAACATGGCTGCTATTTAGTACTATGGTACTTGCTAAGAGGACTTATAAACAAAACCAAGAAAACACACAATATTTCCAGTTTCTTTTCCACCTTTTGCAAGTGGGTTTATTGTACAATATGGAACATTACTGAATCAGTTTTTTGAATGTCCTTATCTGTTTTATTTTAATTTAAGTGAGTTTTAGGTTCGGTGTTCCCTGTTCCCATACACTCTGGCCATCCTTGCAAGTTCCAGTAGTTTAGATGATGCCAATCTGTTGAAAACAAAGAGCAGAAATGAGAACAAAATCAATACATTTCTTTGTAATGGACAGAAGAGCAAGTTCATGGTTTACCGCATGTTGCCTATGTCAAGAAATTGGACTAGCACTGGTTAAGTTGAGGATGTGAAGGTTCTTATGCAACAAGTGAAGCTTTCAATGACTATCCTGATAAGATCCTTCCAGAACTTTGAAACCCTGCTCAAGGATGGTGCCATAGTCTGTGAGCATGAACCTTAACAGAACTCTACATCAATCGCAAAGACACTGACATAGTCAAAAGTTTGCATGAGGAACAAGTGGCTTATGGTAGAGAATCATGTATGGTCTATTTGAGTGTATTCCAGTTACTCCAGAGGGTAATGAGCTAGCAAGAGAGGTCCAGTATTAAGGAGGAAGATCTTTTACCCTCCAAATTGCTACATGAGACATCAGCCAGAGGTCTACAATACATTCAACACTTTGTAAAAGCGTGTTAGCACTGAGAGCAGAGGTAGTACTCCACGACTACCAAGGCATCAGCCTTCTTTACCCTTGGTCTTGTTCTACCCTTCTAAACTTCCCAGAGATATTGATGTACCAATGGAAGAGGCTTGTGAACTGTTCAAAGGACTAGAATGAGCTTATTCTTCTGCTTACCTTGTTTGCGATGTCCAGGGCGTCATAGTCCGGGGCCAGTCTCACGTAAGCCTTCTTCTGCCCGTCCGGTCTACAAACAAACATCAAGAATGAAATCGTTGTTCACAACATCTGAATTTGTTTCAATCAATTTCATGATTACAATAATCCTCTGATACAAAAATCGCAGGTTACCAACTTTATGTTATGCGTAGTGATGTCATTTGTTTTGGCAAAACATTTATCTGACATAGTTTGGTCTTATCAGCGTGATGAACTATATGAAAGGTACTTTTCCAGGGAGTGTACAGGTGAAATTTGATTCCTGAACTTCTGATTTGTGTTGCGGACCGCTTTTAGATAGCCTAGTTGGGCTGGTAAAGATGAGTAATCTGAACAGCAGCAAATACCACCATACTACAATCTATGCTGATGATATTGCTGTAATTCTGCAACATTTGCCTTCACGTTATTAGCAGTGCTTTCCAAGGTGCCTATAGAAATGAGTATGTTGTTGGATGTTAGACCTGGGTCGATTTCATGAAGGATAACCCATCGTATCCTAAAGGCTGTAATGTATCAAAAGTTCTATGATTGATAGTAAGTTACGATGAGTTGGGTGATATCGACCCCCGCTTGTGTAGCGATTGAATTCGGACCGTTACATTTACTTGGTCAGCTTGGGCCGTGTCTAAATCTAGGGATGTGGGGCGACAGTCTCGTTTTGGATTGCTGACCTGATGAGGGTGTTGACCTTAGCTACATCGATGTCGTACAGCTTCTTGACGGCCGTCTTGATCTGGAACTTGTTGGCCTTAAGGGCGGTGATGAAGACCAGGGTGTTGTTCTCCTCGATCTTCTTCATGGCGCTCTCTGTTGTCAGTGGGTACTTGATGATGGTGAACTGGTCAAGCCTTCAAATGGATTAAAAGACACAAACGTTGGCGGAAACCAAAACATTATCGACCGCCTTTATGACAGACTTTCATCTTTTTTTTAAATTCATTCACATGCGGAGCTTCTTCAATCAGACTAACTCTAGGGCATTAAAGAGCAAACATGAGACCCCAAAAATAAAAGGATAGGTGTGCCTTTGGTCAATCTTAAGAACAAATCCAAGTTATCAGTGTGAAATTTTACCCTTTTTAGACCGAACCACCGTGAGACTTACTTGGGCCTGCTTGGTACACTCTTGCGTGGGTACTTGGGCTTCCTGGGTGTCTTCAGGGTCTTGGGTCGCCTGAAGGTCACCATCTTGCGCACCTTCCTCTTGCGGGTTGCGACATTCCCGCGAAGGACTGCCTTCTTGGCCTAAACACATCCAAAAGTCACCCACAGGTGTTTTGTTAGTAACATAATTGCAAGCAGACAAGTTTTCTGATTTAAAATTTTTCGGTCTTTGATCTACAGCTTCAGTTTTAAATGAAAAATGGGAGAAAAAGAGACTTCAATCCAGCAAGCTTTGAACCTCACATGGACTTCAATGGGTTAAGATTTGTTCGTCCTTGTAAGCAAGTTTTGGAAATCGGTAAGCACGAATCAGCTGATTCCCAGGTAAGTGCCGGGCAAGAAGAGAAATTTGAGGCTTACCTTAAGTGCATCGCTCTTGGCCTTGGCCTTAGCCTCAAGCTTTGCTCTGGCTTCAACCTTGGCTGCGGACTCAGTCTGAGCTGGCCCCTTCTTGCCGGTCCTACGAAGAGCTGGAGGGAAACAAAGATAAATACAATGAATTATCAATTAGGCCTACTATTACTAAATAAGTGATAGGCCTAGATTTTAAATATCACAAAGCAGTTCTCACAAATAGGCCTACGCCTACGGGGGAATTTCAGATACGGGGTGAATTATATCACAGAAATATTGATAAATTGCCAAGTCTGGATGAGTTTCAGGAGCTTTTTAATTTTTATTTGTTGTCTGAGCCATCCAACATGTGGCATGATATTGCATAATGCAATGATACACGCCTGGTCTCAATTTAACGATGGAAAGGAATAAATTCATCTTTACATCATAACATAAAGCTAGTGTGATGTCACAAAGTTTTATTGCGAAATCATCAAAGCATCGAAAAAGATGAATCAGTCACAGTCACAAAAATGTAGCAAGAACTAAAAAGAAGGGCCAACAAAATTAATTTGCAATAAAATGCAAACATTTCACATGGCCCAACTTCATGTCCTAGGCCTAATTACTTAATTAGGCCTACTAATTTAAGGCCTTTGTCGAATGCCAGAAAAATAAGGATTGTAAGTGATAGGTTTATTTGCCGCAAAAATGTTGTTAAAATGCCTGTAAACATTGTAAAAAGGTAAAAAGAAAAACATTTTAATTGCTAAATTCAGACGAAACAGCGCCCTCTCGCTCATTGCGACTGCACACAAACACATTGGCTTCATTATCCGATCCAAAAAACATCGATTAACTTCAAAACTACGAATGGAATTTGTACCAAACAAAGACAAATGATTAGTTACATCATTCAGATGACAGCTTTCTGTCGTGTTTTGTGTTTTATTCCCGTGAAATGTGAAAAATGTCGAATTATTTCGAGATTCCACTTGCCTTCCTTACGAGCTTTGGGCCCCATCTTGGATAAAAGAGACCGGAAGTTGGTAAGCGGGTTTCACGTGCTGACCCTTGACCTTAGTTTATTTTTATTATTTAAATAAAAATGCGCCCGTCGTTTTAATCTAAATTTCAAAGTTATTTCACATGAACTGTGCTTTATATGTATATTTTCAAATATTTAAATAAGATTTTATCGTCTCATTTTCTTTGTTTTTTTTATTTGTGGGTTTAATAAGAAGAGTAATGATTTTAGCGTGCGCAAACAAACGTATTGACCTCAGGTCATCAGTTACGATTTATCTTCCGGGTCAGCGTCACTATGCAATTCTGCATTTCGGGTAAGTGAAAACGGTTTGAATTTACACAAATTATAAATGATGATATGATGGCCTACTTCTTTCATATGTAACTTGTACCGCATTGTTACGTCCTGAAGTACAGAGTATTGAGTCGAATGAACATCTGCGTGATTTAAATCAGAAAAAATAAGAAGAAAATCAAGAAGGCTTTCGTTTCTTTACGAGTACGAGTACGACTTTTACTATTTATTTGTTTTAGACTTTACTTTCCCATGCAGCTACTCGAGTCCCAGCCTGTCAATGTCATTTGTCAATGCCTAGCTAGCTGTAAGTGTAAGGCTGTACTGTAGAGTGTAGGCCTATTACTATTATTACTCTAGTATAACGTTAGTGTATTTGATTGGTTTATTTAGGCCTAGGCCTAGTTGTTTATTAAAGTTGGGTTTAATTATTTAGGTGGACAGTGAGGCTAAAAACATGTCGTCCGCGTTCACGTTCTGTTCACATCCATTCCGCTAATTAACGTTCATGCTGCTAGCACCATCTTTACACAGCGAAAAATCCCTTACAAGAATTGGCACGAAATGGCCGCAAGAGGGCGTCACGATCATCTCATTATGTGACGTACAAATTTGTACATTTCTTCGACCTTTTGACCATTTTTTGTGGTGTCACCCGACGTTCGAGAACTCACTGACTCCGCAGTCGTATTTGAACTTTGGTCAGCTGTATTTTTGTTGCAGTTTTACTGCGAAACCGCGCAAATTGCAAATTCGGTACTGAAAGTAGGAATCAGATGATAGAGGGCGTTTATGTTTATGATATAGTTTCGTCAAATTCATAGATTCGTTGCAACAATCCCACTTGGTGTAGGCCGGAACTTGTAGTGAAGTAGTCCCACTTACTGGGCCGTTAGAGCTCCTTTTGAACAATTTTTGACTTCACCAACGCAGATCAAATCTATGTTGCAAAGATCATAACCCTTGGCTTGTCCTTGGTCCATGATTGTAACCCTTGCAATTGGTCTGTCGGACCAAGGCAAGGTTTACAATCATCACAACTATCCCAAACTCTAGTCAATCGATCCAAAGGCAACTTCCATTCGATCCAAGTCAAGTACGAGCTCAACTTATTTAGAATTGTGACTTTTTACAACAGAAAATGTCATGATACTGATATGGTAGCATAATCAAACATTTTGTGTTATATTTGTTATCAATATAGGCCGTGATTTTGACAACCAGAGAGGTGGTACTGTGAAACCTAACCAGTGAATTTCAGTTCTTTGAATAACCCACCGAGTACCGGCCCCAGTTCCACCATGGCACTGCCCACTATGCCAGCATACTGGACAGCTCGCTATAAGAATGTTCAGGAACGTTCCATGGTGCAGAGACGGACCCATGAGGCTGATTTTAGGGAACAGTGGGGAAAGAATGCCAAATACTTCAATAGCTCCGATGTCCAGAGTACGAAGCAACGGGCGTGGACCTCGGACCAGTCGTTCTATCACAGGTATCAATATTTTTTAACTGCTCTTCCTTTTCCCAAGTTCCTTAGTTTTGTATCGTGTTGACATCTTTATCCGTATCAAAGCATTGTCAGCAAAATCAATGGTTTACACATTGTCCACAGAATTACTTTAACCCTAACCCGATTCCAAGTTGGAATCGCGATTCCAGTCGGAACCGATTCCATTTTTCGCCGGCAAAAATAACATTGAAATAAAGGCAAACTCCGGGGTGATGTACGGAGTACAAGTTCGTAAGAATTCAGCAAGGCAAAGGCATTGGGACAGTGGGTTAGGAGCCACTTTTGACTACCGGGGTAGTAGGTATACCGGCACCTAAAAAACCTTGGTTTTCAGTATTACCGGCAACTTCTAAATGCACAAATTACCATCATCTCATTTTTTTATCAGTCATACCATGGAGTAAGGAATTAGTGGTCATACATCGTGAGTCGTTCAGCTTGTAGTTTTCTTGCCAATCTATAATTTCTAAGTAATTTTAGTTTGTGATATTCTTACAAAATCCACATTTTATTGGCAAGCATTTAATTCAATAGCCTTGAAACAGGCTAACGTTTTTGTTAATTACTTCTCGAGTCAAAACTATTCCATTGAAAAAAGATTACGAATCTAAGGTGAAGTCGAGTAGGGCCTATCAACTTTTTCATTGGCAAAAATGGATTGCAGATTCGTCGACATTTTAAGCAAGACAGTCTACACCTTTTCTGCACATTTTCGTCAACCTTGAAAGATGTTTACGTTACGTACCTTGGTTGGTGCCCATGGGACAACTACACAACATAAATTGGAAACCCATCAATGGAACCAACGCGCTGGTTTTCAGGCAACCACGTGCAAGCTTGTCATAATTATTGTTAGTGAATACCAGGGTTGATAAAAATCATGATTTTTATTTTTAAAATGGAGAAAAAAAATCGGATTTGTTAGATTTAAATCAGAATTTTTTTATTTAAATCGATTTTTTTAATTTAAATTAAATTCTTAATTGTTTTTAGGTAATAACATCTTACTATCATAACATTTTGCTTCTAAAACCCCATAAATGCTGTCGTTAGGTTGTTTTTAGTAAAACAAAAATATAGGCCTTGAAATTTCACAGTAGGCATTGCCTTTGATTATAAAAGTTGATAAATTGTTATTGTCATAACAATGGGCAGTTCTGTTATTTCCTTTCCCTATGTTGCCTTCTTACTATTGACTCTTGGAAGGGAACTGCTCTTGACATTGTCGTTGATCTGTTGATACCATTACCCCAGTCATGAATCTTCATTTTGATGAATCATGGTTTCTGACAATCTTGACACACAGCATGGATGCGTATAAAAGCCGTGATGAGCATGAACGCAAAGCTCGGAGTCTAACTCATAGACGGAAGAAACTCAAACAGTTACTGGACTCAGAGAGAGATGGATATGAAGGAGAGATGAAAGGACTGTCACCTGCTAACTATGAACGTCTCAAGATCATGACTGATCGCACCGATGATCTCAAATCAAGAAAAGAAAAAGACAGAAAAGAGGTTTGATTCTTGACAATTTTCTTCTTTTCTTTTAATAATAATAATAATAAAAGAGACATTTATAATGCGCATTGCACAACATATCCACCAAGAGGGTGCTCAAGGCGTCTACCATTATTATCCCTGGTCATCGGGCCCCACTAACATTCCTAAAACAATCTCAACTCCCTGGGGAGTATACAGCCCTGGCTACTGTAATGCACACATTGGCTAATGAAGCACTGTAATGCGCACGATGGCTAATTAAGCACACAAAGCCATCTCTACCCTCACGGGTACCCATTTACACCTGGGTGAAGAGGAGCAATATGTGACAAAGCGTCTTGCCCAAGGATGCAAGCACCAATAACACATGGCTGGATTCGAACCCACAATCTGTAGATTGACCACAAGATCTTGGGTACGACATGCCAGACCACTGGGCCACAGCACCCCACATGGGTGGTTTTGATTTGAGTAAAACAAATTTAGGTTGATGGGACGTAGACCTGCCATCTTATCGGCGAAACGATGATGGTACAATATAACTGTTGGAGGGTGGGTGAAGGGTCAATTGGCTTCCTTTGTTTGACCTCTGGCCGAGTACACCCTACGCAGTAAAAGGCTCATCCTACTTTATATGTTGTTGGTCTCGCTGATAGGACCTCCACACTTACGAGCTGTTCATTGTAGGTTCAGCACCCTTGTGAGCAGGCCTGTGATTCTTTTTTCAAACCATGCCTACCAGGCACTTTATACTCTGAAGCCAAAAGGAAATTTGTTATTATTGATTTATTCGTTGAGGAGATAGAATTACCAGTATGCAAACAAATTGATTGCCCTAAGAACATTTTAAGGAAATCTGTTTGGAGTAGGACTCAAACCTTTAACCTCTATATCACGTGAGTGCTCTAATTATAACCATCCCTACCAGGCTTTGCGCTAACTTTTTTATGGCTAGCACACCGGGCCAGCTTACTGCAGATTTTACAAGCCCTTTTAGATTTTTACTAGCCTGTACACATGTTGATCCATACCTTAACAGGTAGGTTCCTTTTTTTTTACTAGCCAACCGGGCAACCAAGGAAGTGAGTCTAGCTAGCCCAGAGTGGTTTTTGCTAGACATTGTACGCCGGGCTAGTACTATTTCGAACCCTGCCTACAATGAAGGCGTCTTTGATGGTTTATATTTGTTCAGGATGGTAGTGAGCCATGTTTACTCCCATGTTGCACGAAAGCAACGCCAATTTGATCAGTTTGAATATATTTAAGTGCAAGTATTTTATTGATTGAATGGACTTGCATCTTTGTTTCGTTATAGTTTGCTGATCAGCGGATGTATGAACACTGGAAACAGAACAATCCAGATTTGAGACAGGTAGGTACCCCATTATCAACATCATTTACAATTTGAAGATGCTCTCATTTTAATAGTTGAAAAACTGAGAATGAAATTTTGTAAGGACTAAGGAAATTATTAGCAGATTCAGTAGACAATTGAATTTCATGTTATGCGCGATTGATCATTGTCATGATTGTCATGAAGACCGTGAAATACAAAGGGTAATTATTATTATTATTTTTATTATTCTGGGTTGTAGACTTTACGTACACACCACCATGGTTCAGCCTAGTCTTGGAGCCTGAGCCTCAATCATGTCAATGGACCTTTCCCATGAAATATGCTAATTAGATATGTGCACACGCAAATGCACCACTGGTTGGCAGGGAAATTGCAGCTACATTAGGCAGGTACGTACCACATACAATGCAGCCGGGATGTAGCTTGCCAACCAGTGATGCATTTGCGCATACGCGTATCTAAATAGCATATTTCATGGGAAAGGTCGATTTCAAATAGACTTTGGAGCTGGGTCTTCAACTTGATAGCGCATATGCGCAAGCTCACAATTGCACGCGTATGCTCTGAGCTAGCAAATAGAGACTTCAGTCTGCTGCCACCAACGTCTCAAAAGTCTCCCATTGACAACTGATTTTGCTTGAAATACCCAGATTGAAGCCGAGATGCACAAGAAGCACGTCATCCACGGTTGGGGCGAGCAGGTAGACACCCACAAGGAGCAGCTGGAGTCTGCTCGTAGGGAACAGGAGAAGGAGCACAGTCAGATGGAGCGAGAAAGACAGGCCGCCCTGGAAAAGGAACGGCAGGACCAGGAGGCCAAGCTGAGGGAGGAGAAGCAGTTGGCGGGACAGCTGAAGGAACAGATGAATGAATTAAGACAGAGGGAAGCTGAGGTATGTCTGAAAGGAATTCTTCTTTGTAGGATAATGAATTTATGGAATCATTCTGAAACTTCAAACGTGGTATTGATGAATAGTCAGTCCCTCATTATTAAACTGCCTACTGATTCAAATTGGTGAACCCATACCAGTTTCTAAGAGATAATCAGTGTAACTTCATGAAATTCCTAAGATATTCTGTCTCCGTGTAAACATCATGTAAGAATTGTTTGTACTTTCGCACTTCTATTTTGTTCGCACTTCTTGTAAGATCTCAACATTTTAACTTGCCTGCTCTAGTCATCATCATTGGTCTCCTGATGATGACTAGAGTTGGCTAGTCGAAACGTTGAGACCTTACGAGAAGTGCAAACGAAATAGAAGTGCGAAAGTACGAACGATTCTTACATTATGTTTACACAGAGACAGCAATTTTAGGAATTTCTTACATGGTGTTTCCCGCAAACCGATCCTCATACCAATTGTCACCATACAAAGCCTCAAATCTTTCTTTTAAACATGATGCCAATAGGTTCTCAGTAAGTATTCTTATAGAGCATGTTCAACACTCAACAAACCTTGCTTTATTTGTTACCGGTATTTGTTTTATTCTCTGGTTTTCGTCAATGGGGGCAGCAGACGCATTTGTGTGCTTTTGTGACGTCAGATATGGGAGCCTTTTCTTTTGAACAACAGGCTCCCATATCTGACGTCACAAAATCATACAGATTTGTCTGCTGCCCCCGTTGATGAAATTTTGGGAACCTTGTGGGTTGAGCATGTTTAGAGGAAATTCATCCAAAAAGACTCTCTTTCTGTTCAGTGTGAGATAAATATTGATTTTTCTCATGTCAAATAATTCAAGGATATTAGTTCTAACAAATAAAGCTTTAATAGCTTTCTCTCTCTCTGTCATGATTTGCCCTTTGATGACTTTGTGGCGAGTAGGCTTGGGCGATTCCAGCATTTTCAGAATCAATTCCGATTCTAGGCTGGAATCACGATTCCACCCGGAATCGATTCCAATTTCGCCGTCAAAAATAACATTGAAATAATGGCAAACTTTGGAAGGTGACGTGCGAAGTTCATATTGAAACAGCACTCTTTGTGGTTTTGCAGACAAAGCACAGACAGTGCCACACGCGATTAAGTTCTTTGATGCGTACAAATCAGCCAGGCTTTATTTCTTTGAAGAATGTTAGAATCGTTTCAGTTGCTTAAATGATCCAACAACCCAAGAATGGCTCAACGCATTTTGGAATCGAAACTCAAAACTCAAAATCGATCTATTCACAAAATCGATTCCTCAACAAAGTGGAATCGTGCTTCCGATTCCATATTTGGAATCGATTCTCATCGATTCCACCATGGAATCCCCCAAGCCTAGTTTCGAATGATTCTCATTTTGAGAACAGTTTGAAAGGAATATTTTTCCTGTGTCCACGGTATTTTTCATCATAGTTTATCCCTCTCCCTCTCCCCAGGCGGAGAAGCTGAAGCATGAGCAGGATCGTCTCTTGCAGCGTCAGTGGGATCTAGACAAGCTTGAGGAGCAACGTCTAGCCATGGAGGAGCAACGTAAGAAAGCCCAGATGGCTCGAGCCCTGACCAGGCAGTACAAAGCCCAGCTCAGACGTAGAGCCAAGGAAGTACAGGAGGCACTGGTAAGTTGGAGTGATGCCTTATAATCAGGACCGGCCTCAACTGAAAGACGTCTGCCGCTGTTCAGGCAGTGTTAAAGGTGACCAGGGGTCAATTTCATGAAGCCCTACGATCGATCGTAACTCGAGTTACGAAGGATAACCCATTGTCATAACCCTACATTTGACTACAATGCATGATAAGTCCTACGATTGATATCAAGTTATGATGAGTTTGATGAAATCGACTTCAGGAGCCAATTTCATGGCCTTTCTTGCCATGTTAAAGCAAAGTATTAAAGTTTTTATGGTTCTTCAAAGGATGCTCTTAAAGTGACGACAAACTGATGTTCATCTATCGGTATGTCAAGTGTTCAAGCCACACTGGTCTCTCAAGATGAACAATCATGTTGCCCACCAGCACAAAAAAATCTTGAAAATCACAGAAAATTGTACAATGTTGTGTTTTTTCTCTGAAAGAACAGTAAGACAAATTGACCAGATCCCAGATACCAAAACATAATATTGCTGACACGCTCACATACGTACTGACTTGCATTTAGCTACCATGTATTATCTCCTGGACCCCGGCAGTGAGGGGTGAGAGCTCCGCTTGCTACGCTTCACAATAACTAAATTTAGCCAGCACTCAAAATGGGCTAGCTATAATATTGATCAAGGTGTTTCTTCTTGGCATATCTTGTAGGAGTTAGATCGTAAGATCTTGGCAGCATTGGTAGAGAAAGCCAGCGAGGAGCAACAGATACAGACAACGAGACGAGAGAAGGCAAGGGCCGATGCCGCCTGGATGAAACAGGTGGTCGAAGAGCAGCTCAAGTTGGAAATAGCCAGAGAAGCTGAGCTGGATATGCTATACAAGTGAGTTTAAGATCTTAGAAGCCGGGACTGAATTATCTATGATACGTTTAGTTCAACACTCCTTGGGTCAATTTCACGATCAATCGTAACTCAAATAACGAAGGATAGCCCATCATATCCTACGTAGGGCTGCAATGCATCATACCTAGTCATATGAATGATAGTAAGTTACGATGAGTTTGTGCAATCGACCACAGGTTATAGCCCATGTTATATCGTAACTCAATTTATGAAAGATAACCCATCATATCCTATGTAGGGCTGCTTTGCATTATAAGTCCTACAATTGACAGTAAGTTACAATGAGTTTGGCCCTATAAACGATCATAACTTGAGTTACAAAGAATAAACTATCGTATCCTACGTAAGGCTGCAATGCATCATAAGTCCTACGATTGATAGTAAGTTACAATGAGTTTTTTTTAAATCGACCCCCCGGAATCAAATTCACAAATCTCTACACTCCACCTTAACTTGTCGTATCCTTCAATACTGGTGATATTCTTTGAGGTTGACCACGCTTGTTCCGAATCCACAAACCAGCATGAGTATCCTATAATGATTCTCAAAATCAACATCACATATTAAACTGACAATGAGTTGACACATCAAATTATTTAGCAAATTTCTTTTTTCAAAATATTGAGCCAGTCACATGTGGATATAGCGCTCAATGCAGTGTTCCTAAACGCAAATTATCTTTGGTCATTAAGCTACATTAACGTTCATGAAACCATCTCAACTCCCTGGGGAGTGTACAGCCACAGCTGCTATAAGCACACAAAGGCTAATCAAGCACAAAGCCATCTCTACCCTCACAGGTACCCATTTACACCTGGGTGAAGAGAAGCAATATGTGATATAGCGTCTTGCACAAGGACCAAGCACCACTACCCCATGGGTGGATTCCAACCCACAATCTGTACATTAACCACGAGACCTTGAGTATGACATGCCAGACCACTAGGCCACGGCATGTCACGGCTGATACAGAAATGTTAACAGCAAATGTGGTTTTGTTTTACAGGGACGAGGCTGCGAGGGAATGGCAGAAAAGAGACGCAGAATGGGAAAGAGAAAGACTGGCCAGAGAAAGACTGATGAATGAGGTACGGTTTAGGCCTAGGCAATTTACTTGATTAATCAATCAATTGGGAATACATTTATGTATCGATTACTTGATAAGTTCTTTCTCAACTACTCGATTAATTATGCCAGCGCAATTAGTGCCTGCGAGTTGCGATTAATTCCATGAGTTACTACTATTCTCAGTCACAAACCATCGTATGCCTGTCCTGTGTGTGTGTTGTGTGGAGCAGGACTGTGTAGCAGCTGCCTAGACTTCATGACAAGTCATTCTATACATTCGTGTTTTGTCTGTCCACGCTGCAAAGAATTAGGCAATACATGTACATTGTACATCATTTGTATAGTGCGGCAACACAATCTTGATTCAATAGGGGTGTAGGGTGTATATGTACCACGGTCGCGTCCCCGCATTTTGTACATAATGCAGTAAGTACCGTCGATATATCGATATTATGTTAATATCGATATTGCCGATGTCTAATTTTTAACAATATCGATATATCGAAATTTTATCGCATATATCGGTCATCAGACCTGAATTTGGGTTATTTGTGATTTGTTAAATCACAACCAAAGAACTCCAGCAACGTTGTTGTAACGTCTTGCTGTCTGGATGTACACATTGTAAGGTGTACACACACCGTACCCCTGGCGTAGCAAGTGGCAGGGCGCGAATAAAATTATTCGTGATTTCAAGTCTAGCAGCGGCCCTTGCATTATCCATTGTCAATGCCTCGGAACTCGTTGTTGTAACTTGTAAGAATCAATGCAAAATGCTGGTGCAATTAACTGCAGTACCACTATGATGAAAACAATAATAATAATAAACAGTTCTTATATAGCGCATATCAAAAGTAAATTTAAGTCTCTGTGCGCTTAGGAAAATAGGAGAGTAAATGAAACAAAAGAGTATAGACAATGGAAAATGACATACATTGGCATACAACAATTACTGTAATAGGTTACTAAAGTAATGAGTTTTTAAAAGACTCTTGAATGTGTTAATTTGATAGAATTCCTTGATAGTTTCTGGTAAGTTATTCCATAATTCTGCTGCTGCCAGTTGGAAAGATCTTGCACCATAACAATTTATTGATATTGAAGGAGTGAGCAAAAGAGATTTGGATTTGGAACCAAGATTTCTCAATGAAGTATATTTTGTTATCAGTTGTTGTAAATAAGCCGGGCCCAATTCTTGCATGCAAATGAAATCTAATGTCAAAATTTTTGAATGAATATGATATCTAACTGGGAGCCAATGTAATTGTTGCAAAACTGGAGTGATGTGATAATTGGGCCGAGTGCGAGTTACCAACCTAGCCGCAGAATTTTTGATTCGTTGTAATTTTTTCAATCGCCCGGGCCTAGTATGGTTGTCGCCATAGAAACAAGCACCTGTCAAAGAATAGCAAAAAATAGGTTTTACCGTCAGGAGTTGGTTTTCAGGTGGTTTCTCGCTAATGGCGTAAACTTTTCTTGCTAACATAATGGGATAAACCTTATGTCATTGCTGCTTGCTTACCACCTTACATGTATTACTTCAGTAAGCATTAAAGATAAGTACAAGATTGGTAACATACCCAAAAAGAAATATTCACAAATTTACGTGTAGCTTTCAGGGTATGAAGATGGTGATGGTAGAAGCATATCGTTGAAATATTTTCGCCTGAAATGCTGTATTTATTCAGAAATTTTTAAAACAAAGACCAAAAACAGTTTTGATCTTGTGCCGAGATCAAAATCATTCTTTATGTTTTATAGGAAAAAAGTTTTTGCTATTTTCTCGTGACTCATATATGTTATTATTCTGTGCACATGTTGTATTAGACAAAATGTGAGCGCTGTTCTGTTACCTTTACCAATCACGTATTATACCTTTAAACAGATAATGAAACAACTGGATTTATTTCCCCTCAATATTTCTATGTTATTTGTCTTTGCTTGGAGTAAGAAGGGCCTCGCGTTTCAATCCTGGCAGGATCTTTCTCAAAGGCTAAGAGAAAGATCCTGATAGGATAGAAACACCATGGGCCGATTTCATAAAACTTACGACGCGTCGCAGAGTTAAGACGCACCCTTTCTCTATGGACTCACCGCATAGATGCGACGCGTCGCAGCTACAACGCGTTGCAAATCGAGTTGCGACGCGTCGCAGAGCTTTATGAAATCGGCCCCAGGCCCTCCTTATTCTTAGCTTTTCTTATATTTTTCAGGTCATTATTTTGGTTGATGAGCAGTTTGTAGCAGTTTATGACTTAAAATAAAAATAACAAACCACTTTTATATAGCGCAAATCACAATCATGGCCCCATGGGTGTCTCTAAACGCATGTAAGAAATAAGGAAAAAGAGATAAATGAACATGGACATTGAAGGTTTCACATAAACACAGTCAAAAATACAAAAATAAAGCAACATTTCAATTTAAGAATAGATGTGTTTTAAGGAGCGCCTTAAACTGTTCAACAGTACCAGCTTGCTTGATGTTCTCTGGAATAGTGTTCTAGAGTTGTGCTGCAGCTGCTGAAAAAGCTCTACAACTATATAATTTTGCTGAAGTTCGGGGGGCACACCAATTGAGACTTGGATGAGGACCGGAGGTTTCTTGTAGGATTGTATTGTTGAACCAATGACTGAAGATAAATTGGACCCAACCCTAGCAAACTTAAAAATGTAAGTGAAAGTATTTTGCAGTCAGTATGCTTTTTATTAACCAGAAGACTGGTGATACATGTTCCCTATTGCCACTAATCTGGCTGGTGAATTCTCAATCTGTTGAAGATTTTGTACAGTGTATTATTGATTTGCCGTTCACATCTCGTTCTGCCGTGTATCTCCACAGGTGCTGCAGGGTCAGCAGGCTCAGATAGATGCACGCATGGAGGAGAATCGGAAGAAGCAAGAGGAGTCGCTACAGCAACGGGAAGAACTCGTCCGGGAGATGGAGGTGATGCAACAGATGACACAGCGGGAGAAAGCAGAAGAAGAACGGCAGAAAGCAGAGACTAGGAGAACCATTGAAGCTCAGGTGAGGGCGTGTCAGGAATCTTGGGCCAATACAACGCTCCAGTAGGCCACGCCTGCCAAGCAACGACGCACACACCCAAGCACACACCGTGTCACGATCGCCCACACACGATGCGTAGCACACTCTCAACCATTGAAAGCACTTCTCTTTGTTGGACTTTGGTTTTGAAAAAGGCCAAAAATATACATTTCCTCTCAGCCAGGGCACAGAGAGTCAGCGATACAATGAATATATAAACAAGGCTTAACCATGGTTAAGGATAAAACTTGGTTTCAAAAAAGAATTGCCATGTACATACAAAACAAAAGTAAACTCAGCAAAAAGTGTGAAGGAAAGAATACCAAATTTAAAACATTCTGTCGGACAAAATAGTGGCAATTTGAAGGACCTTGAATTATGCGTTGTAATTGGTCAAGGGGATTGGCCTACTGGATTGGTGTATTTCACGAAACACTGATGGCCTGTTTGTTTCAGGAACGTGATCATTGATCCAGCTGCTCCAGATTGTATTTAATAGCATATCCTGCCTGTGACGTGGATTTATAAGATCATATGTGACAACCAAGATCTGCCGCAAAACAAACAGGCCCACAGATTAACATATACTTTGAGATGTCAGTGTTACCATACTGATTTGTATTGTGACATCACTCTGTGCTTTGCAATTAAAGGTAGCTTCATACTTTGGTTGTTGTCATAGTATGGAAACGTCAGTTCCTCCTAACTCCAAGCAAAGATATAATCAGCTTGATAGTAACAGGAGCCTGTATTGTTTGATTTGCTTTCTAGATGACAGAGCGGCAAGTCCGTGATGCAGCTTCCCGTCAGCTCATGCTCCAGGAAGTAGAAGCTGAGAAACAAGCTGAGAGAGACTATGAAGAGATGCTGAGACAAGAAGCTTCCAGAATGTCCTTACATGACTACCAACCTAAGGTACATCAAGGGATGGCTTCCTAATCCTCTTAAGCCCTTCAGCCTGTGTTTATTTTCAGTTATGCTTGTTCCGACCTCATTATCAGCCACCGGTCACATAAGGCCTTTTCCCACTAGAGCACTCATCCCCGGGGCAAACTCACCCCGGAGCCACCCCAGGGTAAACATTTCAACCCCGGTCCTGAGCAGGGTCCTTGCACAAAGAAACAGATAACAATCCCGTGTCTGAAGATATCAAGGACCGAGCTGAAGTGTATTCTTGAAGCAACGATGAATTATACTTAGGGGCAGAGCCATTTTAACAATGAAAAGTGAAAAGTTGGATTTTAAACATAATTCTATAATTGATGGGCAACCAATGAAGGGATTTCAAAACAGGAGCGACACGTTTGGGAGTTGGGGTTTGTGTAGCGGTTCTTTCCTTGCCTTTTCACCTTTGGCGGCCCGGGTTCGAGTCCGACTCGGTCCACAAGTTGATTGGGTTTTCAGTCCCTACCTGATTCCGTGGGTTTTACCCAGAATATTACTCTGGTCTTTTCCTTCCACCTCTTAAACTGTATCTTCTTCTCATCATCTTTCCATAAAAGGTTCATCTGCAGGCTTTCGAGCTACAGTGCCTAGGGCACTTTTGAGGAATCCATGATTTCATTACCAGAAATAAATTATAATAATACATGTATGTGTGTTAATGTAGAGGTACACCTATAATGTTATCCATAGCTTACCCCTTGTTGTAGGTTATTTAACAATTTGTCTAATCATTTCACTATCTCTCTCTCTCTTGTCGTATTTTCCAGTCATTCCCAAGAAAAGGTCCAGGACCGAGCAGATCAGCGTGGGAGTGAGTGGAGCTAATTTCCTGGCGACAAGAACTTGGAGGAAAGGGTGTCAATGCAATAACCCTGTCAGGGTCTCTGTAAATCTGCAAACTAGTTTAATAAACGGAATCTAACTTGTCATCATGGTCCAGGCCCAACGAACTTAGCAAGATATATTTCTGAGCAAATTTCTTGTATGCTATGCGGAAAACCAGAGCCCAATTTCATGGAATCTGTTACCATTAGCAAAAATTCTTCACTTACGATAGCAGACTTTTTTGCTTACGGTTAGCGTATTTCGCAGGAGCGCTGTCTTCTCGTTACGCTATGCAAAGACTTTCTGCAGAATGCATATATGACAGCGCGTTAGGGTGCCCCTTTTTATTACTGTGGTTCTCATTTCCGACCAAACCAAGAAAACCTTTCTTTTTTTCGCCGACCCTGTTCAGAATGACATAGGCCTAGACCTAATATAAATTTAATAAAAACAAATATAAAATTCCAGAATTTCTGGAGACAAATTTTGCTAATAGGCCTAAATTTTTATACTTTCTATCACAGAAATAATAAAAAAATATTCAAACGAGATTACAATTAATACAATGAACATTTGTCATCATTTTCTTTAGGTTTTTGTGTAGTCAGCCAGATTTGTTTTTCCACCAAACTTTTTTTTGTCCGACCGACCGACCCTTCCTCAAGGGAAAAAAAAGATGAGAACCACAGTTATAAAAAGAGGCGCCCTTAGCAGAAAATAATTATGGTTATTATTATGGTAAGCACAAAAATGAAATTGGGCCCAGTTGAGAATGAGTGACCTGCAGTACGTATTAAGCAAATTTGTGCCTTGCATTAAATACAGCGTTGCCAGAAATTGATTACCAGTAAATGGTATTGTCCATAGCTGCTTCGGTAAATTTAAATGTGAAGTGTGTGTGTGTGGTAAAGCAAGTGTATTTTTACGGTATACATTGATTAAAGCTATCTGGTATTCAAAATAATATTGGCTTATTTGAAAAAGTGAATTTGAAAAAATGAAAATCCCACCCTGTACAGTTAATTTCACTAAATAACTGATTTAAATCATACATTTTGTACCAAAGTCGGCCTTTAACATCTTTTTCTTTCTGTTTTTATGGAGAGATTGTTTCCATTGTTGTATTATGAGCCTGGTGGGGTTAGATGGTAAAAATTAAATTGTCAAAATCTCAAATTTCAAACTGTAGTTACTTTGGGCAGATTATATGTATTAAAGCTATTATCATACTTTAGTATGACACCAAAACAGAAATGTTCACAGATTTACGTATAACTTACAGGGTATGAAGATGGTGGTGGTAAAAACATACCGTGAAAATGTTTCGGCCTGAAATGGTGGATTTATCCAGAAATTAGTAAAACAACGACCGAAAATCTTTTTGATCTCTCAAAAAGATCAAAAATAAAAGAGAGAAAAAAAAATGAAGAATTACTGTGGCCGTTTTTCTCTGTTTTTTTTCAAAACGTGGGCACTGTATGGGACTGAAATTTTCACAGATGACTATTACTGTATCTTTCTTGATATTTTTGCCCACGAATCTGTTTTTCTTTGACAAAAACCAAAGTATGATATTACCTTTAAATGTGTCATGCTTCTTAAATGAGAATGTAGTTTCTTTTTGGTCTATCTGCATTTTGGTATAATACTGGTTCAGTTTTGGTCTTTGCTTTGATCACGGTTTGTCTTCAATTTAACTTCATTTTCTGCTGTACAACTATCCTATATATAATGTACATGACTCTTCCTAATATACATGTACAGTATTAAGCAATATGTGTGGCTGTATATATATTTCTTGTACTTTCTAGTATTCATATATTTATCAATGGAAAATAAACATTTCAAATTTGAATTTGAAAGTCTGCCAAATACCTTAACGTTTGTGTGTCTTCTTTTAGAAAGAATGTTCAAGTAAAGTAAACTTTTTGTCATGGTAATGAAAGATATTATATTTCCTTATTAATAATTCTCAGATTTTCTTTGGCTTTGGTAAAAGATATAGCATGGATAGAAGCCACTGGAATAATGCATAAAAAGATAGAAGAAAGTCCCCAACTGTTATTAGGGCATTTTCGAAACTTAGGCCTCAGGCTCCAGTTCCGTCATCCCTATGCTGAAAATATAGGTTGTGGTTTTTCATTGAAGCTGAAGCTCTGTTTTCCTTATCAAACCATAGAATCTACTTCCAAACCGCAGTCAAAAGACTCTATTTTGATACCCAATATTTTAGAATGGATTCACAAAACAGAGCCGAAGCCTGAGCCTTTCCACCTCTGCCTCGATAAGCCTGAGCCTCTAATTTGCTATTTTAAAGGCCATTAGACTCGAGCTATGCAACAAATTTTATATCTGGAGTGCTAATTCTTTAACCCACTCTTCTTAGAAAAGTAAAGAGGATAACATGGAGATATCCATGACATTAATTTTGTTTTGTAGCCCGATATTGTACCAGTCCACAAATTTCACAGGGCACCAAATTCAGAAAACTGCTTAGCACAAGAATTTGCTAAATGAAGTAAAAGTATAGAATTATAGCAAAAATAGATTATACTTTGAGGAGATTGATTTACTAAGTTCTTTTTATTTTGTGCTTATAATAAACTTTTTTGCTAAGCAGGTGTGTGGAATTGGCCCGTTGGTGGCGCTATTCTAATCGCCATGACAGACACGTTCCGATGTGTACAATGTAAATAACACTGTTTGCTTTAAATAGTTGGACTGTCATTCCAACGCCGTAAATCTCATCGATTTCCTGTACTGACATTGAATACTTCCTGCTCAGGTATGTACAGGTTGTAAGTAATTGTGAGGAGTTTATGTGAAGTAAGTTTCGTCTTTTGATATTCTGTTATAACGAAGGAAATACTGCTTAGTTAAGTTCAGAAGTTCTAATTCAACAACTTGACAAGCACGAGTACCCGAGTACGTACGGAGGCTTCGGTACGCTGTTCACCATCCGCCGTCCCCCATGCTTTGCTTATTACAATTAATGAGTTAGGCCTACAGCTGATAAAACGATGAATGTACATGTACAGTCGGCCTTATTCCATTCTGGGCTGGGTAATCCTGGGTTTTAGGTGGCTAAATTGTGTACATAAAAAGTCTATAACTTCATGCAGCTAATGCATCCCCCAGTGTAGTGCACTGTCATACTCATATGGAGTGCCAAAAAGGTCAAAATTAATTTGATTGTCAGGTTGGGGTTTAAATAATAAATGTTGTCAAACTGGTCATAATAAGCTTTATCTCCTAATATTTCAATAACCGACGACCAGATTTTCACTAAATTTGCAGGGTGTGTCTATTATAGATCAGCGCGGACATCTTGGAACTTTCATTCTCATAACTTGACAACCGATGAAAACTAACGTGTAGATGGCGCAAGCTACGGGCAAATCACGCACAAACCGCCCGTCGTCCAGAATTGTTTTTTTCGAATATTTTTGTCAAGGAGCAGAAATCGTGTTCTGTACGACTTTCATTGTCTAGTCATAGTTTTTCCTCAGACAATAATACTTCTTTGATGTACTGAATACTAAAATTAGACTATTCTCGCAGATTTTTGTCTGAAAAACCATACAACTTAATGCATTGTTTTTATCGGCTTCAAGGTCGGCGAGTTGGAATGACGTCACTCTGGCTGATCTATATTTGTTTCGAAGATACGGACTACAAGAAAGTGATATTTAATGATGGCTGATTTCTTTTCTTTTTTTTTCACCTATAAAATTTAGTGCTCTACTCGGGCAGTGTGAAGTTGGGTGTAATCCGATATTATGTGATTAAATTACCCAAAATAGTTTATTCCCCTAAAACAGAATAGGTACTGTATGGTGCTAGGCCTATATATTATTTATTTATTTATAAATAATGCAATAATGACCATAACATTTAGACATTTTTGGCCCTCCATATATGACAGTGTACTACACTGGTGGATACACTGACTGAAGTTAGAGGCCACTTTGGATTTTATAATACATAATTTAGGCACCTAAAACCCAGGGTTACCCCATTCTGTATCTGTACACCATGTACATAATCCACTCTAGCTCTCCGTATCTGTTGAATACTGCGTTAATCTCTACTCTAGATATCATATGTTAGGCATGGTGGCTATTAAATGCCTATGGATTAGAAATTAGACCCTCTTATCAATGAATTTATCTAGGGGATTGTAAAGTTCCGGACACCTCTGTTTTTATCATTTGTTCAAAAGTTGTCAACCTACAAAAGTGTAAAACCTCAGTTAATGCACTGCCAATGATGTTCACCCTATTTTGAGTGAATTCAGATCAGTAGATGCGACCAAAATGCGACTTTCTTATCTGACTTCCGGGCACTGACACGCCGGAACGAGTGTCACCATGTTTAATTACCATTGACTGGGTAGTGTTGCCGTGGTTGTTTTTACCACATAATTTCCCTCCTTTATCAAAACCCTGCCCATTTTCCACAAAATTAATCCTACATTTTTATTGAGCATGGAGGCAATGTAAATAGTTTGTAAGTTTAAGATTAAGTTTCTGTTGTATTTTAGGAACAGGGTCCTCAACTTTACAATCCAAGTTATCTACAGATTATTTGAAGTTACGTACAGTTGAGTTATTATAGAGTCGAGTCTAGCCCAGCCCCAGTGTGCGGGACGTAAAACAGCAAGCCCTTCTTACCACTAGTGGGCTATGGAGAGTAAGAATCAACTTACAAATTGGGGCGATTGTTAAGTCCTGGATCCCAAAAGATATGTGTTTTTATCACACGCCAGAATAACTGTGAATACATTCCATTGCCCATGCTGTGCATACAATGTATGATAAAAACATGATGGGGGACCAGAACTTACTTAACAATCGCCCAAATTGATTCTTAGAAAAGCTTGTCTCTTTAGTTCTTTCAGAGAAATGCTGTCTCAAATTCCAGCAAATTTGTGTATGACAGGCTATTAAGTTTTGCTTAAGAACTGTGGCCAATTTCACGGCGCTGCTTAAGCAATTATAAGCAAATTCTTGTGCTTAGCATAGCAGAAAAATTTGCTAAAACGCAAGCGTATTTCACGGAGACCGTTACACGCCTACTATGCTTAGCACAGGAAATTCATGCACGTGCATCTTAAAATGTCGTTTTAGTGCAACATTTGGTCGTTATCGTCTGCTACGCTGACACTCTCAGTGAGAGTCGTCTGCTATCACATCCATGGGCGTCAATCGGTGGGGGACGGGGGGGACGTGTCCCCCCCATGATTTTTTCAGGGGGGGACACAATATCAAATGTCCCCCCCATGTTTTTGTCAGAGCTTCGACTGTTCTTCGAACAGCACGCTGGGCTTTTCTGCGTTTTCTGTGACGAGGTGATGCCATTGCATTTTTGTTTTAACAATCCTTTCACCCGACATTAGTTCGTGTCCGTTGTTTTGACGTAATTACCGAAATAAAGTGAAAAATCTAAAAATTCCATTGTCTCATTAATATTCATAAGATGACGTCTTTGTAAAATGAGGGCAAATTTGGGATACAACCTTTCCCTACTGAGATACAGGCCAACATAGGACGTGCACATAACCTATGGGCCGCGGAAGTAAACAATGACACAGCAAAATTGCTGCACGTGCGAATGGTGGTTTCTCCGATTGCGGACCAGGCGAGGAAAAATCGTGTACAAAACCTATGGGGACGATCCGTCCGGCGAAGAAATTTTGCCAGCACAGCCGACGTCCCTTATAGACTTGATTCGGGTCGTGAGAAAGACGACGGAATGTCATACACACACTAGTGCATATCACTGCATATGGCGACCAACAAAAGCGACTTGAAATAGCGTGTATTAGACTTTGCCATACTGCCACGGTTGCCAAACCTTCCCAGAATTCCTATGTTATCATATTGTTTTGAGCTAAAATGCTAGTTGCACCAGATGAGCACATTTTTCAAGAATCAAGATCATGGAGATGCCTGTTAGAAAAGTGGCAACTGTAAGTTAAAATGTCTGAAGTTCACTTGATAAGTGTTAATGTAAAATTGTACAAAGTTAAATGATCCTGTAGAAGGGTTTGCATTTGTGGCGTTATTGAAATAGAGTAACGTTAACTTAGGTGTCCACTCAGACTCAGTCATGACATGGATCTAATGCGTACCGTATATAAAGTTTACGAGAGTAAATTTCTCCCATTGAAAAATACGTGCGTGCGTGTTTTTACATTGACTTGATGACTGGTGTCCTAAACCAAGAAATAGCCACGTTTGTCAAAATTTTGATATGAATTTCACAACTTGTTTATGCCTTCAATAACTGTCATTTTGTGACTGTCGTTTGATGATATATGATTTAAAGTAGGCCTACGGTATAAGTAAAGTACATGTATAACCAACGTGCAAGAATCTGAGCTAACCTAGATCTAGGCCTAGGCTAACTTACTAAAAATTAGGCCTAACGTTTAATAGCCCTAGCCCTAGGCCTAATCAGCTGGCTCTGGGTTTTAAACTTCGTCGGGCCTAAAGGACAAAGCCAAGGACTGTCCATGCACCTATGCTAGACTCAGATTTCTAACCTTCATTAACTCAAGGCTATAGCTTCATATTCTCTCAGTACTTGAATGAAAGTGTAGTGTAACGACTTAGGGGGAGGGGTATACAGAGGCCATATGAACCATCTCGAATGAAGAAAATCGAAGAGCAAATCTATTGCTTAGATTAGTGAAAGTCTATCACCTGCACCTTATTATGTTTTTTTTTTCTTAAATTGAAGCCCAAAATATTCCATCAGCCTTTTTGTATCCATGAGATTAAAATTCCGACCCCCCCCCCATGAGCAACTAGTCATAGGCCTATCAAGTGCCTCAATTGCACTCAATTAGCAAAAAAATTCAGAGCCAGTTCATTGTTCCTACTGTTGGAGGCCATGCTGAAGACAAGTATAGTAATTCTATATCTACTCTAGATCTTCTCTAGATCCAGTATTCTATATGAGTATTAATAATAGTGAACTTTCTCTTTACATGACAGAAGCTCCCTTCAAAGCGACATCAACCTCGCCATCAGGTTTCGCAATCTAATGAAAGGACAGCATCAGAAACTGGTAAGTGCAAACCCCCTTTAAATCAGCCCCCCCCCAAAAAAAAAATTAAATAAATAAATAAATAAATAAATAAAAATAAAGTAAAGAGGGATGGTGAACTTAGACCACAGTTAAGTTTTTTTTTTTTAAATGTCATAACTTTAAAAGTATAAGGGCCTATTTCATGAAACTTGGACAAAAGGTTATTCAAGTATTACTGATAATTTTGCATGAGTTGCAGGTCACATCATTTTGGGTTAATGAACTTTAACCATCAAAGTCAGCACTGCTACTATATTGAATTGCGTAATGCAGGCGAGACTGCCAGAGGCGTTCCACTTGTTACTTTATTTATGTCTTTTTAAAAAATCTGATACTTTTAACTGCTACTAATTCAAGACTGCTAATTGTTATCTCACAAAAAAGATTAATTTAGAAAATTCAAATCGAGAGGATGAAGTACTTATGATTTTGTGTTTTCTTTGAAAGTTATGAAGATAACACTAAATCGAAATATACAATAATAATATGGACTAGGATAATCCTGTGCATATTTTAAATCTTAAAAATCTGAAGATTATCTGTTGTAACTCATTTTCCTAATTTTATATAATTTATATTCAGAAAGTGATTACGCACGACTGATGTCAAATGCTAAAAGATGTCATCTGAAGTTTAGGGCAGGTGTACGCGGTGATGGGAATTGTTATTTCAGGGCATTAGCTGATCAGCTCAAAAGAATCGGAGCAGCAGCTTCAACTCACAGACAGCTCCGCAGCATGATTTGTGATTACATGCAAATAGAGGTTAGAACATTGGCTGAAATATATTGATTGGTTTGTTGCTAAGTTATATCTCATTTATATTTCTAATGCACGAGAAAGAAAGAGAAAACATGATCCTGTTATATAAAAAAAATGCAGATCAGTTATCTCAAAATTATACTGTAATTCTACTTTCATCTTTGGTTCTCTCTCTTTTTGTGCACTTAGCTAGAGTACTATATTTTGAGGGGGGGTATTTGTTTCCCAACAATGGCATTCAAGAAACAATTTGATTCAATTCAATTCAAAATAACATTTATTTTCTTCCAATTCTTTATACATGAATTATATAAATACATTTCCCAGTTGTTGCAACTGTAGTAAATTCAACAGTTCTTTGTTTAATTATTATTTTTGATTAAATGCTAGCATGCTGATTGCTGCAAATTTGTATATTCGTATAAATAAATTCAATAATCTTCACAATTTGATGGAGTTTTCTCTGTCACATTTGTACCAAAGCAGCAAACAAGGGACTATAATGTTTAATTAACACCTATAGAATAATTACCAGCATCAACTGTGCAATAATTAGAAACAAGTTCCAAAGAAAGTGAAAGATCAATTATTGTTATCCCCTCTCAATTTATTCAGCATACATAGAGATAAAGCAGATGCTTAATAACATAAAATAAGTGTGCCATCAAAATTAGGTGCTATTAACCATCATGCTCTTAACTTAGAAAATCAGATAAACAAAATTCTAATTCCTTTGTCAAAGAATTGTTGGATAAATGATGGCATTTTTTTGTGTGTCATTTTACAGACCCCTTGTGACCAGAGAGTTATAGTGACAGTCTGTCTCACTATTTCCTTTGTATTTTATTACATACGGTATATACTATTTCAATATTTGCAATTTTGAAAATAACAAAGCTCTTTATTTTCGACATGTTCAGGGACAAATCAAACCCTGTTTAAAAACAGAATAAAGAAAAATTATGATATTTCACATTTCTTTTGTTGTCTTTTTAATTTTTCAGTATTTAATAGATATGTTAATAAAGCTTCTTAACATTCTTGTTGAAAGCATGATAAAGGCATCCTTTCATATAGTTTTCATATAATCAAAGGTCAAATTGAAGGAAACAAAGTCAGAAAGAGGTAATTGTGTGTTGGTGGGTGGGTGTGTGTGTGTGGTGGGATAGAGAGAGCTAGAGAGAGGGGGGGGGGGTAAGTGGAGAGAGGGAGAAAGAAGACGGGCTTCAGCAATACGTCATGGTATTAACTTTGAAAGTATACCTATAAAAGTGACATGCTTGCATGTTGCTATTGTGTCCCCCCCATGCTCAAGTTTGGATTGACGCCCATGATCACATCACCGTGACAATAATGGCCAATGAAGAAATCAAACACAAATCCTCACAGTTTTCACCGGCGTGTAATAGACTAGACATCATGATAGAAGGCCATCCCAAAGGTTCAAAGCTGACAAACGTAAATTTGCAGCTAATTGAGGGAGAGGTAGAGAGGCTGTAAATGCATGAATCTGAAATTGTCATAGTTGTCTAACTTTTTTACACTAAAATAAATTGTAAACTTAGTTCAATCTCTAGGGTTGTCAGGACCCAGGAACATTTGCTTCAAGTAAAAATCTCATTTCGGGTTTATGTCCCTAGAATACCACAATATTGTAAATAGGATAAGTACTGCAAATTTGCAGTAGGCCTAGGGTGCAGAGCCGGTCATGCAACGTTCGGTCAGATTGTGTGAATGGTAGACCTAACTACCATTTCAGTCAACACGTAGGCCTACAATAATTATTTAATTTTGTTTGGGACCGAAACAGATAATGTGCCCACATTTCCCTCTCTGTAAACACCTCTACGGGTTTTCCCGATCACGGAATATTCACCGTGGGAGATTTTGACATGTGCGTCCAAATACCATATTTACATTGTGTTTTTTTTACGCGACGAACCAAGATGGCGGATCTTAGCACAAAATACCATCACTTAGCATGCCTTTTGGTATGCTTAGTGCTATAAGCAAAAAAGTCTGCTTACGGTCGTCGTGAAATGAAAAATTTGCTATGGGGCGGTCAGTTAGCAAAAAAACGCGTTTTTAGCAGTGACGTGAAATTGGCCCATGAACTTAATTCTCGTCAGCTGTCATCTGCACTTTATTAAAAGGCTATAACCCTAAAACTTTTCAATTTGAGCCCAAATGCACTTCGTCCAAGTAAACTTGGTCAGCAAATAGGCCTACATGTTAGTTGTGTCATTCTGTTTTTTTTAAGTGGACATGGTAAAGTTCAATCCACTTATTGCACTTTTTCCCCTTCCATATCTCAAATGATTTATTTGCATATGGAATCATCTTTTCATTCACGTTATTAAAAGGCAATTTGAGTAGAATACGTTGCCCCTGATAATCACAGCGAGAACTCAATCAACCAAAAAGTAGGCATTGTAGCACTGTCAATAAAGGGCTGGTGGATACCGCTCCCTGCATGTACCTCCCATAACCTTTAAAAAAACGTGAACTTTGCATGGGCCATTGGAGAATACTAATCATGACAATACAAATAGCCTTGCAAAAACTGCAGTGTCATTATAAAAAGCACACTGCTCAATGACATACTCTCAATACAGGTTTTCATAATGTAATATTATAAAGAAATACAGCAAGGTTACAGACATTAGGGTGTCGGACTGGGTGTCTTTTGTGCGCCCTATTTCACATTATTATTATTACTGCCTTGGGAACTTGTTTAGATTGTCTGAGCATCAAAATGTTTCTCCCCAATCCCCATATGCTTTGGCTTTTACGACATTGCCTCTTCACTTTTTTACCAATTGTAATTTATTCATTTTTATTATCAGGTTTGTTTATTAGAAAATGGAAATTTATGATGTTATATATCCCCGCTTTGAGCCAACCACTATTAAAGATAAGGGAAAGTCACTAGACAAATTGAGCCTACATGTACAGTAGATGTTGCCTCTATAATACAGAGTACAACTGCAGACTGGCTTTTTTAGAGAGTAATTTAAGCAATGTGCTTTTACTCTCCTCAAAGACTATTGTACCCTCCCAGGGTTACAAATGAAAGGATTACATAACTACTGGTACTACCTACTTAGGACTCTCCCTGGCCAGGGTGGAGTGAATTAATTAGTATTCCTACTGCATATATCTAATACCTAGTACACAAAAGAAAGAGGGTAATCCTTAATGGCCCAACGCTCTGGGGTTGGGCTGTAGTGGAATTAATGCCTATTGAATTAAATTTACAAGTCTCCTGCAAACTGCTCATCAGCCAAAATAATGACCTGTAATTCATAAAATGCTTGGAGTTATAGGAGGGCCTGACATGTTTCGATTCGGGTGTGGCGGTGTGTGCATGGTTTTATGGCTTCTGACTGCCAAACAAACAAAGATAGTTGACTATTGGGGTCACCACCAACATAGGGCTGGATGGCTCAGTTGGTAGAGCGTCTGTACGGTATTCAGGAGGTCGCCGGTTTGAATCCCGCTCCAGTCAATTTTTCTTTGTTCACTTTTCAATGTTTCGATTCTATTAGGATCTTTATCGAAGGCTGTATTAAATTTACTTAAAAATTTAAACTGAGGTCATGTTTGACAACCTGCTTCCAATTCCTATCAAAACGTGTTTTCAGATTTTGGATTTGGTTGCTACAAACGTATTGATTTGATAGAAATGATCAAGACTGTGGTTGCATATTATGTTCAGAGTTATTACTGAAGTTTAAAGGGATGGTACAGAACTGTTTTTTTGCGACAAAACCGTTGGTGACAGTGAAAGCACATTATGTAATCCGTCATATACCTTAACTGACAAACCTGTAGAAGTTTGAGGTCAATCAGCCATCTTGGTCACGAGAAAATTGTGAAAACCCGTTTACACATTAGTATGCAGCCACAGCGCAGCATGAATAAAATGTGATTTATTCCAATCGGAAAATAGTTTCATTTATTTTCTCAACGAATATGGCATTTCAGACAAAAACATTTCATGGGATGTTTTCTCCTATCATCACCATTTTACTGTGTAAGTTTTATGTGAATCTGTGAACTTGAAGTGTATTTTGTCTTACCAATTCTGTACCATAAAATAGTTCTTTTTATCATTTTTCCATAGAATTTGTTGACTACAATTTTTTCAAAATTTTCTTTTCTTTGTAGGATCTATAAACTCTATGGTAGGTGCACTGAGCTTATTGATGCCACATTCTCCCATCTGCATATGATGATGATGGTTATGTGCAACATCTAAACTACCAGCACCAAGGGCTCGAAATACAAGAGAATTGTCACAAAATGGGAAGTACTTCTTCCAAAAACTCCAAGTCGGGGTCAGGGACTTCTGTTGGTAAGTAAAGTCTATAATTTAATTTAAATTCAGATTTTATTTATTGGTTAATATGTAAATGTGTGTTTAATTACATTGCTACTGAATATATCCGTTAACCATATTGTAAACTTTATTATTCATGAATATTATTGATTTTGGTCGGGAGATATGCAAATTAGGCTTGCCCTTCACCGATGTGGAATCCACCCGGAATCCCACCTGAGGCCAGTATGATTTTTTTCATGTGCACTCAACAAGCACTGAGCATGCAATCATCCACTATTATTGCAAGACAAGACATAATTATAAGGGAGACATTTTCACTGTTCAGCACCTGTTTCACTGTCCAATGTCTGTTTCTGGGTCCAGTGCCTGTTTCAGTGTCCAGTGTCTGTTTCAGTGTCCAGTGACTGTTTCAGTGTCCAGTGCCTGTTTCACTGTCCAGTGCCTGTTTCAGTGTCCAGTGGCTGTTTCAGTGTCCAGCGCCTGTTTCAGTGCCCAGCACCTGTTTCAGTGTCCAGCGCCTGTTTTAGTGTCCATCACCTGTTTCACTGTCCAGCGCCTGATTTACTGTCCAGTGCCTGTTTCACTGTCCAGTGCCTGTTTCAGTGTCCAGCACCTGTTTCACTGTCCAGCGCCTGATTTACTGTCCAGCACCTGTTTCACTGTCCAGTGCCTGTTTCAGTGTCCAGCACCTGTTTCACTGTCCAGCGCCTGATTTACTGTCTTGTTTCAGTGTCTAGTACCTGTTTCAGTGTCCATCACCTGTTTCAGTGTCCAGCACCTGTTTCAGTGTCCAGCACCTGTTTCACTGTCCAGCGCCTAATTTACTGTCCAGTGCTTGTTTCAGTGTCTAGTACCTGTTTCAGTGTCCATCACCTGTTTCAGTGTCCAGCACCTGTTTCACTGTCCAGTGCCTGTTTCAGTGTTCAGCACCTGTTTCACTGTCCAGCGCCTGATTTACTGTCCAATGCTTGTTTCAGTGCCTGTTTCAGTGTCCAGCACCTGTTTCAGTGTCCAGCAACCATATGAACTGCTTGCGAGCATTTGCTGACTGAGCTCCGTGACGCTACGCTCAGTGCACGAAAATGACATGAAAACAGAGCCCTCGCTGCAAACTTTTGCTCCTAAATAAAAAGTACGTCTATGTTACTCACTTGGCTCGCTATTCAATTCAAAGCTCAGAATATAACCTTTACCTTGGTTGTTTTGTTTTAATCAATAACGCTCTGGGAAATAGGGCTTTTTGCGTTAAAAAAACAGGTGTTTTTTTCTCAAAATCGGCATTGTCTATGGAATCAACACGATTACCGTAGTGATCATTTTCTGGTGGGTTGTCTCACTGAATTGAATGGTACAGTCGTTTCGTTTGTCCTACAGATTCAGCTCGCACTTCAGAATAAATTATATTAAATTTCTGACCAACTCATATAAGAAGCATTTTGATTGGACAAGGGGGAAAAGGGGCTTTTATGCTTCCAATCATGGGAGTTCTCTCTTCTAAGACAGTGACCTGAATATATTATGCAAATTATTACCATAATCTGGCTCCGTATATTCTCATATACGCGCGCGTACTTTGGTAGGCTGAACGGGGAACTAGACCTGGCCACGCATTCTGCTCGTGTCACACGGAAGCACGCTGTTCTCTGTGTCCTCTTTGCATGTCTTGCTTGCTCGTTTTTTCTCGATTCAACGCCTTAAAGGTAGTATCATACTTTGGTAAGAAACCAAAACAGAAATTTTCACAGATTTATGAATAACTTACAGGGTATGAAGATGGTGGTGGTAGAAACATACCGTTCAAATTTTTCCCCCTGAAATGCTGTATTTATCCAGAAATTATTAAAACAACGACCGAAAATCTTTTTCATCTTTTAAAAGATCAAAAATAAAATAGAAAAGACTTAAGAAATACTATGGCCGTTTTTCACTGTTTTCTCAAAAAGTGGGAACCGTATAGGACTAAAATTTTTACAGATGACTGTTATCTGTCTTGATATTTTTGCCCATGAATCTGTATTTCATTGATAAAAACCAAAGTATGATATTGCCTTTAAAAATACATTTTTAGTATGTGAATACATCATCACATCATATATCTTCTGATACTCTTATTAACTTCTCTGGATATCGGTAAAGTGAGTCTTGTTTGTCGTCAGAGCTAGTCAGATCATCTAGCATTATTCCTTACAGAGGTGCGTTTGTCATAATCTTGCCTGAGCTCCAGGTCTGAGCCATACTACACATCATGATGTAGTGATGTATCATGCCCGATACGTGGAGGTAAGGATTCAATTGAGAATTTTGTTGTTTCTTCAAATGCTTTCCGCACAGAATTATATTATGTCATTACTTACTTTTGAATATTAATTTACAAATATAGAATGATATAGGGTCTTGGGATGACTGTAAATGTAATGCATTATGAGTTATGACCCGATAAATAATTTCATTCATTTCAATTTCAATTATTTTGTGACGTGAAAGAAATTTTCATTTATTCCAGTTGCAATTTCACTTTTGAACAAATCAAATTAATGTAGGCCTAATGGAATGTAATGATACTTGTACTTGCACTCTCACTTTTTAGGCACTACTGTTTTTTTTTTTTTACTGTTTTTAGGATATTTACGTCATTTTAATAGCATCTTTTATACAGTATATAATGTAGCATTCTATGATTTTAATTAATGTAGTATTCTTTTGTATTTCATAATTAATTGTTTGTAATTTGTCTTTTTATTTGTTGTTGATTATGTGTTTTGATGTTTGATGTTTAATGAGCTACCCAACCACAATGTAATTGCCTTTTTAAGGATAAACTTAAAGTATTTTTAATTTGAATTTGAATGCCTGCCATAATTATTTTTACTCTGCTCTTAGCCTGCCAAGAAGTAGAAAACTAGACAATATTGCATTACCATCAGTAATATTAAATTACATTTAGTTTGGGGGATCAATGTGGACATACAGATAATTTCTTTTAAATTTAAACCACCAGCTCTTTCACTTTTCAGAGAAATACAAGAGCTTTAGAACTAACGTTAGAACTTGGCATGGCAGTGGCTTGATCATAGTAAAGCTAGCTTTTTGTTTTATCCATCAAGAGTGCAACATATTGATGTTGATGAAACAATTACAGCTTTCAAGTCAACTCGTACCTTTGCCAACTCGTAACTTTGTTAACTCGTACTTTCGCCAACTTGTACCTTGAGTACCTTTTGTTCACTTTCCAATGACTTCAAATTAAGTCAGTTTACCTTGTGCCTGTTGTGGTTATTTGATGATTAATTCAGTTTTGCATTATATTTGTATTTTTAGGACGATCTTTTTTGATGGCGGATGAGACATCTCTTGACCACTTCAGAAGGAGTATGCACAAAAGACAGAAGCCCGACTACCAGAAACTCAACAATGGACCAGAATTGCCAACAGAAAGGGTAGTTCCCCCAAAATGGTCTACAACTTGTTATCATCGATTCAAAGTTCATTGATGAAAAACTCTGTGTTAAAGTTCACTACACTGACGGTGTGTCTAGTGGAGCGCCCCGTGTTATGATTCATGGTGTGATGCTATAGATATCACAGACATTCCCGATAGCTATGTACATTGTACCGATGTACTCAAGTCACACTTTCTTCAGCAACTGAAAACTGGTGTCAAAGAAGAACTTCACGGACAACGGAAAATAGACATTGTTGATACCATCAAACTTCCCATTCCTAAGGCCTTGTTTGTAGAATTGTCCTGCCTTGGTCAAGAAATCAAGAATTCACGTTTTGAACTTCAGGGAGAAAGGGGTCGACATAAAGGAAAACATAGTTATAAAAGTAAAAGTAAAAGACGTCGTCACAAGCTACAAAAACTTAGTACGGTTAAGGATATGTTTGGAAATGATGGGTTTGTGTGCGTAGAGTTTAATGATGAGGATGGACAGGTTGTTAAGGTTGTGTGGGCTGATAATGAAGGCTCAGTTGAAACAAACAATATTCCTTTGTCACAGAATGATATTGATGAGATGATATTCATCATGGATTTATTTTTAATATGTGACTGATCAAGCCTATCATGAAATTGCACAAAGATATGCCTCACTACCCAGGGCTTGCAAAATAGCTAAACGACGACAAGAACTCAACAACACCTTTAAAATCAAAACCTTGAATGGAGAATTCAACAGGGTTTTTAAAGGTAGTATCATACTTTGGTAAGAAACCAAAACAGAAATGTTCACAGATTTACCTATAACTTACAGAATATGAAGATGGTGGTGGAAGAAACATACCGTTAAAATATATCCGCCTGAAATGGTGTATTTATCCAGAAATTAGTAGAACAACGACCGGAAATCTTTTAGATCTTTTAAAAGATCAAAAATAAAAGAGAAAAGAGTTAAGAAATATTGTGGCTGTTTTTCACTGTTTTCTCAAAAAGTGGGCACCGTGTCACCGTATGGGACTGAAATTTTCACAGATGACCGTTACTGTATCTGTCTTGATATTTATGCCCACGAATCTGTATTTCTTTGATAAAAACCAAAGTATGATACATTGTACTACCTTTAAGTCTTTGGAAACTGACTTGATTCAAACCTTGACACAACCTTCAAATTCTCATTTCATTGAAAATGGTAAGGTAAAAATAAAACCGAGTGGAGATGGCACTAGAGAAGGGACAAAGAAACATATCATTAATGTGAGTTATACTGTCATAGGAGACAAACATTGTATGTCAGAACGTGGAAATTACCTGCTAGCTATTGTTCAATGTCCAGAGACAGGAGAATGTATCCAAAAAGCTCTCAAAGAACTGATTGATGAATTTAACACCTTGCCGCATTCTGTTGAATTTGATGGCAAAATGGTTGTCGTTGAGAATTTTATAGGCGGCGACTTTCCATATTCATGAGCAAAACTGTGATGTCATCTGGGGAACTGAGAGCAGTAACCCAATTGATTTGTGCACAAAAAGTTGCAATATAGGTTTTCTGACAGAGCTTTTCCTCCTCAATGGGTTTTATTTTGCCAAATATGTTCCTTTCACTCAACTGGTGGTGTAATTTTTTTACCAAACCATTTCTGTAGGTCATGTTTGCCTCGTCATTTTTTATGTTTTTTCATTATATTTTTCCTGTTGGTTCCCTACATGAGTGTGTGAAAATCCCCCGTTTTACAAAGCCATTCGAATGAAAACCAAATGCTAGTTTGAAACCAAAATAAGACTTGCCATTCATTATTTGTCAGAAAATTCTCTGTATGAAGGCAATAAAATAACCTGACTGAAAAAACACTGCATGAACCCTTTAAGTCATTTGTTTCTCCTAGATGTAGATTAACTGTTATGCCTGTCGGTTTATGTTTTTGTATGGAATTGTTCTATGGAATTGTTTTATGTGAGCTTTATTATTTTTCTTTTCTCCCACAACCCCCCCCCCCCCCCCGGTTATGATGTAAAAAGGAAATGATTATGATTTCGATGTGTCTTTTTGATATAGCAGGCAGCGCTCTGAGTAGTAATTTACTAGATTTAGCACTTTACAAGTGTTTATTATTAATATTTGTTTATTTTTATGGAAGATTTTCAGAAGTTTTGGTTGAATTCATTATTAGGTGAATGACCCATATGCAGGGTCATCCTAGACACACTGCATCTCTTTTTGTGGATTAGGGGAGGCTTCAAAATCCAACCAGGGGCTACCCACTGGTTGTCCAGAGGTCCTGGCCTGGTCTCATAATGAACTCATTATCTTTGGGTAAAAGCAAAATAAATCTTTACCTCAGAAGAATATGCATGACCACTGCCAGCCTCTGGCCAGAGATTGGCCTAACAAAGAAACCACTTATATAAAGTGCTCACTAAATCCTCCATAGTCCTGCTGGCCCTCTGGAGGTACAACAATAGACAACCAGAATTACTTGACAATACATGCTATCCTGTGGTCACACTTCTTGGATGTAATCCTTTGTTCACTGTTAGGGCCATCCTGGTTTAATCTCCTGCTTTAAACACAATATAGTTGATCTCAAGTTAATGAGTTCATAGACCCAGACATCACCTCTTGCATGTACAGCAATATTCATGAGTTCAATCTAGCCCATTCTTATTGATCAATCACTGAAAACCAGGCCACACCCGCCGGGACCCAGTGGGTAGCCAGCAGTTAGAATTACGTGTAGAAGCCTCACCTTATGGATCAGTTGGTTTATCAACTTATGTACTACATTCAATATCCAGAGTTTTTCGGAACTAGAGATAGATGCTATGTGTTGCGTCTGGCCAGATGAAAGGAAAGGGGCTACCTGTACATTTTATAGATGTTGTGGGGCATCCTGGAAGGGGGGGGGGGGGTTGTTGGAAGCATGATGGGTATATACATGTGCAAATCCTATTATGCGTGGATATCTCAACAATAATGAAAATTATAAATAACTTCCTAGGGCCCTCGTTTTTTTTTTGTACGTGTTAAAATTGTGCTTAAAACAAACGTTTACATGGTGTTCTTGAGGTGAAGGATATGCAGGATGGTAAGAATGTGGATAAGATATCCCTCCCCGCCAGTGACCACTGACAATGACACCATGGACCGTGTGTTGAGTGGCCTGACATAAGAGTAACGTTTATATTTGGGAAAAGTCTGTTGACCTCCGAAGTATATACAGTATTTAAGATAATTATTAATTTTTTTTATCAATGAGGGTCCAAACGTGAAGCATTGTGGAGGAGTACATGTATGATCCAGCAGGAAGTATACTCCCCTCGCAATGGCGATTACTTCATTGACATAATTATGTATGTCATCACTCACAAGTGAAGCAAGTATGGGAGCAAGGGAACAACCTATCGAGAGGAGTATGGGGGAAGTGTCGTGGCAGTATTGGGATGCCCTTATAGGTACACTCCCCTGGAGAGTGTACCTATAAGGGCAATGTGAACATCAGAATTCTGCACCAGATGCATGCGTATTAACTGTACGGTGTAAATTAATGACCCGAAATTTCCCGATATTTGAGTATACTTTGGCGTTATAAATCAACATTTTCTCTAAGCATGACAGGCTGCTGAATTTGGTACGAGATGAACACGTAGAGTAAATGTGCCATGATTCGGACACTTAAGCAATTTTGGATTATTTGACCTTCTTAATGTTTGTTTCACTCAACTATTTTCACTTATGAACAACAAAGTGTAGTTATTATATCCAGGTTGATATTTAATGAAAGTTTTTTGTGTCCTTGAAATGAAATTGACTTGACTTGAAACATAACCTTCATTTTTGCCATGATTCGGACACCCTGTCCATGATTCGGACACACATGAAAAAATGCTGAAAAAACATGCCTTGCAAAATAAATAATACCTCATCTATGCAGTGGGCAAATTCTTAAGTTGCCACCATTTATTTTCCCAAAAAAGTGTCATTTGACTGCTCAGAACTCAAAAAAGAAAATTGGTGCATGGACACATCCAGGACTTATTTTCAGAGTTTTTGAAGGCAATGCCCTGATAAAAACGGGCCATTTCAGCCATATCGTGAAATTGGACTCCATTCCGTCCGTGTGCTCCCTTGCGCACGACTCTAGTGTGTACAAAGTCAATGGCGTAGATATTAGACTCCAGCCATTGACGAAATGAACGGCAGTCAATGGAGTGGAGTGTAAATTCGGGAGATGCCGGCATTTCTTCTAAAATGGAACATACACAAGCCACAAAATTATTTTGGCATATTTTTTAGCGACTCTGGGGGCCTGGGTAGCATAAATCAATGGAGTGTCAAAAATCATGGCACATATACCTTTGCTTCTGGACAAGGAAATTTATGCAAGTTCAAATTGGCAACGCAGCTCTCCATAATATGGACCTTGATGGTATATTGATGAACAGAATATACCAGTTTCATATAAAAAAAATCCTGTTAAATTTAATTAATTTTCTGTGTTTTTAAATAATGCATTTTCTCACAAACCTATTTTTAACAGGGCTCTTAAGTTAAGGATCACCCTTTTTTTAACTTGAGGTTGCGCCCCAATTTTCTATCAGAAAATATGACATTTTATAATAGGAATTTGATCATGTAAAGTATGTGGCACCGTTGTTTAGGCCCTAGTGCACCGATCGGAAAGAATTCCACTGATGACCATAATTTGTGCACAACTCTATAGAACCAACAGAGGGCGTTTTGAGCAAACTGGCTTTGTACAGTTTGTAGGTAAAAGAACCCTATAAAACTCACTTTTCAGATATTCTACGCAAGTTTCCAACAACTGAAATTGAGGTTTATCATAATTTGTATCCAATAAGTTAACTCTTGGAGGATATAATCCTTTTTCCGTAATGGTGATCAGTGGAATTCTTTCCCATTTGCATTTGCACATTTCCGAGCATCCGAATGCTTCCGAAAACGTTGCTTCCGAAGACCTGCCGAAGATGACGTTCGTTGTGACGTCACAGGTCATTTAAATAAAGTAATAAAATCAACTTTTTGGCTCAGGTATATACTGTTTCGTTTTTTTTTCAGCGTTTCCAACCCTCTTGAAACCATTCTAAGGCGTTCCATGAGAAACAATGTCAAAATGTTGGCTACAACATACATATCTGGGGCATTTTTGGTCATTACCAGATTTTTTTCTACGAAAGTAATTAAGAGTGTTCCGATAAAGCCCTAGTCGTGTGCAGCGCCACCTACCGGTGGTTCCGGGAACATTGCGTCTAGATAACTGTGTCCGCCTTAAAGGTAGTATCATACTTTGGTTTTTATCATCTGTGAAAATTTCAGTCCCATACGGTGCCCGCTTTGTGAGAAAACAATGAAAAACAGCCACAGTATTTCTTATTTCTTTTCTATTTTATTTTTGATCTTTTAAAAGATCAAAAAGATTTTCGGGCGTTGCTTTACTAATTTCTGGATAAATACACCATTTCAGGTTGAACAATTTTGAGGGTATGTTTCTACCGCCACCATCTTCATACCCTGTAAGTTATACCTAAATCTGTGAACATTTCTGTTTTGGTGTCTTGCCAAAGTATGATACTACCTTAAACCCAAACCATGATCTTGGAAAAAGGTACAAATCTTATGAGATTTTAGAATTTCATAAAGAAAGTAGGAATCACAGATTGGAAATTTGTTGTAACCGCCAATGGCAAAATCCAATCACGATCGTTGACTGGTCCCGGGCATAGACAAATTATAGCCAACAGATATTGCCACAATCATCCCAGAAAGTTAGTGGAAATTCAAACCCCATGGAGCACTTTTCGACAGTTAGCAGACCAATTGAATAGTAACTTTGGGTGAGATCAATCAATATGAATTATCGGCAAAGTCATGGGTAGATTTATATCGTACAGTATACATTGTTTTTGGCTAAAGATATAACACCATATATGGCCAACTCCACAGAAATGTTGCACAGGCATGATTTTTTCAAGTTAATGTTATGCTTCCAAATAATATATTTTTGGAAAGTACATGACCTGAGCTTTCAGAAACCACTTAGACTTTTGATCTTCTATAATTAGATCCATTTTTATGACAATTTGAAGATGAAGGAACTGGAATGGCTGAAAATGCCCAAAATGTGCCCTAAAATCTTGAGATGTTGCAGTAAACATTCTCCAGAACTTTGTATTAATGACTTAATATAAGCTTTGTGGTTTCTTTTCTGCAATCCAGAATGAAATTTATACCCTGCAGAAATATTATGACTGAAAAATTGTATTTTCATTGTAATTTCAATCTTTAAATGTCCCTTCAGTCACAAAAGAAAAATGAAAAGTTGTCTATTTTCTTCAGTGTAATTTATTTCTGCTCCCAATGCTACTTCTACTATGGTGGCCCCATATAGAAAGCAAAATGAACATTTTCACTCTCATTCGGTTGAGAAAAACTTCCGTCTCAAAATGTGTCCCGTCAGTCACATTTGTCCCGTCAGTCACATTTATTTTCAACACCTTTCCCAGTCAGAGAACATCTAAAAGTTGGTGTAAAGGTTGAAATGATGTATGATGATGTCTCATAAAGTATTACACGTGTATGGTATGATGCTTGAGACATAAAACAAAACAAGCATTACCAGATACGCTGCTTGAAACATGCAGAAGGTGGTAAAGCCTACAAGTTTGAGCCAGAAAGAGATGCTACTAACAGTATAATGTAGAGGATATTGTTAAAACAATGGACATTAATTTACTTCAGAGGTGTTTACTACAGTTTGATTAATGTCACATTCCAACTTGGCATTGTTTCATTGTTTCATTGTTTCTTGTAATCAATTCTTGGGTTTGGTTTACAGAACGGTATGCTAGGAAAACACTAACAGTCACATTTTTTGACAAATTCAAAATTGCAATTTTTTCCATGTTAGTTTATGATTTGATCATTGTTTTTGAACTGATTTTAAGGAAAATTATTGTTTACATCTGTACATGGTAAATCTTTACCAAAGTATAGCTGGTTTGGAAGCATGCTCAAAAAAAGTGACAAAAATGTCCCGTCAGTCACGTCCCGTCAGTCACAATTTTGACAAGTCCTGCTTTGCAGTTTTTCATGATTTATTATCATAAATCATTATTTTTTCCCTGTTTTAATCAAAATAATACTTTTTGGTAATTCTATAGCCAAGTAAAATTTGATTGGAAGCTTGTTCAAAAAAGTGAAATTGTTGTCCCGTCAGTCACGTCCCGTCAGTCACAATCTTCATAAGCCCAAGTCTTGCAACTTTTGGTTTATGTTATTTTTCTATTATGTTTTCAAATTGCTTAAATGCACCAGTACGCAGAAGAAATGTCACATGAGATCAGATAGCTTTTGTCCCGTCTGTCACGGCACTTTGAAATTACAACCATGCATCCATTGAATCATGCAGGTTCAATCTTTCTTTTTTAATTTGAAATTTGACTAATTCTCTTTGCCTTACAGAACAAAATTTTTGGCTATACCCATTCCTTTTCATTTTGCAAGCTTAAGAAACAAAAAGTTGCTCCAAATTGTATTTGTAGTAGATCCTTGCTTTCACTGCCAGCAACGGTTTTGTCGCAAAAACCAGTTCTGTACCATCCCTTTAAATGTGATTACATGTGTATTTGCAAATTTATTTGGATCAGGAAATGTACCAGACTTTTGGAGACTAAATATTAATATTTTTTTATGTCAGATGAAGCTTCTACAATGACTGCTTGATTTACCAAGCAACTAACTTTTGGTGCGTTTTCATGTTGTTGTTAATGGATAATGCAATATTTAACAAACCATTCCAACTATTGTTATGAAATGCATTTGTTCATTCATGTGCTATCTTTTTGCCATTTTATGCCACATATGCCTTTTGTGTTTATATTACCATCATGTACAGTAGAGTGCTTGTACTAATACAACTATATTTTTTGTGAACTACTGTATATTTATTATGATGTAAAGGTTTTAATGTTTTTGTATTGTAGTTCATTGTTTAGCCCTAACCCCCTAGGCCCTTGTATACTAGGAAGCATACTGAACCATACAAACTTCAACAGGCCCCAGCTGTTTGAGTTTGATTCACTTGGTATGGTATGGTCTATGCCTTGGTGTGTTACTGTGGACACACTGTCCCAAACCACACAGAATGCCACAATACCTTTCAACAAAAGGCCACAGTGCCTTTCCACACACAAGTGAACCACCACACAACTTCCTGTGGGACTGCACAATAGGCCATGGGTAGCCTTACCCACAAACAAAATGCCAGTGCACTGCCACAAACTCCCACACTTGTTTCTACAGGTCTCATGCCTTACTTCCCCACACCTGTCAGAATGAAACAGTGTACTCCTGGACCTTTGGTACTGACTCAAACAAAGTCCAACAACAGGTCTTTTCTGTTTAGTAAGCCACTACCTCAACAGAACTACCTGTGGGAGTTTGAGTGGTTTGGGGCTGTTAGGGTTTTAAAATACATTTTTATCTGCCAAATTTCAACTCTGTAGATTCATAGCTCATTTTTCAACCATTCTTGTAAATATTTAGTAAAAAATATATCACATGAATAAGTTGTGTGTTGATCAGATCTTGTATTCATACTATTGTTGAAATGCTGCAGAAAACATGAGTATGACATAAACATTCATTTTATAGCTGAAGGTTTAACTCAAATTATGTTGTGCTGTCTACTCCTACATACTGTACTGTGTACAGTAGCTATAACCCCCCCATTGTGTGAAATGGTATAGTCCATTGGACCTGGTAATAAAGAGGTCAGTGTGCACCCTGTTCATGCTACACAGAGGGTTTATGCTTTGTTGCACCATGGAGGAAGAACTTCCTCCATGGTTGCACACATTCAGGGCAAAGTTGTTCAAATGTGTTTCAGTGTCCAGTGCCTGTTTCAGTGTCCAGTGCCTGTTTCAGTGTCCAGCACCTGTTTCAGCGCACATTTCATATTTCAGTGTCCAGCGCCTGTTTCAATGCACAGCACATATTTCAGTGTCCAGTGCCTGTTTCAATGCACAGCACATATTTCAGTGTCCAGTGCCTGTTTCAATGCACAGCACATATTTCAGTGTCCAGTGCCTGTTTCAGTGTCCAGTACCTGTTTCACTGTTCAGCACCTGTTTCAGTGTCCAGTGCCTGTCTCACTGTTCACCACCTGTTTCAGTGTCCAGTGCCTGTTTCAGTGTCCAGTGCTTGTTCCAGCACCTGTTTCAGTGTCCAGCATCTGTTTCAGTGTCCTGTCCAGCTTTTTCGAAGATTTTGAAAACTGGAAAACGCTTTGAAAAAATTTGCGGTTGCCCGAGCTCCGATTTATAAAAATGAATGATAGCGCTATATTTTGCACGTGTTGATAATGTGCATGATAAATGGATGCATAGCGCTGTATGTAGGAGTGTGTAAAACATGTTACAACGATCGTTGCGGTGACGTATACATGAGTTTCTGGTCTCGATCTACGTGCGTGTTTAGGAATCTTTGCGATGATTTGGTGCTGGTAACCTTACAGAATATTCAGTCAGAATCATTCATAACTTGCTCAGCGTGACATGTCACATTTCTTACCACTTAATCTTCATTGAAGCCGGCCGAAACCCACGGTACTGAGTAGGCCTGGGCGATAAGTGCTTTTCACTAATCAATTAATCGCTGAGGAAATAATCGCGATTAATCGCGATTACCCGGAAGTGACTATACAAGCAGCATGTACAGTACCTTGTTTTCATCATAGTGGCACTGCAGTAAACTGCACTAGCGTAATGCATTGATTCTTACAAGAAGTTTCAACAGCGATCAGTTCCGATTTCCGAGGCATTGAGCAATGCCATTTTTGTTCTGACAAGGTATAATGCAAAATTTGTGAAGCTAATATTGTCCATAATTTTTGGTATTCCTTTAGTAAAGTAGGATAATTTCGGGGAGTGTTGGCCGACAAGGCAGTTACTGCCTCACGTACGTATGCTGCACACAGACGTAGTCCCATACATGATACATTATGTACACCCCATGTAGGTTGAACAGTTATGAACACAATTATTATACAGTTCACGATTACTAAACACATCGCGATTATTTTATCCAGCACCTGTTTCAGTGTCCAGCACCTGTTTCAGTGTCCAGCACCTGTTTTACTGTCCGGCGCCTGATTTACTGTCCAGCATCTGTTTCAGTGTCCATCATCTGTTTCAGTGTCCAGCACCTGTTTCAGTCTCCAGCATATGTTTCAATGTCCAGCACCTGTTTTGTACGAAATGTTAATTATTTGATGAGAGGCAAAGGCTATAAGCCAGTTCGGCATTCCGACTGCGCATGTCCGGAAAGAAGAAGGTCAAAGGGCATTCGGGATAAACATTGCCATGTGTGCGTGAGTACCGTGCACAAAATACATGGCGTTCGTGCGGTGTACATCGTAAACTTTCACTAAAATGGTAAAAAACTATAAGTGTAAACTTGATTTCTTTTCAATACATAAAGCAAGGTTTCTCAACAAAATATTATATTTTTCATGGCATCAAATTATGTAATTTTGCTCGAAAGTAAGTATATTTTCCCTTGACGTACATTATACAGTACACTGTACACGTACAGTATGGAGCTCTTTTATATGATGTTATTTCTGCATTCTATAGGCCTACTCGTAATTCATAGAAATATTATGAGAAGTATTAATGAATATTATCAATCCGTTAGGTAAATCGAGGACAATAAATCAAGAAGAATTGTTTTAGTCAACTTCTGGGAAATGGGAAAGGAAATTAGATTGGCTATAAATATTACAGTCAATTTTCATACATGTATGTATATGCATTTGTTATGAAAAAATCCTTGTGGTTATTTGAAGATAATAAAATAATAAAAAAATAAATAAAAAAATTCTTTAGTACAATTAACTAATTAATCCACTTTTGTAGATGTGTCTTGTGGGAATAGTGTTGTCAGTACGCGTGTTTATAGCTAATTGAATTTATTTTTACAAATTATATTATTATTTAGTCAATTGCCGGGGACTGGAGCCTCTAATTGTTGATTCCGTTTACTTTTATAGGCAATTGTCCGGGGTAATCATACTGTTTTTTATTTCCTTGTTTTCTGTTTTGAGAAATAATAAATTAAATAAATGAAACTCCGGAACGGAAACATCGAGCTAATTGTATCTCACGCCGGTTATACGGTCGCAGTCAGCCTGTATAAAGTATTTAGAGAGAAAAGCTGCCAGGTTCATAATTATGTGGTGTGAATTTCCCAATAAAAAGACAACAATTTGTTACTGGTATGCAAGGAAAATTAATGAATCCCATGTCATCGGAAGCGGGAAAACATTGCCCGCCTGCCGCGGAACGCGGGAACCCTCTAGTACAAGTAGTAGTACTAGTGCACGCTGTGGCATAGACAACCGCGCGGCAAATTATTTTTTCCGGCATATCTGCAAAAATGTTATTCAAAGTATCACATTTTCAACGCATGAAATAATCAATACGCAATTTTCCATAATTCTGATCGCTTTTTATCGAAATTATTGAGCAAAATAAGAGGAAAACCAACAACATTTGAACAAGCACTCGAGGCCGCCCATAGACAACGTGCATTAACGGTACGCGTGGACAGCGATGTTTTATCCTGAATAACCTTTGACCTTTCCCATAATTCGCTTTGCGCTCGAGATGCCGAACTGGCTTATTGCCTCAGTTTCTGTGGTCAGTGACTTGCCAAGTACCTAAAAAAAATTCAAAAGAAATTTCAGATTCATTAAAAGTATCCTCTACCGGGGAAAATTACCATGGCCCTCAGAGAACATTTACTACCGTATACCTAATTTGATTATACCTAGATGCACCAGATTCAGGTGGACAGAAGAGCTCTCCATCAAAGTCACAGACCAGCAAGGATGCCAAGACTTCACCCTCTGCATCTGGCAAGACATCCACACCAGGCAAGGATGGTGATGGCCCTGTGGAGACAACCGTCTGTAAAGTGGATGACTTGAAGGATGGAGAGTAAGTCTTAGTCTCGGGTCTTTCCCCTAATCAGCTGTAGATTTTTAGTTCTGATCCTAAAGCTAGTATCTCACTGAGCGAATGCTTATGAATGTTGCAAATTTTTGATTCGCCAATTTCTGACGAATGTTGGCGAGGGGAGGGGAGGGGAGGGGATGGCATTCTGTCTGACCGGGGCCTCCGCATGGACCTTTCTTGTCCCCTGAGGGGTCTTTGCTCTCCTACCTTGTTTTCTCGTGCATGATGATCTATTTTTATTTGGCGAATGTCTCTCAATGGGTCGATTTTATATAGGAACCACATGGTCATGTGGTCGCTAGCATATCGGCGAATCAAAAAGAACTTCAGCAACACGGTCTTACAACCGTTTTCAAAGGCTTATGACTGTTTTGCAAACGGTAGCAACTGTTTGCGGAAAAATAGATTCACAAAGAAATTTTGAACATGTTCTTTGCGACAAGAAAAACTGTTTGCAACAATGAAATCTGGTTACGAACTTTCTTGCAGCGTTTTACGAACCCTTGCGAAATCTCAAATTCATTATATTCGCAAGCATTCGCCGCTCAGTGTGATACTAGCTTCCTTTTGCATTTGGTTCCATCCTTTCCTGAATGCATCAAATTCTAACACTGTGATTTGTGGATTTTATAATCTTTGGGTTTTCAATGACCCACTAGTTTATGACCCTAGTTTAGCCCAAAGATTATATAGCGCTACGCGCAAGATGGGGAACTCTCCCTGAAACGTGTAATAGCCATGGGTGCCGGGGCGTGTGCTCCACGTACAGAGATGATATGAGCGATGTGTGGGATACTTGCAAAAGTAGGGCCAGAAAACCACAAAAAAATCATCGTTTTCACATCAGCTGCTTCACACCAATGTCAAATATTTATGTTTACAATAAACAATAAGTTTCAATCGAATTCGAGCCAAAATCGTGCCTAACACTCCCCTTTTCTTTTTATAAATCTCCCAGCTCCTATATGTCCTGTGTACAAATTTCTCGCTATTTGCACACCAACATGGCGGATCGTGTATAATATGTATGGAGAATGGCGGCCTCCATGCCAATTACCACGCGCCCTATGGTCAGTTCTCCATCATGCTATATAATCTTTGGTCTAGCCTTATCCAACTTAAGTCAAGTCATTTACCAGCAGTGACTTAAATTAAGTCATTTTATTTCTGATTGAAGTCAAACCATTTTTTCTCAAAGAGACTTGACTTTAAAAGGTAGTATCATACTTTGGTAAAGTTGATAGAACAGCTGTGGTCTGTTTATTAATTTGTCATGAAGTAAAACCAAACCTGAGAAATTGACAGCTCAATTGATCATTGGAAACAGTAGAAAACAGCGAAAAACCGCTGCAATTGTAACGTGAATTTGTAAGATTGTAATTGTGAGGTTTTGATCCCGGAAAACAAAACTGTGTTCGGTCTTTACCAATTGTTTTATAAATACAGCATTTCAGGCAGAAACATTTTAATAGTATGTTTGTACCATCACCATTTGTTTATCCTGTATGTTAAACGAATTAAATATGTGAACATTTCTATTTTGGTTTCCTAGCAAAGTATGAGAGTACCTTTAAAGTTCCATAAAAAATTATGGGGCCAGCGGGGTGAATCGAATCCAATATCGCGGCGGGTACCACAGTAAATCATGATTATTGAATAATTTTGGTCAGGCAATAGATAATATGCAAACTAAGCTTGCCCTTCACCGACGTGGATGAACACTGCATACTCAGTGAAGGGCAAGCCTAGTTTGCATATCTATTTCCCGACCAAAATCATTTAATATTCATGAAATGCGACATTGGATTTGATTCACCCCACTGACCCCAGCTAGCTCGGTGGCCTAGCGGTATGGCATCTGCACTGGTAAGCAGGAGGTCGTGGGTTCGAATCCCACCTGAGCCAGCATGTGATTTTCTTGGTGTTTGATGTGTGTAATATTTCATTGCACATTATTTTAAATCTAGCTAAAATTGACCACAAATGTCTGATTTTGTTTGTGAAGGATGCGAGAGGTTGAAGTGGGTAAGGGGAAGGCTCTTCTTATCAAGCAGCTTGGTGAATTCAGTGCCATCGGTCACAAGTGTACACACTATGGAGCACCTCTCATTAAAGGTAAGGCATAACACCTGTAGATAGTGCATTACCACCCGGAACTCAGTTAGATTACAGGTCAACTCACCTCCTGACCAACTTGCCCCTTACCAACTCACTCCCCTGCCAAAACACGTCCTGACCGACTTGCCCCTTACCGACTTGCCCCCTCCCCAACTATCTTCCTGGCCGACTTACTCCTTACCAACTCACTCCCCTGCCAACTCGCATCCTGACCGATTTGCCCCTTACAGACTTGCCCTCTCCCCAACTCGCCTCCTGGCCGACTTACCCCTTACCAACTTGGTAAGAGGCAAGTCGGGGAGGAGGCGAGTCGGCAAGGGGGCGAGTTGGTAAGGGGCAAATCGGTCAGGAGGCAATGCAGTTATGAGTAGGTAACTTGGGGTGAGTCGTGTAGGAGGCGAGTTGACCTGTTACCCTCAGTTTTCACTCATTAAGACAGCAAACATGTGTAGTTTGAAGCAAGATATACATACCTTGTCCTTGCCTTCTGTATGAATACCCAGGTTTTCTTGCTAGCTTGATTGATTAATTGATTGCTTGATTGGTTGTAGGTGTGCTGTGCAATGGAAGGGTACGATGCCCTTGGCACGGTGCTTGCTTCAATGCTAAGACAGGTGATATTGAGGATTTCCCTGGACTGGACAGCCTTGCCAAGTTTGAGGTAATTATCTCCAGAGTTACTGACTTTCCTGTGTTAAGACACAGTTTAATATGTTGCAGAATGATAATTGTCTTCTCAGAGAAGCCAATAAAGAGCTTATAGGTACTATCATACTTTGGTAGCATACCGAAACAGAAATCTTCACAGATTTTATACCTATAACTTACAGGGTATAAAGATGGTTATAGTAGAAAGATACAGATAGAATGTTTCAAATAGATCAAATGGTCAAATATGTTTAAGAAACCAAATTCTCTTATGCTGTTTATTCCTTTTGACTTGTATTCAGCCAATGTTTGCTGAGCATAACATTCACAAGGAGTTTTGGCTGCCATGCTGATTTTATTTACCAAGGTTTTTGGTGCTTAAGCAAATTCTGGTGCTTAAAGATAGTATCATACTTTGGTAAGAAACCAAAACAGAAATGTCCACAGATTTACATATAACTTTCAGGGTATGAGGATGGTGGTGGTAGAAACCTACCGTTACAATTTTTCCGCCTGAAATGGTGTATTTATCCAGAAATTAGTAAAACAACGACCGAAAATCTTTTTGATCTTTTATAAAAGAGAAAAGACGTAAGAAATACTGTGGCCGTTTTTCACAATTTTCTCAAAAAGTGGGCACTGTATGGGACTGAAATTTTTACAGATTACTGTTACTGTATCTGTCTTGATATTTTTGCCCATGAAACTGTACTTCTTTGACAAAAACCAAAGTATGATACTACCTTTAAGCAGCTCTATGAAATTGGCCCCAGAAAAGAGTAAAACCAATTGACCCCAAAACAATTTTGATCTTCGCAAGATAAAAAACTACGGCTGTTGCAGCATGTTTTCACTTCAATGATGGACTGATCTTGCCCAAGATGTGTTTGGTGATATCGGTCTGAGAACACGTCATAGCCAAAATCGATCTTACAGCCGGGACTCGTCCTAAGTTCTAAGATCGATCCTAATATAAGACAAGTTTCGTGATTTCGGCCGCAGGAATGGTGTGGAATTTCACACTGGGTTATTTCTGTACGTGAGCTTTATACACAGCATTTTAGATGAATGCGCATTTTACTACCAATGTTTTCACTTTCTCATTTTGCAGGTGAGAGTTGACGGAGATGATGTCATCATTAAGTCATTACAGAAGGTAGGTCGTTGTCCTTAACCCTAATAATAATAATAATAACTGGTATTTACAAAGTGCCTTTACAAGAAGATGAAAGCGCTGTACAGAACGAATACAATAACAAGACAAGGACAGGGTTTAAGGGAACAAATATGATTTAAGTCGTTTCCTAAAAACAGTGACAGAGGGAGAAATCCTGATGTTGATAGGGACAGAGTTCCACAGTTTGGGACCAGCTATAGAAAATGATCTATCTCCGAAAGATTTTGACCGAGTAGGAATAGACAGAAGAAGTTTATCATCAGAAGATCGGAGTCCCGATCTGCCTGGTTGATACAAAGCAAGTAATTGAGACAAGTAGGCAGAAGAAATACAATTGTAGACCATGAGAAGAAGTTTGAAAGATAGCCGTTGTTTGATAGGTAACCAATGAAGTTTAAAAATTAGGGATGCAGCATCCATGGAGCAGTGTACAGAGAAAATGAGTCTCGATTCGCGGTTTTGCAGTTTTTGTAGCCTGTTTATTTCAGAGAGTTGCAATAGTCCAGTCTAGATGTCACAAAGGAATAGACAACGTGATGACAAGTCATCTGAAAAGCATACATTATTTACTTGGTATATGTTGCATTGATAAAATATACCGGTAAGAGATGGCCTTTCCCCACAAAATCATAATGCTGTGTGAAGATGAGGGAACTCAGAGTAAACCATGACAATGTGATCCGGAACAAATGCTGTCTTGCATATTTATTTCTTTGCTCTTAAAAAGAATGACAGATGAAAGTTCAACATTCGAGGATCTTTCCTCGCCTTTAACCTCTGTGAACCGGGTTCAAGTCAGGCTCGGTCCACAAGTGGATTGGGTTTTCAGTCCCTGCCTGATTCTGTTGGTTTTACCCACAGAATTACTCTGGGGTTTTCCTCCCACCTCTAAAACTGTATCTTATTATCTTTCCATAAAAGGTTTTATCAGGCTTTCGAGGTACGGTGCCTTGGGCGCTTTTGAGGAATCCTTAGTGTCATTACTAGAAATAAATAGTAATAATAATAATAATTGGTCATGCATTAGACTAGAGACTGAGTGTTAGAATAAATAATATTTGAGTGTTTTTTAGGATTTGGCATCTCACAAGCGCATTAAGACCATGTCCTGCAAATCACCAGAGATTGATCAGACCATCCTTATAATCGGTGGAGGTGAGTACGTGGATCATCAGTTTCAATCATAAAATAAAGTTGGACTCAGTTAAAGGTACTATCATACACTAAGTTGACTAGACGTCCCCGATTTCCGAGGACAGTCCCCGATTTGACAGTGCCGTCCCCGATGAACAATTGTCCCCGAAAATGTCCTCGATTCGACGAAATGCCCCCGAAAATTCTAATTGTCCTAAATAAAAAAAACACAAATGCTGTGCTGAAGAAGATCTATTTTTCAGAGAAGTATGCGAAGACAACCGCCTAATACATGAAAGTATGTAACCCACTCATGTCAACTGGACAAGATATGTCCATAGATGCCACCATTTTGCATGTATATAGGCACAAATCTGGATTCAAAATGTTTTCAAAATCATACCTCCCCCAGCACACGGATCACTGTCCCCGGATCATCTCAACAAAATATGGTCACCTTATCATACACTGGTAACATACCAAAAGAGAAATGTTCACAGATTTACCTATAACTTACAGGGTATGCAGATGGTGATGGTAGAAACATACCATTAAAAAAGTTTCTTCCTGAAATGCTGTTTTTTTCCAGAAAACGAGTAAAACCAAAGACAAAAAAAAAAGATTGTATCTGAGGGAGATCAAAACTCCTGCATGTGAAAAGATTTGAAAATACAATGAGCGTTTTTCACTGTTTCCTAAAGTGAGCACCGTATGGAATTGGAAATTTCACAGATGGCTGTTACTGTATCTCCCTTGATATTGTTGCCCATATATCTGCATTTCTTTGACAAGAACCAAAGTATGAAACTAGAGTTTATGGCTGTTTGAAACAGCACATAAGGCTTTTCAGCATACGATAAAAATTGCTTGTCAATTTGAATTGTGTACGATTTATTCCTGAAAGGAACTCGGAGTTAGAAAAATATTCGACATAGACAACATGTCCCGGATTTCCCCACCGGTCTTTTGCTCATGATTAGCTTTCCGTCTTCCCAGATTTCAATAAAAGATGATTGGCAGTGTACTAAGTAATAAACTGACACCACCACAGATTCTCGTTTTATTCAAAAGAGGGTGCGCCATTCAAAACCGTGTGTCCGGATGACCAATTCATGTATTATTGAAAACGGTCTAAGTAGATTGCTGCGCGTGCGTGGTTGTCTTGTCAAAAACTGCATTTACGCTGCCAACTATGATAAGGAAATTAACAAGAATACGGCATATATAATATAATCCAGGCAATCAACCATCCGCGCACGGCGTATGCTTTATTTAATGGCCAATATTTTCACGTACAGAGCTCTGTACAAGTCAATGGGCTAGCGTGAGAAAGATTGAAAAAGAATCATTACAAATCAAATGATGACGTCTTTGTGACGTAACTTCATAATTACGATCCCCAACCTCTTTTTCCCCATCCTACCAATTTTCGTGGCGATCGACCGTTCCTTGTATGTGACATGAAAATCACATTTTTTTATGACGTCATGATGACATCATGGTATTTTTGTCTATGCAGTGTTCATCTATGGTGTATGCTTAAGAATTATCAAAAAGAAATTCAACGATATCTTGTTTCGTTCACTAGATATCGTTAAAAGAACTTTAATAACCCAAAATTTCAATTAATCATAAACAGTTAGAGAATGACGTCATGATGACGTCATTGCAATTTTTCGATATAACACTTCCCAACTTAGATACATACCAAGTTTCAACTCAATTGGACATAGAGTTTGCTCCTTTAAGACACTGTCACATGACACCTGATGACGTCATGATGACAAAAAGTTTCGGCATACGTTTACACTATAGGGACTTTATTTGCACCAACTTTGGTTAAGATCGAATGTTTAGAAGTGTCCAAAGTGGCGTGTACTATGCCCCTGTGTTAAGTCTATGGGAAATCAAAATGGAAGAAGAAGAAAAAATAAAAACAGAACAAACAAGGCTTTTAGCTTCCGCGAAAAAGCCAATTAACTTTAAGCTGATACTGGGTGATATGATAAAGACATCGCAAAAAAATCCAGCCCGCCCCCGTTGCTGGTTACACACCAACATGCCACATGCCACATGCCACGATACTGACGGCATTCAGTGACATGGACGGCACATCGGCCATGGCCGGAGCCAAACGACTGTCCCGTCATTTGGGTGCCACAAGCTTCTTCAAATTCTGCCTGGGTTTCCAGCTACGCTGTCACGTATCACGTCTGTGCGGCCACCGCCTGGAAAAGTTCTTCGGCAAGGCGTCAATTCTCTTTTGCGATGAGCCAGAAATTCCAGGTTTGAGACCCAGAGTGGCAGGAATTTTTTTTTTCGACTCCAAAAAATCAATTGCAACCACAGACTCGCTTGAAATATATCAGACTTCCACCATAATTTCACGTGTCACAAAGTGAAAGTTTGCACCAGGTCCGAACCTGAGAGCCAGTTTGGACCAGGTCCAGACATGAGAGGCAGTTTGCACCAGGTCTGAGAGCCAGTTTGCACCAGGGCCATACCTGCAAGCAGGTTTGCACCAGGTCCAGACCTAAGTGCCAGTTTGGACCAAGTCCGGACCTGAGAGCCAATTTGGACCAGTTCCCGACCTGAGAGCCAGTTTGGACCATGACCAGAGCTGTGAGCCAGTATGCACCAGGTCCAGACCTGAGAGCCAATTTGGACCAGTTCCCGACCTGAGAGCCAGTTTGCACCAGGTCCATACCTGAGAGCCAATTTGGACCAGTTCCCGACCTGAGAGCCAGTTTGGACCATGACCAGAGCTGTGAGCCAGTTTGCACCAGGTCCAGACCTGAGAGCCAGTTTGGACCAAGTCCGGAACTGAGAGCCAATTTGGACCAATTTGGACCAGGCTCAGACCTGAGAGCCAGTTTGCACCAGGTCCAGACCTGAGATCCAGTTTGGACCAAGTCCGGACCTGAGAGCCAATTTGGACCAAGTCCAGACCTGAGAGCAAATTTGGACCAGTTCCTGACATGAGAGCCAGTTTGCACCAGGTCCGGACCTGAGAGCCAGTTGGCACCTGAGAGCCAATTTGGACCAGTTCCCGACCTGAGAGCCAGTTTGGACCATGACCAGAGCTGTGAGCCAGTTTGCACCAGGTCCAGACCTGAGAGCCAGTTTGCACCAGGTCCAGACCTGAGAGCCAATTTGGACCAGGTCCAGACCTGAGAGCCAAATTGGCTGAGAGCCAAGTTTGCACCAGGTCCAGACCTGAGATCCAGTTTGGACCAAGTCCGGATCTGAGAGCCAATTTGCACCAGGTCCATATCTGAGAGCCAATTTGGACCAGTTCCCGACCTGAGAGCCAGTTTGCACCAGGACCAGACCTGAGAGCCAATTTGGACCAGTTCCCGACCTGAGAGCCAGTTTGGACCATGACCAGACCTGCAAACCAGTGTGGACCAAGTCCGGACCTGAGAGCCAATTTGGACCAGGTCCTGACCAGGCCAGTTTGGACAGGACCAGAGCTGTGAGCCAATTTGCACCAGGTCCTGAACTGAGAGCCAGATTGGACAGGACCAGACCTGAGAGCCAATTTGGACCAGTTCCCGACCTGAGAGCCAGTTTGGACCATGACCAGACCTGCAAACCAGTTTGGACCAAGTCCGGACCTGAGAGCCAATTTGGACCAGGTCCCGACCTGAGAGCCAGTTTGGACCAAGTCCGGAACTGAGAGCCAATTTGGACCAGGTCCCAACCTGAGAGCCAATTTGGACCAGGTCCAGACCTGAGATCCAGTTTGCACCAGGTCCAGACCTGAGATCCAGTTTGGACCAAGTCCGGACCTGAGAGCCAATTTGGACCAGGTCCCGACCTGCGAGCCAATTTGCACCAGGCCCATATCTGAGAGCCAATTTGGACCAGGTCTCGACCTGAGAGCCAGTTTGGACCAAGTCCGGAACTGAGAGCCAATTTGGACCAGGTCCCGACCTGAGAGCCAATTTGGACCAGGTCCAGACCTGAGATCCAGTTTGCACCAGGTCCAGACCTGAGATCCAGTTTGGACCAAGTCCGGACCTGAGAGCCAATTTGGACCAGGTCCCGACCTGCGAGCCAATTTGCACCAGGCCCATATCTGAGAGCCAATTTGGACCAGTTCCCGACCTGAGAGCCAGTTTGCACCAGGTCCGGACCTCAGAGCCAGTTTGCACCAGGTCCATACCTCAGAGCCAATTTGGACCAGTTCCCGACCTGAGAGCCAGTTTGGACCATGACCAGAGCTGGTGGCCAGTTTGCACCAGGTTCAGACTTGAGAGCCAATTTGGACCAGTTCCCGACCTGAGAGCCAGTTTGGACCATGACCAGACCTGCAAACCAGTTTGCACCAGGTCCAGACCTGAGAGCCAGTTTGCACCAGGTCCAGACCTGAGAGCCAATTTGGACCAGTTCTCAACCTGAGAGCCAGTTTGGACAGGACCAGAGCTGTGAGCCAGTTTGCACCAGGTCCAGACCTGAGAGCCAGTTTGCACCAGGTCCAGACCTGAGAGCCAATTTGGACCAGTTCCCGACCTGAGAGCCAATTTGGACCAGTTACCGACCTGAGAGCCAGTTTGGACCATGACCAGACCTGCAAACCAGTTTGCACCAGGACCAGACCTGAGAGCCAATTTGGACCAGTTACCGACCTGAGAGCCAGTTTGGACCATGACCAGACCTGCAATCCAGTTTGGACCAAGTCCGGACCTGAGAGCCAATTTGGACCAGGTCCCGACCTGAGAGCCAATTTGGACCAGGTCCAGACCTGAGATCCAGTTTGGACCAAGTCCGGATCTGAGAGCCAATTTGCACCAGGTCCATATCTGAGAGCCAATTTGGACCAGTTCCCGACCTGAGAGCCAGTTTGCACCAGGACCAGACCTGAGAGCCAATTTGGACCAGTTCCCGACCTGAGAGCCAGTTTGGACCATGACCAGACCTGCAAACCAGTTTGAACCAAGTCCGGACCTGAGAGCCAATTTGGACCAGGTCCCGACCAGGCCAGTTTGGACAGGACCAGAGCTGTGGGCCAATTTGCACCAGGTCCAGACCTGAGAGCCAGTTTGGACAGGACCAGACCTGAGAGCCAATTTGGACCAGTTCCCGACCTGAGAGCCAGTTTGGACCATGACCAGACCTGCAAACCAGTTTGCACCAGGACCAGACCTGAGAGCCAATTTGGACCAGTTCCCGACCTGAGAGCCAGTTTGGACCATGACCAGTTTGGACCAAGTCCGGAACTGAGAGCCAATTTGGACCAGGTCCAGACCTGAGATCGAGTTTGGACCAAGTCCGGATCTGAGAGCCAATTTGGACCAGTTCCCGACCTGAGAGCCAGTTTGCACCAGGACCAGACCTGAGAGCCAATTTGGACCAGTTCCCGACCTGAGAGCCAGTTTGGACCATGACCAGACCTGCAAACCAGTTTGAACCAAGTCCGGACCTGAGAGCCAATTTGGACCAGGTCCCGACCAGGCCAGTTTGGACAGGACCAGAGCTGTGGGCCAATTTGCACCAGGTCCAGACCTGAGAGCCAGTTTGGACAGGACCAGACCTGAGAGCCAATTTGGACCAGTTCCCGACCTGAGAGCCAGTTTGCACCAGGACCAGACCTGAGAGCCAATTTGGACCAGTTCCCGACCTGAGAGCCAGTTTGGACCATGACCAGACCTGCAAACCAGTTTGGACCATGACCAGACCTGCAAACCAGTTTGGACCAAGTCCGGACCTGAGAGCCAATTTGGACCAGGTCCCGACCTGAGAGCCAGTTTGGACCAAGTTCGGAACTGAGAGCCAATTTGGACCAGGTCCCGACCTGAGAGCCAATTTGGACCAGGTCCAGACCTGAGATCCAGTTTGGACCAAGTCCGGACCTGAGAGCCAATTTGGACCAGGTCCAGACCTGAGATCCAGTTTGCACCAGGTCCAGACCTGAGATCCAGTTTGGACCAAGTCCGGACCTGAGAGCCAATTTGGACCAGGTCCCGACCTGCGAGCCAATTTGCACCAGGCCCATATCTGAGAGCCAATTTGGACCAGTTCCCGACCTGAGAGCCAGTTTGCACCAGGTCCGGACCTCAGAGCCAGTTTGCACCAGGTCCATACCTCAGAGCCAGTTTGCACCAGGTCCAGACCTGAGAGCCAATTTGGACCAGTTCCCGACCTGAGAGCCAGTTTGGACAGGACCAGAGCTGTGAGCCAGTTTGCACCAGGTCCAGACCTGAGAGCCAGTTTGCACCAGGTTCAGACCTGAGAGCCAATTTGGACCAGTTCCCGACCTGAGAGCCAGTTTGGACCAAGACCAGACCTGCAAACCAGTTTGCACCAGGTCCAGACCTGAGTGCCAGTTTGCACCAGGTCCGGACCTGAGAGCCAATTTGGATCAGGTCCCGACCTGAGAGCCAGTTTGGACCAAGTCCGGAACTGAGAGCCAATTTGGACCAGGTCCCGACCTGAGAGCCAATTTGGACCAGGTCCAGACCTGAGATCCAGTTTGCACCAGGACCAGACCTGAGAGCCAATTTGGACCAGTTCCCGACCTGAGAGCCAGTTTGGACCATGACCAGTTTGGACCAAGTCCGGAACTGGGAGCCAATTTGGACCAGGTCCAGACCTGAGATCCAGTTTGCACCAGGTCCAGACCTGAAATCCAGTTTGGACCAAGTCCGGACCTGAGAGCCAATTTGGACCATGTCCCGACCTGCGAGCCAATTTGCACCAGGCCCATATCTGAGAGCCAATTTGGACGAGTTCCCGACCTGAGAGCCAGTTTTGCACCAGGTCCATACCTGAGAGCCAATTTGGACCAATTTCCGACCTGAGAGCCAGTTTGGACCATGACCAGAGCTGTGAGCCAGTTTGCACCAGGTCCAGACCTGAGAGCCAATTTGGACCAGTTCCCGACCTGAGAGCCAGTTTGGACAGGACCTGAGCTGTGAGCCAGTTTGCACCAGGTCCAGACCTGAGAGCCAGTTTGCACGAGGTCCATACCTCAGAGGCTGTTTGGACCAGGTCCAGACCTGAGGTCCAATTTGGACCAGTTCTCAACCTGAGAGCCAGTTTGGACAGGACCTGAGCTGTGAGCCAGTTTGCACCAGGTCCAGACCTGAGAGCCAGTTTGCACGAGGTCCATACCTCAGAGGCTGTTTGCACCAGGTCCAGACCTGAGAGCCAATTTGGACCAGTTCTCAACCTGAGAGCCAGTTTGGACAGGACCTGAGCTGTGAGCCAGTTTGCACCAGGTCCAGACCTGAGAGCCAATTTGGACCAGTTCCCGACCTGAGAGCCAGTTTGGACAGGACCTGAGCTGTGAGCCAGTTTGCACCAGGTCCAGACCTGAGAGCCAGTTTGCACGAGGTCCATACCTCAGAGGCTGTTTGGACCAGGTCCAGACCTGAGAGCCAATTTGGACCAGTTCTCAACCTGAGAGCCAGTTTGGACAGGACCTGAGCTGTGAGCCAGTTTGCACGAGGTCCATACCTCAGAGGCTGTTTGGACCAGGTCCAGACCTGAGATCCAGTTTGGACCAAGTCCGGACCTCGGAGCCAATTTGGACCAGGTCCCAACCTGAGAGCCAGTTTGGACAGGACCAGAGCTGTGAGCCAGTTTGGGCCAGGTACAGACCTGAGAGCCAATTTGGACCAGTTCCCGACTTGAGAGCCAGATTGGACCATGACCAGACCTGCAAGCCAGTTTGCACCAGGTTCAGACCTGAGAGCCAGTTTGGACCAAGTCCGGAACTGAGAGCCAATTTGGACTAGGTCCCGACCTGAGAGCCAATTTGGACCAGGTCCAGACCTGAGAGCCAGTTTGGACCAGGTCCAGACTTGAGATCCAGTTTGGACCAAGTCCGGACCTGAGAGCCAATTTGGACCAGTTCCCGACCTGAGAGCCAGTTTGCACCAGGTCCGGACCTCAGAGTCAGTTTGCACCAGGTCCATACCTCTGAGCCAATTTGGACCAGTTCCCGACCTGAGAGCCAGTTTGGACCATGACCAGAGCTGTGAGCCAGTTTGCACCAGGTCCAGACCTGAGAGCCAATTTGGACCAGTTCCCGACCTGAGAGCCAGATTGGACCATGACCAGACCTGCAAGCCAGTTTGCACCAGGTCCAGACCTGAGAGCCAGTTTGGACCAAGTCCGGAACTGAGAGCCAATTTGGACCAGGTCCCGACCTGAGAGCCAATTTGGACCAGGTCCAGACCTGAGAGCCAGTTTGCACCAGGTCCAGACCTGAGAGCCAGTTTGGACCAAGTCAGGACCTGAGAGCCAATTTGGACGAGGTCCGGACCTGAGAGCCAGTTTGGGCCAGGTGCACACCTGATTGTACATCACAGTGGCCAAGTCACCTTGCTTGTGAAACCCTTCAAACACACAGAGGTGCCCATGAGAGTTTCCCAGTCATGGACCCCGGAGAAATCTTGTAGTTGATACAGTAGAGGAGAAGATGGGACGCCATGGACCTCAGTCCTGTGGACAAGAAAGTTGCCTGTACTGCCATCATGGTAGCTCTATCGTGTTGGATGGGATTTCGATAACAGAATATATCTTAGGCTACCATCTCTCTTAATGGAAGTTTTGTGCCACCCAAAAAATGTTTGGGTTGCGATTGTTGTACAAATATGATTGCCAAAAAGTTGTTAAGGTGGAGGTCCCTATGGTGTATACCCGCCATTGGTGCCCTAAAAAGGTAGCCAAAACGGTGGTGCCCTCCGCAAAAAAATATGCTATAGGTGGTCCAGAATCCCTACAATTTTGTATCTACTTCACCCTGCTCTGACGTTTGCAGAGCCCCAAAAAGGTAGCATAAACAGCAGTAACCTCCACAAAAGATACGCTATATTAATGTATCTATGTAGAGCCTTATGTGTCACCCCGATAGCCAATGTTGTAGTACTCGTACTCATACTCGTACTCGAGTACAACTAAAGTCCTTAAAAGTACTTGGCCCGTACTCTATTAAAAGTACTCAAAAACAAAATGTTCTTGGCCCGTACTCGATCCGATGTACTTGAATTTTGGATGTACTCGATGTTAAGTACTCGGTCCTCGATCCCAGTACTCGTTAATTTCCAAAAAAAAATCAAATTCATGTTTTCGTGGATGACATTGCTCAACCTCGAACATATCGTAAGCACGGTAGCATGATACCCATAATTATAACATGTAGAAGGCTTTCCTTGCCCATGCAAGGAGCTCGGATATACATGTAGTGATGGAGTTAGTGTTAGCGAGGCCCACACCTGAATTGGGATGTCGGGCCCAAAGGCCCAATTATGGGGGTTGTTCTAAAACCCCCTCGACCCCCTCGACCCACGACCCTCGACCCCCTCGACCCACGCTACCACTGCTACAGTACCATTTTGCAATGCCATGCATATCTCATGGCCGACCGGAGCCTGGATAAGATTATATCCCAACTGGAACCTGCGTTACCGCCCGACTTCGATTAAGGCCAACTCATTAATAGCGTGAATTCAGGGTTCGATCGGTACCGGTTTCAATATAAGTCTGGAAAGTATAGTTCCTCGCGATTTCGCGACGTGGTATAGTTGGACAGAGGAAAATATGAGCTTTCTTTAAGTGACACCAAGATGAACCAAATCGGACGATGTTTCGAGCGGTGATGTGCTGTCAAAAAAAAACAAAAAAAACCAAAAAACTCCAATTTGTCTTCCGCCATTCTGGTGATGCGCGCTGAACAGAGCGATTTTCGGCGCAATGTACAAACTTCAACCAATAGGTCCATGCTTCAACTTACGATATCTTAAAAAGTGAACATTGGATCCTTTTTTTAAATTTGTTGATATCATAGAATATATACATTATAATGCATTTTTAGCAATGAAAATAATTCTTGAAAGCGACTCATCGTGCCGCGCCTCTCCATTTTTCTCATGTTTACACAGTGCACCCGCGTGCATGACTTCGTCCTCTGTTTCCTTCCTCTAGGCTCTATGGTCCTCCTTCCCATACCGTGAGAGTGATACATTGAAGTCGAGTCTTCGGCGGGGAGATCGCATCGCCACCGCTTGGGATCGCACGCTTGATCATCCGCATTCTAAATTGGGCACTTATTATTACTCGGCCATAAAGCGATGTTCCAATGAATTCGGATTTGGGACACGTTTTGATTATGGGGTGGAAGTCGAGGGGGTCGTGGGTCGTGGGGGTCGAGGGGGTTTTAGAACAACCCCAATTATGGTTGGGTCAAAATGATGCACTATATATACATGTACAGTCCATGGTACAATCTCAATTGGTACATAATTGTGTTTACTCCATACACTTCGTTTTTGTCAGATATCCAGTCCCTTACAGTGGCCACTTTCTTTTTAGAAAACATAGCCTATTTTGATCTCACCCTGAGATCCAAAATGTTTTTGGCTTGTGATTGATTATTTTTGTTCTTTCCTTTTTAAAAACAACATTTTAGGCAGAAAAGGTTTTACCATTATATTTGTACCATCACCATATTTATACCCTGTAAGTTTAATAAAAAGCACAAATACAATGTATTTTGTTAAGTCCATGCAGAGAGCAACATTCAGGCTTGTTGTATCTTGGTAGTTGTTTTTGTTTCCTTTACCTGCTGACTTTGTTGTGTAATGAAGAGATACATGAAACCATGACTGTCATGAACTGCATTTGTTGGTACTGTGCTTTAGTTCTGTGCATGTACTCAGCCCGGGACTCGAACTTTGGTACTCGGACTCGGCCCTGTACTCTGCCTTGAATGTACTCGGACTCGATACTTAGGACTTGGACTCAGCAGCAATGTACTCGGACTCGGCCCAGTACTCGGACCATGAAGTACTCGGAGTACTCTGTACTCGGATCTGAGGACTTGACTCCAACAGCTGATGGGTGGGAGGGACGAGTTATGCCTCCCACCCCAGGTGTGTCAGAACCTTGCAATTGCAATTTTTTTCCCGCTGTTTTCTACTGTTTCCAATGATCAAACGAGCTGATAATTTCACAGGTTTGTTTTTATTCCGTGACAAATCAAATCATAAACAGACAGCAGCTATTCTATCAACTTTACCAAATTATGATTCTACCTTTAGTTTATTTGTTTGGCAGGTGGGGCGGCAGCAACATGTGCAGAGACATTGAGGCAAGAGGGATTCAAAGGCCAGGTTGTCATAGCAACCAAGGAAAAGCATCTTCCCTACGACCGCCCCAAACTCAGTAAGGTATGATTGAATTCTAACTTTGTCTTTGCATTAAAGGGCATTATTATACAACATTGGTAACAAACCAAAACAGAAATCTTCACAGATTACCTATAACTTACTAAAGATGCTGATGGTAGAAACTTGCTGTAAAAATGTTTCTGCCTGAAATAATGTACATTTATTTATCCAGAAAAGACTAAAACAGACACCAAAACATTTTTGATCTTGGAAAAATAAAAAATGAGACAGCTATTCCCACACAAGTTGGCATATTAATTGCAACGGTTTTTCACTGTTTTCTACTGTTTCCAATGATCAATTGAGCTGAAAATTTCACAGGTTTGTTTTTATTCCATTACAAATTAAATTATGAGCAGCCTGCAGCTGCTCTGTCACATTTAACAATGTTGTACATGCCCTTTAATTTGGAGGGTTGGTTTGATAGGGCAGTGACCCCATCACTGTGGACATTCATGAGTGCATCCAGCAGAACTCATTTCATCCTGCCTACTTGTTTTGAGGAGAAATCTAGAAATTTCCATGTGATATTCCAAGATGATTTTTGGGCTTATATTATCAGGTCAACGTTTTCTTCACTATTCATTATCATTATTAATCATTAAAAAATGAACAAAGAAAGCGGGATTCCAAGCAGCAACCTCCATAATACCGTACAGGCACTCTTACCAACTCAGCTACCCAGCCCTAGAGAATGCCTTTACTTGCTAGTAAATGCAACTGAAATCTAAGAGCCGTTTTGGTTGTTTCCTCCTTACCAGGCCCTGACGTCTTCCGCTGAGGAGTTGCTTCTACGTAAGCCTGACTTCTACAGCGTGTATGACATCGATGTCCAGACTGACATGGAGGCCACTGCAGTTGATACTCTGCTGAACTGTGTCGCCTTCAAGAACGGCCAGAGTCTTAGCTACGACACCTTGCTGCTGGCCACAGGTGGAAGGTGAGACAATTGTCTAAATGTTCATCTATTTATCATCTAATTAACCTGCTGAGATGTCTACCTCATCCTCATTGGGTAAGTTCATACGAGGCGCTGGCTTCGGGACTAACCCTGAATGGGCTTAATTAGTCCCACTGACAAAATTCCTTGTTGGGACACAATTTTTCAGAACTTTGGGACTAACTTTCGGGACTAACTTTGGAGCTAACCCAAAGGGTTATCCTGGATAAATTTGTGGGACTAGTCCCACTACCATGCCCCGCAGGGTTCTTTTATGACTTAACACCACCTACTTTTACCGTTTGGACACAACTGACCTAGCCCTGATCCCACAAACATGGACAAGCCTGTGAAACATATGGGAATGGGAAGTGTTAAGTGACCTCGGCTGAATTACATAATGAATTTTCCCTAGAAACATTGCTGAAAATGGCTCCTGTTATCCATATGATGAAATTACATTCAAATTCAGTGTCACGTGATTGAATTTGCTTGTGTATCAGTCTTTGAGACAATGTTTTCATTTCTTTCACAATTTGCAGTCCGAGAATGCTAGATATTCCTGGTAAAGACCTGAAGAACGTTTGTGTCTTGAGAAGCCCAGACGATGCCAATTATATTGCAGAGCAGGGCAAGGGAAAAAATGTGGTCATAATCGGAACCTCCTTCATTGGTAAGATGGAAATCCCATGATTTGAAACCCTTTTCATCCCTGTTCCCCCAAGCCTCATGCATCCTCACGCCTTTGTTATAGTCCACCTCTGATCTTGCCTACCCTTAGACCCCTTTGTCCCTTTTCCCTACCCCCACCCTCCCTGGTCACTCTGAACCCAATTTTGTCCTGATCCTCTCATCCATTTATGGGCATCTTTACTGCATGCCATATTTTTGTCCTCTTGTCATTTAGCCTTTGATAAAGATCCTGCCACGATCAAAATGCGTCAGGCCTTCCTAACTCCAAGCATATGTTCTTGTCCTCTTGTCATTTAGCCTTTTATAAAGATCCTGCTAGAAACAAAACACGTACGTCAGGCCATCCTAACCAACTACAAGCATATGTTCTTGTCCTCGTGACATTTAGCCTTTGAGAAAGATCCTGCTTGGATTGAAACACGACAGGCCCTCTTAACTCCTATTATTTTATTTACTGAGTGCATACACAGTGCCTTTTGGTTATTCACTCATCCAAAACATTTTAAAATTACCATCAAAATACTTTTCATTTCTTGTGTTCTTTTAAAGAAATGTTGCCTGGCCTTAAAAGAAGAATATGATTAATCTTAAAATACATATCAGATGTTGCTAAGCAAAGTTTTATGTTACCATAGCAACAGATGAATCGTTTCATTTTGTGATGCAAAAAAAAAAAGATCAATTCATGGTAGCCAGATTACAACAGTAATGAATACAACGGGGCAGGTCAAATTTCATGGAATTTGTTACTGTTAACAAAAATTCTTCGCTTATGGTAGCAGACTTTTTGCTTACGGTTAATGTATTTCACGGAAGAGTGTCTTTCTTGCTATGCTAAGAAAGACTTTCTGCAGAATGCACATGACAGCAAGTTAGCAGAAACAAATCAAGGTTAGCCTAGAAATTCTTTGTTAACCGATTAAGCACCGAAAGTCTTGCTTACCGATTCCATGAAATAGATTTCACACAAAGCAGTGCCTGTAGGCGCAAAAATAGGCCATAACGGATTCCATGAAATTGGGCCGTTATTTTTCACATTATAATTTCCCAACCAGAAGGAATTACATAGTCATATTTTTCCATGGATGTTTTTTATATCTCATAGGTATGGAGATGGCGGCATATTTTGCAGGCAAAGCCACCAGCGTGTCCATCGTTGGTAGAAGTTCAGCTCCATACATTGCTTCATTGGGAGAAACAATCGGCAAAGCATTGCAAAAGGTTAGATATGTCGACCATAAGCATGTATCTTGATTCCCTCTTTCATAATGGAGTAGCTACCCACAGTTTTATACTTCTGAGAGCCATGAGACAGTCATTCCAATATTATTATTGTTGAAAAGTAAACAAAGAAAAAAATTGACTGGAGCGGGATTTGAATCAGCGACCTCTTGAATACTGGACAGGCGCCCTACCACCTGAGCTATTCTGCCTTCTTGTTTTGGGCTGAAAATTTACAAGTGGTATTGGAAGATTATTCCTTAGGTTTTGAGTTTTGCCATTCAGCCAGTTCAACCTTTACCATTTCTTTTCACTATAAATCATGAAGATTATTAGTCATTCCAGCCCTATGTTGGTGGTGTCCCTACTAGTCAATGGGAGACTTTTGAGAACCTGTCTTAAAGTCAACAGCGCACGTGCATGCAATTGTGAGAATGCGGGCGTTGTGTTGCGCGTGCGCTGTTGACTCGAAGACCTGTTCTCAAAAGTCTCCCATTATTTTTGTTCGTTTGGCAGTCGGAAGCCAGGAAACCACGCACACAACCATATCCCAAGGATCATATCATTGATACATGCAGCAATGCTGCAACCTGAGAACGGTACATGGCCGTATCCTGTTTGAGGGATCCCCCATGTACCATTCTCAAGTTGCAGCATTGCTGCATGTATCAATGAAATAATCCTCTGGGATATGAATATTGGGGTCACAACCAACGTAGGGCTGGATGGCTCAGTTGGTAGAGCACCTGTACGGTATTCAGAAGGTCATCGGTTCGAATCCCGCTCCAGTAAATTTTTCTTTGTTCACTTTCCAATGACTTTAAATTCAGTCTTGTGGTTATTGGATGATTAAAAAAAGCACTTAGTGTTTGTGCTTATCTACATCAGTGAAGGGTAATGAATTATTTGCATAATCAGTATTGTTGTTGTCATTTTTGTTATTGATGTTGTTATGATTATTATTATTAGATGAGCGAAGGGAAGGGTGTGAAGTTCCACCTGAGCACCGATCCGGAGAAATTAATCGGTGACGATGATGGGAAACTGACTGAGGTCGTCCTTAAGAATGGAGAGACACTGCCAGCTGATCTATGCATCATGGGAGTAGGGGTCACACCTGCTACCCAGTTCCTGGCAGACAGCGGTATCACAATGAATGCTAAACAAGCTGTCGTAGTTGATAAGGTAAGGCTGGATGGGGTGGGAGTTCTACGTCTAACCAGTGTTGTGACTAGTCATTGATTTCATATACAGGATTTGCACGGCCACCAAAAAGAATTATTGAGTTTGAGACAGAAAATTGACTTGAACAGTTTATAAACAGTCACCAAATCTTGGTTCATGTATGAACCATATATACAACACAGCAGGCATGTAGCTTGCCAACCAGTGTTGCATTTGCGCAGGCGCATATCTAATTAGCATATTTCATGGGAAAGGTCCATTGGTCATATTTTTGCCGATTTTGCTGAAATTCTACATAATGATAGGCAAGACATTATTGTATCACATATCTGAATCTTGAAGTGATAAACAGTTTAATTTTAACACAATGGGTCCCAACAGTGTTGCGTTTTGTCTGGGACACCGTGTAGATAGGTATGAATAGCACATTATTCTGAATTAACAGTTGAAGGTATTTCTGTCAGCATCAACAAGTCTGAACAATTGATAGATTAGACATTTCGTTCCTCCATGAAACACTTTCTACAGTTCTTACGGACCAACAAGCCCAACGTCTATGCTGCAGGTGACATAGTCCAAGTACCTCTGGCTATGATGGAAGATCTGGAGGTGAATATTGGACATTGGCAGGTGGCTTCAGGACACGGTAAGACATGATGGGCTTAGATGGAGGTAGGGAGGGGTGGGTTTAGATGGAGGTAGGGACACCTTCAGGATCATCATCATGGTGCCTCTGTTCACTGAGTCAAAAGCTTTTTTGAAGTCAACGAAGCACAGTACAGCCGATAGGTTGTTCTTCTTCACCTCTTCAATTAGTCTCCTCAGGGCCAGGCTCTGGGCTAGTGTGGTCCTCTCCTCTCGAAAGCCGTTTCGGTTTTCCCTCAGGTGAGGGTCGATGGCATGCTGAATCCGGTTTAGTATCATGCGGTTGTAGACCTTCGCCGCAATACAGGTCAGGCTGATGCCTCGGTAGTTTTGAGAGGTCTCCAGATTTGGACACCGGGATGATGTTGGAAAGAGACCACATGTCAGGCAGCTTGTTGTCGAGCAGAGAAAGGTTGCAGAATTCAAGGAGGTTGTCGACCTCTAGAGAGGGGGAGGGGTGGGTTTAGATGGAGGTAGGGGAGGGATGGGTTTAGATCGAGGTAGGGGAGGGGTGGTTTTAGATGGAGGTAGGAGAGGGTGGGCTTAGATTGAGGTAGGGGAGGGATGGGTTTAGATGGAGGTAGGGGAGGAGTGCGTTTAGATGGAGGTAGGGGAGGGATGGGTTTAGATAGAGGTAGGGCATGGATGGGTTTAGATAGAGGTAGGGCAGGGATGGGTTTAGATAGAGGTAGGGCAGGGGTGGGTTTAGATGGAGGTAGGGGTGGAGTGGGTTTAGGTCATCTGTTGGCTATAATTGCTGATCTCCTTCTAAAGACTGGATAGCTTCATTGCGATTATTTAATCGCAATTAAGCACCATTGGTGAGCGTAGACACATACTTAAATCCCTTTTAATTACCCCTAACTACCTGGAGAGTACAACCTGCTGGGATTTACTGGCAAAAGTGTATGGGGCTCTGTAAGGTCAAAGAATGGGAGAGAGTAGTGTTCTCTACTCCCCTAGGAGTTGAGGTAGTTTCAGGAGTGATAAACTTGACCCATTGACCAAGAATCATATCATGAAGTGTGTTGACAATTTTTTATTGGCTACATGAAGTAAATTATTCTCCTTGTAATCTGAATTGAAAGTCTCTAGGCCGAATGTTTAACTGTTGGATAATGTTGTCTTGTTTGTAGGTCGCATCGCTGCACTGAACATACTGAAACAGGAAACTGAGTTGGATAGCGTTCCATACTTCTGGACTTCACTCTTTGGAAAGAGCGTCAGATATGCAGGTTGGTTCTCAATCAATTCTCTCAAATATTTCTGGCAGCCGATAAAATTCTTCCAAATTTGTTGTGGAGTGTTAGGCGTCATGAAATGATGAGCTTAAAGGGTCTATGCAATAGGAATATTATGGCTTGAACGTGTGTCAAAAATAAATTGTTACATAGGCCTTTGATTTTACTCACTTCTTCACACTGTTTCAGGGTTAACAACAGGTTTTTTGGTTTGTATGCTAATTAGAATTTCCATATTAATGAGCAAAACTGTGATGTCATCTGGGTAACTGAGAGCAGTAATCCAATTGCTTTGTGCACAAAACGTTGCGGTCGTTTTATAGGTTTTCTGACAATCCTTTCCCCCTCAATGGTTTTATTGTGCTGAATATGTTCCTTTCACTCAACTGGTGGATGATTTTTTTGACCAACCATTTCTGTGGGTCATGTTTGCCTCTTCATGTGTTTATGTTTTTTCATTATATTTTGGCTGTTGGTTCCCTACATGAGTATGCATGAAAATCCCCCATTTTGCAAAGCCATTCAAAGGAAAACCAAATGCTGGTTTGAAACCAAAATAAGACTTGCCATTCATTTTCTGTCAGTATATTCTCTGTATGAAGGCAATAAAAATAACCTGACTGAAAAAAGCACTGCAGGAACCCTTTAAAGGTATAGTATCATACTTTGGCAGCATACTCAAATATTTCTGGCAGCCGATAAAATTCTTCCAAATTTCTGGTGGAGTGGTGCTTCATGAAGCATACTTGACAGCATATTCTTCACAGATTGACCTATAACTTACAAGGTATAAATATGGTGATGGTTGAAACGTACTGTTATCTTTGTTCTGTCTGAAATGCTGTATTTATCCAGAAAAGAGTAAAACAAATGTCCAAACGAAAACAGTTTTGATCCTAGGAAGATACAAATAGATTTAGAAATACCACAAGCGTTTTCACTGTTTTCTCAAAAAGTGGGCACTGTATGGGACTGGGAATTTCACAGATGACTGTTGCTGTATCTCTCTTGATATTTTTGCCCATGAATCTGCATTTCTTTGACAAAAACCAACGTTAGAAATAACCTTTAAGAAATGGGGATTGATATGACATACCTATCTGTGATTGAGTGATGTTACAAAAGTTATGTGGGTCTGTCCACACTAATGCATACATATGATAACTTCTGGGATGTAACCACAGACATAAATAACCTATAGACCGACAGCGCCCTATTCAAATGTATAGCGGGGTACCGTAATTGTGACGGCACCCGACTATTGTCAAATTATGGGCAAAAATAGTTACTTTTATGCACGATTGAATAGGAAAGATTGATTCAAACGGGAAATTCTAAGGGATGCCTTCAAAAATGACTGTCCGCAGCCTCCACAAAGTCCGCGAACAAAAATATCCTCACTGGCTGGACTGCCCGGCAAGCTTATTTGCATCATATAACAAAAGCACTATTGTTATGTTAAAACGAACACGGAGTCCGCGAATGTGCCGATCGGTGAACCGTAAAATCCTGCCGGCGATCCTGCAACGTACGCGGAATAGGCATACGCGGACGTGTTCGTTGGTGCCGCATTTTTAATAATGAGACATGTTTGAACTTAAACACGATCCGGAATAAAACCATTTTGAAACTATAAATTCTGGTTTTCTTTACTTCAATTTTGTGCTATAACTGTCGAGTTTCCAACGCAGAGAAACTCAAATCATGCTCTCCCAGCCCAGCCAGCATTCAAACACGTGCAATGACTGAGCCGCTATCGACCTTTGCTGCATACGGTCTGTGTGCTCGTTCTTATACTCAAATCTGGTTACACGTCTCCCGCTCGACTCTATCCATTTAAAACCGTTTCTTCCCTACATCACCATGCTAAAATTAATTTACTCGTCAATGATTGTTCGTGGTGAAAGTTTGGAGAAATTTCTTCACTTATTCTTCCCAAGACGGAGTTCTGAATAAGGTTGCTTTATTCAATTTACACTTCCGAAGATTTTTCGTACATCTTCAAAAACATAAGAGGCCATTTTTGGAAATTTTTAGGTACATTTGCTTTAAACATAAAGTCGAGTATGCGATTGCAACTGTTGACACTAATTTCGCCACCACAGGATTTTATACCCTATCGGGGTGTGCATGTGGTGTGTGACGGCCATGGGGCTAATGTTTCATGCGGCCGGTCAACATTCCGTTCACGCTTCCTACATTGTGTGCCGCAATGCGCGAAACCTTTGTTGTACATGTATAATATCTGCATGCAAGGAAGTTTCATGTAATTCATGATTATGGATTGTTTTTCACTAAGATTTACTTTTATTATGTGCCATCTGTCATTGCTTTTGTAATGAATGTAAATTTTTATTTAGATTTTTCTGTTGAAATTAGTAATAATGTCTAGCTAGGCCTGTTATTCTAAAATTCAAAACTGGTTTACCCATGTATTGTTTATAGCCGAGGCCAAAAACTTGAATTTACTCTTACATAAAATGTGTTTCTCATTTTGAGGTTTGCATTTTTGCTTTACCATACACATATTTCTAAATTATTATTCAAATCTGGGACCACACATGTCTTTGTAAATAATTGGAAGTGAATAAAAGGAATAAATGATGTTTGTTAAGATTTTTCAAACCCCAAAACAATTCACTTTGTCGTAAGGCTAATAATATATGTAGGTTGAAATTAGTCCACATTATTCAAACAGTTTTAGCATCAAAACTATTTTTGTTCGTAAAGAATGTGAATGTCTGAGCATAATTCTAACTTTTAACCTTACCTCTATGTCTACTCTATGTCTACCTTATGTCTACATAACCATGGACGAAATAGGCCTGTGGTTCATAAATACGTTTTGCCGATTTTTAAACTATGAACACAGTCAACATTTTATATTTTCACATTGTTTGTTTTCACAAAATTAGCCCATACATAAAATGATAAGATATATTTTTCAAACATTCTGCAATAAAAAATACCCTCCTCTTTGATGGCTGCAGTGGTCGGTCACGTATGGTATACTGATTTGTCGTTTCTCGGGAACTGGTGCTACCGCCAACTCGGCCAGCTTGTCATCTGCAATACTGAAAACAATAATGATTAGGGCCTATATAAATATTTACTGTATATCGTATCAAACTGATTTATTGAAATGTTGCATGATTTCATGATCTCCTAAACACCTTTTTAACAAGTAAGTTAACCTACACTTTCAAGTTTTATAACGTTCATTACTGGGTCATGTTAAGTATATTTCGGAAACCATAAGAGAAGATCTTCTGTTCACATCCTCTACACTCACAATTTGTTATGAATAGGAGAGGAACCCGCCTCATGCAACAAAGAATTTGCACTCAGCGCTACAACCAATCTTTCGTTCCCTCGGCCATTAGAATGTATAATAATAACTTGTAAATTACTTGGATATTTTTGTAGGCTTTTTATTGTATTTTAAATGTGTGTATTTTTATGTTTTATTTTAAATAATGTGTGTATTTTTATGTTTTATGTCAAAGGCCAAATTAATTTCCCCTGGTGGGACAATAAAGTTTTTATCTATCTATCTATCTATCTAAGATGAAATTCAAATTCAGGGTTAAGAACAAATTCATCCGACCCCAAGATAATAGCGCTGGGCACTTGCGCTAAAAATAGCACCGAACCTCAGACAAACATTGCAACGTGACCATTCAAACGTACGTGTGGTGAGTGGAAGTATGTGTGCGCGTGGCGCGTGATGTGACGTCATTAGTGCGGAACTCTATTGCCGATGTAGGCTTGTTAAAACTGAAAATACATGCACGGTGTTGTAGGTTCCGCCTAGCACCGACGATGTAGGTAGGCCCATGAGATAGAAAGTTTTACCTCCAAGGTAGGCCTAAAGTACTTGTGAAAAACAGATCATTTTAATAACCTTATTCTGGTAGGAAATGTAGTTTGAATAAAGCAACGTTATTCAGAACTCCGTCTGGGGAAAAATAAGTAAAGAAGTTTCTCGAAACTTCGTCGACAAACAATCATTGAATACCGGGTAATATTTGCGTTTTAGCATGGTGCTGTGGGGAAGAAACGGTTTTAAATGCATCGAGTTTAGCGGGAGACGGATAACCAGATTTGTGTGAACAACAATGTGCATACCGTATGTAGCAAAATAATGTCGATTGCAGTGCCGCACATGTGTTTGCATGCAGGACTGGGTGACTCAACTGCATATCAATCGAGTCTCCTGGCGTTGCAAACTTGACATGCGTGCGAAATCATCGGAAAGTCTTGAGGTTAGAATCGCAAATAAAATGGTTGTTATTGTTTTGAAGTTCTGATGTGCCATATTTATTGGTTGATATTATCATTTTTGTACACAAACGTGACGGTTTAATAAAAGGCCACAACAACGCAACAACGCTATATTTGTAAAGGGGGCAAGACGGCGCGGCCAAAACGGAAGGGCATGCGGCCAATCTGCCACGGTGGCCACGATTTATGTCGAGGCCTGCGATCTCAAAATAATTCATTTACTTTGCCAACTCGCTGACGGGCGACCGCACACTCCGCGGATATTTAAATATACATCCCAACTGATGCATTATTCAGCAGGGTAACAAAGGCACACGGGCAGCGGCTGCCTCATTAAATGGGTCAAGCATGGGTGAACATCGGCCGCGAAGTCCGCGGACGGACTGACCTTAGCAACGCCAGAATTTTTTTGAAGGCATCCCTAAATGAAAAGGAGACTATGAGTCTAACGTGGGAGGTGGATTTAAAATCAGGGTCTACTGCGTTCATCTTACCCAAATAACATCTACCTATGCATATTTCCTTAGTGTCGTTAAACAATCGCTAAAAATTGATCAACTGGAGTGCGCCCTCTATTCCCACAATGCCTTGCAGTACCAAACCCGTAATCCTCTTCTTTTTCTTATCGTTAGAGCGATACGGACGTGTTTTTCACAATTTTTTCAATTTTTCCGTTTCCATTGCGGTGTTATAACGATCAACTGTGTTTAATTAAGACTTTGAGTTTTGAGTATTTAGCTTATTTCTGTCTTCTGGAGTTTGGTAAGAGTTATTTTCCTTGATTCTGAGACGTTATTTTCTTTCATTTCGTCGACGTTCCTGCGTGGGATTAGACTCGTCCAGTCTCCTACCCACCCAGGCTCCACACCCGACCGTGCGATCAGACAGTCGTTGTTCTCGGTCTTGGGTCTTGCTTTTCGGGACAAGTAGTACCGTCTTCCGTTACTATTTTTCTTCCAGGGATCGAAGTAGTCCCTTGTTCCTTTATAGAAAGATTAGATTTCTTCTTTTTCCTTAATTTAGGACTAGGAGAAATTTGACGAAATAGAAAGTTGAACAGTGTATGATAGTATGATAGGCGGTCGGGGTATCGCCTTATCCGTTTCGGGCGTTAGCCACCTCCTCGAGGTCCCTGTCCGAGGAACGGAGTTTTCTCGGCACGGGGGGCTAACATCGAGCTAACTTAGCACACTGAACCTTTGCCGGGGAGAAATCAATCTCCTGGTGTTTCTTAACACCGGTAGGCGGGCCCGTAACAAATCCTAAGGGTCAACGACAGTCGCTCATACCGCCTCCGTACCCAGGGTGTTAGCTACCTCATTTGTAAACTACGGTGAGGCCCCGTACAGGAAAAGGGATCCGGTCAGCAACACCAGCCAAGGCGGTAAAACAAAGAAACATATTAAGCAGAAGCAGAGCTCGTTCATTTCTTCGGACAGACCCCTGAAGAAGAAAATGCACCGCTCTCACCGCAAGGATGTAGGTCAAAGCGTGACCCTGGCGGAGTTCATGCTGGCGTTCCAAAACGTCAGCAATGCTTTGTCGGTCCTGGCGCAAAGGCAGGTCAGATCGACAGCGGACCTGCATCGCGCGCCCCCTGTTGCTACCTTCCCCAATCCTTAATCTCAATTTGCCGAGACAGAAGGGGCAGGATGTGACCGCGCCCGACCGGCGACACCGCCGCCCGCTCCAGGGATCGATTCGGTGAGACCCGTTACCCCCGGTTGGGTGTGGCAGGCACCGGGGTCACCCGCGGAGCTGTCCATTCATCCGTCAGCCACAATCGGGCTTTCGGCCAATGAGTCTGCAATTGAGGACGGGGTAGACTTGGGGCCAAGTCTTTCTAAGTCGCGGTAATTGTCTCTTTTTTCACGCAACTCTCGCGAAACCGCACGAGACTCATGGCTATGGCGAGAGAGCAGCTCTCGGCCCAGGACCACTCAAGAAGAAAGACTTGGGAAACCCGTTTTAGACACATATTCATTTTTTCACGTATGGGTGTGCTTTGCATTACGGTTGCCGTAGAGACGGCAGTGAAGACGAGTCCATTTTTTTTTAGGGTGTAGACAATTTCAAATAAGGCAGCAGTGGTGTACTTACTACTTACATTGGACAGCATTTTCAAATTATGGTTTTTGTTCAATTACTTCATAAGTTGAATGATTTAATAAATAATTGTGTATTAAGCTGGAACTTAATCTATTAATTTAACATACGTGCTTTACTTCATGGAAATGAATAATACCCACGCTAAATGTCAATAATTTTTTGTAAGCAAGTGGCCGGGGTTGGTTAACATTGTACATAGGTCTACATTATAACTACAGTTAGTAAGACTACAGTTAGTAAGTTATTCCTATTATGTACGAAGAAGATAAAACGTGAATCAGCCCTGTGTACACGTGCAGGATGTAGCGTAGTCCTACATATTGAATATTCATATGCTTAATCAAGATTGGCCAATCAAACTCATCCGTACGATTTCGGCTAAAGAGCCCATAGGTCGTGTACAAACTGAAAACAGGTTTCCCAAGTGTTTCTTTTTGAGTGGTCCCGGGCCGAGAGCTGAACTCTCGCCGTAGCCATGAGTCTCGCGCGGTTTTGCGAGAGTTGCGTGAAAAAAAGACATGATCACTGTGACTTAGAAAGACTTGGCCACAAGTCTAAGGACGGGGATGCACAGCCACTAGCGGCCCCATCTTTGGATAAATCACATGATCTTCCCTCAGACCATGAGGGATCAGTGGATGCAGGCAGCTTGAGCCTTTCTTCATATGAGACTCAGCTCTGCTTAGTCCAGAGAAATATGGTCAGGGTACTCAAGCTCCCAACCATAAAGAAAGCGAAGGTAGATACATCACACCAGTCTTTTAAGCAACGTACAGCCCCAGCGGAGGTGAAGTCATCTACCTTTCCGGAACTCCCTTTCGACCGCCTTTGCGTAGAATTTTCAATTTCCCAGGACGGATTTTGAACAGTTCCTGCAAGTCCCTCAACTTCCGGACACGGCGAGGGACAAGCTGTCAGCTGACGGGGGGAAAGTAACCCCCAAGTCGGGCTTCATTGGTAAACAGAAAGCCAAATTGGAGGAAATACTCGTGAACCAAGACCAGGCTGCAAGGTTCGGAATTCGCACGAACGCCTTCTTGCTGCTACTTTCCGAATACCTGGTCTGTGCATGCAAGGAGCAATCACCAGTCCCCACCGACTTAATGGTGGCGGCCTTCAAGTGCCTTGATGAAGGACTATGCACCACCTTTGATCAGTTCACGAGAATATCCTTGCTAACTACTTCCTCACAGCGAACGAATGTCCTTAGCGCTATGGACATTCTGTATGAAGGGGTGAAAGAGAGTCGTCAGGACCTCCCCCTGCTGGGCAGCGGCGTAGCTAGGATTTTTTCAGCAGGGGGGCACTGGGGGGGCCTGGGAATTTTGTGGGGGGGGCACCCGGAATTTTTTCAAAACTGGAGATTTGCAAAATATGAGAAATGCAGGGGGGGGGCGGCTGGCGTGGGGCAACCTTTTCTTCAAGCAAAAAAAAAAAAAAAAGAAACAGAAAAAAAATTTATAAAAGGGAAACAGAAAGACTCCAAAAGAGCTGAAAAAGAGGGGGAAGATAAAATTAGCTAGCTTTGATCGTCCCGAAACGCATCCATCGCTATTGAATTGGTGCATTTTATTTCCACGCTCCCTGGAAAATCATGGATAAGCGCGAAGGCCTTGCGGCCGGGGTCCAGGGCCCGCTTAAGGGCCCTGGAAGCTCAGGGGTTCTAGATTTTCTCTGGTGCAATCTGAGCCTTATTTTGGAAGCAATTGTTCCGATAAATGTATTCATTTATTTATATTATTACTTCATTATTTCTTTTTAATATAACACTAATGAGCGGGAGAAATTCAATCTGGGGACCAGACTAACTAGCCAAACCAGACAAAATGGCAGATGGGCTGTTTTGAAGTTCGCAACCGTAAGCGCGTAAGAAAATTGCATTTTTACACTGAAATTTTGCACAGATTTCTTCACTATAGAGTTTTAAGGACTCAGGAACATTTGCTGAATGTAAAAAAATATAATTTTGGAACAGTAGAAGCTGTTAAGTTGTTTTTATTTCCTTTATAGCTATCATACCCTGCAGATAACACTTAATTATTTTTCTATACCCACGATTTTTTGTGGGGGGGCACCTGGGGGGGCACACAGAATTTGTGGGGGGGCACGTGCCCCCCCAGGCCCCCCCGTAGCTACGCCGCTGCTGCTGGGCAAGGACCGGACCTGTTCGTTGGCCAGTTCCAAGATGTAATGGAATCAGAGACGAAACGGATTGACACCACCAAGAAGCTCTCCCTTCACAAGGGCACTGGCAATACGGGAGGGCGTACCGTACCAAAACGAACCCCTCAAAACAGACCCTCTTTTCGCCCTGAGATTCGTAAACTCTTTTATGCCGTTCAGGGGTTCGAAACAGCAGGCGCTGAGAGCTTCAACAGGCACTGTAATGGCCGAAGCACGCCCACAGCCAACCTGAGAACCTCGCTCCAATGTTCAGTGGGGTGCTAGGGAGGTGGGCAACCCACTCCCGGTACTCCGGGGGTTGGCGGGGCTGACTATCTCGATACGCGTCTAGCCCTCGAACCTGGACCCGTCTGGGGCTGTTTAAGCCATTACGCAGGGTCCTGGCAAGAAATCAACTCGGACAGATGGGTACTCGCCATGATAACTCAAGGATACAAGCTCAAGTTCACGAGCACTCCTCCGTCCGACACGATACTCCCCACTACACCATCCCCGGCCGACCTGGGGAAGCGCGCGACTCTAGAAAGCGAGGTCTCCTCCCTCCTAGAAAAACAGGCAATAGAGAGAGTCAACCCAAGTCAGGGAGTCCACGGATTCCTTTCGACCTTCCTAACCCCCAAAAAGGGCTCAGGCGGATGGTGGCCCATAATCAACTTAAAGCCGCTCAATAAGTTTATTCGTTCCCACAGGTTTCGCATGGACACACTTCGAACCGACATGGAATCAGTGCCATTCCCGGCATGGGCGGCATCCCTAGACTTAAAGGACGCCCACCTCCACATCCCAATTCATTCCTGGGTGCCAGAGATTCCTCCGATTCATGTATGAAGGCCAGATCTACCAGTTCTCTGCCGTACCGTTCGGCCTGTCCACGTCCTCAAGGGTCTTCACCCGAGTGACCAGGACACTGGCAGCATATCTCCGCAAAAAGTACATCTCAATCTTCCAGTATTTAGATGACTGGTTAGTGATTTGGTCGAGCACCGACACTGCGGAAGTAATGGGGCACACCTACGATCTCACAACTCGGCTGGGATTTATCATAAATCACAAGAAATCCCATCCCACACCATCACAAACCCCGACCTTCCTAGGAGCAGTCCTCGACCTGCAGAGGGGTATTGCGAAGCTAACAGAGGAACGCATCGTCAACCTCCTCCAATGCATAAATGCTTTCCTGTCAACAGCAGCCGCATGGTTACGACTGCTGGGTCTAATGGCAAGCACGGTGGACCTTATACCATGGAGCGTTGGAGCTCCACCTGGTGGCACATTACCGCCCCAAGTGGGACCCTATCGGCCTACTTGTGCCAGTCAAGAAGGACAACCACGTTCACCTGCGGTGGTGGATGGACAGACGAAACCTAGACTGCGGTCTGCAATTCCAACAGTCAGGGCAGGAGGTCACAATCACCACTGATGCACAGTGGGCCAGTTCAAGGTCAAACTGCGCCAAAATAGGCAAAATGGGACTTTTTCAAAAATCAATACCAATATTTTTTTGGCCCAAATCGACATCTATCTATGTACTAAAAATCCTATCAATTGTAATTTAAGTAATAAAACTTGAGGTATAGTGAGGTTTAGATAAGAGAAGATAACATCTTGAAAATTGGCTTGAATGCTGTTTATAAACTATATTTTATGAATGAAAATAAGTTCCAAACCCGTTCACTTGAGGACTAAAGTCTGAAAAAGCGAGGTGCTTGGACATGTTGGATGCGCCTGTTTAGGCTCAACCGCATGCAACGATGTGTGCGTGTGTCAGGTTGTATTCCCACGAGGCTTTTATACCATTACAATATAAAACAACAGGCTCTGTAGACACGATTGTCTTCCATCCATAGTCGTTATGAGGGAAACAGTAAACTATTAATAGATTTCAACAAAAATGATTAGAAGAAGGTTTTGTATACATTTCAATACCTTTGATGTAAAATCAAACGCTCCTTTAAGCTCCAAACTGCCACTTATCATTGACATATTGAGACACAAAATAACAACTTGGCTTCGTATAGTGAAGCATGCTGTATTGTTGACGTATAAAATAATCAAGGGACAACACCGCAGGCTCTTGCAAACCCCCTGAAAGACTAAAAGTGTTGTCTCTAGTTGAGTATCAACGCTATATCTAGTCCAAATCAGTTTCATCGCATATTTCCATAAGTTCAGCATGGCATCCATACCTAGAAAGCTTTTGGTTGAGACTATCAGGTCCACAGGGGATCTATCTAACACTGAAGTCTCATTTCGTCAACGTTTTCACGAAGGGGCGAATTTGGCAAAAATCAAGATTTTTTCAAAATTCTTTTTTGGCCAAAATCGATTAGGGGTATTGTAACGGACATCTTGGCAAAATTATTTCGGCCAAATCAAATTAAATCAACTAGATCATGAAAATCAGTTAAGGGCGAATTTCACCAAAAGTGCTGTTTCACGTTTTCACGAAGGGGCGAATTGTCAAAAATGCACGTTGTTCTATGGGGGCACTTTCAATGAAAACGCGAATTTACGTTTTCACAAGAGACAAATTTGTGCATGTTGGAGAAAAAGTTTCACGAAGGGGCGAATTTCTTTGAACGCTAATTACTCCGCAATCATAAGCTCTATCAACTATTAATTAGTACGTAGTGTAAGGGAAAGTCTTCAGCTTGAAACCGGTATGAAAAATTAATTAATATGTCCTCTAAAAATTGGCAAAATATTCAATTCAAAAAGGAACAATTGTCAAAAATGCACGTTGTTCTATGGGGGCACTTTCAATGAAAACGCGAATTTACGTTTTCACAAGAGACAAATTTGTGCATGTTGGAGAAAAAGTTTCACGAAGGGGCGAATTTCTTTGAACGCTAATTACTCCGCAATCATAAGCTCTATCAACTATTAATTAGTACGTAGTGTAAGGGAAAGTCTTCAGCTTGAAACCGGTATGAAAAATTAATTAATATGTCCTCAAAAAATTGGCAAAATATTCAATTCAAAAAGGAACAAACTTCAAAGCCGATTTTCTCAAAACTATGTTTAAACGCCCAGGTGGGCAAAGTGGCTCTTCGTGAAAACGTTGGCGATTTCAAAGATGCATGTTTTTTTTTCTCTGAACATCACGGTATCCAGATCAACCATGTACAGTTTTTTGTATAGACTGAAGGGGAAATGGATAGCTTGCAGTCACAACTAATGGAGAGTGCTTACAAGCAGAGATTATCTTTCCACAGGAAGTTGATAACTGGCTATAAAAGTGAAATAGGTCCCTAGGTCTGATGAGGGAGCAGACTATCTATTGGACCTATAGCAAACAATAGGTGTAGCTATGCCCCAAAATGAATGATTATCAACTCATTAATTTAATTAGAATTTCTTTTTTTTTTATGGTTTCCATACCATGACCAAAATATTCTGTAGATTTGGTCATGGGGTTCAATGAATATTTTTTTTCTGTTCTGATTGTTTTCGTTTTGAAAACTAGACAATATCGGGCGATGATTAAAAAAACTCAAAATTTATCACAATTATAGTGGTTATAAAATAAACATTGCTTCCATTGAGCTAATAAGCCATTGAAATAAATACATTTGTATCACTTTATAATATCTAAAACATAACCGCAAAGGTCATTTCCAAATTCTCTTCAAAACACCATGCAAAACGCATGAATACTTCAGCCAATCAAAATTCAGCACTATGCCTATTGTCTTTCTCGGGTCACAAAACCCCCTATACCTTCATATTAGCGGAAGTAAATATGCAAAACAATTTTGGCGCAGTTTGACCTTGACCTGTCCCACTGTGCGACACCTCCACCGTCGGTTGGGGAGCTCCCTTTACCCCGCTCCAGGCATCGGGGAATGGGACCAGGACTTTCGGGGTCTCCACATCAATGTTCTAGAGCTCCAGGCTGTATTCAATGACCTGCGTCATTTCCAGTTGTCAGTCAGGGGCAGGGCAGTACTGATCAGGTCTGACAACACGACTGTGGTGTCATACATAAACCGCCAGGGCGACACCCGATCAGCCACGTTATGCCTACTGACGTGGCAGGTTTACCAGTGGACAATGGAGAACAACGTAGCCTTACGTGCAGTCCACATCCCTGGCATCGAGAACTTCCTGGCAGATGCCCTCTCAAGGAGAACTGTCATTCCTACGGAGTGGACCCTCCATCGCGAGGTGGCACAGATGATTTTTATGTGAGCATAAAAATCATCTGTGCCACCTCGATGAGTCGACAGACCCCACATTGACCTGTTTGTGTCAGTTGAGAACGCCAGACTACCGGTGCTCTGCACCAGATTTCCGCACCCACAGGCTTGGGCAAAAGACACGCTTCTCATAAAAAATGGGACGGCATGTTCACCTACGCATTCCCTTCCATATCACTACTCCCCAGGGTAATGTCCAAGATAGTGCAAGAAGGGTGCCATGTTCTCACCATCGCCCCGTTCTGGCCTTGCCAATCATGGTTTCCCTGCCGAAGTCAGGGATCATGCATCTGAAACTGGAGGATCTTCACCTGACCTGTTGGCCTCTCTGCAACAAACATTCCAGGCATCAGGTCTTTCTACAGAGTCTGCTGCCATGGCCGCACGAGGTCGACGTGCCTCGACCCGTCAATAGCAGGCTACGACATTTTAAGGTCGTGGTGCAGGGAGCGATCGCTTGATCTGTAACAGCAGTGCCTGATTTTCTGCTTTACTTGTTTAAGTCAGGACTTACTGTTTCAACAGTCAAGAACTACCGTTAGGCCATTTCCGCCATCCATCAAGGCTTCCCTGATGGCTCCACCGTCTCGGATAGCCTTGGTCAAGGCTTTGATTGTATTCGTACCATGTGCATTATCATTTTGTTCACAGCGCTCCCGATCCCCGGCACGATCGTTTGCATACAATAATTATAATGCACATTAGGCAAATAGCGACCTCTCGCGGTCTGGTGTGAAATATGCAAATTAGGTCTACTGGTATCAAAGCCTTGGATCATTCGTCCATGTGAAGTGTAGTGGGCGGAGCTCATTATGCTAATAGTGATAGACAGCCAGCCTTTTCAATGCGCTCTGAGATTGGCTCGTTGTGGTTCAATTACAGACTACAATATTCAAACAGACAGGCATAGGACATTATGTGGCGTGCCGGTTAGTAACGGACGGAACGTAGTATGTTCTGCCATTGATCAGTGATCAAATTCTGATTGATATTTTCACAAGTATTCAAATCACATATGATAGGTCAACCGCCATTTGGCTTCATCTATCTGTTCAAAATCAGTTCAAAATTCATATATAGGTCCCCTATACATAGATTTTGCTGCCTGACATGGAGTTTTCAACTTGTCTAATCGCGTTTACAAATTTCCGGGACCGTTGCTTATCGGTAACTAAATTCACAAAAGGCGACATGACGTCCTGCAGAAGTATTGAAGGTTTGCTGCTGCTGCTCGCCACGAAAATGTCCCAACAGTAATTCAAACAACTAATACATGACGTACAACGTAGGCCTGCTTTACGTTGGCATGTGCGACATCAACAGCTTGTCATCTCGACTCAGAAATGCCATTCTTACATTATTTATGCTTGTATACTGTGCTGTGATTGGACACTGCACTCACATGGTCCGCCCCCACATTTCATATTCGCATATGAGGGCTTCGCTGGAAATCCAAAGAAACACATAAGCTTTCGTGGACGAAAGGTACAAGGCTTTAAAACCAGTAGACCTAATTTTCATATTTCACACAGTACCGCGAGAAGTCGCTGTTTGCCTAATGTGCATTATTATTATTGTACGCAAATGATCGTACGGGGGATCTGGATGGAGCGCTGTGAACAAAATTATAATGCCCATGGTACGAATACGATCAAAGCCTTGACCAAGGCTACGTCTCGGACAGCCAACCGCTGAAACACCTTGCACGGGGCATGTTCACCGAGCGACCACCTGTACGTCGACTCATACCAACATGGGACCTAGGACATGTCCTACAAATGCTTACCGAAGCCCCCTTCGAGCCCATCAGTCGGACATCACTGCTGCACATGACAGTAAAGCTTGCGTTCCTCCTAGTAGTTGAGACATCACGCCAAGGGAGCAAACTTCAAGCATTAACTATTGCCGAGGGTCATAATTATGTGCTGGGAACACAGTGGGGTGCAGTTGGTTTCCTTAATACCAAAATCCAGACCACCTCATTTGACCCACCAGACATCTTTGTGCCCAGCATCGGATCCCATTCCGGGGTCCCTTCGGACAAACTCTGGTGCCCAGTTAGGGCCCTCAAATGGTACCTGTCACGAACGAAACAGCTCAGAGGGGCTACTTGGCAGTCGTTTGTGATAACAACCCGTCCACATAGCTCTGCACCACGTGACACTATAGCACGCTGGGTAGTGTCCGCCATCAAGTTTGCCAACCCAAACTGGCCAATTCCCGCGGACAAGCATGTCCAACAGAGCATACGTGCCCACGACATCAGGGCTGTCTCCACCTCATGGGCCCACTTTAGGGGCGTGCCAATTGCGGACATCTGCAAGGCGGCATGCTGGAAGTCGCCCTCCACATTCTCCTCGTGCTACCTGAGGAATGTGCTACAGTCGGAGGGCATCTCAGGTAGGACAGTGCTGACAGCAGCAGAGTCAGCAGCCCAGAGGGCTACCTCCTAAATAGATGCTCCCTGAATACAGCCAAGATCATCAGTTAAGGTGGGTGACATCCCTACCCGTGACCAATTGTCTTAGGCTTGTGTATTATTGCCTTTTCCCACCTCCGCACTACGGTGCTATTCTACATATAGGTAGATGTTATTTGAGTAAGATGAACGTAGTAGACTCCTCCCCCATATAAGTATGGGTCAAGTCTACTAGTGAATACTTACCCAAATAACACTCCTGCCCACCTCCCCACATTATGGCTCTTGCAAGAGAGCACTGTTGAATCAGAAGAGAGATTACAGGCGCAGCACCACTAGGCATTGTGGGAATAGAAGGCGCACTCCAGTTGATCAATTTTAGCGGTTATCTAACAACACTAGGGAAATATACTTAGGTAGATGTTATTTGGGTAAGGATTCACTAGTATATAGACTTTACCCACACTACTGTGGGGGGGATTTTATAGTAAGTTTGTTTTCATTCCTGTATTCATTCGTAGTTAAACTGAAAAATGAATGAAAAATGAGTCTTGAATATTGTTCATAACATGGACAGACATTTTGGAACAGAATGTTCCCGTAACAAATTTGAAATCTTGAAGATGTAGACGCTGTAGTTCAAAAATACCTAGAGGTAATAAACTATAATTGGCCAGTAGCCATCCCACAATGGATAGCTTTGCATAAGGAACATAATTTGGGATAATTAATCATTTTCATTACTAATTGCCAGCACTTAATGATGAAACGTCTGTCCATGTTACAAACGTTACATCTTGAAGATGATCCTCTGTAATATCTTGAGTACTTTGAAATCTATCTAACTTTTTGGCTGGCCAAGTTCTTACAAGAATATGGGATGTAGTTAAAGAGAAAACATGGCAAATTACTTGACGTATCAACTCCTGTGCTTGGTTGCCTCTAAATGTCACATAAATGTATGCATAAGTGTGGACAGACCCAGATTAAATTGATCTATTATGGCATGTGTGTGGGTTACTGAATGAAGCATCCAAATGATGTTTATAGACTGTTTATGACTGTACCAACATTATGGCAAATGGTCCGGAGGTCGCTGGTTCGAATCCCGCTGGTTTACTTTTCCATGACTTAAAATCCAGTCAGTTTCCCTTGTGGTTATTTGATGATTAAATAACATTTTTAGTTGGTAGAACCCTAATTAAGTGATTCAAAAAAACTTGAAAATTACATTTTCATGCTCCTTCGATTTGCTCATACGCAAGAAAAACAGTTTCCCTCTAATGGACAACACAAGATTAAGGCAATAGAACACATTCTTTGATTTCAGATATGGATTTATTAGAGCATGGGATGTAGGCGCAATAGTCTGCCAGTGAGTACATACATTAGGTTTGTGCAAAACGTTATCATAATTATATTATTAAAGGTAATACCATTACCTGTATCATACTTTGGTTTTTATAAAAAATACCAAGACAGATACAGTAACAGTCATCTGTGAAAATTCCAGTCCCATACATTGCCCACTTTTTTAGAAAACAGTGAAAAACAGCCACGGTATTTCTTAAGTCTTTTCTCTTTTATTTTTGATCTTTTAAAAGATCAAAAAGAATTTTGGTCGTTGTTTTACTAATTTCTGGATAAATACAACATTTCAGGCGGAAAAATTTTAATGGTAAGTTTCTACTAGCATCATCTTTATACCCTGAAAGTTATACGTAAATCTGTGAACATGTCTGTTTTTGGTCTCTTACCAAAGTATGATACTACCTTTAATGACACTCTTCTGTTAAAATTCAACAAAAGACATCCTTCTCTGCCTGAATGCTATTAGGGCAAATCTCGATAATATCATTACGATAATATAAGGGAACCAGGTATTTTCCCACAATTCTGGGCATATGGAATCATACCTATATTAATTTAGGAGTATTCTGGAAATCAGTAGTCGATTATTTTCATCTTTCTTGACATATCTGTTTCTGGCTTGAGTAGTTTTCCACCTTCCATGTTCCATTATAAGTTCTTCTGGTACCCCTTCATTAGCAAGATGAGAAGCCCCACCAGATCTCATGATATGAAGACCATAATTTGATGTGTCTTCAACTCCTATATGTTTTAGAGCGTCTACAAAAATCTCTCTACATCTAGTATAACTAAGACACCTGTTTGATATAGGTTTGTATGATAGGGTGGAAGCATGATAAGAAACAGGTGAAAACAAGAAGACATCCTGACCAATATGAACATCACATTTATCCATGTACCTTAAGAGTAGTTTAACTGGGGAAAATTCTGCCTCTTCATTTGCTAAAAATGTTGTGTTCCCTTCCCTGAAGACATCTGTTTTTGAACGAGGAATGTAAAAACTTCAACCCCTTTCTTCTGTTAATTTCGTGATGGGACAAGCCTTGAGTTGTGCCATTTCATCGTGTCTGAAAAGTAGCGAGAATGTCAAAGAGACATAGCAGGTTGTTCTAATTTGCATCAGTGAATTTTCTGGTTTTCCAAATTCATTTACAATGCGTTTCAGCATATCTAAGGACAGTGGCTTCTTCTGAACTGGTGGTTTGTTTTGCTTTTGTTGCTCTGAATTGATGGTCTGCTGTACTATTGGAGAGTCTACGGAATTTGGTTTTGAGTTTACTAGAGAGTGTAGCCATTTCACGGCTGAGGCAAGGGTAATGATAACACTGTCTGATTTCTTGCTAGAGCTCTGATGTACAATGAAAACTGCAATCATTTCATCTCTATTTGTGAGTTTGATAGCAATATTCATTTCCTTTAACCAAGAAAATAATTGTCTAATCTTGTACAAATATCCTGAAATTGTACCACCTGCTTTAGATAACAAAACCCCTTGAAACAAACGTGCTTTCATTCCTCCTACTGGGAAATCTGACCAGAATTCTTGCTCGTAGATTGTCTAGTGCGATTCAAAGAAAAGGGAGAGAAAAGAACAGTAAACATTCTATAATTATACACCAGTACAATCAATGTAGGCTACACACACAGGATTAAAGAATCTTTCTGATCCCAGCAAGGAATTCTTATTCCTTCCTAATTGCAAAGCATTAGAACCTTCTACAGTAATGACATCATAAATCCAGGTTTGATAACATGACCAAAGTAAAGGCCAGAATGGGGAAGATGGCCACCATGGAAAAACAAGGGCTCCTTTGGCTCTACACAAGAAGATATGTTTGAATACACTAGGAATCAGAACAATTGGGGGTACTAGGAGGCAGTTTTCTCCTGCCCAGTCTTGAGCAAAAGCTTCCACACTGGACGTACCCGGGTTCCAGAACCTTGAAAAGAAACAAGGTAATCTGGCATTATAATAACAGGCCAAACAATCCATTGTGAATGGGCCCCATAAATTAGTTATGTGTTCAAATAATTCTAGTAAAATTCCCCAGTCGTCAGTGTCTATTAATCTACTTATGAAGTCAGCTTCATCGTTTTGATTTCTTGGGATCCAATCAACCTCTAGCCTTATCTCGCTGCTCATGCAAATGCTGAACATTTTTGAAAGCTATGTTTTGTAGCTCTGGTTTCATACTGCCAACTTATATATCATTAGCATTAATTTGGTGAACCGGGAATTTTCCCACAATTCTTGGCATATAGAATCATACCTATATTAATTTAGGAGTATTCTGGAAATCATTAGTTGACTATTTTTATCTTTCTTGACATATCTGTTTTTGGCTAGAGTAGTTTTCCACCTTCCATGTTCCATTATAAATTCTTCTGGTACCCCTTTATTAGCAAGATGTTACATGTGTTACAAACGTTACATCTTGAAGATGATCCTCTGTAATATCTTGAGTACTTCAAAATCTATCAAACTTTTTTGGTGGCCAAGTTCTTACAAGTATATGGGATGTAGTGAAAGAGAAAACATGGCAAATTACTTGATGTATCAACTCCTGTGCTTGGTTCCCTCTAAAAGTCACATAAATGTATGCACAAGTGTGGATAGACCCACATTCAATTGATCTATTATGGCATGTGTGTGGTTTACTGAATGAAGCATCCAAATGATGTTTATTGACTGTTTATGACTGTACCAACATTATGGCAAATGTTCCGGAGGTCGCTGGTTCGAATCCCGTTGGTTCGCTTTTCCATGACTTAAAATCCAGTCAGTTTCCCTTGGTATCCCGTGGTTATTTGATGAATAACAGGTCTACTTCACTTGTCTTACCTGTAGAGCCACTACTTATGCATATTTCCCTAGACCGTTAGGTATTCACGCTAAGATTTGATACAACAGCCCCCCCCCTATTGACCTACCCACAGTGCCCCGCGGCACTCTTTTCTCTTAGCGTGGTGCCTGTGTAGTCACCGTGCGATCGAGATATGTCTGCCGTTGAATGAGCTCTGTTGCCCCGTATGCGCTGTGTATTTTTTACGCTGCAGTGCAGTACGACAGTGTTTCGGCGCTTTACGACTGAAAAGGTGGCCTTTTCTTTCGCTTTTATCTGCCTATATCTGGGTGCCTTTTGCAGTAATTACAAAGTTCTACGATTTTCAGCATGTTGTATGACAACATATGTTGCAAAAATTGGGTGTGTTTTTTTTTTTTCATGGAAAATCTGAAGCATATTGGCAAACTTCAAGCATATCGGAATTTTTTCACAACGTTTCGGCCCGATATCCTATTGTATGCCTGGCCAGAACGCTGCCGGGATCCATATCCTAGGCCGCAGCGGACTCTTCCTCTGCCAGAGCCAAACCCCAAAAAGGCGGCCGCCAGGGTATTATTAAAACGAGGTTCAGCCGTGTGCCCAAGCCCTTTGCACCTCCGGACCCGGGGCAGTCTCAGCCGACTGACCACCGAGGCTCCACTGACACGGTGCACCCTCCTGGCACAGTGGTGAGCGCCACGCACTGCCGGGATGGGCTTTTGTCCGATCTCCCCGACCGTGCAACGTGGACGGTGCGGGTGGCCCAGCTTGGCCCCAGGCTGTCGACTTCGCTCGTTTCGGGTTCTTCGGACTTAATACGTTGCTCCGGGGTCCCGATGACCCAGGCCGCAGCGGACCCTTCCTCGGTCACCCCGCGGGGCTGTCCGTCGAAAATATAATAATAATAAATAATAATACAGACCGAATATTGCACGAATCTAGCCGGCCCCGCCGCGGCAAATGCTGCAGGGCGACGACTTGTTTTCACGGAGTGAATTTTTTGCTAAGCCTTTTCAATCGGATAGACACCGTTGATCGGCAGGGTGATCCCGTGTTCCACGCTCAGTCACTTACGACCGTTGGTTGCGATTGGATGGCTCAGGGACAAAGGAGTTTGCCGCAGACGCGCTGGCGTCCCCTCAAGCTTTGAGCCTTCACCAGTCATTGTCTATTGTCTCTGGATAGACCATTCAGCCATAAGCCCACACTTCATGTACGTATACTGGGCAGCCTGTCCCTACTGCCGCCCAGGATTATCCCTGTTCACCACAACCGTCTCATCCCTCAAAGTATTTATCTGAAGACGAGGGTGTGGCCCTACTGCAGTGGTTTTACCCTTCCCTGTGGGACCACAGGTTATTTACGTGCAGGATCGACAGGCCCAGCGATGCCGGCGACAAGTTTTTCCCGGCAATCCCATTTGACCAGGTGTGTCGATTGAATTTCCGGGTCCATGTCCACTGTTTAATGGCATGCTTACCCGTTTCTGGAGCGCGATTATTATTGTTTCTCAACTGCGGTGGATTTTTAGCTTTCCTTTTCGATGACAACAAAGGACAAGGAGGCAGCTGAATGAGAGGCGCTTGGTGACCAAGCGGCCCCTCATGGTCGAGGTCCACAGTACGCTGGAGATACGCGGGATAAGGCAGTCCCCTCCAGCCATTGCCTCACCTCCTTGTTCCTCACGGAATATTGGGTTCCTGATTGTGAAGAGGTGTCAGCGATTCCTTCAACACGCTGATTGCCCCCTTTTCACTGCATTTTTACTGCCCGTGTTTCCACCCTTGCACCTTGGCCCATCTGGGCAATGTGCTAGATTCTCCATCTCGGTCAGGGCGACCGCGATGGTCTCAAAGCCCTTCCCCTGCTGCAACCTTTTCATGTGCAGGGAAGCTTGAAGATTTCAGGCTGGTTAATGCCAAGAGTTTGAGGACTTCCTATGGGGTAAGCCTCAAGAGTCTTCCTGCCCCGGCACCCAGTTTTGGCACGGGGCAGAGGCGGGCCATCATTTATGGATCCCGACGTAGCACACTCGGTTCTACTCGTGGTATTTTTGGTGGCCCAACAATCTCCTTGTCTTGTGCCTACCCCTGGCAGCCCCAGCCTGCCACAGGGAAACGTCAGCTGAGGTCAGGCTGTGTTTCTCCCCCCGCCCGGTTCCCTGGGCCTGGACGTTAATTACTCTCCCGCCTCCAGTGGGCCCTGCCGTGGGACCCGTAGGAGGCTGTCCCCATGGTTTTGCAGGGTTGGCCTGTCCGTTGGGTGCTGGACCCTATCGCCCAAGACTACGTGCTCGGGTTGACGACCACCCCCATTGAAAATGCTCGAGAAAGGGGCAATATGTATGTTACCCCCAAGAGGGGCCACAATCGGTGTTCATGTCAACCTTATAGGTTGGGGCATGGCGCCCGATTCTAAACTGGAATCCCCCAGCAGATTCATTCTGCCTTGTCGCTTTCATATAGGTACACTCGGATTTACCCTCGAGCTTATCTGATCGCTGGCATGGGGAGCAAGCCTAGATCTGAAGGAAGCGTACCAGTTTTTCAACTGCCGTTTTCAACTTTTCACGGCACTCCACCTTCAAATTGTAGGTGTCTGGCCGTTTGGCCACACTGCATCGGCAGGACATGATGTTTATCATGTACTTCGACAAGTGGCTCATAGTAAGACAGTCTTACGTGGCCGTTGTGCCAGCTCTCAATCTTGCTTGGTACCTTGTATTTATCATCAGCAGGGAGAGGTAGCACCAGTGGCTCTCCCAGCCTCCAATCTCCATGCGAGTGCGGAGAAGGCTTTCCCGGCCCGAGCAGGATCGCAGCAAAACCTTTGCCGATGCGTATCCCTCTGTCTCCGTGCGACGATGGTCACAGCACGAGCTTAGCCTCAGCCTGCTGGGCCTTATGGCCGGTCTGGTTAGCTGGTTAGCTGCACCTGCTCTCCCTTTACCGGTCGAGGCCTCAATCCTTGAGCCATCGCGTGTCGGTCACGCCTTGGTCACTCCTTCACCTTCGATGTTTGTTGGACGTTCCCAACATCATGTTGGGCCGTGCCTGAGGCGACAGTCATGTCTTTTTCTGGCTTGGGGGACTCTGTCCACCCACCCCCGCCAAGTAGCGAGCCAGTGTGGCCCCGAGCATCACTCGAGTCATTCCAATGTGCTCGAGATGTTGGCAGCCTCCAATGCTCTCCTGCTGTTCTGGACCTATCTTACGGGTTGATCTGTCCCGGCTGACGCGACATCACATCCGTGTTTTCTTACGTGGTGCCATGGTGGGGAGACATGGTCTGCCCAGCCATGTGCACTCACTTGAACCATCTGCCATCGGTGTACGTGCCTTCAGCGGCTCACCACCTGGGGGAGAACGTCGTTGCAGATGCTCTCTCAGGCAGGTGTATCTGGCCGACAGAGTAGTCTCTGCACACGCAGATTGCCTTGCCTTTCCTTCGGCTATTAGATCGGCCCCATGTCGATCTATTTGCGCTCAGGGCTACCAGCGGCTGCTGGTCTATCATGAGGGTCCCCAACCCCCGGGCATGTTGGATACATGCGCTGGTGATGCGGAGGGACGGGCTGCTGGCTTATGTCCTTTGCCCTTTCCCCTCATACCTGTTGTGGTGACCAAGCTAGAACAGAATTGTACACAAGTCCTCCTCATAGCTCCCATTCTGGTCCTGCCAGTCCTGGATTTCCAGGCTGCCCAGCCCCCTAATGCATCGGCCGGTCTTCCATCCGCATAGAGCTGACATTCTGCTCCAGCCGAACTCTGTTTTTTTTCCCTCGCCCGGCTCAGCAGGATCTCCATCTAACGTGCTGGGTGTTATCAAACATCTTCTTCACACGGTTAGCATTCCACAGCAAGCTGCGGTTCTTGCAGCCTGCAGCCGCAGGGCATCGACCAGGACAATTTACAATAGCGGTTTCCATCACCCTTCCCAAATGGTGCTGAGTCTGATCTCTGCATCCCCTAAATGCTTCTTTAGGGGAGGTTGCAGATTTTCTGGTATAGCCTACCTGGTCGAAAGCGGCCACGCGGCCTCCTCGATTAGGAGTCATCGTTCGACCATAACAGTTGTTCCCAGAGGCCCTCAGGTCCTCAGTTCGTGTTGGATGATCGGGCTCTTCACTTGTTACTCAGGGGGACGTTTGTCTCGTACCTCTGTCGCTCAGGCTTATTGATGCATGGGACCCTTTTCAGCGTGCTGGCCACGCTTTCGAGGCCCCTGTTTGAACCCTTTTTACCCCCTTATGTCGGGCATGCCACATCCAATGGGAACCAGGAGGTGTCTGCCTTACCCCGAGGTTGGTTTTCCTTGACCAAGGATATCTGACCTCCGGATATCTTTGTCCCGGTCATCAATTCCGTCTCGCCCGTGCCGGACTACGGTTTGTAGTGCCCGGTCGGAGCTCTTAAGTGGTGTATTGACTGAACCAGACTGCTGGGAGCTGCCTGTTCCTGGCTATTTATCTCATCAATCCCACTGTATGGACTGCCTTCTCGCAACACGTTTGCTCACTGGCTAGTCTCCGCCATACTCTCATCTGCACTTGTACCGTTAGTATGAGCTGCCGGTTCAGCCCAGATGCATGAGGTCGGAGCGGCTTCTTATGGTGGACCATGCCCTACTTCCATGTGTGGGCCTTCTTTAGGGGTGCTTCTGTAGGTGGTATCATCCAGACAGCATGCTGGAGAACCCCAAACACCTCTGCGGAGTGCTACCTGAAGGTCGTTCTCCGGACAGAGGTCAAGATTGGGAGAGCAGTGCTGGAGATGGCTTCCAGAACCGCATCCTGAGACCCGCTTTTTCCCCGGGGCCTCGCAGAAATAGGTGAGTCCCTCGATGGTTCTAGCATATTCTTTGAACCCCGATGTACACATATCATTCAATATGTCGTTACACAGGCTTCTACTATCCGTATTATCCCCTTCCGCGCATGTTAGCGCAACGTGTGCTGATGCAACCTCATGTGAATGCCCCTGGCAGGTTCGCAATTGGTTGCTCCTTGCTAAGGCTGTTGCTCCATAAGTTTGTTTTTGAAACTTAGATGTCTTGCCTGGCCCCCTTGCCCTGCCCTCGGTGGGCACACAAGTTATGCCAGGTATTGTCAATAGTTAATACAGTGTCCCTTTTTGTATACAATAGCATCTCGCATACCCACCGCCTAATGTCGGTGCCAGTCTATGCATAAGTAGTGGCTCTACAGGTAAGACGAGTGAAGTAGACTCCCCCCCCCCCCACCCCCCCACAGAAGTGTGGTAGGGGTCTACCAACAAGTACTTACCTGTAGAGCATCCCCCCTCCTCCCCACTATCCTCGATGTATGGGCATTCTGCCCTGAGTTCAACCCAGAGTTTTTCGGAACTAGAGGATGCTATGTGTTGCGTCTGGCCAGATGAAAGGGGCTACCTGTACATTTTATAGATGTTGTGTTCGCATCCTGGAAGGGGGGGGGGGGGTTGTTGGAAGCATGATGGGTATAGACATGTGCAAATCCTATTATGCGTGGATATCTCAACAATAATGAAAATTCTAAATAACTTCCTAGGGCCCTTGTTTTTTTTGTACGTGTTTGAATTGTGCTTAAAACAAACGTTTACATGGTGTTCTTGAGGTGAAGGATATGCAGGATGGTAAGAATGTGGATAAGATATCCCTCCCCGCCAGTGACCAATAAAAGACAATGACACCATGGACCGTGTGTTGAGTGGCCTGACATAAGAGTAACGTTTATATTTGGGAAAAGTCTGTTGACCTCCGAAGTATATACAGTATTTAAGATAATTATTTATTTTTTTAATCAATGAGGGTCCAAACGTGAAGCATTTGTGGAGGAGTACATGTATGATCCAGCAGGAAGTATACTCCCCTCGCAATGGCGATTGCTTCATTGACATAATTATGTATGTCATCACTCACAAGTGAAGCAAGTATGGGAGCAAGGGAACAACCTCTCGAGAGGAGTATAGGGGGAAGTGTCGTGGCAGTATTGGGATGCCCTTATAGGTACACTCCCCTGGAGAGTGTACCTATAAGGGCAATATGAACATCAGAATTCTGCACCAGATGCATGCGTATTTACTGTACGGTGTAAATTAATGACCCGAAGTTTCCCGATATTTGAGTATACTTTGGCGTTATAAATCAACATTTTCTCTAAGCATGACAGGCTGCTGAATTTGGTACGAGATGAACACGTAGGGTAAATGTGCCATGATTCGGACACTTAAGCAATTGGGGATTATTTGACCTTCTTAATGTTTGTTTCTCTCAACTATTTTAACTTATGAACAACAAAGTGTAGTTATTATATCTAGGTTGATATTTTATGAAAGTTTTTTGTGTCCTTGAAATGAAATTGACTTGAAACATAACCTTAAGTTTTGCCATGATTCGGACACCCTGTCCATGATTCGGACACACATGAACAAATGCTGAAAAAACATGCCTTGCAAAATAAATAATACCTCATCAATGCAGTGGGCAAATTCTTAAGTTGCCACCATTTATTTTCCCCCAAAAGTGTCATTTGACTGCTCAGAACTCAAAAAAGAAAATTGGTGCATGGACACATCCAGGACTAATTTTCAGAGTTTTTGAAGGCAATGCCCTGATAAAAACGGGCCATTTCAGCCATATCGTGAAATTGGACTCGATTCCGTCCGTGTGCTCCCGTGCGCACGACTCTAGTGTGTACAAAGTCAATGGCGTAGATATAAGACTCCAGCCATTGACGAAATGAACGGCAGTCAATGGAGTGGAGTGTAAATTCGGGAGATGCCGGCATTTCTTCTAAAATGGAACATACACAAGCCACAAAATTATTTTGGCAAATTTTTTTGCGACTCTGGGGGCCTGGGTAGCATAAATCAATGAAGTGTCAAAAATCATGGCACATATACCTTGGCTTCTGGACAAGGAAATTTATGCAAGTTCAAATTGGCAACGCAGCTCTCCATAATTTGGACCTTGATGGTATATTCATGAACAGAATATACCAGTTTCATATAAAAAAAATCCTGTTAAATTTAATTAATTTTCTGTGTTTTTAAATAATGCATTTTCTCACAACCGTATTTTTTAACAGGGCTCTTAAGTTAAGGATCACCCTTTTTTTTTACTTGAGGTTGTGCCCCAATTTCCTATCAGAAAATGTGACATTTTATAATAGGAATTGGATCATGTAAAGTATGTGGCACCGTTGTTTAGTCTAATAGGCCCTATAGTGCACCTATCGGAAAGAATTCCACTGATGACCATAATTTGTGCACAAATCTATAGAACCAACAGAGGGCGTTTTGAGCAAACTGGCTTTGTACAGTTTGTAGGTAAACGAACCCTATAAAACTCACTTTTCAGATATTCTACGCAAGTTTCCCACACCTGAAATTGAGGTTTATCATAATTTGTATCCAATAAGTTAAATCTTGGAGGATATAATCCCTTTTCCGTAATGGTGATCAGTGGAATTCTTTCCCATTTGCATTTGCACATTTCCGAGCATCCGAATGCTTCCGAAAACGTTGCTTCCGAAGACCTGCCGAAGATGACGTTCGTTGTGACGTCACAGGTCATTTAAATAAAGTAATAAAATCCACTTTTTGGCTCAGGTATTTACTGTTTCGTATTTTTTTCAGCGTTTCCAACCCTCTTGAAACCATTCTAAGGCGTTCCATGAGAAACAATGTCAAAATGTTGGCTACAACATACATATCTGGGGCATTTTAGGTCATTACCAGATTTTTTTCTACGAAAGTAATTAAGAGTGTTCCGATAAAGCCCTAGTCGTGTGCAGCGCCACCTACCGGTGGTTCCGGGAACATTGCGTCGAGAAAGAGGACGCTTACGTGGCATACATGCCGCAGGGAACTGTGGATAGGTCAATAGGGGGCGCTGTTGTGTCAAATCTTAGCGTGAATACCTGACGGTCTAGGGAAATATGCATAAGTAGTGGCTCTACAGGTAAGTACTTGTTTGACCCCTACCACACTTCTGTGGGGGAGGGGGGAGGGGCGGGGGTTTAATAGGTAGAGCCCTAATTAAGTGAAGAAACAAACTTGAAAATTACATTTTCAAGTGCGGCCCGCCAAAGTTTTCATTCCTCGTTTCTGGCCCATTGATTCATAAAGGTTGCCCACCCCTGCTTTAGAGCGTCTACAAAAATCTCTCTACATCTAGTATAACTAAGACACCTGTTTGATATAGGTTTGTATGATAGGGTGGAAGCATGATAAGAAACAGGTGAAAACAAGAAGACATCCTGGCCAATATGAATATCACATTTATCCATGTACCGGTACCTTGAGAGTAGTTTAACTGGCGAAAATTCTGCCTCTTCATTTGCTAAATATGTTGTGTTCCCTTCCCTGAAGACATCTGTTTTTGAACGATGAATGTAAAAACTTTAACCCCTTTCTTCGGTTAATTTTGTTATGTGACAAGCCTTGAGTTGTGCCATTTAGTCGTGTCTGAAAAGTAGCGAGAATTTCAAAGAGACGTAGCAGGTTGTTCTAATTTGTATCAGTGAATTTTCTGGTTTTCCAAATTCATTTACAATGCGTTTCAGCATATCTAAGGACAGTGGCTTCTTCTGAACTGGTAGTTTATGTAACTTTTGTCTCTCTGAATTTATGGTCTGCTGTACTATTGGAGAGTTTATGGGATTTGGTTTTGAGTTTACTAGAGAGTGTAGCCATTTCAGGGCTGAGGCAAGGGTAATGATAGTGCTGTCTGATTTCTTGCTAGAGCTCTGATGTACAATGAAAACTGCAATAATTTCATCTCTTATTGGGAGTTTGATAGCAATATTCATTTCCTTTAAATTAACTAAGAAAAGAATTGTCTAATCTTGTACAATTATCCTGAAATCGTACCATCTGCTTTAGATACCAAAACCCCTTGAAACTAACGTCTCAATGATGTCAGTACTGTAGAAGGTTCTAATGCTTTGCAATTAGGAAGAAATAAGAATTCCTTGCTGGGGATCAGAAAGATTCTGTAATCCTGTGTGTGTAGCCTGCATTGATTGTACTGGTGTATAATTATAGAATTTTTATATAAAAATTTAATTATACAAAATTCTTGTGCAAAAAGTACATATAAGATTTTTGTTGTGGATGTACACTCCCAAAACTTCCAAGTTCAATGACCTTGCTCAGAGTCTTCTTTTTATTTCAAACAAATTCAGTTTCGATCAAAGGTCTGTACACTTCAGAGCAATTGTGATGAAAACGCAAGCGCCTGAAAAGGTACACTTTCTGTGAATACGTCCGCAACGGGGGTGTTTGTGTGATGTGCTGCGCAAACTGAGAATGGGATTTGAATAAAACAGGTTTTATACTTCTATTGGAGATACTTAAAATGCAACTGCTCAAAATCCAAAAGCCTCAATAAATTTGAAGTTCTGGGTTATCAAATTTTCTGAAATGCACGTTCGCAACTACGGAACTGCCCTTTAGATAACAAAACCCCTTGAAACAAACGTGCTTTCATTCCTCCTATTCCAACTGGGAAATCTGACCAGAATTCTTGCTTGTAGATTGTCTAGTGCAATTCAAAGAAAAGGGAGAGAAAAGAACAGTAAAAAATCTATAATTATACACCAGTACAATCAATGTAGGCTACACACACAGGATTACAGAATCTTTCCGATCCCAGCAAGGAATTCTTATTCCTTCCTAATTGCAAAGCATTAGAACCTTCTACAGTAATGACATCATAAATCCAGGTTTGATGACATGACCAAAGTAAAGGCCAGAATGGGGAAGATGGCCACCATGGAAAAACAAGGGCTCCTTTGGCTCTACACAAGAAGATATGTTTGAGTACACTGGGAATCAGAACAATTAGGGGTACTAGGAGGCAGTTTTCTCCTGCCCATTCTTGAGCAAAAGCTTCCACACCAGACGTACCCGGGTTCCAGAACCTTGAAAAGAAACAAGGTAATCTGGCATTATAATAACAGGCGAAACAATCCACTGTAAATGGGCCCCATATATTATTCATGTGTTCAAATAATTCTAGTAAAATTCCACAGTCGTCAGTGTCTATTAATCTACTTATGAAGTCAGCTTCTTCGTTTTGATTTCTTGGGATCCACTCAACCTCTAGCCTTATCTCGCTGCTCATGCAAATGCTGAAAATTTCGAAAGCTATGTTTTGTAGATCTGGTTTCATACTGCCAACTTTGACTATATGAGCTGCGGATTGACTATCTGTAAAGATTTTGTCTTGTGATTTAGCGATGATTGGCAAGAAAGACATTATAGCGAAAGGAATTGTTCTTAACTCTCTCCATGTTGAACTTTTATTTGCTTCATGTTTATCCCAATGCGTGTGTGCTGTGTGTATGTCATTGCAAACTATCACTCCTGAACCAGATGAGCTGGCATCACAACATATGATCTTATTCATCTTGTTACATTTGAAAATGTGCCTAACGTTAAGATTGCGTACATTATCTTTCCAGAATTCAGTTTCAGATTCACAAAATTCGTCCAGTGTTATTAAACTCATCTTCATCGGTGGCATCAGCAGTTTTCCTCTGACAATGTCTAGTCATTAATCTAGTTATATTGCCACAAACAGGACTCAGAGAGATTATTTGTCCTACTAATGAGTGTAACAATCTGACAATGATACTATTGGAATGCTGGATTTCAGATATTGATTTCAAGATTTTACCAACCCTTCTTTGTAGAACTTGTAAGGTTCCTTTGACTGTATCCCAAATCATGCCTAACCAAGTCTGACGATGTATGGGGTTCCATTGGCTCTTCTCGATGTTGAAAATAAAACCGGACCATAGTAAGTCAACTTGAATATGATTAGAAATCTCTTTGGTAATATAAGAATGAGAATCATTATTTGCGGCACACGGGACAACACAAAATCAAAATGTCAGATGCTGTCCAATGAGTCACCAGAGGTTTCATAAGTTTTGTGAAGAGTAATGGAGCAGTTGAAAGACCAAAGGGGAGAACGTTAAATTCGAAAAATCTGGTTACTCCGTCAAAATCCCAAGAAAAACCCAGAAACTGTTGATAATCCTGAGCAATATCTACATGATGATACCCAGACTTGATTTCTTATTTTCATTACTAATTGCCAGTGTTGCAACGAATCTTCAAATCGTCTGATTTGCAAATTCGGTATGACGAAACTAGGATTCCAAGTTTCGTTGACGGATTTGCACATTCGTTGTTGTGTTTCAGGTGTTCGCGAATGCTGTGGTAGCGTTTTTAAGGCACTATAATTCCTATGTATTGGCTGATTTGGTTGTGGTTTATTAGAATTGAATTGAAAACAACTTAGGATTAAAGTGGACAGCGAGGCCAAGGCTCGTCGATCGCCCGCGTTAGCTTCAGCATACTTTCCGCCATCTTTATTAGGCTAGTTCCCACAATAGGGTATGTGTACGCGATTCGGTACGTTTGGGGTCCCAGAAAACGATCTATATGAACAAAGAATGTCATTGACCAGTACTTCAAAAGACTAATACAAGAATAAACGTATATAAACAATTAACAATTAGGGGGCATACATGTACATCAAAGAAACAGCTGCTTAGATGCGCCATAATACCTAATGTTTTTATTAATTAAATATTTACATGTACATTAAATAATCAGCTTTTTAGATGCGACAAAATACCTAACGTTTTTATTAATTAAATATTTACATGTACATTAAATAATCAGCGTTTTAGATGCGACATCGTTTTTATTAATTAAATATTTACATGTACATTAAATAATCAGCTTTTTAGATGCGACATAATACCTAACGTTTTTATTAATTAAATATTTACATGTACATTAAATAATCAGCTTTTTAGATGCGACATAATACCTAACGTTTTTATTAATTAAATATTTACATGTACATTAAATAATCAGCTTTTTAGATGCGACATAATACCTAACGTTTTTATTAATTAAATATTTACATGTACATTAAATAATCAGCTGCTTAGATGCGCCATAATACCTAATGTTTTTATTAATTAAATATTTACATGTACATTAAATAATCAGCTTTTTAGATGCGACATAATACCTAACGTTTTTATTAATTAAATATTTACATGTACATTAAATAATCAACTGTTTAGATGCGCCATAATACCTAATGTTTTTATTAATTAAATATTTACATGTACATTAAATAATCAGCTTTTTAGATGCGACATAATACCTAACGTTTTTATTAATTAAATATTTACATGTACATTAAATAATCAGCTGCTTAGATGCGCCATAATACCTAATGTTTTTATTAATTAAATATTTACATGTACATTAAATAATCAGCTGCTTAGATGCGCCATTATACCTAATGTTTTTATTAATTAAATATTTACATGTACATTAAATAATCAGCTGCTTAGATGCGCCATAATACCTAATGTTTTTATTAATTAAATATTTTTGTCATGTATTTATTAACTTAAGTTTACTTTTATTTAAATGTATATTTATTTTTATTTAATTAGTTTTCAATCAGTCTGTAGAATTCCTTTGCTTTATCTTAATGAATTCTGGTTATGTTTTGCATTTATTATTATTTAAATTATTTGTAATTTATGATTATTTATATTCAGTTATATTTATTTAATTCAATTAGTCTGGAGAGCCCCTTTGACAGTTATAATTCCTTTTTGGGCAATCCTTCGGGAGCTAATTGGATTCTTATGTAGTTATGTATTTGTTTTGTCCGTTTCTACTGAAAGTGTTAATTGTTGTTCTTGTGCTTTGTTACTTGTTCTTCCCGAGAAATGATCAAAATTAATAAATACTAAATAGTAAACCATCGAACGCTATGCGCACAGGCTGCACATGCACATCACACACGTGCTGCGGCATTGGTCAAAACTTTCACTGCCACTGATCTGAGGGCTGGCTGGCCATAGTTTTATGGGGACTGGCAACGAGTCTACTTAACGGATTTGCAAATTCGGTACCGAAATTAGGAATCAGACGATAGAGGGCGTTTATGATCTAGTTTTGTCGGATTCGTAGATTCGTTGCAACACCAGCACTTAATAATGAAATATCTGTCCATGTTACATCGTGTGTTACAAACGTTACATCTTGAAGATGATCCTCTGTAATATCTTGAGTACTTCGAAATCTATCAAACTTTTTGGGTGGCCAAGTTCTTACAAGAATATGGGATGTAGTTAAAGAGAAAAGATGGCAAATTACTTGATGTATCAACTCCTGTGCTTGGTTCCCTCTAAATGTCACATAAATGTATGCATTAGTGTGGACAGACCCCATCCAATTGATCTATTATGGCATGTGTGTGGTTTACTGAATGAAGCATTCAAATGATGTTTATAGACTGTTTATGACTGTACCAACATTATGGCAAATGGTCCGGCGGTTGCTGGTTCGAATCCTGTTGGTTCGCTTTTCCATGACTTAAAATCCAGTCAGTTTCCCTTGGTTTCCCCTGGTTATTTGATGATTAAATAACAGGTCTACTTCACTTGTCTTACCTGTAGAGCCACTACTTATGCATATTTCCCTACACCGTCAGGTATTCACGCTAAGATTTGATACAACAGCGCCCCCTATTGACCTACCCACAGTGCCCCGCGGCACTCTTTTCTCTTAGCGTGGTCCCTGTGTAGTCACCGTGCAATCGAGATATGTCTGCCGTATGCGCTGTGTATTTTTTACGCTGCAGTGCAGTACGACGGTGTTTCGGTGCTTTACGACCGAAAAGGTGGCCTTTTCTTTCGCTTTTATCTGCCTATATCTGGGTGCCTTTTGCAGTAATGACAAAGTTCTACGATTTTCAGCATGTTGTATGACCACATATGTTGCAAAAATTAGGTGTTTTTTTTTGTCATGGAAAATCTGAAGCATATCGGCAAACTTCAAGCATATCGGAATTTTTTCACAGCGTTTCGGCCCGATATCCTATTGTATGCCTGGCTAGAACGCTGCCGGGATCCATATCCTAGGCCGCAGCGGACTCTTCCTCTGCCAGAGCCAAACCCCAAAAAGGCGGCCGCCAGGGTATTATTAAAACGAGGTTCAGCCGTGTGCCCAAGCCCTTTGCACCTCCGGACCCGGGGCAGTCTCAGCCGACTGACCACCGAGGCTCCACTGACACGGTGCACCCTCCTGGCACAGTGGTGAGCGCCACGCACTGCCGGGATGGGCTTTTGTCCGATCTCCCCGACCGCGCAACGTGGACGGTGCGGGTGGCCCAGCTTGGGCCTACCCCAGGCTGTCGACCTCGCTCGTTTCGGGTTCTCGGACTTAATACGTTGCTCTGGGGTCCCGATGACCCAGGCCGCAGCGGACCCTTCCTCGGTCACCCCGCGGGGCTGTCCGTCGAAAATATAATAATAATAAATAATAATACAGACCGAAGATTGCACGAATCTAGCCGGGCCCGCCGCGGCAAATGCTGCAGGGCGACGACTTGTTTTCATGGGGTGAATTTTTTGCTAAGCCTTTTCAATCGGATAGACACCGTTGATCGGCAGGGTGATCCCGTGTTCCACACTCAGTCACTTACGACTGTTGGTTGCGGTTGGATGGCTCAGGGACAAAGGAGTTTGCCGCAGACGCACTGGCGTCCCCTCAACCTTTGAGCCTACACCAGTCATTGTCTATTGTCTCTGGATAGGCCATTCAGCCATAAGCCCACACTACATGTACGTATACTGGGCAGCCTGTCCCTACTGCCGCCCAGGATTATCCCTGTTCACCACAACCGTCTCATCCCTCAAAGTATTTATCTGAAGACGAGGGTGTGGCCCTACTGCAGTGGTTTTACCCTTCCCTGTGGGACCACAGGTTATTTACGCGCAGGATCGACAGGCCCAGCGATGCCGGCGACAAGTTTTTCCCGGCAATCCCATTTGACCAGGTGTGTCGATGTCCACTGTTTAATGGCATGCTTACCCGTTTCTGGAGCGCGATTATTATTGTTTCTCAACTGCGGTGGATTTTTAGCTTTCCTTTTCGATGACAACAAAGGACAAGGAGGCAGCTGAATGAGAGGCGCTTGGTGACCAAGCGGCCCCTCATGGTCGAGGTCCGCAGTACGCTGTAGATACGCGGGATAAGGCAGTCCCCTCCAGCCATTGCGTCACCTCCTTGTTCCTCACGGAATATTGGGTTCCTGATTGTGAAGAGGTGTCAGCGATTCCTTCAACACGCTGATTGCCCCCTTTTCACTGCATTTTTACTGCCCGTGTTTCCACCCTTGCACCTTGGCCCATCTGGGCAATGTGCTAGATTCTCCATCTCGGTCAGGGCGACCGCGATGGTCTCAAAGCCCTTCCCCTGCTGCAACCTTTTCATGTGCAGGGAAGCTTGAAGATTTCAGGCTGGTTAACGCCAAGAGTTTGAGGACTTCCTATGGGGTAAGCCTCAAGAGTCTTCCTGCCCCGGCACCCAGTTTTTGCACGGGGCAGAGGCGGGCCATCATTTATGGATCCCGACGTAGCACACTCGGTTCTACTCGTGGTATTTTTGGAGGCCAAACAATCTCCTTGTCTTGTGCCTACCCCTGGCAGCCCCAGCCTGCCACAGGGAAACGTCAGCTGAGGTCAGGCTGTGTTTCTCCCCCCGCCCGGTTCCCTGGGCCTGGACGTTAATTACTCTCCCGCCTCCAGTGGGCCCTGCCGTGGGACCCGTAGGAGGCTGTCCCCATGGTTTTGCAGGGTTGGCCTGTCCGTTGGGTGCTGGACCCGATCGCCCAAGACTATGTGCTCGGGTTTACGACCACCCCCATTGAAAATGCTCGAGAAAGGGGCAATATGTATGTTACTCCCAAGAGGGGCCATAATCGGGGTTCATGTCAACCTTAAAGGTTGGGGCATGGCGCCCGATTCTAAACTGGAATCCCCAAGCAGATTCATTCTGCCTTGTCGCTTTCATATAGGTACACTCGGATTTACCCTCAAGTTTATCCGATCGCCGGCATGGGGAGCAAGCCTAGATCTGAAGGAAGCGTACCTTCTCGTTTTATCAGACCGGATCGCTGGATGTTTTTCAACTGCCGTTTTCAACTTTTCACGGCACTTCCCCTTCAAATTGCAGGTGTATGGCCGTTTGGCCACACTGCATCGGCAGGACATAATGTTTATCATGTACTTCGACTAGTGGCTCATAGTAAGACAGTCTTACGTGGCCGTTGTGCCAGCTCTCAATCTTGCTTGGGACCTTGTATTTATCATCAGCAGGGAGAGGTACCACCAGTGGCTCTCCCAGTCTCCAACCTCCAAAACCTTTGCCTCTTTCTCCGTGCGACGATGGTCACAGCACGAGCTTAGCCTCAGGCTGCTGGGCCTTATACGGTCGAGGCCTCAATCCTTGAGCCATCGCGTGTCGGTCACGCCTTGGTCGCTCCTTCACCTTCGATGTTTGTTGGACGTCCCCAACATCATGTTGGGCCGTGCCTAAGGCGACAGTCATGTCTTTTTCTGGCTTGGGGGACTCTGTCCACCCACCCCCGCCAAGTAGCGAGCCAGTGTGGCCCCGAGCATCGCTCGAGTCATTCCAATGTGCTCGAGATGTTGGCAGCCTCCAATGCTCTTCGGCTGTTCTGGACCTATCTTATGGGTTTATCTGTCCCGGCTGACGCGACATCACATCCGTGTTTTCTTACGTGGTGCCATGGAGGGGAGACATGGTCTGCCCAGCCATGTGCACACACTTGAACCATCTGCCATCGGTGTACGCGCCTTCAGCGGCTCACCACCTGGGGAGAACGTCGTTGCAGATGCTCTCTCAGGCAGGTGTATCTGGCCGACAGAGTAGTCTCTGCACACGCAGATTGCCTTGCCTTTCCTTCAACTATTAGATCGGCCCCATGTCAATCTACTTGCGCTCAGAGGTACCAGCGGCTGCTGGTCTATCGTGAGGGTCCCCATTCCCCAGGCATGTCGGATACATGCGCTGGTGATGTGGAGGGACGGGCTGCTGGCTTATGTCCTTTGCCCTTTCCCCTCATACCTGTTGTGGTGACCAAGCTAGAACAGGATTGTACACAAGTCCTCCTCATAGCTCCCATTCTGGTCCTGCCAGTCCTGGATTTCCAGGCTGCCCAGCCCCCTAATGCATCGGCCGGTCTTCCATCCGCATAGAGCTGACATTCTGCTCCAGCCGAACTCTGTTTTTTTTCCCTTGCCCGGCTCAGCAGGATCTCCATCTAACGTGCTGGGTGTTATCAAACATCCTCTTCACACGGTTAGCATTCCACAGCGAGCTGCGGTTCTTGCAGCCTGCAGCCGCAGGTCATCGACCAGGACAATTTACAATAGCGGTTTCCATCACCCTTCCCAAATGGTGCTGAGTCTGATCTCTGCATCCCCTAAATGCTTCTTTAGGGGAGGTTGCAGATTTTCTGGTATAGCCTACCTGGTCGAAAGCGGCCACGCGGCCTCCTCGATTAGGAGTCATCGTTCGACCATAACAGTTGTTCCCAGAGGCCCTCAGGTCCTCAGTTCGTGTTGGATGATCAGGCTCTTCACTTGTTACTCAGGGGGACGTTTGTCTCGTACCTCTGTCGCTCAGGCTTATTGATGCATGGGACCCTTTTCAGCGTGCTGGCCACGCTTTCGAGGCCCCTGTTTGAACCCTTTTTACCCCCTTATGTCGGGGCATGCCACATCCAATGGGAACCAGGAGGTGTCTGCCTTACCCCGAGGTTGGTTTTCCTTGACCAAGGATATCTGACCTCCAGATATCTTTGTCCTGGTCATCAATTCCGTCTCGTCCGTGTCGGACTACGGTTTGTAGTGCCCGGTCGGAGCTCTTAAGTGGTGTATTGACTGAACCAGGCCGCTGGTAGCTGCCTGTTCCTGGTTATTTATCTCATCAATCCCACTGTATGGACTGCCTTCTCGCAACATGTTTGCTCACTGGCTAGTCTCCGCCATACTCTCATCTGCGCTTGTACCGTTAGTATGAGCTGCCAGTTCAGCCCAGATGCATGAGGTCGGAGCGGCTTCTCATGGTGGACCATGCCCTACTTCCATTTGTGGGCCTTCTTTAGAGGTGTTTCTGTAGGTGGTATCATCCAGACAGCATGCTGGAGAACCCCAACACCTTTGCGGAGTGCTACCTGAAGGTCATTCTCCGGACAGAAGTCAAGATCGGGAGAGCAGTGCTGGAGATGGCTTCCAGAACCGCATCCTGAGACCCGCTTTTTCCCCGGGGCCTCGCAGAAATAGGCAAGTCGTCCGATGGTTCTAGCATTTTCTTTGAACCCCGATGTACACATATCATTCAATATGTCGTTACACAGGCTTCTACTATCCGTATTATCCCCTTCCGCGCATGTTAGCGCAACGGGTGCTGATGCAACCTCATGTGAATGCCCCTGGCAGGTTCGCAATTGGTTGTTCCTTGCTAAGGCTGTTGCTCCATGAGTTTGTTTTTGAAACTTAGATGTCTTGCCTGGCCTCCTTGCCCTGCCCTCGGTGGGCACACAAGTTATGCCAGGTATTGTCAATAGTTAATACAGTGTCCCTTTTTGTATACATCTCGCATACCCACCGCCTAATGTTGGTGCCAGTCTATGCATAAGTAGTGGCTCTACAGGTAAGATGAGTGAAGTAGACTCCCCCCACAGAAGTGTGGTAGGGGTCTACGAACGAATACTTACCTGTAGAGCATCCCCCATTCCTCCCCACTATCCTCGATGTATGGGCATTCCGCCCTGAGTTCAACCGAGAAAAGAGGACGCTTACGTGGCATACATGCCGCAGGGCACTGTGGGTTGGTCAATAGGGGGCGCTGTTGTATCAAATCTTAGCGTGAATACCTGACGGTCTAGGGAAATATGCATAAGTAGTGGCTCTACAGGTAAGTACTCGTTCGACCCCTACCACACTTCTGTGGGGGGGGGGGGGGGGGTTAGTAGGTAGAGCCCTAATTAAGTGAAGAAACAAACTTGAAAATTACATTTTCAAGTGCGGCCCGCCAAAGTTTTCATTCCTCGTTTCTGGCCCATTGATTCATAAAGGTTGCCCACCCCTGCTTTAGAGCGTCTACAAAAATCTCTCTACATCTAGTATAACTAAGACACCTGTTTGATAGAGGTTTGTATGATAGGGTGGAAGCATGATAAGAAACAGGTGAAAACAAGAAGATATGAATATCACATTTATCCATGTACCTTAAGAGTAGTTTAACTGGGGAAAATTCTGCCTCTTTATTTGCTAAATATGTTGTGTTCCCTTCCCTGAAGACATCTGTTTTTGAACGAGGAATGTAAAATCTTAAACCCCTTTCTTCTGTTAATTTTGTGATGTGACAAGCCTTGAGTTGTGCCATTTCGTTGTGTCTGAAAAGTAGCGAGAATGTCAAAGAGACATAGCAGGCTGTTCTGATTTGCATCAGTGAATTTTCTGATGGTCTGCTGTACTATTGGAGAGTCTACGGGATTTGGTTTTGAGTTTACTAGAGAGTGTAGCCATTTCAGGGCTTGTACCTTACCTTGTTGAAATCACTTCTGAAAGGTCCTCTAGGGACTATACTGGAAGTTGATGAGAGTGGATCGGGATCTTAATCTGCTATGTATTATATTAAAGTTGTAGTAAGATAGGTTTGATGGAGCTTCTGAAGGCTGAGGTTGAAGTTATATCGACAGTTGATTGGGGAATTTATTCCAAAGTTGGGTGGTTTCAGGGAAGAAGGATTGAGAGTATGGAGTTGATGTTGAATGTAGAACTTTAAGTTGTTTGTTGTTGCCTCTTCTAGATCTGCTGGGTTTCTGCTTAACAAACAGGTCAGCGTTAATGTCAAGTTCGTTGTTGAATATCTTATGAAGGGTGGTCAGCCTCTGAGTTTGGCGTCTGGTCTCCATGGGGTCCCATTTAAGGTCATCGAGCATCTTAGTAACGCTTGATGTTGGGTTATGATCTTATACCCCATTGGCTTGACCAACATACAAGGCTGTCAAGGTGAGAATGCAACAACTTCTCATCTGCCTGGGTGTTAATGGTCTGATATAGGATGCAGTCATCAGCAAACAGCCTTGTGGTTGATGTAACAGTTTGTGCGATATCATTGATGAAGAGAATAAAAAGGTGCGGTCCTAGCACTGTTCCCTGGGGGACACCGCTTATGACTGGTTTCCAAGGTGATGTTTTTCCATTGATGACTACTCTTTGAAGATGATTTGTGAGGAAAGATTGAATCCATTTCAAAGGTTTATTCCTAACACCATAATGATTTATCTTTTGCAGGAGATGTTGATGTGGGACAACATCGAATGCCTTGCCGAAATCTAGAATGGAGATATCTGTTGTTTTGTGATTGTTATGGGTTGAGGTCAGGTCGTACAGGGTAGTAATAAGTTGCGTGTAACATGACCGTAGTTTCCTAAATGCATGTTGAGCATCCGCAAGGATCTTGTGGGTAGTCAGGAGTTTGATAGCAATATTCATTTCCTTTAACCAAGAAAATAATTATCTGTTCTATTTATATAGAAAATATGTCACCTTCGATACCTACAAAATGCATTTCCAAATGCGCATGCGCAAGCATAACCGCTGAAATAACCCCGCGTCGTTTCACACTTGCCTCTCTTGAACCCACCTTTAACCCGGGGCAAACTCAACCCGATTCAATTCACACTGCCTTTTTCAACCCGGGGCGAAAAATCTCAACCCTGCTCCATAGCAGGGTTGACTTCAACCCGGGTTAAAGTCAATCTCGGGGTTGGCGCGGGGTTGAAAATTTGCCAGTGTGAATCGCCGCCGATTTCAACCCCGATATTTGTCCAGTGTGAAAAGGCCTAGATTCTAACAACTCAAGGATCGACTTAGATACAAATTTATTTTCTATCAAAGCAAATCTATTATTGTGAGAGTGAAACTGACTGGGGATATTAATGAATAGTACTCTGTAACCTTCACTGATGACAGATAAAAACCATTTCTGAATCTAAATTTAACATGAAGTTTATCTGATTTTAGGTCAATATTGTAACTTTGGTAATTGCAGGGTACCTCCAATACATCTTTGAATTTTTCCTCGAGATGTTTAACTTTGAGTGATGTCTTTAGATGCGGGCCTTGCTGCACTGGCTTGTATGGCAGTTGCTGACATGAGGGTTTGTATGGGTCTCTGAGACACTGGGAACTGCTACGGGCCAAATCTGGACTGGTACTTGTAGTTGTAACCGGTGGAAGGAGCTGATTGTGGTCTCGGTCTGACTCTGGAGGGCACTGAGGAGAAGCCGATGCTATAGGGGCAATCTCTGGACCAATGACCGCGCATTTTGCAGCTGAAGCAAACGTCATTAGTTAGCAAGCCTGTGGTCGATTTCACAAAGATTTGCGATTCATCTTTTAGATGAGTTGTTCATGTTTCTATAGCAACTATTATTGTGACATCACACTTTGCTTAGCAATTAAGATTGATACGCATGTTGCGATCTGTCTTAGCCTTTCGTGAAATCGAGCCCTGGTTTAAATGGGAAAGGAAGAAAAGAGAAAACGACCAGCAAAATCGAAGAGAATTGTATAAATCAAAATGAATAGCTACGACTATGCGAATCAAAACAGAACAATAATGTTGAAAACTTAACGCATGATACGGCAGCAGATACAGCCTGAAGTGGTTAACATTCATCTTCATTGATGACTTTATAGGGAAACGCATCAGTGAATATCACTTATGCGTCACGCTTGATGCGCTTACTCTGTATGCAGACCCAACGCCCCTCATACAAATGATGAAAACTATGTATATGTACTTCCATCCCTGCTCAAGCATTGGGTGTGAGTCAGTCATTTCTATGTTTCTTACAAGAGATATGTTTTTACATTCCTAGGCTACAATGAAGGATTTGACGATGTGATCATACAAGGCAACCCAGAAGAACTGAAATTTGTGGCGTATTATACAAAGTGAGTAGAACCCTCCAGATCAGTGACAATATTTTGAGAAATAGCCCTACTCTGTTTGAAGTGGTAGCTCTTGATTAGTCTGAGGACTCTGAGCAAAATACAGAACACGTTGACAGATGATGATGGTAGAATTCTCTGGTTAAAGGTACTATCATACTTTGGTAGCATACCAAAACAGAAATCTTCATAGATTTATGTACAACTTACAGGGTATAAAGGTGGTGATGGTAGAAACATACTGTTAACATTCTTCAGCCTGTAGTTATCCAGAAAAAGAATAAAAACCAATCATCTTCGAAAGATGAAGAATAATGGTGAAAAGATTTTTAAAATACTGTGGCCGTTTTTCACTGTTTTCTCAAGAAGTGGGCACTGTATGGAACTGAAAATGATGATGATTGCTGTGTCTTCCTTGATATTTATGCCCATTAATCTGCATATCTTTGACCAAAACCAAAGTATGAAATTACTTTTAAAGTGTTTGTGCCTGAAAAGTCAATGAGTGAGTCAAATGAATCCTCTCATTTCAGTTCTCACTCTCTCTCTCTCATCTCGTGTAAATTGTCCCTGGCTTAAATCACGTTCCTATTTTCTCTTTCTTCAGGGGTGAGAAGGTCGTGGCAGTGGCCAGCATGAACTCTGACCCAGTGGTGTCAAAGTTCGCAGAGCATCTGGCTTCGGGGAGAGAACTCAGCAAATCAGACATCAAGTAGGTCAAACCAATAATTAGCTGTTCCGACATTCCGATGTCTGAACAGGTATTACTTTTATTCAGATTTTTTCACTATTAAGATTGGCTGAGAAATGTCGGAGAAAAATACTAGTAGTGATGTTTATCGGCCAGACCTGCTATGAGCGTTTCAAGATTGTGTAGTTTTTTGGCAGTTTTGTACATATGATATGCGCTGTCTTTGGCAAAGTTTCTAGGATTAAGGAGATGCTGATGTTCTGATCGTAGCAGACTCTTTCTCAGGTCCTGACAGAATTGAAACTTCAGGTCCTCCTAGCTCCAAGCATTTGATATATTTCAGGTCATTGTTTTGGTTGATGAACATTGAACAGTTTGCAGCAGTCTAGTATTATAGTTTCATTGGGCTTAGGTGGTAAATGAGTTAAGCACTCACCTCTCACCAATGTGGCCTGGGTTCGATCCCGGCTTGAGTCATATGTGAGTAGAGTTGTGCGTTGGTTCTCTCATATGCTACGAGGGTTTTTTCCCAGGTTCTCCTCCTTTCACAAAAATCAAACACTTTTGATCTTAAGCTGTACCCCGTGATCATATATGGGTTGATGTGGCTGGCAGCAAATGGCACCCATGAAAGCCTGCTACTCGATCACGTTGAAGTCGCATCCTTTGCAATTCAGCACCCCAGCTACGAATAAGGATGATTAGCCTCCCAAATTATTATTAATTTGTAAAAAGTCTTTGAGCCAATCACAACAGGCTTTGCATAGACAGTTAAAGAGTTATATTGACGTTGTATTTTCACCCAACCCTCACCTCTAAAATGCAGGTCAGATCCAGAGGCATGGCAGAGTAGAATGTAGAAGCAAGATGTCTCCAGTGCTGGACTCCAAGCAAGTCTCAACAAAGCTTCCATAGTTTAGGAGGGCAAAATAAAGGGTACAGCTTTTTTACCTTGACTGACTCGATATTAAGCTACCAGGGGTATTAAGGCAAATAACATTGAACCAATAATCAAACCAAATGCCTCTTTTACATCAGTACCAGCTAAAAGCTAAATAAGCTGCATTCGGCTCTGAATGTTTACGTCTTGTTCGGTAACCAATGGGATTTCTATCTCTTTGCAGTTTGCACTCCCTTTTTTAGATCCTTATTTTACTGAGTAGTTATCAGGTGATCAACTGGTCATGTGATCTTGCTACTGTTTCACATGATTACATTAGTTCATCCCTAAATCCTGTTTGTCTTATGGTAATGGGCCAATCCTTTTAAGCAGTTTGTTATTGGCTTTCAGCTGATTTCTAATTTACTCAAGATATTTTCCAACAGATTTTTACGCACTTTTTTTTTTTTCTAGATTTAATAAGCTATTTTTGTCTATTTTGGTAAGATTTTTGTAAAAGCTAACATGGTGTATATTTGAAAATGTGTAGATTTTATAGATGGTTCTTAGGTCAGCAAGATGATGTTTCAAAGTGATGCTTGCCCGACCCAATGTGTTTACTAGCACTGTGTTTCTTTGCTCAGACTGGATTCGAACCAACGACCTTTAGTTAGTTGGTGCAGATAATCTACCTACTATACCAACAAGCATCTAACATACAGCAAAACCTGCCATCATATAGGATTGCAATCACCAGGTGACGGCCCTTGCAAACAAACAAAAGGTTAGAATGAGTAAGGCTTGCGGTGATACCAAGTATAAAATCTCTTTTAGGAAGATGTGTGGTCCTGAAATGGACTGATGAGAGTGGATTCTCGACGTTTCGACTTGTGTGCTCTAGTTGTCCTCAGGAGAGAGATTGCCGGACTCGGTGGATGTGCTGGTTTATATGCTGGATGCTGCTCATTCAGGTGTGGAGAGTGTTTTGCGTGGGATCTTGATGCTGATTGGCTGAGTTGGTGGAGCGTGCAGGGCTGTGGAGAAGTGGCCGCCAGATGTCGCTGATGTGAAACCCGATGTCTTGTGGGTTGGTGTTGTGTTGGAATATCTCGATGGCTTCACGGATTCTCCTCGCATACCAGTGCATGATGGGGCGATGAGTTGGGCAGACTTCCAGTCGATGTGGTGATCGGCGATGTGGGCGTGTTTCACGATGGCAGACTTGTCGACATCTCTTCCGCCATGTACATGATGTTCTTTAATGTGGGTGGGGAGGTTCCTGCCAGTTTCGCCGATGTACACTTTCCCGCATTCGCACGGAATGCGGTACACTCCTGGTTGACTGCCTGGTGCTGGTTTGGCCTTGTGGGTGTGGAGGAAGCGCTGTAGTTTTCCGGGAGCAGAGTGGTGGACTTTAATGTTGGCTGTCTTTAGGATGCGACAGAGCTGGTGAGAGGCTGGACCAATGAAAGGGAGACAAACTAAAGGGTTGGGTGAGGCTTCGGGTATAGAAGACCCTAACACCTTCGGAGATGGTTTGGCGAGGGAGATCTGGCTGGGATGGTAACCATTGAGCTTGAGGGCGGCCTTGATGTGTTGGAGTTCCTGGTGGAGAGAGTTCTTGTCACAGATCTGATGGGCTCTGCGAACAAGGGTCCGGTTGACGGAGGACTTAACAGCTGGATGGTGAAATGATCTCTTGTGTAGGTATCTGTCGGTGTGAGTGGGTTTCCTGTATACCCTGTGGTGGAGAAACCCATCTTCATTCCTCTTGAGAAGAACGTTGAGGAAGGGGAGTTGACCGTCTTGTTCTTGTTCCATGGTGAAGTTGATAGAGGGATGTTGCTGGTTGAGGTAGTTGAGGAAGTCATGGAGGAGGTCTTGTCCATGAGACCAGGTCACGAAGGTATCATCTACATATCCCAGAGACTGGGCTTGTGGTCTGCCGTAAGGATGGATGAGGTCTCGAATTCTTCCATAAAGAGATTGGCCAGAGCTGGAGATAAGGGTGAACCCATGGAGGAACCGGTGGTCTGCTTAAAGTAGCTGGATGTGACACAAAGATGAAGGAGATCAGCAATCTGGGTTGAAGATAGAGCGGCGCGGTCTGGTAGGGTGGTGTCGTGGTCCAGTCGTTTGGCGATGAAGCAGGCTTCGTTGGTGGTTACATTTGAGAACAGGGAGACTACGACACTACGTCGAAGCTCACCATGATGTCCGTGGGCTTGAGGGTGAGGCCTTTAGTGAGTTTGATGAACTTAGTAGACTGAATGAGCAGCATCCAGCATATAAACCAGCACATCCACCAAGTCCGGCACTCTCTCACTCTCCTGAGGACGACTGGAGCACACTAGTCGAAACGTCAAGAATCCATTCTCATCGATCCTTTTCAGGACCACACATCTTCCTAAAAGAGATTTTAAACTTGGTATCACCGCAAGCCTTACTCATTCTAACATTTTGTTTGTTTGCAAGGGCCGTCACCTGGTGATTGGAATCCTCTATGATGGCAAGTATTGCAGTATGTCAGATGTTTGCTGGTATAGTAGCAAAAAATGTGAAGTGTAAAAAAAGAAAGATTTAAAATGGAATGGTGAAACAATTTTCCTACAAATTATTCCAAATGTAACTTGTGAACAGATACATGTACATGTCGATCAGAGCTACCAAGTCTCACGCCTCTGGCGTGACAGTCACCACTCGGGACTCTCTGTCACGCTCACACGTCCAGCAACAAATTTCATATAACTCAGGACCAGACTAGGAAAAGGAAATTTCAAGACGTATGCTTGGCCAACGGGTAATTTCACACACGTTTTGAGAACCTGTTGTTTTTAAGAATCATTTAAAACATGGAGTGAATGGTTGAAATAGTCACATTTCAGTATGAACAGATCGCACGATTTTCTGCTTAAAATGTTAAAGCCTAGCTCCTATGTCACTTTATTGGCTCCTGCATGGCATTGCGCGTGTTCACTCGGGAAATTAATAACAAAATCTCACACCCAACTGGTCTCTGAACTTGGTATCTCTGACATGTACATTATGTTTTATCAGTTTACTAGATTTATCATGTTTGACTTCTCATTTTAAGTTATTTAGGAGGACAAATGAACATTTGTGAATCTTTGATATTTTGCTATCATGAGATGGTCGTTGCTTGTGCAAAAACAAGTCGGTGCTAAATTTAGGCTGTAGAATTGATTTTTTATGAAGATAAATTTCACAATGAGCCATTTTTTTAAAAGTTATCAAGTTCTAAAAGCTTTCCTAAGGAGACTACAGTGAAACACCGCTATAACGAACATGGCGGGATGCACAAATATTGTCTGATGTTATAGTGGTCGTTTGTTATAGTGATTTCACGAAGCCCTACGATCGATCGTTACTCAAGATACGAAGGATAACCCATCATATCCTTTGAATTTAGGCAATGCATCATAAGTCTTAAGATCGACCCCATATTCAGTTTGTATAGTACTAAAAAATTAGGAGTATTCTTGTTTCAGTCAGTTGTTGGTGCAGTCTGTATGTATACATCTGCCATTGTCAGGAATTTGAGAAGAAAAATGTCAAAATACTTCCAAGTTTTACTAGAATTCAAAATTGGTATTGCTAACAACGGATGATTCCGAAACAGGTGTATTTTGAGATATCCCTAAATTATATGTGTATTAAATGCTTGTATTCATTGGTATTTTAAGCAAAATGCATTTTATAATGGTAGGTAAAATATTGTAAATTTCGTAAATCTCGTATGTGTATACATGTACACAAAGCTTTAATTCAAGCAATAATTTTATTGCAAAAGCGGTTCTTGTAATCATATTGTAATTTTTAATTTTTGTTTAGCCTGCTTGAGCAATTACAACTTCAGTATTGCCAAGTGACAGAACAAATGCGGAAACCTCTTTTTTTTTAAAACACGTTATACACTTTGTATTTAAATATATGAAATATAAATTAGTAATTAGTTAGCTTAAATGCTTTAATTTATTGTGTTATCTTCTTCAATCAAATACATATAGTTACCAACTTACCATCAAGCTTCATACGTATAGCTACCCCTTTTTGGTTTTGTCCAAACCGAAACTCTAAATATATAAGAATCCGCCCTTGGTACCACTTGGTACCATTGGCATAGTGGAAGTGTGCGGGACTGCAGTGCAGAAGATCCCGGGTTCAAGTCCCGGTAGGACAGAAACGTTTTTGGTTTTTAGACTAAGTCCAAACCGAAACTCTAAATATATAAGAATCCGCCCAAATTACCACTTGATACCATTGGCATAGTGGAAGTGTGCGGGACTGCAGTGCAGAAGATCCCGGGTTCAAGTCCCGGTTTTTGGTTTTAAGACTAAGTCCAAACCGAAACTTTAAATATATCAGAATTCGTTATAAGTTTCAAGAAGTCACAGTGGCACAGTGGAAGTGCTCGGGGCTACGGTGCTGGAGATCATGGGTTCAAGTCCCGGTAGTGCGAGAAAGTTTTTGGTTTAAAAGACTAAGTCCAAACCGAAACTTTAAGTATATAAAAAATCCTTGTATCTTTCAAGTGGTCACAGTGGCACAGTGGAAGTGCTGGGGGGCTACGGTGCTGGAGATCGTGGGTTCAAGTCCCGGTAGTGCGAGAAAGTTTTTTGGTTTAAAAGACTAAGTCCAAACCGAAACTTTAAGTATATAAAAAATCCTTGTATCTTTCAAGTGGTCACAGTGGCACAGTGGAAGTGCTGGGGGGCTACGGTGCTGGAGATCATGGGTTCAAGTCCCGGTAGTGCGAGAAAGTTTTTGGTTTAAAAGACTAAGTCCAAACCGAAACTTTAAATATATAAGAATTTGTTGAAAGTTTCAAGTGGTACCAGTGGCACAGTGGGAGTGCTCGGGACTGCGGTGCCGGAGATCCCGGGTTCGAGACCCGGTGTTGAGAGAGAAAGTTTTTGGTTTAAAAGACCAAGTCCGAACCGAAACTTTAAGTATATAAAAAAATCCTAGTAACTTTCAAGTGGTCACAGTGGCACAGAGGAAGTGCGCGGGACTGCGGTGCCGGAGATCCCGGGTTCAAGACCCGGTGTTGAGAGAGAAAGTTTTTGGTTTAAAAGACTAAGTCCAAACCGATACCTTAAATATTATGGATGAGCATATTTGTTCGGGGACCCAGTCCAGGAGGAAGCGGAAGGCCCCCGATCTCCACGCCAAGGATCCCGAGTTCGAGCCTCCAGGGTACCAGAGGAAAAGAACTACCCACCGACGGAGCACCTCCCCCTTTTGATGGAGCACCTCCCCCTCCCCCCTCCGATGGAGCACCTCCCCTCCCC